>CM057350.1:199482808-200682808 GCA_030015575.1 Agapanthus africanus
AACACATTGCTAACATGTTAGTAATGGTTTAGCCTGTCTCTGATACCACTGTAAGTCTGCGTTACCCACCCCGGTACTTACAGGGAGGCGGAATAGGTAAAAAATAATTTTTTATCACAAGGTAACATAAACTATCTTGAGGATCTTTGCCAAACCATTTCTAACAAACAACTATAGGTTCTATCTACTATGCTTAGGAGATTATACCTCACGAAAACGGTCCTTCGGTTCTTCCCTCCGCTGTCCTTCTCGTCCATGCAAGCTCCGAGGATCGATCCGGATCTTGGTCATCTCCGCGGCCTCCTAGAGTCAAAGACGATCCACCCGAGAGTCTATAGTCCGAGCTCCACCTCAAGCCGAGGTAACTAGGGCAACAAGTTTGCTACTCTTGATGCCCTAAGTGATGTAGAGGAAGAAGATGGGTTTGTTTGTCTATTTAGAACCTAATTTGCTCAACACATGAGACTGTTAGGAATTTGTAGTGAGGAGGAAGAAGAAGAAAACCATGGGAGCTCTCATTTGTTGAGGGAAAATGAGAAGAAGATGATGATGCATAAGAAAAATAATTACCATTCTTTTGTCATGATAAATTGTGATGGTTACAATTGATTTGACCATTATCATGTCAAGTTAAATCCAAGCCATAAGAAGAGTCTAGAGCTCAAAAAAATATCCAAGTCAACAATGGTCAACTAGATCAAATGGTCAACATGGTCAAATGGTCAAAGCAATTAGCCATAACACAATTATCATTAAAAGGATTAGTAAATATTTTCCTCCACCTCATAATGGTTTTGACCAAGTCAATGGTCAAAACCCTAATGAGGCATCTCCTTCTTCGCTCCTCACAACCGTGCATACACACCCGCATCCGCATTCCGTAGAATAAGAATGCACAGAAGACAAAACTAATCCATCTATACAATACTAGGATCCGGCTTAAACCAAAGCCCACTAGTATTGTCTGCCCGAACATCATACGCACACAAGTGCACGTAAGTGATCGTAGCCCTGCCGTAAAACCATACGGCCTCTACACCTTTTGCCCAGTGCAGGGAAACTCTCTGTGTGGGACTCTAAAGACTCGACACTACAATGGCAATGGGTTTAACCACAGACCGCAAGCGGCACTAGCTGTACGTAACGGTCCCCAGGTAGATGTCGATAAGAAGGCCGACGAGGTAAACCCCATCCAAACTCCTACTGAGCCTGAATGTGACAATCTCCGTACAGTCCGGTCTGTTCATCTAAGAGTATCGCATGTCGGGCCTAGGGGGCGGTAAACGTCAGGCCCCTAATAGCGGTACAAGTCGTGTCGGAGTGTAGCCCAGAACACCCTGAGAAACTACTGGAAACACTACCAGTAAATCTCGCTTGCTCTGGCCAGGGACTTTTTGTAATGGCTCTCGTAGACACAGCGCGATATCAACCCCCAATACCGGGAGAGACGAATCCTGTCTAACCGTTACTGCCTCCAAGTGCTTCGGGACTGCACCCAACTACTACCTGTTTGCACGACTCCTTTAAGCCGTGGTAGAGTAGTAATCAAAGTACAGTGGGAACACACTCGAGGCGAAATAGCAGTGTCAAGTCGACGGACTAAGCTGTACTCCTGTCACCTGGGAACTGCTATCTGACGATAGGTATAGTACCAACCAACAGTTCCCGACGAGTCCTGTCTAGTGTACTCGTAACCTAACGAGCACCCGCATACTATCTTAGTACGACACACTAATGGCTGTGGGACAGACCATCTCCCCTGCTGGGATGAGAAGCGTATACGCTAGTCTACTCCGGAGTATCGATGCCTCGTCTCGATAATCCTATGACTAGGGACCTGTATAAGGATGTGCTTGTAGATTACCCAGCCCCCACTAGTGTGACTGCCATCACAACGCTGGTAATCAAGCAAAGATCCTAAGGGCTCCACTAATATATATAAGGGATATGCTAAAAGAAACACATGCACATATTAAAATAGAAACAAACAAAGTAGCATACTACCATTTTGAGCAAGACTGTCTATACAACTGTGAATATCCCAAGCTTTCATTAAGTAATATACAAACTAGTATGATACAGTAATGGCCTCTAGGGCATATACACCAACAAGTTCGATGTCGGATGTCACGACCCGCAGGGTACGGAACGTGACTGGCACTTAAGTTTACGAAACGCCTCAAGACGTCCGTAAAATAAGTAAGCCAAAGCCCAGAACCCAAAACCAAATAAGCAAAAGAGTGAAGAAAAACCAATCAATTGAAAGCGGGTTTATCAAATAAGTCATATAAAGCCCTTTTTAAAAACAATATCAATTTTTCCGAAAATTTCGGCAGAGTCTCCTTTGTAAATACTGGCCCCCAAAATGGGTACAACAAGAATATTTATGAATCCAACAAATAAGGCATCCCCAAGCGGGAGCTAGCTCTTCGCCACAAGGCGGTCATAAATCCCACGCAATATAAAGCAACAACATGCGAAATAATCATAAGGAAGCATGAGAAAAACAGCATGTCGACTCAAGTGAGCTCGACCCCAAAATACAGCATAAAAAGTCCACAAATCTCACAGTCTCATCTCTAGGTCAATATACAACAATACTGGTAGATACAGTAGATGGAGTACACTAGACACAAAGAATATACAAGGTGGTACAAAAAAAATGATATAACCCACCTAAGAGCAAAACCTCAAGTCTAGGCAAAAGAGGCAAAAGAAGCAAGTGCGCCCACCGCTACTGTACTGACGGAGCGGACCTGCAAAAGGCTGTGGCACAACGGGGGTGAGTTGCCAACTCGTGAGTAATAAATAACATCTACACAGGCTATCGAATGCATGCACACAAGCATCCTAGCATCTAAAATACAGGTAAGGCAGGACATAATAGCAGGTATGTATGCAATATGAATATACTAGCAGGTATGAATGCTATGCGAATCAACTCATGTTCTGAATGTGTAAGTATAAGAATCATGTTTTTCCTTTAGGAATCTCTTTTGAAATACCAGCACAATACCAATAGAATCAACAAGAACCTGTGTCCAGCAACGACACCTCAAAACTATTACAAACCTCATATATCCATGTCATAGTATCTCTGGCCTCAGCCATCCGGCTGACCCATCTCAATATCAATATCTCATCATCACGCGGCCACGGTCGGTATCCTCTGGATATCCGCCGTCCCAAACAGTCACCGGTAGGTAATCCGCCCCCTGCCAGGCTCATCGTCAGCACCACGAGCTTCTTGCCCCGGGGTACCTTACCGGGCCCACCATGTACCCGAGACGGTTCATCCAACTCCTCAAAACGGGTCTCGAAAACCACAGCAAACTCATGGTGGACGACACTTACATCACTAGAAAACCGCAATTTACATATTTTAAAAATATAATAAGTTTAGAAATTTTGCGGCTTTCCCCCGAAATCCAGAAATATCATAAAATCTCAAGAAACCCTCATAAGTGCATATGTCAATGATAATGAATGCATATGGTATCAATAATCAAGTTGCGATGTGTGATTAATAGACTAAGCATGAACAAATAATATGATGAGGTACATGCACATGAATAGCAATCCTACGATTTCATTTTAAGGAATTAAAGGCAATAGCACAAGTTTAAGTATCAATTATAGTAAAAGGTTTCAATTTATAGGTTATCTAGTGTGGTGGCATGGCAATTACCAGGGCGTGGGTTTAAGCATGAATAGTGCCCGTGATGCATATAAAAACCCTGGTAATGGTGCAGGTGTCCTATAAAATGGGTTTGCATATGTATGTCAATATAAGGCATGAATGTAGCAAATAATCATACAAGTATTACACCCCTAATTACTAACATTACTAAGAATCTTTTTAAGTTACTAAAACTATCGGGCGACTTGCGCCATCCAACGATAGTCCCCCGTAGATGTTACATCTACTCACCGGAATCCCTAGCTAGTCACGTCCAATCACCGCTTTCCCCTTTCGTGTCGCGTCTGACGTCTCCGCGACCGAACCTGGAATTTACATCAATACAACATAAGGTTACATATCAAGAACGATGCAAATCCCAAACGAAAATACCATAGTTCGCAAGCTAGGTACAACGTGCACGAGGTGCGCGGAACACACGCGAAAATCGCAAAAACTAACTAAAATCGTCGATTTGGTCGCCCGGCAAAGCTAAAACCCGATCACTCAAAAATCCGCACTCACACATCCTAAATGTCATAGGATAAGCAAATACAATCATCAAGATGTCAAAAATAATTCATCACATAATTTTATAACAAAACTAGTAAGCAGTTACATTCCAAAAATCGGTGCAAACATCGCCGATTTGCGACAAAAGACTACTATCAAGCTTGAACAACCAACCACACTACAAGCAATCTACAAACACTATAATAACAACACATTAGCAATGATTCAAATCCTATTTTCCATAAACAACCATTTCTTGAATTTATAACCTAGCAATGCCAAATCAAATTCCACACTTGAAAACTTAAATTAACACAAATAAAAGCCCACATAAGAAAATTAATCTCTTAGATTAGGTTAGCAAAATAACTAGATAGAAAAATAGATTTAATTAGCCTAGTAATGTTGTGCTAAAACCCAAGTTCATATCAAACTACCCTCTTTTAAAAAAAAACTAGATTATAAATTAACAAGATTTAACACTAAACAATTTCAAAGTTCTAATTAGCACACTTAAGCTACAATTTAACCATTTGATTAGAAATTATACTTCACAAGTCCAAACCCTAGCTTGCTCTAGCCTCCCAAGATGCCATCTTTCTCCTTGATTTGAACCAAATTAGGTTTGAAAAGAGATGGAATAGGGTTTTGTGTTGAATTTGTAAAGGAAATTGTGGATTTTTCTTGGATTTTAATGGAATTTAGAGGCAAATGAGAAGGAGAATTTTGGGGGAAAAAAAGATGGGGCTGCTGCAGGATTTCGAGCAGGGAGGGAAGGAGTGGAGAGAGGTGTGAATGGTTGTGGAATTGTCCAAAGTCAAAGCAACCATTCCCAAGTACTATACACAAATTAATATATTTTAAACAAACATAAGGTTTCCATACAAGAGATGGAGACAAAAATGAGAGGGGAAAAATTCATGGCTGCTGAATTTGGGGTGGGGCCGGCCAAACAAAGAAGGGTGAGGTTGTGAGTGATTGTACAAAAAAATTCTATGCAAAAAGAACCCTCAAGTTACAAAAATTGCAAGTTTTAGCTTAATTTAAATAAATTTCGTTTTCTATAATAAAAATTAGTTAAAACTTAAAATAAAATACTAAAAATTTATGTTACAACTAGATTTTAATTAACATGATTTTAAAGCCTAAATTTAGCCCATTTAAATTTGTATTTATCGCTAATTTAATGTATTTTCTTACCGGCTTAAAATAATATTAAAAATTAGAGAAATTAGAGAAATTTTTTAAACGACCAGAATTTCATAAGTAACTCATTTGCTACTAAAAACTAGAAATTACCTATCCAAATTAGGTATAATTAGTCCTAAACTGCAAAATAACAAAAAAGACGGTTTACGGAAAAATACCGAATTTTCACCGATTTTCAGGAAAACACTAAAACGACTTTTCAAGGCGCTACAATCTTCCCCCCTTAAAGAAATTCGGTCCCCGAATTTAAAAATATAACTACGCGTACCTTCAAAGAGATGGGGATATTTCTTCCTCATCTCGCCCTCGGTCTCCCAGGTGACCTCCTCGCTGCTCGGGCCACGCCAAAGGACCTTGACGGTCGGTAGAACTTTCGATCTCAACTTCTTCACCTGCCGATCCAGGATGGCCACCGGCTGCTCTGCAAAAGAAAGGTCGCGCTCTAGCTGGACTGTCGGGTGCTGAATCGCATGCGAAGGGTCGTGAAGGTACTTGCGGAGCATCGAAACATGGAAGACGGGGTGAACATCGGGAAAGATGGGTGGAAGAGCCAAACGATATGCAACTGCGCCGACACGCTCGAGAATCTCGAAGGGACCCACAAATCTGGGACTAAGCTTTCCTTTTCGCCCAAATCGCATCACGCCCTTCATCGGAGAGACCCTCAGAAAAACATGATCGCCAACTGCGAACTCTAGTCTGCATACGATTTCTGCCTGCTCTGAGCCGCTCTCATCCGGTCTCGGATCAACTGTATCTTCGCTGTCGTTTCCTCAACAAGCTGCGGCCCCAAAATACTGCTCTCGCTGAGCTCTGTCCAACAGACGGGCGATCTGCATCTCCTCCCATACAATGCCTCGAAAGGTGCCATCTGAATAGTATCCTGGAAGCTGTTGTTGTAGAAGAACTCCACTGGAGGTAAATGACGATCCCAGCTACCGCCGAAGTCTAAAACGCACGCTCTGAGCATGTCCTCGAGAGTCTGAATGGTCCGCTCTGACTGTCCGTCGGTCTGCGGATGAAACGCTGTGCTGAAGCTCAAACGAGTGCCCAAAGCCTCCTGAAGTCTCTGCCAAAGTCAGCTGGTGAACTGGGTGCCTCGATCTGACACGATACAAGTCGGTACGCCATGCAACCGCACGATCTCGTCGATGTAAAGCTGGGCATACTAAGCGAAGCTGAAAGTGGTCTTCACTGGCAGGAAGTGAGCCGCTTTCGTCAATCGATCTACGATCACCCAGATGGAGTCATACCCTCGACTGGTCCTGGGTAGACCCACAACGAAATCCATCGAAATCTGCTCCCATTTCCACTCCGGAATGGGTAACGGCTGTAGCTCTCCTGCGGGCCTCTGGTGCTCGGCCTTGACTTGCTGACAAGTCAGGCATCTCGAAACGAACTCCGCAATGTCCCTCTTCATCCCGTCCCACCAGTAGCTCTCTCTCATATCATGGTACATCTTAGTGGAACCGGGATGGACACTATACACTGATCGGTGTGCCTCCTCAAGAATGTCGCGCCGCAATCCATCAGCATCTGGTACGTACAGTCTAGATCCATAGCGTAAAATCCCCTGATCGTCAATCACGAACTCGGAAAATCTGCCCTGTCCCATCTGTGCCATGATCTCTGAGCAACGGTCGTCACTGTGCTGTGCCTCATATATACGGTCAAGCAACTGTGGGCGTGCACGAACATGCGCGAGCTGTCCCCCTGTCTGAGTGAACTCGAACTCAACTCGGCTGTCGCATAACATCTGCCAATCTGCTGACGACTGCCTCTGCACTGCGCGCAAACACGATAGACTACCCCCGGGCCTCCTGCTCAAAGCATCTGCCACCACATTCGCCTTGCCTGGGTGATATAAGATCTCGCAGTCGTAGTCTTTCACCAACTCCATCCAACGACGCTGTCTGAGGTTCAGGTCTCGCTGCTGAAATATGTACTTTAAGCTCTTGTGATCAGTGAATATCTGACACGACTCGCCGTATAGGTAATGTCGCAAAATCTTCAGTGCAAAGACCACTGCAGCCATCTCCAAATCGTGAGTGGGGTAGTTCTGTTCATGCTTCTTTAACTGCCGAGAAGCATATGCAATCACCCGGCCATGCTGCATCAATACGCATCCTAACCCTACTCGCGAAGCATCACAGTAGACCACAAATCCGCCTGATCCCCAAGGCAAAGATAATACCGGCGCCGTAGTCAAACAAGTCCGTAGCTGCTGAAAACTGCGCTCGCACTCCTCTGTCCAAACGAAAGGAACTCCCTTCCGGGTCAAACCGGTCAAAGGTGCAGCTATACGGGAGAAGTCCTGAACAAAACGCCTGTAATAGCCCGCCAGGCCTAGAAAACTACGGATCTCAGTAACTGATGTAGGTCGGGGCCACTGCTGAACAGCCTCAATCTTCTTCGGGTCCACACATATGCCATCTCTCGTAATCACGTGACCCAAGAATCCGACGCTGTCCAGCCAGAATGCACACTTGGAGAACTTTGCGAACAGCTGGTGCTCCCTCAGAGTCTGTAACGTAATCGGCAAGTGCTGCTCGTGCTCCTCTCTGCTCCGAGAGTACACCAAGATATCGTCGATAAACACGATGATGAACAAGTCAAGATACGGCCTGAATGTACGGTTCATCAAATCCATGAATGCTGCTGGGGCGTTGGTGAGTCCGAACGACATCACCAAAAACTCATAGTGGCCGTAGCGCGTGCGGAAAGCTGTCCTCGGTATATCCTCCTGTCGGACTCGCAGCTGGTGGTATCCTGATCGTAAGTCGATCCTCGAAAAATAACCCGCGCCCTGGAGCTGGTCGAACAAATCATCAATGCGCGGCAACGGATATCTGTTCCGCACGGTAACCTTGTTCAGCTGGCGGTAGTCGATGCATAAGCGCAAACTTCCATCCTTCTTCTTGACAAACAGGACCGGAGCACCCCACGGAGAAACACTAGGTCGAATAAGCCCCTTATCTAACAAATCCTGCAACTGATCCTTCAGCTCTCGAAGCTCTGCCGGGGCCATCCGATAAGGCGGTATAGAAATAGGCCCCGAGCCGGGAATCAAATCGATGCAGAACTCAACGTCGCGCTCAGGTGGTAGCCCAGGTAGCTCATCAGGGAAAACATCAGGGAACTCACAAACAACCGGGACCCGGTCCAACGGAACCTCTGCAGCTCGAGTATCACAAATATACGCTAAGAATCCCTGACATCCCTTCCGCAAGAGCTGACCAGCGCGAAGAGACGAAATTAAGCTGGGAAGGGTGACACTGCGGTCTCCCTGAATAACAAGGACTGGCTCTCCCGGAAAGCTAAATCTGACTGCCTTCTCACGGCAGTCCACCGAAGCATAACAAGTGGCTAGCCAATCCATGCCCAGAAGCACATCAAAGTCCAACATATCGAGGAGAATCAAATCAACCGACGAGTCCCTCTCCCCGATACGAACGGAACACAATCGAAAAACAAAACGAGCGACAAACGACTCGCCTACCGGAGTAACAACAACAAGCGGATGATCTAACGACGACGACTCACGGCCCAACATCGGTGCAAAGTGTGTAGAGACGTACGAATGTGTGGAACCTGGGTCAAATAATACCCGAGCGTCGAAAGAACAAACTGGCAAGGTACCTGTCACAACGGCATTGGATGCCTGCGCATCCTGCGGTGTCAAAGCAAATACTCGGGCCTGTCCTCCACCGATAGCGGGCTGACCTCGACCTCGGCTTCTGCCTCCTCGTCCTCTCTGAACAGGACCGCCGCGTCCACGGCCTCTGGGTGCACCTAACTGGCGTGGAGCATCGCCTGTGGCAGGAAGTAGGGCTCTCTGAGGAGGGGGTGGTGATGGTAGTAGGGTCACATGCGGAACGGTCGCCGCTCCCTGTCGTCTCGCCGGATAGTCTCTGACAAGATGGTGCGGACTCCCGCACCCAAAACACCCTGGCGACGGCTGTTGTCCCTGGGGATATGAACCATATAACTGTCCCCGTCCAAACCCTCTGCCAGGCCTATCTCTCGGAAAGAATCTGGCGCGCTGCCTCTGAGACGGTACATCGGTGCGAATCCTCTTCGGCCCAGAAACGGCCGAAGTCTGTGATATGCGTGCCTCCATCCGCAATGCCGTATCCATAGCAGCTGAATAAGTGTCGTAGTGCTGGGCGCCAATGGCAAGATATAGCTGGGCATCAAGTCCCTATACGAACCTCTTCACCATCTTCTCTTCGGTATCCACCAAATACGGAGCATATCGGGATAACTGTGTAAACTGGATGTCATACTCAGACACCGTCATCCCAGGTGTCTTGACTAAGGCCTCGAAGCTACGAGCTCTAGCGTCACGAACGCTCTCTGGGAGGAAATGAGCTAGAAAGACCGCTGTAAACTCGGCCCAAGTCATAGGCGGTAGACCTGCAGCTCGACCTCTCAAGACTGACTCCCACCATGTCTGCGCGAGACCCTTTAGTCGGAAACTCGCAAGCTCTACCCATCGATCATCCGAACACCTCAGCGAACGGCAGATCCTGGCTAAACTGTCAAGGAACATCTGTGGGTCCTCCGCTGCCTCGGTGCCGGTAAATACTGGAGGTCTCGGCCTCATGAAATCCTGTAGTGAAACCGGGATGGTCACGGCTGTAGTAGTAGGAGCAGGTATCATAGTAGTCTGGGATGTAGTAGGTGCGTCATCCGG
This sequence comes from Agapanthus africanus, assembly GCA_030015575.1. Lineage (NCBI taxonomy): Eukaryota > Viridiplantae > Streptophyta > Magnoliopsida > Asparagales > Amaryllidaceae > Agapanthus > Agapanthus africanus. The sequence continues at coordinate 199,492,906 of CM057350.1, forward strand.
CCTCGCTGTACGACTGGCTGCAACTAGGGATCCTACCATCTGACGTAGCTTCTGCATACTCCCCATCATCTGTCGCAACTCCTCCATACCAGTCTCAAGCCTATCCATACGGCCTGGGGAAGGTGGATCGGTCTGTCCCTGCGGCGTAGGCATACCACCCTGCTCAGTCCTAGTCTCGGACGAGCCAGCTCGAATCTCGTCTCGGGCGGCAGCCCTCTGTGCCCTCGTAGCCTTCGGCGGCATAGTGGCTGGTACAGGAAAAAGGATAATAAGAACAGTGCAATAGAATCATAGGATACACGGAATTGAAGAAGGAATTTCAAACAAGTATCCTAAAGTCACTTAGGCGGAGTACCGTATCGTAGGTATGCCGCGAACATACACACGCTACGTTACCCTACTTAAGTCACTTACTCCATCTACCAAGGGTCATCCTACACTCAAAAAGGTAAAACCTATCACTCTGATACCAACTTTGTCACGACCCGCAGGGTACGGAACGTGACTGGCATTTAAGTTTACGAAACGCCTCAAGACGTCCGTAAAATAAGTAAGCCAAAGCCCAGAACCCAAAACCAAATAAGCAAAAGAGTGAAGAAAAACCAATCAATTGAAAGCGAGTTTATCAAATAAGTCATATAAAACCCTTTTTAAAAACAATATCAATTTTTCCGAAAATTTCGGCAGAGTCTCCTTTGTAAATACTGGCCCCCAAAATGGGTACAACAAGAATATATATGAATCCAACAAATAAGGCATCCCCAAACGGGAGCTAGCTCTTCTCCACAAGGCGGTCACAAATCCCACGCAATATAAAGCAACAACATGCGAAATAATCATAAGGAAGCATGAGAAAAACAGCATGTCGACTCAAGTGAGCTCGACCCCAAAATACAGCATAAAAAGTCCACAAATCTCACAGTCTCATCTCTAGGTCAATATACAACAATACTGGTAGATACAGTAGATGGAGTACACTAGACACAAAGAATATACAAGGTGGTACAAAAAAAATGATATAACCCACCTAAGAGCAAAACCTTAAGTCTAGGCAAAAGAGGCAAAAGAAGCAAGTGCGCCCGCCGCTACTGTACTGACGGAGCGGACCTGCAAAAGGCTGTGGCACAACGGGGGTGAGTTGCCAACTCGTGAGTAATAAACAACATCTACACAGGCTATCGAATGCATGCACACAAGTATCCTAGCATCTAAAATGCAGGTAAGGCAGGACATAATAGCAGGTATGTATGCAATATGAATATACTAGCAGGTATGAATGCTATGCGAATCAACTCATGATCTGAATGTGTAAGTATAAGAATCATGTTTTTCCTTTAGGAATCTCTTTTGAAATACCAGCACAATACCAATAGAATCAACAAGAACCTGTGTCCAGCAACGACACCTCAAAACTATTACAAACCTCATATATCCATGTCATAGTATCTCTGGCCTCAGCCATCCGGCTGACCCATCTCAATATCAATATCTCATCATCACGCGGCCACGGTCGGTATCCTCTGGATATCCGCCGTCCTAAACAGTCACCGGTAGGTAATCCGCCCCCTGCCAGGCTCATCGTCAGCACCACGAGCTTCTTGCCCCGGGGTACCTTACCGGGCCCACCATGTACCCGAGACGGTTCATCCAACTCCTCGAAACGGGTCTCGAAAACCACAGCAAACTCATGGTGGACGACACTTACATCACTAGAAAACCGCAATTTACATATTTTAAAAATATAATAAGTTTAGAAATTTTGCGGCTTTCCCCCGAAATCCAGAAATATCATAAAATCTCAAGAAACCCTCATAAGTGCATATGTCAATGATAATGAATGCATATGGTATCAATAATCAAGTTGCGATGTGTGATTAATAGACTAAGCATGAACAAATAATATGATGAGGTACATGCACATGAATAGCAATCCTACGATTTCATTTTAAGGAATTAAAGGCAATAGCACAAGTTTAAGTATCAATTATAGTAAAAGGTTTCAATTTATAGGTTATCTAGTGTGGTGGCATGGCAATTACCAGGGCGTGGGTGTAAGCATGAATAGTGCTCGTGCTGCATATAAAAACCCTGGTAATGGTGCAGGTGTCCTATAAAATGGGTTCGCATATGTATGTCAATATAAGGTATGAATGTAGCAAATAATCATACAAGTATTACACCCCTAATTACTAACATTACTAAGAATCTTTTTAAGTTACTAAAACTATCGGGCGACTTGCGCCATCCAACGATAGTCCCCCGTAGATGTTACATCTACTCACCGGAATCCCTAGCTAGTCACGTCCAATCACCGCTTTCCCCTTTCGTGCCGCGTCTGACGTCTCCGCGACCGAACCTGGAATTTACATCAATACAACATAAGGTTACATATCAAGAACGGCGCAAATCCCAAACGAAAATACCATAGTTCGCAAGCTAGGTACAACGTGCACGAGGTGCGCGGAACACACGCGAAAATCGCAAAAACTAACTAAAATCGTCGATTTGGTCGCCCGGCAAAGCTAAAACCCGATCACTCAAAAATCCACACTCACACATCCTAAATGTCATAGGATAAGCAAATACAATCATCAAAATATCAAAAATAATTCATCACATAATTTTATAACAAAACTAGTAAGCAGTTACATTCCAAAAATCGGTGCAAACATCGCCGATTTGCGACAAAAGACTACTATCAAGCTTGAACAACCAACCACACTACAAGCAATCTACAAACACTATAATTACAACACATTAGCAATGATTCAAATCCTATTTTCCATAAACAACCATTTCTTGAATTTATAACCTAGCAATTCCAAATCAAATTCCACACTTGAAAACTTAAATTAACACAAATAAAAGCCCACATAAGAAAATTAATCTCTTAGATTAGGTTAGCAAAATAACTAGATAGAAAAATAGATTTAATTAACCTAGTAATGTTGTGCTAAAACCCAAGTTCATATCAAACTACCCTCTTTTAAAAAAAACTAGATTATAAATTAACAAGATTTAACACTAAACAATTTCAAAGTTCTAATTAGCACACTTAAGCTACAATTTAACCATTTGATTAGAAATTATACCTCACAAGTCCAAACCCTAGCTTGCTCTAGCCTCCCAAGATGCCATCTTTCTCCTTGATTTGAACCAAATTAGGTTTGAAAAGAGATGGAATAGGGTTTTGTGTTGAATTTGTAAAGGAAATTGTGGATTTTTCTTGGATTTTGATGGAATTTAGAGGCAAATGAGAAGGAGAATTTTGGGGGGGAAAAAGATGGGGCTGCTGCAGGATTTCGAGCAGGGAGAGAAGGAGTGGAGAGAGGTGTGAATGGTTGTGGAATTGTCCAAAGTCAAAGCAACCATTCCCAAGTACTATACACAAATTAATATATTTTAAACAAACATAAGGTTTCCATACAAGAGATGGAGACAAAAATGAGAGGGGAAAAATTCATGGCTGCTGAATTTGGGGTGGGGCCGGCCAAACAAAGAAGGGTGAGGTTGTGAGTGATTGCACAAAAAAAATTCTATGCAAAAAGAACCCTCAAGTTACAAAAATTGCAAGTTTTAGCTTAATTTAAATAAATTTCGTTTTCTATAATAAAAATTAGTTAAAACTTAAAATAAAATACTAAAAATTTATGTTACAACTAGATTTTAATTAACATGATTTTAAATCCTAAATTTAGCCCATTTAAATTTGTATTTATCGCTAATTTAATGTATTTTCTTACCGGCTTAAAATAATATTAAAAATTGAAAAATTAGGGAAATTTTTTAAACGACCAGAATTTCATAAGTAACTCATTTGCTACTAAAAACTAGAAATTACCTATCCAAATTAGGTATAATTAGTCCTAAACTGCAAAATAACAAAAAAGACGGTTTACGGAAAAATACCGAATTTTCACCGATTTTCAGGAAAACACCAAAATGACTTTTCAAGGCGCTACATCGGAATAACGTCGCGATGCAACTCACGCGTGCAGTACTGGACCTGGCTGATCAATGACGTGACGTGATGATTAGGCTGGACAACAACGGTGATTGGGTCGTCCGGATCGTCGGGGATGCGTGCGACTCTGGAGAGACGGTCAAGAACCGATCAAGAAAGAAAAGAAGAAAGAAGGAAAGAAAGAAACGAAGAAGAAAGAAGAGTCTGCTGGTATTCTGGGGTCTAGTGTTGAGTTATGGGAAAGCGATGACAGAGACTAGGCGACGAGGGGCACAGGGATCTCGGGTGGCTGTTGTTTGTGGATTCTATTGCAGCCGAGGGTGGTGGTGGTTTGTGGTGTCGGGGATCGGAGAGGGAGGTGAAGAGGTGATGACGATGACGACAACGAGGTGGTGGGGTCTTCGGCGATGGGTAACGGTGAGGTTGCTGCAGGGGTCGTGGGTTACGGAGTGTGCAGGATTGGCGTCGTGGGTTATCGAGGGTGGCAGGGATCTCGTCGAGGAATGAAGGAGAGGAAGAGAAGGTGGTTACGAGGGCGAGGAGACAAGGTGTCGGCGGTGAGGGGTCCAGGCATCGGGGTTCTTGGGTTGGCTGTCACGTCCCGAAAGTACGGAACATGACCGGCACTTAAGCTACGAAACGTCTCGAGGCGTACGTAATCTAAGTAAGCCGAAAACCCAGAAATCCAAACCAAGAAAAGTAGTAGAGTGAAGGAAAACCCAATTTAAATCAAATAGTTTTATTAGCATAAGCCGAATTATGCGTTTTTTTTAAAAACATCAAATATTTCTTGAAAATTTCGGCAAAGTCTCCTTTGTAAATACTGGCCCCCAAACGGGATACAATATGAATAGTATACGAAATCAATAAAAGGTATCCCCAAGCGGGAGCTAGCTCTTCGTCAATTGACGCTCACCACCACACAAGCAATATAATATACAACGCCGAAAGGCGAGGATCACAACAGAAAGGAAACTCAAAACAGCACGAAATCCACAGAATTACAACGCGCGACTCTAAGGTCGAAAGAATAACATCACTGGTCTCTATCTCAAAAATAAATACATGTTTGGTTGATGGAACTTCTAGATACAACAGAATAATAATATACAAGGTATAATGATGGGTACAATACAAATAAACCCACCTACTAGCAAATCACCCGGAATGGAAATAGTGCCAGCAAGCCGTAATGAAACCTGTACGGCAAAACCTGCAAGAAACTGTGGCACAACGGGGGTGAGTTGCCAACTCGTGAGTAGAAAAATATCTATGAACAGAAATCGCATGAACAACGCAATCCTAGGTCAACGATCATAATATATCCTCAAATATATAACCAGGAGCCTATAACAATGGCTAGGGTAAGTATCTAACCCAAGTGTAATCCCATGTGCCTGTGTCAGTGCCTCAGGTAGCAATATATCATATGGATACGGTATGAATGCATGAAAACAGAATACATGAAACTGAAGAAACTGCTTTCATAACTTAGTGAGATTTTTGTATATTTAAAATGAGGTATCATAATGAAATCAGCATAAACAGTGTCTAGCATCGACACAAAACAAGTATCCAAATATCTCGATATCTCTGTGTCGCAATCTCTGTACCTCAATATCTCAAATATCTTTGTATGTCTCAATCTCACTATCTAGGGCACCGTCAGTCTAGACCGGCCCCTAATATCCATCTCAAGACCACGACGGTATCCTCCGGATATCCGACGCGTCGGGTAATATCACCGGTCGGTCGTGCTGCCCTGCACAGGCTCAACGTCAACAACACGATCTTCTTGCCCCGGGGTACCGCACCGGGCCCACCATGTACCCGAAACGGTCCATCCATCTCCTCGAATCGGGTCTCGAAATCCATCAGCAAACTCATGGTGGACGACTCATACATCATGGGAAAACCGCACTTTTTATTTAAAAGAGAAGAAAGAAGCTTATACAAGTTTTGCGGTTTTCCCCCAAATCCAGAAAATCTCATGGAAATCCGAATCCAAATCATCAATAGCATGTAAAACCATGAATGTAGGCATGAGAATCCATGAATACGGCATAACAATGAATAACAGTATGCATGAAGTGACAAGTAATAAGTACAATATCTAAGCCGGCATATAAGGTAAGTACACTAATATCATGTCAAACTACTAGCTATCAGGCTAAGTTAAGCAATAATATTTTCTAAGGTGTACGTGACATGGCAATTACCGATGAAGATGTGTGTGAGCCGGCAAGTAAGTGTACGTGGTACATACGCATCATCGGTAATGGTGCTGGTGTCCTAACAGCATAATATCAACAATGCAATATGAAATAACAATGTAAGTATGTGATGCGGAGCGAGCAACCATAATGAGCGGGAGCTAAATATTAAACAATGGTGCCATTTGAAATAACACGAATCGTGGGGTTTTGAAAATAAGGGCTACGGTGGTTTTAAGAAAGGATACGTCTTTTGAAATATCCGTAGATCCCTTGACCTGTCCTTTAAAATACCCACAATCCGCTAGTTTTGAAATAGGTAGGAGTCTAATCTAATCTAACAACTACACTAAACTATACGGCTGAACTAACAAGCTGAACTACAGGTAAGGAAACCGCCTATCATCTGAGTCGATACATATACATACCTGTATATGTATAGTCGGTGACCCCGCCTCAATAATATCATATCCGATACCATATCTATAGTCAAACATCCCAAGTCAAGAGTGCGGATCAATCATCAATATATAGCTCGTACGTAAATCCGTCATACGGCATCCCAAATCTGGGTACGGGTCAATATCATATTCATCACACTATTCATCTGGTATCCTCTTTATCCAAGATCATAGTCCAGGGTACTGACCTATGTCTAGTACAATATTGATACCATCTATGTATGCATGCAGGTGTAAGAATCACTACGTCAAAAGACCCGCTAAAACATCATGTCGTATCTCAATACGAACCAAATCACATCACCGATCTCCTGGCCTCAAGCCCAATCTCATCGACTCATCTCAAATCCCAAATACTATCCTTAAATCCAGTATATGAACACATAGTCCCATACCCATGTGAACACATAAATATATATTCCCATATACGCACATATGAAAGAAAGAATGTATGCAAGTATGTGTGTGCATGCGTGTGTGAGTGCGACCACTACTCTAGGGTTTCGCAACTACACTAAACCAATCCAAAAAAAATACCAAATATCCATCTTTATCATCAATAATCTCAACAACATACAATCAATATATGTGTGTATACGTATTCGTATACATCACCACGAACTGCGGGGGTGCTATACGCCATCCACCCGACTTCTCCCCGTAGATATAAATCTACTCACCTGTATCCTGCGTGTCGATATCGATAACGCCATGCTCCGTCGCCTCGGAATCCACGTGAAGGTACCTACAATGATCAACCATAGCAATGCGTATGAAAATCAAGGCAGAAAACCGATACAGCGCACAGTGTGCTCACAGGTTGGAACCTATGGCCCAAACATCCAAATCCAACAAACAACCCATGTTGTCGATGTACGAACACCCGACAACCAAATACAAATCCAAATATCAAGAAAGTGCATTTAAAAATACGGAAAATATCGCCTAAAACACACCAAAATGCTCTCAGATTTTCCCCAGATGACAATTAGCCAAAACTGCATATAGGAGGGGTCTAATTTAGTGCAAAATGAGCCCTGGAACAAAAATGGACCGATTCTCTTCTACTCTGGCCGCAAATTGCGGCCAGAATGATTAAATCTAGGGCCATAGGTTTGAGTTAGGGGCTCGGGTCTTGGTGGTAGCTTCCTAGGTGCTTGCACGACTCACTGTCAGCTCAATTTTATTTTTGGTGCCCCCGGGTTGCTCCAGATTCCAGAACACCTTCACAGATCACACAAACCGACATGAAAAGTTCCGTAATTCCATATTTTTGGGTTTCAGGTTGTGCTAGGCCAGTGTTTTGGTCAATATAGGGTCTAAGGTCACCATTTAAGTCCAATTGCAAAGCAACATCTCAACTTTACCCTAACCCTCTCTAAGTTGGTCCAAAATACACCAAATTACACGATATCGATATGAAACTTGAATTGAAGCTTAAGCACAAGCAATAACACTCTAATTGTGAAGAAATTACCTCATAAGACCCTCATGAATTCTCAACAGCGCCAAAATGAAGACTTTCTTGGTCCAATGTGTAGCTAGTGAGCTTGGGAACAATTTTTGTGAAGTGGGGATAGGGTTTTGAGGTGTTTTTGGATGTGTTTTGATGAGTTGAAGAGGGGAAGGAGGTGAAGAGCAGGAGCAGCAGCAGCAATGAAGGAAGAGGGAGAGAAATGAGTGAAGGAATGAAGGGAAATGGCCAAGTCAACACCCTCACCTACTCTTTCTCACCCATACCTCAATATAATATCCTTTTTCCCTTTCTTTTCTTTTCTTTTCCAATTTCATTAACCCAAATCCTTCTCACACCAATAGTAAACCCAAAGTAACATGGTAGAAATGCACAAGTGTAAAACAAAAATGATATGTGCATGTTTTGCACAAAAATACTAAAAAACCGATTAGCGATTTTTAATCGCGATTAGCACTAAATTAGCATATAATTAATTATAAAAACTTTAAAATGGCATAATTCCATAAAATACCCTATTTGAGAATTTTCCATAATTTTTTTCCCATTTATCTGTATTTAATTATACCGAAATATTACAATATTCATTAAAATAATATTAAATTATAAAAATTCCCAAAAATAATATTTTATTTTTTTGAAATGTTACATTGGCGTTGTCGGGAGTTTGCAGGGATCTCAGGGATGGAGAAGAGAGGAGGTGGTGAGGATGAGGTCGGGATGAGGTCAAGGAGGTGAGGTGATCGGCGACGAGGTGATGAGGTCTCAGGCGAGGGTTTCTTAAGTTGTTGTTGGTTTCGTCGGGGTTGTACAGGGGGTCTGGAGTTGCAGGGTTCGGGGATGGTGGGTTCTCGGGGTTAGACGAGGAGAGGAGGAAGTGGAGGTGGTGGTGACGAGGCAGTGGGGAGGTCGACGGTGACGGAGAGGTGAGGACTAGGGTTGGGTTGGTCGCGGGTGAAGGAGCAGAAAGGTGAGAAAGAGATGTGATGATGGTTATAGATTATATTAGGTTAAATAATATATATATTAAGAGAGTGGAGAGAGAGACCGGAGAGATGTGGAAGATATTATAATTAGTTAATTAAATATATTATGTATGTATTATATATAAGTAACAGTTTAGTTTAAATATTATTATAATATATATAGTTTAGGTTTAAACAGCTAATATCAAAATACTCTGAAAAATATCCGGGTCTCTTCTAGAAATCTAGCTTTAAAATATGGAGAATATACGTACAAGCTAAAACCATAATACGATATCCGGTTAATAAAAATACATACCTCTAAGTACGGATATACGTAAATACACGTAGCAATCCAAATGAGTCTGTTTTAACAATCTGGACATGAACACAGTGTATGGATGCAACCATATGATATGGGGTATGATAACATACCATGCTAGATATCAAAATATATTATATGGCTATTATTTGTATTATTTAAAGATACGCGGATACAAAATATATCATACATGTATATAGAACCTAGATGTGCATGGATCCTCTGTACTAGTAAATATATGACGTAATCTTGAACAATGATGGGTTTTAAGAATGCGGGCCGGGTCGGATACTAACCACAGTTACCAATTGCACTATCCGCACCCAAAAACAATAATAATCAAGAAAACTATCACAAGATTAAGAAAACCTTAAATAAAATATCGTATAAATGCATTAGGGTGTTACACGCTGTCCCCACTTCCCGGAACGACGACATGCGTGGGGCGACGAAGGGGCGCATGCAATCCTTCGACCTCGCTCACGCCCATCTCGATGTCACCGAACACTGGTGTGCCAATTTCGGCAGTCATGACCCACATACGAGGAATGATTTCATGACTCGTTGGGCATCGGGTAGTTTGACACCGAGATCTCAGGAAAGAACAGGCTATCGCTTCAACGCCCGCCGCGCTCTCTCGCTCCATGAAGAGACATCGGTCAGGTGCCGACGTCACCACACTCATCGAGACCGCGCACATGGCGAACGTTAAGTCCAGCCACAAAGGGTCCATCTCGAGGATCTGAGGAACGTGATGGAGCGAAGCCGAAACCACTCCATCATGCAAGCCCGGAGCAGAGATAGCAGGCACTCCAACTTTGGAGAATTCTCAGGGTACCAACAGCGAATCGAGGTCCACGAAAAGAAGATTGAGGACATGCATCTTGCCGTCCGTTCGGTCGGAGGAGTGGCAAAATACTCCGCAGATTCGCTCACTAGGCCCTTCACGAAAGGGTTACTAAGTGAGCAAGTCTCGTCTCGTAAAAAACCGCCCAAGGTGGCCCTCTTCGACGAGAAGTCTGACCCGAAGGACCACTTGGATGCATTTACGACAGGCATGAGGTTCCAAGACAACTCAGACACGGCACAGTGCCGAGCATTCCCCACCACCCTCATCCGAGCAGGACGAGACTGGTTCCGCGGCCTGACTCTATACTCGATCTCGACCTTTGAAGAATTAGCCATGCATTTCCTCAGCCACTTTGTCGGCAACCGGCGACAGAAGAAGTTGGTTGACTACCTGTTCACCATCAAGTGCGAGGACAGGGAGTCTTTCAAAGACTATATTGCTCGTTTCTACAATGCTCTTCTGGAGGTACCCGAGTACCGGGACGAGACAGTCATCACCGCCCTTAGTTCTGGTCTTAGGGACAAAGAGTGGTTCCGCTCTTTTGCATTGGCGCAACCTAAGACCCTGGCCGAGGTAAAGGTCTGGACCGAGCGGGAAATCCAACTCGAATCCGAGGTTAACGCTCACCTTTCCCGAGGATACCGGACAAACTAAACGAAAAGGGACCTAGAAGAAGACAAGAAGAAGGTTGATCGGTCGAAATCTTATATACCAAGGTTTCGCGAGTACACACCTCTCAATGTCTCGTAGGCCAAGCTGCTGGAGGAGACGAAGAGCGAAAAATTCTTCAGGCTATCGCCGATGACACGAAAGCCGAGCAAGAGACTCCGCGGCCTGTATTGCGCCTATCATCGGACATAAGGGCATTCGACCGAGGATTGTAAACAACTGCATGATTATATCGAGGAGCTGATCCGCTCCGGTCACTTGGCAAAATACCTGTGAAACAAACGTCAAACAGAAAGGGGGCAAGCCGACCAACTTGAAGCCGAAGAGATGATGATCAGGCTGATCATGGTCGTCACAGACTGATCCGAGTCCGAGCAACAAGGGCCCACGCTAGGGTATCTCTCCATTAATGGGTGTATCCGGCCATCAGCGCGAACGTGACGTAGGGACGTAACAGACGGCGAGAATCTCGCATCCGCTTACTCCAATGCGACCTCTATATAAACCTCTCCTCCAGACGACTCAGGTAGGTCGAACTCATTTCCAAGACACCGCTACTCTGTCCAATTACACCTCGGTACAGACCCACACACTCAATTCTCACACCGAATCTCAACCGTTCAGCCTCGCTGACAACAAATCAACGTAGGATAACATGTGAGAGAGATTCCGGCCGCCATCAATAACCAAAGCATCTCTCTTTCTCTATGCAACTCTCTGTGTTTACTCTTGGTTCTCTTCAAAATGAATACTCAATCAATGAAGAGGGCAGCATCATGTAATAAATGATTAGCCTCAAAAGCCTTGAAATTTGAAAAAAGACCGACAAAGATGGAGTGCAATCACTCATCACATGCATTCAAAGAAGAAAGCAACAACATCAATATAACGGACACCAAAAGTCCATATAGGTTGGTTGAGGTGGCCCCTCCACATGGGTGTGGACCCCACCCAACACTGTTACTGTACCGAAGCTTCCAATGAAGAATAAATGTTTTAAGTTGTGAGGGGTAAAACATGAAAATTATGATTAAAGATCCTAAACTCGATAAATGCCTTAAACAATGGAGCAAAGGCCAACAATATTTTGCGGAGAAGTTGAGTCCTTATTGATTCAATCTTATAAGTCAAAAATTAATTAATTAATTAATTAATAAAAGAATAAGAAGTAAGCACCGAAGAGAGAGATTGTGCGAAAAAAATTGTAAGAATCTCAAAGCCCTTTGATACTCTTCAAACCCTTCTAGAGAAGTTTTTTCCATTTGATACTCTTCAAAGGAGATCCTTGTGCTGTTCTCTATATAGCATTCACAGGTTTCATTCACAGGTTTCATGTACAAAAAACATGGTATCATTGGGATATTGATCTACAGTCTATTGAACAAAACTTGATGAAGTGAAACAAATCTTAATCTTTCTCTACATCAAAGAAATGAGAAAACACTCCTAAACCCAAGGAACGACACTTCCATGTGATTGCTTCGTCTCAGCGTTTCCAAACAATATCGTCTATCACCTTGCCTGTCACAAGATTCACTTGATGACATTTCTAATGGATATGCTCTTTTGCAACCAACCGCTTCTGCATCTATCTTCATATTATTGGAGAATATGCTGCTTTTAGCTGATGGAACATCATCAATTTGTTTCACTGCCTGTGCTGGAGAGCTCATTATATCGATCAACATGGGAGATGAGGCTTCAGTGGGTTCAGAATCTAGCAAAACGACAGATTCTCCATGAAACATTTCACCGTTTCCGGCTGTAAACCGAGTATTTGGGGCAAGTCTTTTAGTCAGAATCAGGGGTTGGTGAGAAACATACATTCCGTGAGAAGTCATGAGAGTTGGAAAACTTTTAGACTTCTCTCGGATGTGGTCGAATATTGTGTCTGTGCTCTTAGTTTTGCTTTCAGGTTCACTAGGCTCAGAAGTGGACTTGGCATCGATTTCTGCTGGCTTAGAAGTGAACATATCTGGCAATCGGAAATCTGTGGTTTAAATCGCACTACAAAAGCATACATGAAGACTACAGTTAATAATTAGACAGTAGATAGGAATTTACCTTCTGCGACTTCTTCTTCTAGGAGATCAAAGCTAGGCCTGTGAAGCATCACCAGTATTGGATTAGGAATAAACTGGGAAATGATGGAATTTGGATTTACCCAGTTCCAAGAGAAAACTAGAAGTTTATTTCTTTCCACGTACAATCAACCACCCAAAAAAAAAACTCTCTACGATGAGCTATTGTAAGATCCACCTCTTCAATTAAAGCAGAAATCACAAAATAAATGTTTTCAAATGAGATAATTTTCTTGCGAGTTGGGCGATTCATAAAAAATAGATGACTTTAAAAAGGGAAAAAGATGCTCTTCCCCTATAATGGAGAATTTCTATTTTTATCCCTTTCAATCTGGTGGACTATATGCATCTTCCGCCATAAAGCATATCATTTTCCTGTTATCAGCATAACAGTTCTGTAGGAAAACCTGGTATCTAGCTAGAGCTGCCTTGGAACTACTTGGTTCACTTATCATATTTTCTAGAAAACGAAAAAGTAAACCACCTTAAATGAGATACAAGCACCACTTACATTGATTCTAAAGCCGCTTCAGAACTCCTTAATTTGGGTGGTTTTTCAGGTTTCCCCAAAGCATCAATGTTCTGATCATCTTCTATCACAAAAAATTCCTTTGGAATGGAGTAATCCGATGCATCCACTTTATTCCGACACGCTCGAGTCATAATAAAATTGTTCTCCCATGTGGTTACATACTTTTCATGGACATCAACACCAACTTCATCATTCAACCATAAGAATAATTTGAATGAATCAATTGGCTAGAGTGTGAAATTTAAACAATATGAAGATCACCATCTTGGTTGGGGAATAGATCTTACTGTATTCTTCAAAAATGAGATCAGCTTTCACAGTTACTCTTCCATACTGAGGACAAGACACGAGAAAGGTCGCAGAGTAAGGGCTGCATACCACTTCTTTATCAGTCAAACAAGGTGCTTCAACTTGGAAGTGTATAATGGAAAGAAAGTAATAATAAGAGAAACTAGCTTGAATAATAGTAGTAAGTCAATGCAGCTTCTTTAATGTCAGTGAAGAAAAGAAAAAAGAAAAAGTAACCAGATCCATTGGTATAAATGGCAGTGGCTTCAAGCTATAGCAAAATAAATAATTATCATATGATAGGACAGTTGTCTAACTACTTATATTCATTTTCCTGAAAAAACAAACATGATATTTATTATTTCTTTGATCAACATAAGTGGTTATAGTTTCTTCTTTCTTATAATATAGCTCAAGAACAAATGCTACCCCATGAAAAAGAAATTCAATCTACATAATCCTAAAAATTAATGAAGAATTTTCGGATTAACCATTGGAAGATCATTCAGAAATAAGAATTCTGACAAAATCGTCACAAGTTCAAGACAAGAAACCAACAAAAGTAGAGGATACCGGCTTAATTTTATAAGGGGACGGGGATATCCTGCATGGGCCCAATTTATAGACTTAAAATGACTGACAGCCTAACAGGAATTAAATTAAAATCTGCCTATTGTGGGAAATGAATTTAGTGACGTGATAAATTTAAAAACAGTAAACATTGCACAATTTGGGCCACATTGTTATCTAACTGAATTCACTAGATAAATGAAGGATATATGACCCCAATTCACAGACTGACATTCTGAACTCATGATTGCATAATAGAGGAATTCCTCAGGTCTCAAATGTGTAATAGAGCCAGAAGTTTGGGTCAGGTGAGGCAAGAAATATCACTATAGCAAAACAAAAAAATTTGGCACGTGTTTTGCACGTGGGAATAAATGTCGATGGAGAGACTGAAAATTTGCTTGATGAATAGGTGAGATTTTTGGATTATTATTAGTGCATGAAATAATATAGAAATTGAAAGGAATACAGGTAAGTGGATTATGTATTCAAATGCAAAGTGTGATTATAAAGAAAAAAGAGAGGGAAAGATGCTTCAAAAATTACTGTGAAGCTCTTTTACATTTAGTAGTGAAAATATTAGTATAATTCAACTATCAGCAAATATCTGTATAAATATAAACAAATAATAGAATAGTTTACAGGTTTAATGGTACTTTTAAAAAATGGACAAGTTATATAAATATAAGAAGTCTTGGGGGGTTCAGAAAGGTTTTTGTAAACTTGAATTAAAAATGGTAAAAAATTCCATCGCCAGGATTCAAACGTGGGCTCAAAATTTCCAAAGAGGACAGGTCTAATCACTGCAGCATATGCAATATTGTTTTAGGTTAGGCAACGTTATTAGTTTTATCTGCATATGAGCTTCATATAGTTATCATTCTATGCATGATCTCCTGATCCAGGTGGGTCGGCTGCCTAACCACGACCCACCTTAGATCCACCCCTGAATGATGATCCGCTGAAACAACTGCTGCTGCATTCGTGAACTCCAATTCTGCAAATTGGCCTATTACAACTTTGTCCATGATATAGATGGAATCCAATCCATTAAGGTTATCTTGGTTGGAAAATTTGACAGTTGTTACTATCTTTTACACTTTATCAATTGTTGTGTTTACATGACCAGTTATCCTCAGCACTAAGATCTACTGAACTCAGCATCTACCACCTGTTCATGAGATATCATTATTCAGTTATTCCTTCCAAAAGCACAAGTCATCAACACTCAAACCTGGCTTGGGCATTGCCACCACCAGAGACAATTGGTTCTTAAATAAACTAGAGCATGAAAATGTGGGCTTAGCTACATAAAGAAGACTGAGGAGATATTAAATTTAAGAGCGACATAAACAAGAATGTGGCCTTGGCTACATAAAGAAGAGTAATTAAACTTAAACTGAAAATTAATATAAACAACCCTGTGGGCTTGGCTACATAAATAACAATAACTTCGAATGTTTGAGTCACAGAGCCAAGATGTTTAGAGAATTTTCTTTTCCTGGTAGGGAAGGGGTGGGGAATAATAATATCACTGATAATTCTCCGCTGTCCTCAAATTCACTAAGAAAAATACAGAAAAGACTCCAGGGTATCTCGTTTAACAGTGAGTGTGTTGATGGGTGGTACTGCTTCACGTTCTTCTTGAGCTACCAACTAAGAAACCACCAAAGGGTAATAACCCAGCCGTTATACATTCCTCTCCAAAGTGAGAAGTCACTGGTGTAATACCAACTCATGAACTGAAAAGCTTAACCCTTCATGTGTGTTGCGTGGATAGTTTTCTACTTGAGCTACCGACTAGTGTTATTTTTCTATGGCCTAAGGTAAAGGATATTTGGACTGATGGGATAATATAACTACCAGATTTCCTGATATAATTTTGGATAAACTTTCAGTTTCACTTAAAAGGCAGCAATCGTAGATTTAATCTTTGAATTTTCAGAGCCAAGTAAATCAACTAATTTATGAATAATGGAAAAATTTTACAAATGCTTTTGATACAGGAGGAAAATCGGAGAAAATAACAAATATGGATAGCATATAGCATACCTAGAGAATTCTCCAGCTCTGCGGTAAAGTAATCCAGCAAAGGTAAGGCATGAGAGAAAGTACCCAAGCATGTAAGAACGTCGCGACAAAAATATATGGATGGAAACTAAGAATGAAATGGGATTACCTTAGTTTCTCATGAAAAAGGATCATATTATCTTCCTCTGACCCTACCAACTGCCAGAATGAATAGCATATGAATTTTTTTTTAATGCGGATGATAGGAAGACAAGGAAAGAATTTTTTTTTAATGCGGATGATAGGAAGACAAGGAAAGAGAAGGAGAAAAATAAAAGTTCTTGATATCGATCCTGGGAGAGAGAGGAGGGATAGGAAGTGAACATACCAGGTCAGCATAATGTTGTTTGATTGACAGAGCTGATTGTGATAACCGAGTTAGGGTTATTACCAACTTTGATTTCCCTTGTTTTTTGCATTCAACCTCCTCAATTTGCATCTTTATCTTTGGAGGAAGTGAAAAAAGAGACTCTTTGATAGAGTTCCCAAATGGATACTTACGACCTGTAATTATTTCTATCTTTCTAGGATCAGCTTCGTCCATAGTTTTAAACGAACAAATTCCTGCTGAATGTAATGCCTAATATGGAAAATACATTAAGTTTAAAGATATATTTTATGTAATGAAGGCAATATTCAAGTAAAAAAAATTGAATGGCCAGAAAAGGAACCTTTGCAGTAACCATTCCAATGCCAGGAAGTTGTTTCAGCAAATAAGGACTATCATCCCATAGTCTCTGGTGTAAGGATTTGGCAAGAAGAGTTGAGTTTAAAGCTCCCTTGTAACTCTTCCTATAGATAAAACACTCCTTCATGCATTTGGAAATCCTACAGCCATTCACGCAAATTGAGTTGACGTCCTGCAAATGTTGATATTTCATTTACTTGAGTTTCTAACAAGCACGTTGAGCGAGACCAAAAGTAATAATGCATGATACCTGGTTGAGGGATAAATCGTGGACAGAAGGATCCCCTGTCAAGCAGTCATTAATTAGTACAAATATCTTCTCTTCTCTTGTCTGGATGCGTTTTTTCCTTTTTCCTTTTTCTCCGTGGACATGAAATCGCAACCGCCCTTCTTTATCCAAGTTAATGTCATTTAGAAGTTTCTTCTCATTACGTCTCAGCTGGATCCCTTGATAGTATTGCATATGGTGCATTGTCAATATAGATTGTCAAGAAAATAGTGACGACTGCTTCATAATAAATTGTACATACAAGCAATCTCCTCAGAGTGGCAAACAATGTGGAGCGCATCTTCCAAAGTGCAGCCCTCAGGAGCTTTCACGATGCCTTTCATCGTGTCAAATTTCATGTAAAATTTTGTCATTAATTTTCCAGGTTCTGCAGAGATAAAAAGTAGATATTCAGAAAAAGAAAGGGGACTTCACATTACACATGATATGGATGCCTATGCTTGTAAAAATACTTACAAAAAGGCATCGTCAATTGGGAAGCATGGAAAAAAAATTCATAAATCGCAACGAAAATTCTAATATTTTAAATTTGTCTTGGAGTATTTGAATTGTTATAGAATATAAGGGAGACACAGAAATAAGTGGATATGCATTTACGTGCATGTACATTATTAATCAAAAGAGTGTTTCAGTAGTTGGGAGCAAGGAAGAACATTTTAGGAAAAGAAATCTAATGTTTCCAATTCTGCTTTGTTATATGAATTTAATAGGATGTACCTAAAGGCTTTAGAACGAAACCATCTTCATCCGTCCAGATCATTCCATATTCTGCTAACTCATTGACTTTCCTAACACATATTTCTGACAACCAAAGTACAAGAGGAAATAATAAATACTAGACTTGTGCATGTAGCAACAACATAAGAACTCTACCGTTTATATAAAATACCTCTCATGTGCTTTTCTAAAAGTTCACGAGGAATTCCTCTTTTTATTCCATAGTTTTCAGGGTTCTGTTTACAAATCAAACAATTAAGTAGGTGATAATACCAAAAGATTTAATCTAGAACTTATGAGACTATGATGTCAACATGCCTTTTTTATTCGTACATACAAGTATGAACACTTCAGCCACTCAATCGCCAAGCTTATGTCAGAGACTGTCAGCTGAACAATCTCAGCATTCAGATGCTCCATAGCACACGACAGTAATCTACAGTTAATATCAGAATTCATTACAAAGTAGTAAAGTTGATCTCGCAATACCAATGTCAAAATAAATATTACCATGATACAAAGTAGTTGAAATAGGTTCTAGAAGAAAGATGAAGGGCTTACTGAGATTCAACCATTTCACATCCATTCAGGAGATTTTCATACAAATGTACCTATAAATAGAAAATCGTCAGACACAAAACATAATTTCAGTGAGAATTGTTTTTTTGTGTGTGTGTGTGTGCACATGTGTTTTTTTGTTTGTTTTTTGGGTGGGGTGGGGGCGGGGGAGGAATCAGCTAAGCGCCCTGTCCTTTTCTTTCTTTCGGCATGTCAAATAGGCATCAGTCAAATGTCATTTAGCTGAGAAGAATCATGCATGATTGTAAAGCAACGTGCTTGACACAAAATATGTACATACTGCATGTCAAAATTAATGCTTATAAATTCAAGGTACTATAACAGCATCAAACTCATGGTGTCTTTTACTAATGAGATTAACCAAAGTGAAACCGAGGATAAAAAAACAAGGCGCTTAACCGAATCTTCCCACAAAAGGTTTCGTAGACAGGTATATATGATGAAGATCTGAAATCTGGTAATTACTGTTTCCCTTCTTGTCATTATTATAACTGTCCCGGTATCATCAAATGGTGGACGACCAGCCCTCCCACACATCTGCAAATCCTCAAACACATATATACTCTAGTAAGTTTTCAAGGACAGCAAGATACATGAAGTGCATATATGTGACCAGGTGCCCATCATGCTTAGATACAAAAACTTCTCAAATTTAGTACACGTCAGCAGTAAAAAATAAATAGCTACTTTTAAGTTAAATTAGCATAAGCAATGAAATAAAGTACCGAATGTATATATTAAATGAGAAAGGATATGTAACAAACCCAAAATAAACATTAGAGGTGTGTACTCGGAATTATAATACAAACAAACTGCTATTTCATATATTTCGCTTTTGTCATGAAAATTTAAAACCAATAGATTCCACAACATCTATCCACTTTTCTACTTTAGAACCATACTTTCTCTATCTAATCAACCAAAAAGTACATCATAATTAGTGAGTTCATATGTAACTAATGCAAAGACAATGAGCTAAGTTGATCCTTTATATAAGCCTATTTACAAATACACGTGTGTGATCCATCTTTGTTCTAATGCGACTTGTTGTCTAACATGCACATCTTTTATCACACTAATAAACTCATAGATGTTCCTCTTTTTTCCTTTCTCTAAACTATTGCATAACCTCCATACAGGGCCTCTTCTAAATCAATGAAAACAACCTATGGATCTTTTTCTCCTTTCCAAATTTTTAGTGTAATCATTTCTATTATTATTCTTTGCTGAATAAATCTCTTTCACAATCTCATTATATAGATATAAGTAATAAACTTTACCATGAGATTCATGACATTTAATACATTTTTATGTTTCTCCTTTATTATAAAAAGATACCAAAATATATCTCCATGAATCCATTTTATATTTGTTTTTGGTCTTTATAATTTCTGGCAGACAACTTAGAAAGCCATACTAATCGTTTTCTCCCAAATATTTCTGATTTCTAATATCATGAAGAAGATCACAGTTAATTTTCTTTACAGCAACCATAACTTCACCAATCATAACATTTGGACAGTGTAAGTTCCTGCTATGGATTGATTCACTTGATTCTACCTTAAGTTTGTGTGTGTAGTTTACTACACAACTTATAAAAACAAGTCCGACCTATAATTATATCTGTTACTTATATACTTTTTCTTTTTCTTTGTTCTTTTAACAGATGACAGATTTTATATGTACATATATTTGGCTTAAGCCTGTTCATCTGCGTCCTAGTTCTTCAAAAGATAAAATATAATAAAATAAAACTCCGCCTTATGAATATGAATCCTCCTTTTATTTCTTCTTCTTCGCCAAGGCTCTTAATTTTCTTCTTTACACTTATATTCCCCTAACCACTATTACCCCTAAAATAAAAATTAATACTTTTCAATGTCATTTTTTATGCACACATTTATGAAGTGCTTGCCTCATTATCATTATATTGTTGGGAGAGAAAATTGCTTTCCAAATTATAGTCATATAAACATTCTAAATTGGCCTATCTGTTAATTATGCCCATGGATGCACTAGCGAGAAGTATAAATTATTACCGTCTGAGTGAACGAACTTACCTGCAGTACCATTGACCGTTCATATTCCAAGTACATTCCTTTCTCCTGATTGCTGGACAAGATACAAATTTCAATTTAATCTAACGGAAGGTTTGCAGTTATGGTAGCTATATATGTAGAAGACCAGCAGTCCATGAGTGCAAAGCTAAAAAATACATGTATTCTGTAGATAGAGTGCAAGTTCAAACATACAAATATTGTGTAGATTTGATCACAACTGTGTGTGCCGGTAGGTTGATCCCATGTGCCAGAGTGTTTGTAGTACATAGCATCTGAAGATCCCCCTTAAGGAAAAGACCCTCAACAAGGTTCCGATCCTTTAAAGAAAGCCCACCATTATGATAACCAACTGAGAAAGAAGGATAAAGAAAAATAAGAATCAGAAATTTGTGGCTAAACAAATAAGCAATCATTCCTCACTCAGGGACTTCACGAATCTCATGAAACTATATAGCTAGAAGAACAAGTTAGAAAGCAATAGTAAACTTTTCTTTTTAATTTACAAGAAGGTTTATAAAATTATTTATTTCATACCGCCATATAAGATGAATGATTGCATTTGCTTGTCACCGCAGGATAAAGACGCTTCCTTTAGTTTCTCCTGCTGTTGCTTAGATTTTATAAATGGATTAGAGTATCCAAGGGTTGCTGCAATCTGAGAAAGGTGTTGAGCTGCTTCTTGTGCTCCTTTTCTAGTTGAACAGAAAATTAATGCAGATTTTCCTTTCGAATGCTGCATGAGAATATCTGTGGACCATTTTTATGTTATAGCATTACCCATGAAAATATTCTAAAAGTTGAATAAGAAGATGCATTTTCAAAATGTAGTTCAACCTTACCAAATATGAAAGTTTGAAGACGCTGCACCATGAAACAACAAATGCTCAGTGGAATATTAAAAAGATGTCCAATCTTCCATTTCAACCACATTGTGTGTGAGAAGGTGAGTGATTTTTACTTGAATGAATTGTGGAAAAGAAGAAAGAAACGTGATTAATGGTTTCCATCTTAAGGCACAGTACGCATAAAGGTCACAGACAATTACCCTTTCAAATAAAAAGTCATTCTTTGCTGGAGCATAGCCTGTGAATAATAAGCGAGATGTTTAGAAAGGCAATAGATTTTGATGGTTATAAATTTCAATTGAAGGCATTTTTTTTCTTTTTGCTATAGAAGAATGGAGGACATCATTAATCATAGGGTAATTATTATAGTAACGGTAACATTAGATGATATATGTTCATAAGCGGTGTGCATTATTAACCTCTTACCTAGATAATAAACATGTAGATAATTATCTCAAGCAGCATTAATAATCATTCGTCCAAAGAAGGCAGTAAGAAGAAAAAGTGGGGGATACTATAGTTAAAGAAAAAGCAAACAGTATCCTTCATCTCAACTTACAAGCCGGATTGAACCAGAAGGACTAATGATACCAGAAATTCTATCTTACTAGTCATTATATCATTTGTAATACTGTGTCAGCTTCACACAGCAGTTTTTCAAGACAACGTGTATTTCAGTCAGATCATTTTGTCATATATAATTAGCGGGAGCTCCTCCTCCACAGCGCTTCCCACAAATTTGGATTATAGAATCCTAATATAATAAAACTTCTGACATGAAGAAACCAGAAACCAGAAATAACACAAGAAGAAACATCTCAACTTTTCAGCATATATTTCAATAGCTACACCAAGTCGGGATTGACTTAGCTGACACTGCATAGCATCAGCGAACAAGATTTCAAATGAAAACCCTATAGTTTCAAATGATCTGTCTGTTTGCACTCTCTTAAACTTGTGGTTAAATGGCAACACAGAGAAAGGAATTTAAAAGCACATACCAAAAACTTTTGTTGTCAGCTTGACTGGCCTCATCTCTTCTCCAAATCTGTAATTTGTAATTTATATATTCAACGAATGAATACAATTGCCAAGCCAATTAACTTATCCTTTAAGAAGATACTAAATTACCTTTTAATTCCTTCAGATGGAACCAGAAGCCATTCGGCTGAAGCAACAATCCACAGGTAGTGAAAATTATTATGCTTCTCCCGAAAAAAAAGAAAAGAAAATGGAGATCTCATAGATAACTAATTCAAACATATGAATGAACATCATAAGAATATAACTCACCTAGGTCTTCAATATTTGGAATTGTGGCAGAAACTGCGACAAAACGAACAGTTGACAAAGGACATGAGCTCAAATCTCTGCTCCTAGAAATCATTTTTATTCTGCTAACCACTGCCTCTAAAGCAGCTCCTCGCAGGTCATTAAGCAGGTGAACTTCGTCAATGAGTACAAGAGCAATATCACTAAAGAAGCTCAAACCACCATCCCTGACACCATGGCGAGTCATAGAATCGAACTTCTGCAATAAGTTGCATGCAGTCCGAGCAAAGGAAGCTAAATAAGGTACTTACAGGAAAGGAACAAATATGCACTTGAGAAATATACTGGGAAGAAGACTAATGTTTTTCACCTCAGGAGTACTTAAAATGATGTCTGCATCCTGTATGTTCTTTGAATTATATAATTCACTGTCACCCGTCATCTCTAAGCAACTCATTCCCCATGAACTAAGTTTCATGTTCCAATCACGGAGCTTTTCCTGTACCAACGCCTTTGATGGAGCTATGTAGATCTTTTTTCGCATGTGATTAATGGAAAACAAATAGAAATCAATCTCCGATAACATCTGAATCGGTCATTTTTAAAAAAATTAGATGGTTCTATATCACAATTCATCAAGGTGATTATAGTCACTATATAAAGGTCATAAGTTACAATAGTCGAAAACTTTACACTGAGAAATTACGAAACTAGTTCATATTAAATTGCACAAATGTATCCATCAACTTTCACATTTTTTACGATTAATACCATGAACTAATTTAATTAAAAACAAGTACCATGAACTATCACCCCCGATTGCAATTAAATACCATCAACTTTTCTTCCGTCTGCAAACGTTATATTTGACTGCCATCAGTATTTGACTTGTTTTCCCCATTTTACCCTTTTATTCTCAGTCAACCCCTAAAATTTCGAGGGGTTTAATGGTCCATTAAGGCACAAAAGTTAACGTCGTTTGGTTGTTATGTCAAAAAAATAGTTCATAATACTTATCTCTAATTATTAAAGTTCATGGTATCAATGTAAAAAACGTGAAAGTTGATGGGTACATTTGTGCAATTTAGCCTATCATAAAAAAAGTAGCAACCTTCAACAAATTGAACATAAGATTTCTAGATTTGGTCAAGCAAAAACAAATGATCTTATCAGTTCATGCACAAACTCCAAATTAGTTAGTTACTGCCTCTCCTTAAGAACTCCTTATTTCGAATGTAACAAATATAATAGAGTGCAGATAAGCTTTGCAGGTAGCATACTGTTTTGAGAACTCCTTTCACATGATTGAACCTTCCCTCTCTGGAAAGAAACCTTGAGAGAAGTCTCAGAATGCAGAGCTCAAAGAGCACAGTTTTACCGCTCCCAGTTGGTGCTGAGACGACCATGTTGATGTCGGAAAAGAAGCAGATAGGAAAGCATTCGCTCTGCAACGAATTAAAGTACCTGCAAAACAACTAACAACATCATAACTCCAGATAAAAATAATAATAATAAATAGCCAATAATAAAGTTTTCAAAAATGCAAAGTATTAATTTGTGCTCAGATAATAAAAATCGACATAATAAAAAACTGAGCATAATTAAACAAAAAATTGCTCCGAAATTAGGTAAATTAAATTGTAGCATGCTAGCGATACAATCTAAGAAATTATAAAGCAGTCGTAGATAGATTCTAGCCGATTCATGATTCAATCATAACTATCAATGCTCTAAATTGTAACTGGGACCTAAAAAATCATGAATAATGATGTGCCATTGCAACAAAAATAACTTTGGACAATCTAACCTGAAAGAAAACGCAGAGCGAAAGGGTGCTGGCAAATCTGCTACGGATCTCAACGAATATGAATCAGGAAAAGACCCCATTTTCGCCAATCACGAGCTGATGATTTGCTAGGACTGATTAATCACCTAAATCAAAAAGGGAAAAGGCAATGGAGTTAAATTGAGCCCTAATTACACCAAATTCCCCAATCTGAGCCACAGAAGCAAGCAAGTCTCAAAAAATTATAACTAGTCGCAATCATCCAAAGCTCAGATTCTCGAATCAAACAGAGAATCATAGTCGTATCCAACAACAATTAACTTCAAAAATGTTAACAGATCCAAAGCTTGTAAGATTGTAAAACAGGTAGAAACCGCACGATCTGAGTTGCATGCGTTCTAGGGTTTTAGAATTGGAAAAAAGAAAAGGTTAAATTGTGAAATAGACTTGAGATTTGTAAGTAGAGATGAGAGAGAAGAAGAGAATGGAGCTTGCCTTTTTAGGAGAGAGAAACAAGGAGCAGGAGAGAGAAAACGAGAGCGGAGATGAAGGACGCTTCGATTTTTATAGAGAATGCGGAACCTTGGGCGGGTTGGGTGTGGTGTTCCGCAGGAACAACTAAAATGAAAAAGTTAACAACTCACAAGATTGGAAATGGAGCCATGGCATCCTATAAGTTATATACAAGACAATGTAGGTTGAGGCAATGCAATTCCAATTCTCCGACCAGGATCCTTTGCTTCCGGTGCTTGCTATCTTCGATTGTATAAACATAAATCTATGGACCTTTCTGCTTTATCTCATGGGGTCTGTTTGGTTGCAGGATTATGGAATTTGGATTCCAAAATAGTACGATTGAAATTTCTGGATCTGATAAATTTTTGTTTGGTTGGTTTTGGATTCCTAATATTGGATTTGTAGATCCTTATAATTTTTGTTTGGTTGGTGAAAAAAAGGTGGGATTTGGATTTTAGAGAGAGATAAATAGAGAGAGGGTTATTAAATAAATAAAATACACGCTTCCCATCTAAAAGTACAATGAATAGTGCCAAATTCTTGAAAATCCTTGAAATTTTTTAGGATTCAAGAATACTTGTTTTGTGGCGGGCCCTTCTTAAAAAACAAAGGAATCCTAAAAATTCAAATCCATCAACCAAA
The DNA here is from genome assembly GCA_030015575.1 of Agapanthus africanus. NCBI lineage: Eukaryota > Viridiplantae > Streptophyta > Magnoliopsida > Asparagales > Amaryllidaceae > Agapanthus > Agapanthus africanus. The sequence goes on from CM057350.1 coordinate 199,518,759, forward strand.
CACAAAATTATGGAATCACAGGATTCCACAATCCAAAATCCAAATCCAAATTCATAATCATGCAACCAAACATGCCCATATTCGACTCCGAGTCCTCAATTCGAAAGGGACAAAAATTGGGATTTGACGTCTTGAAATGCCTACAAAATTTTAATATAAAACAAAAGAAAAAAATTTTAAACAATCGAAGAGGGGGAAAAATGCTAGACTTGTTTTTAGAAAACAAAATATTATTCTCTCAAACTGAGTTTATAAGCCAATATTTGGCTCTATTTTGGCTTGAATTGACGGATTGAACATGAAATCGGATAAAATAGAAATTTTAACCTAAACCATCATAGCTAAATCACTTAAAACCCCCATAAAACCAAATTTTCAACATCAAAATCTTTTTTCATTGATACTTATTTCAGTATATAGTGATTTTTTTAAAAAAGGGAAATGTAGGACAAAATGCACTACTCAAAGTTGCATTAAAGAAAACATGTACATAAAAGACTCTTGGACTAAAACAAAAAAGATTTCGATGTTTGCAACTTACCATAGATTAATGTTTGCAACTTAATCCTTGGTCCGAAGCCTACACTGAATCAAATAAGCTCAAGAGCACAATAAAACATAGTCAATATTATATTACGAAAGCAACAAAATCCAACAGAGCATAACCAATCCTAAACATTGTTAATAAACCTCCCATAATCATCTTCATACAGAAGTAATATGTAGATCAGCTGAAGCTGAGGCAACTCCATTTGAATTTGCTGGCCATTCTGAGCTGAGAAGAATTTGAGAGAGCAAGATAGAATTTTATTCCCAGTAGAGTTCAATCCTATGGAGGCAACCAAATTTAATCTTCATAATGTTCTCCAAGTTTATATGGAATCCATGATCAATTTGGGTACTACCTAACAATGGAATGAAATTTGGGGTAAACATGTCTTCTATTTTTCTTATCGACGAAACAAAAAACTACTAAACCCATGAGATCGTCCTAACATGGAATTGGGATTCCATGTTTTAAAGTCAATCAACCAAAAAGCATTTTAAGCAATACTTTCCTAAGCAATCCGAAGCAACCAGGAACAAAAGAAAATGTTTCTTACGACCACTGTCCTCTATTTCGAAATTTATAATATAATTGACAAGAAACTTCATAATAGCGTTCTCTGTAACTTGGAACTGTAATAATTCACTATAAGTTCAGTGGTTTATTTTTAAAAAAGGATTAAAAAGTTCACTAAATCTCAAACTGCAAAGCCAACAATGCACCAGTGAGACCTGCTCGCCTCTCCTTGCATCAAGAATTTAGGGCATGTAGGTGCACTCAACTAACAATCCACTCCAATACAAAAGCTTTTGGTGACTAAATTGCACATATCATATCAACATGCTTTCAAAATTAACTATCTGGCAAAAACTTGGTGCGCACTAGAGCACACAACAGAAAAAAGAAGAAAAAAATGTTTCAATACATCAGACAACCTTCTGAACCGAACCTTCATCTTGGTACGAGAATCCTGCAGATTGCATGAGCAAATCAACATATATACATGACCATGTTATCATACATGCAAGATATCAGCAGAGTTTATAACAATCACCAGTTTCTTTCTTGTTCTGCTCTCTGCTGCCTGTTTAGATTTACGGATAAATTCTCTACATTTTGCTCTAACTTGGTGAGGTCTGGACAACCCACCAACCACCTAAAATTCCTACCACATCCAGCTTTACATCTCTCAGTTCAACTTTGGCCAAGCATAGAATCCCGTAATCATCGACTTTGACGTTCTTCACATATAAGAACTGTGCATATGAATTCGAAAATAATTAAAGCAAGATAGAATAGCATCTTGAGAAGAAGTAAAAGAGATGGTCATTCATGTTGAAGGAACTAAAAGAAAAGAATTTGTCGTTGACAGCTTAGTGTCCTTCACAATTACCCTTGATTGATCATACACCTTAGTTATCTTCTTCATTCGAGTTCGTTTTAAGATTTGGTGTCGTTATATGTCCTGCCTAACTGAAGACACAACAGCCTGACGAATACAAAGTGTTTCAACCGCTTCAACATAGAAGTTTGAGAGCATCAAAAGTTCATCAAATGAAAATTACATCAGAAGATCAGTGGATTTACGGACATGCATAGTATATGGTGAGCATTCAAGCCTTGATAATGAAGTGTATGGATAACCAAGGAGCATCAAGCTTACTATCTCTAGAAAACTTCTAAAGGAGAAGAGATTGGTACATTCTCCCCAATATAATATTACAAATAGTGCCATATCCAAGGCTGTAATTTGATCAGGTATCACTGCAGATAGTGCACTCGAGACTTAAAAATTAGTATTTCACTGTGAATGAGAGCTGGTGAGCGTTTACTGGAGCAGTCTCAATGAGAAATAGCAGTCGGATGTTAATGTGATCTGAGTTCAGGTTAACGTTCACTTCAAGACTGAAATCTGAAGGGACCTGGTGTTAGACGAAAGATAATGATCCAACAGTGAAATCAAAAGCCATTGACATCAAACCTGAAGTCTATGTCTAAGTAAGAAGTCGAGGGGATGTTTTGGGGCAGAGAAACAGACATATACAGAAATAAGTGTGCACTATGACTCGATTGGTAGCATAGAATTTTCTTGCACATTGTTGATGTTTCCGACTTGGACATGTCTCATATCTGATACATATGTTTATCACACATACCAAATATTCGGTTCCACACCAGGTTAAATCATACATGTTCCTGCATATCGCTCATGTGCATGCTATTTCAAAGTAGTATTAAAAATATCTCACCTTTGTTTTATATGGTCTCGGATCCAGACGCATATCCCTCTGTCGCAACTGCAAAATTTAATACAAATTTATTAACTTGTATAACAAACACCCGGATATGTTTTATGAGTACAGATATATAGAGAACCGGGATCATTTTGCTATAAAAAAAAAGGAATATGGTAATAATATCAATACAGAAATAATGGAAAATCGGTCATTCCACCTCTTCCAACATATACAAGCCAAATCTTCGCTACACAAGTAGTCATCTCAAATCTTCACATGGCCATAAGCAACTATAATTCTAGCTTCCAGGTCAGGACCCATTAGGTTAGTTTTAAATGGGTCGCATGTCAGGTTGCCGTAACCGAAAGCAGTCTTATAAGTGGAGGTCAGCTCTCTGGATTTTGACCTCGGGAACACGATTACATACCCAACCTCCCAGCTCACTTACTCTAGTTTCTTTGTTGGTGAAGTGAGAGCCATTTTTTCCATTGTTGGAAATTCAAACACCCCTAAACTCTTGTTGTCTTGCAAGTCGATCATAAACCAGAAGAGAGAATCCCCAAAATTTTGACTAATATGGCATCTTCACTAGATTAAGCCTTGATCAAGACCAGGTCAAAGTGAACAAGAAGCACAAAGCACCCTCATGCAGAACATCTTCATCAACATAATTATGTATTTACATGAAATTAGAAAGCGAGTACTGCGTGTGTTTTTAATGGCCAGCTAACCCAAGGAGAGCAAGTGCTCAAGAATGGAGATAGACATTTGCATTTTGCACTCCTAGAAGGAAGTGAAAATTACGTGAACCATTATGCTCCTCTATATGCAAGTATATACTAATTTCTTAACAGACGGGGAGAGATAATCAGCAGACAATAGTGTAGTAGCACCTTATCAAGGGACAAAACATTATTTACTCATGCGGGTTAGTGAAATTTTCAAACATATGTCAAATTTGATGGCCTTTTATGTATGAGCATGAGATATAAATTAAGCAGGATAGAAAAATTATCCCCGTTCACGAACTCTCTCAGAGTCCACAGTCAAAATGATGTTTCTCATTATCAAGGAATTTTTTTTGTGAGAATTGTCAAAATCATGATAAATTTTGGGGAAAATTGTTTGCAGCGCCAAAAATGGAAATAGAATTATTTTTAAACCCGCTATGTTTCAAAATTATCAGGGGGAAAACCCAATACGTAAAGCATACATATGTTTAAGAGATTATCAGATAACTATGTCATGAATAATGCTATCATTTTGTGAAACATGCTTTTGTACTAGGTACTAAAGTTAAAATTCATAGAAAAATGACGGTATTTTGTGAATCGTACCATGATTAAATATAAAAAATACATTATAGTTTAATAAGATGGAAAACAAGATAAATAAGATCTTGCTTTGCTAATCAACTACCTTGCCTTTGCCTTGATCTTCCACATACCAACTTCATTAGGCCAATTGGCCAGGTGGTTTTTTCCCCTCAAATTCAGAGGATGAGAAAAGTTGTGTTCAAATGCAAGTTGACACAAGAAAGACCGGGGGAAATTGTTATATGTAAGTTGTTTCTTGAGTGCTTTAAAGGATCCTGCAAAAGGTGACTTAAAACTTAAAAAGTATTAAAAGTGGTGATAAAGCTAGTTTCTTGCTAGCGATTTTGAAGGAGTGATGTTCGGAAATCGATGAGGGATTTGATGAGTTGTTGGATCACATCCCAGAAATCTCTATCCTTGGGCGATTTTGACACTATTAGAAAAGAACAGTGCTAACTTCTTATCAGATAAGCCTTATAGGTCTTGAATCGCCGATCGGTTCATGGAAAAGTTCTCTTTAACACTAAAAGAAGTCAGTCTCAAATTAATTGGCTTAGATATAGATCTGAGATGGAAGATGAAAGTAACATTGTCATTTAACAAAAAAATATGGCATAATTACTAAATACATAGCTACAAATTAGTTCTAGTTTCAAGAATAAATAGAATTCAATGTACATGGTTTTTTGGCATTTTTGAAACCACATGGGTTTAGAATCAGTTCAAACTTATTGGTGTCCCCTAAAATTTTCCATTACTAATAGTTTGATCAACTATAGTCAAGGTTCAAAAAGGAACATAAGCAGCAGATATCATTGAAGATAGTACAAAAATAAACCTGGTTAAACTTCCTGCTTAACAGTTATTGCTTATGAGATGATAGATGCAAACAATAACACAATTAAATAATTTGATAGACCTGACCTGCTCGATAAACATATATATTGACAAAGGAGTGGGTTTTGTGAAGAAAACAAGTGCTGCAATGTTAACAGCAAGCTTAATAGGATGCCTCCACCCTAGCAGCACCATTAGACGCAGAACCAGAAGCAGCTCAAATTTCCTTGCCAAAGACCAGAAAGTATGTAAATCATCCTTCAAAAATCCCGATGCTCCTCCTAAGTCAGCGTAATGATCTGCAAATTGCAAGATCGCCAAGTTATGCTATCTATGAACATGGTATGTATAGATACTTGCAAAATAACTATAGCAACTCAAATCAATCAAATTTTGGTCGCAACTTTTCCATTCATAGCATATGCAACAATTGGCCGGTTATACATCACTGCAGCTACAGCTGACAACCCAAGAAAACTTCCACCAAAAAACTTACTTCCTATTAAAAAACACAAGCAATGTAAGATTCACCATTTACTGGAAAGAACCATGTTTATTCTCTTTAATACTTATTTCTAATTTCACATAAAATGCAAGGTGCAAAAGTCTTTCATCTTATGTAAGGAATTAATTATGCAACAAATATGCGGCATCAATTATATTTGTTGAGAATGTGGTTAACATTTAGTCCAACATTGGAAAAACTATGGAATGCATATGGGTATAAAATATAAGATGAGATAAACCTCCATAAGGCTCGAGTCTTTTGGATGGAGTCCCACTATATTAAAAGCCCATGTACATCCATGTGTGGGCCATGTGTTGTGGGACAAAACCGAGTTTTACAATATTAAAATATCCTTTTGTGTTGCATTGCAAAACACATCAACGGTCGTCACTAATGATTGAATTTGGGGGGAGGGGGGACCCCACTAATTTATATGTATAATGTTGGCTAAATTACACGTAAAACCCATGGTTTCACCGTTTTGACAAATAAATACCTAAGTTTATGTGAGTAGCAGATAAATGCCCAACTTTTTACTTCGTTTGCACTTAACTACCTACGTGTGATGTATGATGGTAGTATAACGGTTATTTTGCCATTGTTGTTACTTTCATTTTTTTTAAATGCTTTAGTCAAAGATAGGTATTTATGTGCTACTCATAGAAACTTAGGTATTTATCTGTGAAATCAATGAAACCTTGGGTATTTACGTGCAATTTATCCTATAATGTTTACAAGAAAGTAGACTATAAACGATTCCTGTCTTGCTTAAACAAGAGAACATAATTATAACGGAAAATAGAACTGCAGGTATCTGCGGAGCGATTTTGATTCCTAGTATATTACTAAACACTTATACAGAAATTCAGAGTGATAAAAATGACATATTGCATGACCTCTAACCACAAGCAAGGAAAATATTTATGGACCAACCTGATAGGTTCAGATGATGCACAATGCTCCTCCGTATGCTGGACATAAACTCAAACTTTGGTGCATATATTGGTGACATAGGCCCGCAGTTCTTGGGCCAACTCCTAAAAAATCCAAATTTTCCAGAAACTACAAAATCAAGAATAAGAGATATGTAATCCACAAACTTCATGTCTGTATCAAATAGTTATGATGTTACAGTGAATATGATTGTGATGTTGTAGAGAGAGTCAAGTTGGCATTAATGTCACTATAAAAATTCTCAAATATGAGATGATTTAATTTCAAGATCACTAGCAGTAACAGAAGAATAATCAGTATACCAATAATTCTATATCAAAGCAATTTACTTATCGTGGAAGTAACTATATTTATGGAAAACCAACAGTTTGCATACATAGTTTCTGTATACAAGTAACTGCTCCAAATATTGGATGTTAAGACTCCCTTGAGAACGACCCAGGTCGAACGGCATGCCATCTGCACAGTGTATATTAGCTACCCTATACAAGTTATTATGCATATAGTGCCCTCTAGGCAATTATTGTAATTGTAGGTAGGCGATTATGATGACCATTACAGGTAGAACAGTCTTACTAGAAATGATTGTATGCTATCTGGTTTGTCTTTATCATTAATGTGTATACGTTTTACTTGTTATTATGTGTCGCTAATACATAATGATGAAACCCGTAAGATTCTTGCTTGACTTCCAGCATTATGATAGCGATCATATACTTAAGAGCTGGATAGTCCATAAGCACATCCTTAAATATCCCTAGTCGTGAGAGTATCGAGACTGGGCATCGATATTCCAAAATAGACTAGTATATACGTTTCAAGACCCCGACGAGAGGCGGTGGCCGGTCTCACAACCCATTGGTGTTGTATCACCTAAGATAGTATACAGGTGCTCACTGGAGGTGAGTACACCGGACGGACTCGCTGAGAACTTTTAAATGGTATTATACCTATCGTCAGATGGAAGTTCTCTTCTGGCATGAGTATAAGTTGGTCTTTTGACCTGAGATTTTCATTTGTCTCGTATGTGTTCCCGTTGTATTTAGATTACTATCCTACCACGGCTCAAAAGAGTCGTGCAAACAGTTTTTATTTGGGTACAGTCCCGAGCCACATGGAGGCAGTGAGCGATTGTTGGGATTCGTCTCTCTTGGTATTAGGAGTCGATGTCGCGCTGTGTTCGGTTGGCCATCGCCCTAAATCCGTGGCCACGGTAGACGAGATTTACTGATATGAGTTCACTAGTTTCTCGGTTGGTGATGAGCTTGACCCCGACACGACTTATCAGGTTAGTAGGGGTTTGACGTTATCCGCCTCCTATGCCCAGTATGCGATACACATAGACGAATAGACTGGATTGTACGGAGATTGTCACATTCAGGCTCAGTAGGATACGGATGGACTTGATTGTCGACCTCCCTTTCGGCATATACCTGGATAGCCGTTACGTATAGCTAGTACCGCTGACGTGCTTGTGGTTATGGATTTATCCAATAACTCACTGCCAGCGTATTGTCAAGTCTTTAGAGTCCAGCACAGAGGGTTTTTCCGGTTCAGGCGATATGATATAGATAACGTATGTTGGTATATACAGGGGTCCAATTAAATACGTGTACAGGCTACACGGAATTTAATCGGACGGTTGATAATACTAACGACTTAGGATTAAACCGGATTATTAACTCAGGTTTTGGTTTAATAATTTATATATATATATATATATATATATATATATATATATTTGATATGTATATTCTACTATTATTGTTCACTATTCATTTTCTTTCTTGGCTATTTGTATTTTTAAATGGATACGTGTATATGTATTTCGATATATATACTGGGTTGTATTCCGTATTTATACGGAATATATCTAGAAGGAGGACACCTCATTTGTGCATCCTCATTTGTGAATATTCATGGAAATGAGGTGGCTAGGTGATGTAGCTTTGAGCGTGGTTGAGGAATATATAGAGGGATGGACTTCATTTTTTTTATTACAAATGGTTGAGATATTTTTATTTGATGGTTAAAATATATATATAAAGCCATTCCCTTATTCTCAACACTTAGTCATTTTTGAGAGGCTAGCTCTTCATGCTCTCTTAAGCTTGATTTTGATAGTAAAAATAATAGTGGAAAATTCTTACATCCACACTCTCCATTCCTAATTTGCTTAGAGTGTCGGTTGCTTCACCGGGTGAAACTGAAGGTTGGACTGGATCCCTCATGTGGATCGTCTTCAGCAAGGACGGTCGTCTCTCAAACTTGTTCCCGACGGCCTACAAGGAGTTTGGAGAGGTCTTCCACGATTGGGTGGACACGCATTGAAAGTTGTAATTCCTAAACCTTACATGCTTATTTTCTAGTTTAGTGTTTGGAACGATCGTTAGGGATTAGTTTCTAGTACTCTCTTGAAAATTTTTGTTTTTCGATTCCGCATTGGCCGCGGTTGTAGCGGCAAGGGCACTAAGAACCTTCAATGGTATCAGAGCCAAACCAAACATTAAAACTAGATTAGACGATATTTTAGTTTCGAGACCTAAAATTTACCCGTATTTAGTTTCGAATTCCAAGTTTCTGTCCATTTCAAAACAGAACCTGGATTTTTTTTGTATATGTTAGTGGACTACATGTTAAGAAAGAAAACTTTGCACAAAATTCGAGGACAAACAGACAATGAATGACCGAGATTTGGCCGATTTCCTCTTCCCATTTTTCTGTTTATTCTCAAATTTTGCCAATTGCTTGGAATTGTAGAAACTAGATTTTTGGTATACCTCTTTTTGCCTCAAACTTTGTTTTGTATTGTTTATGCATACAGACAATTCGAGACTGTTTTCGGTCGAAATTTTAACATCCTTTGTTTGTCTTGGTATATATGTCGTTGAACGTCGTTTAATTGCTATATATTCAATTAGACGGGGTTACACACTTACTTGTGTTACTTGTTTCTGTGATATATATATATATATGTGTGTGTGTGTGTGTGTGTGGTTTAGTCGGATTGTCATATTGGATAGCCCCTCGTGCGATTTGCGGGTACAGTTTTGTTTTGTTTTGATGTATTTATTTGTTCGAGACAAACTCCAACTTGTGGCCGCCGTTTCCGTATTATGTATATTCTTGTATTGGGGCTCGACCATGATGTGGTCGTTGTAACCTTTGTATATATATTTCATTTTTGTACTAGGATTATCCCGCGGAGGAGCGCACGAGTCACCGAATTCCAGAATTCAAATGGTGGCCATCTCATGGAGTTGGGATCGTGCTGCCTATTTCTAGGATTGGCGGATGGCTCGCCGCGCTCGTAGGGGAGTTAGGATCGATGTTGTATGGGCTATCCATATGACCGGGAAACGGCGCATTTCATTTACGGCTCTGATGAAACACGGGGCTCCTAGTTTGTCCGCTATTCCATATTGTTGTCCGCATGCCTGTGATGGTTGTTATCTACATGTGATGCTATTACATGCTTGTGATGATATATATACAGTAAATGCTTCTATATGTTTTACATCCGCGCTAGTCCTATCCCCACCCTGCAGTAAGTTAAGTAACCATACGGTGAAGACTCGGGACCCCATGGCGAATGCGGATGGCATATAAAAGCATGCTATTTTAGTTGTTTCTGGTATGGCTTAGAAACTTGTAATGATGGGACTGCGTTATATGTTTAATGTAAGGAAAACAAACCTATATGATGTCGGAACCAATTTTTAAAACTACTCGGTTTTCTTCAAAACTATAGTCATATTCTTTTGCATTACATAGATGTATTTGGTTAGGAATATCATGCACCTCATTCTATGAGGAAAGAGCCTTGATCTCTTCACGGGGAGTTCGCTCTTAAGTAAAAGTTTATATTACTAGTTTTAAAAAACGAAGCCTAAACCACTCCATTTCAAAGTCACTCGAGTTACTTCAACGATATCAAGTTCATTAAGTTAAAAGTTTTTCACCAAAAATCAGTCGTAGCCCTGTCATTTCGGTTAACTAGCACTTAGTGTTCATACTATGTTTGTTGACCTTCGACAAGACATAATGTATGGTAGCTAAGTGTTGTTTTTCTGCAACATAGAGATACATTAATATAGGACAGTCATATAGCCTTGTTGACCTTCGTCAAGAATTCGTGCGGGTGGGTTTAGATTAATCAGGACAATGACGGGTAGAACTTGACTTGTGACTTATGATTTGTTGACCTTCACAAAGATCATAAGCCGCTTGGAGCAAAAACCCTATCGGGAGTTTTAAATATAAGGGAAACTTGCCAAATTTACGCATACCTTCTGGAGTGTGGTAATTTTGATCGGCTTCCGTCAAAATTATCACACGATGATAGTTGAGTCCCGATTCCCACTGATGAGTAGTAGATATTACTTCTCGGGAGATTTTCATTTCACAATTAGCTAACATATTAGGTGTCAAGAAAGTGTTAACGAGATTACGTCTCTGTGGAAACGGGTTATTTAATTGGGTCCGTGCTAAAGCACGTGGGACCTCCCTCGGAGTACAAACACTGGCCTGGCCGAACAATTAGTGAACTTGTAAAGTTTATATGATCCCGACTGGTTCTCCTCTTAGGGTTTGAAGAAGAATTTGAGAAAACAGTGGAAGCCATCTTGATTAGATAAAGTGATTAACCAATCTAATCTTGATAGAGTGCACGCTGAATGTTTCTTTTCTCTCTCTGGTTACAGCGATCCATGACTTACCTTAAACTAAAACTCATTAACCAAGTTAATCAAACCTTCTTATACAGTTTGGCTTTGGATTGTCATGATTCACAACAAAGTCGTATATATCTCTGCTACTCCTACTTTCCCTTTTGCATTTCTTCAGAACTCTGTATCGCTACGATGGTTCATATTGCTTGGAAAGGCTGTCGTATAATTACATACGAACTCGAAGAAGTTGCTTCAGTCAAGAATAGCCACCGGTTCTAAAGAAATTGAATAGGATTATCGTTGCTTCTTTCCTTTACCTTCTCTCAGGTTGCAAGAGCTCCTTGTATTAGAAGAGTACACATATTACGCTTATTGGATAGTCTTCTTCCAAACCTTAGACCGGTGGAAAGAAGAAAACCAGTTAGCGAAAGTGTGGTGTATAGAATGTAAGATGTAGAGACATATAAAGGGTTAGAGTGAAGGCAAAGAAAATTGCAATTACTGTCATAAATCTGGACAGTGGAAAATGCATTACTTAGAATACCCGGCCACCCCATTGAAACATATATGTTTCAGTCCTTCTATATAGTTGTTACTGAGAACTGTTTTCTCAATTAATTCTTACTCCAGGGTATGTATGTACCGGATTTGGATTTCACATCTGTACGGCATTACAGATGCTGGGTAGGAGTAGAATATTGGGAAATGTGTGATTTGATCCTAAATATTGAAATTCGTAGCAATTAGCGATATTGAATTAAATCACCTGGTTTTGCCTAACGGCAAATATTTGCTTTCGAATAACCGTTGTTATGCACCAATTTTTAAAATTGAATATTTGTATCTTTATTTTATAAAATGAAATATAAATTTTGAAAATTGTGTTCTAAATATTTACCTTTATCAGTTGAGAATAAGGTAAGGTGTATTGAATAACGGTGTAAGATATTCTTGATCAAAATACAGTTTTCAACTTACAACACACGGAATTTGAGTTAGTGAACTCTTAGGACTTATACATTAAAATGTATGTTGTCCAGTGTCTTTCGGGACAAGGGGTTGGTAATCTTACTTCATTCAGTTTACCTATGAATTCTCTGTTTTTAAACACGCGTTTGTTGTAATGCAAGATCCAAAGATTTTGAAAAGTTAATAGGTATAAGAATAAATTAAAGAACCATATGTTGGAAGTATCAGGATTCTTCAAAGTGGTCGAAAATGTAAATACTTATGCTAGATATTCCGTCGTAGTAATATTGAGAACTTGATTCTCTCACAGCTTACTCATCCGTGGGTGCGCTCTTTGGTGAGTTATGTTATATGGCATTTTTTCCATTTAGGTGATATGCACTGGAAACAGCTGCATGACATTTGAATCCGGTTCCATCAAAATTAATGTCTTTGATTCTATATGGACATAGATTGGTTGCATATCTTGAGGTTGTTAAGATATAGAGTTATCCGGTTTCAGTTTAAAAGCAGAATAAAGACAAACTCAAGGCACACTTCAGTAATGGCAGTTTATGGATTATCCCAAACAAATGCTAGCATTTTGATTCTACCATTTTCAAGATCAATGGTTACATTGTTCTAGACTCGCCACCTTTTTATAACAGGAATATTTTTGCAAAAGAAACTAATGGGAGTATGGTTGAACTGGAAGTGATACCAGAATCACAAACGGTTACTGAAAATTTAGTAGAACTTGAAGGTTCAATTATATTTGACAAACCTTAGTCACTCCGCAGATTTTAGTAGGTAACCTCAGTCACCCGAGAGATACTTCGGTTTTCTTGTATACGATGATAGGGAGGTCAACATCATGGTTATGATGGCCCTACTGGTTATTTGCAGGTCATAGGAAGTGGTAACTTCCAGGTGACCAGATGCTTTATATCCAAGTAGGACTCCACGCACCTCGGCAAATTATGAATTTTGGACTTTGCTAGGTGCTCCTGAAGGGGTAAAACTCATTAGGAGCAAATAGAACTTTCGAGATCTGTGCAGGTGGAAAGGTATTAACTTAATATGGCTAGACTTGTTGTAAAGATTTTCATCAAATATCCGTTGTGGATTGTGATGAGACTTGCTTCAGTGTCTACGCTGAAGTCCATATGGATATGACTTGACACTGCTGCTGTTCTTGACTATGATATCTGGCAGGTGGATGGCTATAACGTCTTTCTAAATAGGAATTTAGAAGTGCACGTGTATATGACTCTACCAGAGGGTTATCGTAGTCAGTGAGAACAGCGGAAGGTGTGTAAGTTTCTTATGTCCACTCGTAGACTAAAGTATGCATAGCGGAGACGGACCATCTGTTTTAATGTAACAGTCAAGGTGATTAATTTCATCAAAACGACAAATGAACCTAATAAGAAGAATATAGGGAGTTGTGTCTTGGGATTTGGATGACATACTCCAGATAGAAAGTAATGTTCCTATACAACAATCTGTCAAACTTTGGTTGTCATAAGGTGTTTTCTCCACATTAGATATGAATAGTATATCGAGGATTCTGGTGGCAATCTATATCGATAATCTAGATTTGGGAAGTGTTCCAATTCGGGTACTTAGACACAATTCTAAACTAGTTTAGAATGGATGACTTCTAATTTAGAATGGATGACTCATGACGTAGTAGTCTACCCGCAGGTAATGAAGTCACCCACTCTAAAGAGATGTCTTTCAGACTAATGAGGAAAGGGACTGGCATGGATGACATATCATTTGCTTAGGCAATTGAGTCAATCATGCAATATCTTATACCAAACCAGATATTGCTTCTGCATTTGCTGTTGTAATCAGACATTAATCCAATCCTGGATAAACAAAGGGAAACAATTAAGAACATAAGATGATATTCTTGGTATATGGTAAAGACATACTACTTCAGAAGGTGGTTATCGGTTCTAGCTTCCAAGATGACCTGGATGACAGAGATGCTTTCAGAATTTTGAGTTTACCCTCTATTGAGGGGCAGTATATTGGATAGGGTTCCAATAGAGATACTGAGTTAGACATGGTGCAAGTTACTGGTTATGAATCAACGGAGGGTACAGGCCAAGAAGTTTGTTGGATAAAATTGTCCATTTATGAACTTGGTCCTATCAAGTATCCAGACAAATTCTTGAGACGTGGTATCGCTCGGTTTGGGAGATTGTTGATCTCCGCGAAGTTGATATAAAAAGATGAAGTTGGAATATTGTAGCGGATCCACTCACTGAGGCTATTTCTCGAACATGGATGTTTCTCAAACGAGCTTTGCGAAACTGATTAGTAGAGAAATTAGATATTCGGTAGCACATGGGATGTGGGTATGGATAGTGCAATAATTAGCCTTAAGTGTAAGTGGGAGATTGTTGGATATAATGCCCTCAAGGCAATTATTGTAATTGTAGGTAGGCGACTATAATAATTGAGGGAGGACCTATACAGGTAAAACAGTCTTACTCAAAATGATAGTATACTATATGGTTTGTCTTTATCATTGATGTGTAAACGTTTTACTTGTTATTATGTGTCGCTAATACATAATGATGAAGCCCGTATGATTCTTGCTTGACTTCCAGCATTACGATGGTGATCATATACGTGAGAGCTGGGTAGTCCATAAGCACATCCTTAAATGTCCCTAGTCATGAAAGTATCGAGACTGGGCATCTATATTCCGGAGTACACTAGTGTATACGTTTCGAGACCCCCGTTTCGAGACCCCGACAAAAGACGGTAACCGGTCTCACAAGCCATTGGTGTTGTGTCACCTAAAATAGTATACAGGTGCTTACTAGAGGTGAGTACACCGGACGGACTTGCCGAGAACTTCTGGATGGTATTATATCTATCCTCAGACAGAAATTCTCAGGTGGCATGAGTACAGGTTGGTCTTTTGACCTAAGATCATCATTTGTCTCGTGTGAGTTCCTATTGTACTTAGATTATTACCCTGCCACGGCTCAAAGGAGTCGTGCAAACATATTTTAGTTGGGTACGGTCCCAAACCACATGGAGGTAGTGAGTGATTGTCAGGGATTTGTCTCTTCTGGTATTAGGAGTCGATATCGTGCTGTGTTCGGTTGGCCATCACCCTAAATCCATGGCCACGGTGAACGAGATTTACTGATATGAGTTCAGCAGTTTCTCAGTTGGTGATGAGCTCGACTCCGACACGACTTATCAGGTTAGTACGGATCTGACGTTATCCATCCCCTAGACTCGGTATACAATACTCTTAGACGAAGAGACCGGACAGTACGGAGATTGTCATATTCAGGCTCAGTAGGGTACGGACGGACTTGATTGTCGACCTCCCTTTCGGCATATACCTGGTAGCCGTTACGTACAGCTAGTGCTACTGACGTGCTTATGGTTATGGATTTATCCAATAACTCACTGCCAACGTATTGTCGGGTCTTTAGAGTCGCACACAGAGGGTTTTTCTGGTTCAGACGATATGATGTAGATGACGTATGTTGATACATACAGGGATCCGATTAAATATGTGTATATGCTATACGGACTTTAATCGGACGATTGATAACACTAGCGGCTTAGGATTAAGCCGGATTATTAAATCAGGTTTTGGTTTAATATTATATATATATATATATATTTGATATATATATTCTAGTATTATTATTCACTATTCATTTTCTCTCTTGACGATTCGTATTTTTATACGGATACACGTATATGTATTTCGATAAGTATATCGGGTTGTATTCCGTATTTGTACGTAATACTTCTAGAAGGACACATCATTTATGAATATTCATGGAGATGAGGTGGCTAGGTGAAGTGGCTTTGAGCATGGTCGAGGCATGTAGAGAGGGATGGGCTTCATTTGTTTATTATAAATAGTTGAGATATTTTTATTTGATGGTTAAAAATATATATGAAGCAATTCCCTCATTCTCAACACTCATTTTTTAAAGGCTAGCTCTTCATACTCATCCTTCTTCATGCCTTGAGCTTGATTTTGAGAGTAAATGATAGTGGAAAATTCCTACATCTCCACTCTCCATTCCTAGCGAGCTTAGAGCGTCGGTTGCTTCCCTGGGTGAAACTGGAGCTTAGATTTGTTCTCTCAGGTGGATCATTTTCGGCAAGGGTGATCACCTCTCAAGCTTGTTCTCGACGGCCTACGAGAAGCTTAGATAGGTCTTCCACAATTGAGTAGATACGCATCGAAGGTCGTAATTCATAAACTTTGCAGGCTTGTTTTCTAGTTTAGTATTTGGAACGATCGCTAAGAATTAGTTTATAGTGCTCTCTTGAAAATTATTGTTTTTCGATTCTGCATTGGCCGCGATTGTAGCAGCAAAGACACTAGGAACCTTCAAGTTATTCTCGGTAACTCAATAAGAATCAAACGCTTATACGGACTTAAATATGTAGAGAAACCTTCAAAATTATGTTTAATACTTACCTATGACATTATGCTTCCATATTTGGAATATATGGATCAGTTTGATGCAAAAACGCTTTGTCTTTTCTTTTCTTTTTTCGGAAAACGGTAGGCGTAGTGTGCCCTTCTCCCACCACACATGCCCAAAAAAAGATTGAAGATGAAAATCGAATGAAAATAAAGTCATCCCCACCCCCACCGTCATCCCTGAAGTCGTTTTATTAGAAGGATTTTGTAATACGAAAGTGTAATACCAAATAACAAACAATAAACATAAGTATGGAACCAAACAATTCCACCTTCAACAATTACAAGTTCCAAAGACAACAGGAAAAACATGCAAATAGCACCTAAAGCACTTATAGAAATGCAAATCAGGAAACCACATCCTCTAGAAAACATCATAGCCGACATATGATGTCATGAAAATTAGAAGATGGAGTGTAAAGTTTGTGTTGAGAATGTGGTTAATATAGTCCCACACCGAGAAAATTGTGAGACGCATATGGATATAAGATATAAGTTAGGATAAACCTCTATAAGGCTGGAGTCTTTTTGGATGGAGTCCCGCAATATTAAAAGCCCATGTGCATCCATGTGTGGGCACATACGTTGTGGGTCCAAACCGAGTATTTCATGGTATCAGAGCTTAATTGAGGATAATAAAAATAAATTTAAAAATCTTTTTTTAGAACCCTAACCCTAGGCTTACCTTAACCCTAGCCGCCGCCTCCGGAAACCCTAGATCTAGTTGCCTATCGTCTCTAGATCTCATCTCAAGTCTAGCCCTCAAGATCGTCTCCCGCCAATTCCAAATCCCGTGATAAATTAATCTTGAGATGAGGTAATTGATCTATCCCTTTTCCTATTTCTTGTACCGCTCGATCCCGCTAGAAGAGGATAATTTATTTAGCGATTGTTGGGTGCTTGTGTGTGGTAATTCGTTATTTGAAGATGGATGATAAGGACACCAAAACTCATGTATCCGCGGAAATCCATCATAGAAAAATCACGGAGTGGAAATTAAATGGCGACAATTATCTTAAATGGCGTGATATGGTAAAGATGTATTTAATCTCTCATCGAAAAGACAAGCACCTGTTCTCGAAGGGTCCAGATCCAATGACTGATGACGATGCTCAGATTTGTCATCAGATATTCCTAAGTATAAAGCATTCAGTTTATTCTTTGGTACGACATGAACGTATTGTGTATGGTGTGTGAGCGTACTTGAAGGCATTGTTTTCCGGAAAGAATCAGTTGACCCGCGCATTTGATCTGACGCATCTCATATATACGGAGCAACGAGGCTCTAAATCCATTCAACAGTTCTTTAGGGAGTTCATGAGTCGATGGGAGGAACTCAATGAAGTGTTTCCGATCACCGCCGATATTCGAGAAGTTCAGCATCAGCGAGAACAGATGGGGGTTCTGGCCTTTCTTTATGCCCTAGGTCCTGAGTATAAAGGGGCACGACCGCAGATCTCATGAGGGATATTCAGCTCCTCATTGACTGCTACATATCATATACTGGAGCAAATATATTCTCGCTCGTCTACACGAGATAATAAAGAGAGATATGCTCTCCTTACTCAGCCCAGAGTTGCTAATCCAGGAGAGATGTGGGCTTGAGGTCATAAAGGTTTCAGTGATCGAGGAGGTCGTGGACCCAGTAGAGGTAGAAGGAACCGGTTTCCACCACGTGAGATACCTATTTGTGATCATTGTCATCGTCCAGGCCATGTGAAGGCCATCTGTTTTTAACTTCACCCTCATCTAGCAGGTATTGCGACATCTTTATATCCTTCACTAGCTTCCGACGCAATTCAAGACACATCTATATCCTCACATCTCGAGTCTAACTTTGAGTGGAGATGACCTATTTCACTATCAGATATTCTTGAAGACTCGGGGTGGATCTTTTTCGTCGGTGCCATCATCACCCTCTTTCAGCTATGCCACTGCTACTTTGGTATGATGTAATCATATTACTTGTCTCACCACTACACCATCACTCAGGACTTGGGTTATTGATTCAGACGCATCTGATCACAGGACTAGGAAGTCAGGTATATTCACATACTTTTCACCTACTTCATATGAGTCCGTCACTTTAACCGATGGATCCACATCGAAGGTAGAGGATATTGGTATTGTCACTCCTACACCTTTATTATCATTTTCTTATGTATTCTACTTGCCACGTTTTCCATTTAGTTTACTTTCTGTGAGCAAGATTACTCGTTCTATGAATTGTTCGATCTCATTTTCTCCACATGGTTGTGTTATACAGGATCTTGAAACAAAGAAGACAATTGGCACCGGGTATGAAACTGATGGTCTCTACTATATTGCCGGGTGTACTGGTCCCGTAGTCTGGTCAAGCACAACTTCATCCATTGATCTTCACTTCCGGTTTGGCCATCCATCACTCAAAATTTTGAAGAAAATGGATTCTTCCATTAGTTCTTAGTTCTCTAGATTGCGAGTCGTGTCAGTTGGGTAAGTACCTAAGTACCTGTTCCTGCCCAAATAGTGGCGTTTAAAAGCCGAGCCGAAGCCACTTAAGGCAACACCCACGTGCAAATCACGTGGCGCTGATGCTATTAGCAGTGGGCAGCGCCCACATGAAAGGCACGTGGCGCTGATAACATTAACCGTGGACAGCGCCTGCGTGAAAAGCATGTGGCGCTGATTTTGAAGCGCTTGCTTCAGATAAAACTAAGTTCTACATGTTCTATATGGGAAAATATCTCCCCGATCTTTCTTAAAACAAGAAAGATTCTCTGTTAAATAGAGAACCCTTGGATCAAAAGATCCAACGGTGTTTAAAACATCATTGCTTGATTATGAAATTAATCGAGATATTTTAAATGAGATATTCTCTCAACTAATTGAACAATTCTCATCTCCTATAAATAGGAGTAGGAGAGATCAAATCTGATATACAGAAACCCCTCTAGAAGGTTACAACAAAGAATATAATTCTCAGCGAAGAAATTATCTTCCTTTTCAAAAACCTTAAGTAAATAAAGAAGAAAATTCCTCCTTTTACCAATTTCCTCCATTAAAAAGAAAAGGAGGCTTAATCCTCATAAGAACTTATGTTCTTCCATTAGATCAAAGATCAATGAGACAAATCGCTCCTAAAGACGATAAATTATATTCTCATGGAAGGGTTTTTTATCCCAAAATCTAAGATCTGATGGAAAACTTAAACGTTCCAATCATCAGAAAGAGATCAAGAATATGAAGTTTGAAACTTTTGCTTCATGGGACATAGATCCTCATAGAACATATTTGCTTAAAGAACTCGGATTTTACATATCTTAAAAGAACAAGATCTTAATTAGGGTTCAAGCACTTGCCTTTTCATGAAAAGAATATGGGCTTGAAGATCAAAGAAAAGATCATCTCTCTGAAAGTTTAATCTTTTTTAACTGAGCTTAGACTCTCAAAACCACTCTCAAAACCCTGGCAGAGCCGCACATGAAAGGCATGTGGGCCAACGCCAGGTTCAATATGGCAGCGCCGCACGTGAAAGACACGTGGGCGAGTGCCGAAGTCCTGATTGGTAGTGCCACACGTGAAAGGCATGTGGATGAGTGCCAAGGCTCTCATCGACTCAGACACGTGAGCGGCGCCGCGTGATACTCATATGATTAAGCATCGAGCCGCTTAAACCATGCATCATATGATATCTACGTGACCATGCGCCAAAGACCATATATTCCACGTCGGCTTAAGCCGAGCCGATGAGCTAATCCTATGTGCGCCAGACATATTTTGGGTGTCAAACAAACCCACCCTTAGCCCCAAATCGGCCAAGTCCCTGAAATTTAAGTTTCTTTGATCTTAAGATCAATTGAGCCCATGTGCTCAAAATTTCTAAGTTGATCTTAGTCCAAAATACGATTAACGGTCCTTGGATAAAAACCAAGTATCTCCTGAACTAACGGAACTCATCGATATAAGAAATGCGTCCTAAGCTCACTCCCGTTGGCAAACCAAGATACCAACGTAGACCCAAAATCCCAAATTTAATATGTACGGATTTGGACTAATTCACGCCCTACAGACGACGACAAAATTAGCCTCCGTATACCATCTAAGGGCAACCCAAAATAAACTAAAACACGACATATGAAGGAATAGACCGGGAGTGCAGAAAGTTATCGTTCGCGATAACTTGATTAACTACAGTAGCTTGCGCCTGCAGGAAAAAGCGTCCCTACAATCAATAAACCTCTCATCCGTGAGGGAATCTGAAGTCATTTATATTGGTCGCATCTATCCAAACGTTCGATATACGGTGCCATAAATCAACTTGGTGTCTTTGGAGAGGTAGATAGATCAAACCATGCATCTGCCCCCAGATTCAGACTAGACACGCTCTCCGTGCCTCGGCTAGGCTTTCGGCGGTGAACAGATTCTGGCATGTCCGATGGGACCTTTTTCTTTTTCCACTCCACACTTCGTGTGTCGTGTTTCGCGAACAAAATCGCAATATGTTATGTTTATAGTTGCTCTTGGATTCCGAGGAAGACTAAAGCTGGAGCTTTCTCCTCTATGCAGACTTCAATGGCATTCCGCAACAACTCTAAGACCACCATGCCTTAACTAATCTTCTCTGAGCAGATTATGGCCCTATTGATCGACATCCCAACAGCCCAACTGATGCAAGGATGGAACGGGCTCCAATTCATGCAAATACCTCCACTCCTTCCGACCATTGGTGCCATAACGCCAATGGAGGAAGCCTCAAAGAAATCAGTCTTCAATAGGCTGGAAACAAGCTCCGCGGACCCTTCCAAGAAGCCTGCAAAATCAAAAAGCTTAGTCGCCAACAAGCTGAATTCAAGCTTCGTGGACCCGACAAAGAAACTCATGATACCGAAGAACTCCGTCTTCCAAAGGCTAACCTTCGCTACTCCAGCTGCTTTAACCATTCCGGCCGCTCCAAAGAAATCAGTCATCAAGAGGCTGACACTTGCAGCTCATGCTGCCCCTGAAGCACTAAAAGACACTTCACCCCTAAGACAGTCTGTTTTTCAAAGACGGGTATCAAATGTTCCTACGCTGCCAAAGACGTCAATTTTCAAGCGTCTGACACCTGCGGAAGCTCTAAAGCCACATAGGGGGCATGTATATAAAGCTCCCAAAACTGAAGCTCCTGTTTCAAGATACGCTTGACGTCGTTACCGGAGCCGGCAAAGACAGGCTGAGGCATCTTCCTATCAGGGATAACTCCACCGATGCCCACTATCGATGAAGCCGTCTCGACCAAAAACAGTTTCGAGCAGCTCAGAAAGGTTAGGTGGATTCGCCTACTGCCGTCCTAAAGAGGTCTCCAGCTCCTATAGGGGCATCAAATGAGGAAAAACCTGCTCAAACCAAAACTTTTCTCGATGATCTATAAAGTCTGGAAAGAAGTTTGTGGCTCTATTCTCAAAAGTAACCCATCTCCAAAATCTGGGAAACTCAGGAATCCGCCAAAAGCCGACAACTTAGCTTCCAAGTTTAAAGTGGTCTTTCCTAAAAAGCAAAGGTCATAAAGATCCTCATTGCCTAAGGCAAATCCCAAAAAGCGAAATATCAACAACTCCGCGCAGAAGGCCGAAATAGTCCATACTGTGTGAATGATACACATCAATGGAAGTGATAACAACGCTTCCACCCATCATCGACCCCAAACTCGGTCCTTGACTCAAGCCTAAAACCAGCAACTACAAGAAATGGCAGCTCAAGTAGCAACACTCATCATCACACCGCCTAAGACGCGTCCGGAAGACAAACAAGATCTTGAGAGACAAGGGTTTGAAGTTGACTCTTTAGAACGTGCTCTCGATAAGAAAAGAAAAGAAAAGAAGCGGCGGATATGGCTGCCAACATGAACAAAATGGCCTCATCATGCAGAAGATGTGTGAGATGATGGCCCAGTCGTCAGAACCGTTGGCAGAAGAACCGCCAGTGGTCCCTAATAATGAGAAGGGAGGTACCACAAGCTCTTTGCAGGCCCCTTCAATCTCTAAGGATGAAACGATCTTAAAGGCTCGGCTTACTAAATACATAGCCCAACAGGTCAAACTCCTCAATGCCAGTGAAGCAAATGCCAAGTTGGTCAAGACCGGTCATCCATATCCAGTATGTATGACCAGAAGCAATACCCTCCAGGATATACAATCCCGAAGTTCAATATCTTTAAAAGAAAGAGGAGTCCCCACTAGCATATCGCATGGTTTAAAGCAATGTGCGGTAACACCGGAGGCGATGATAAGCTACTCCTCTAGCAGCTCGTCAGCAGCCTGTTAGATATTGCCTTCGAATGGTATTCGGAGCTCCTAAATGACTCTGTAGAGACCTTCGCTGACATGGAGCTGTTCTTCACACAGAGGTTCGTCAGTGCGAACAAACACACCACCATCTCTGCTTTGATCAATGAAGAGAGGGGATCAAATGAAACACTGGTGCAGTGTGCCATTCGTTGGAGGAACCTTGCCTCAAAGTGTGAGCAGTCGATCACCGAAGTTTCAACCGTCAAAATGTCCATAGACACCCTGGATCCGCAATCACAGATTTATCCATTCCCGTCTTTCGCAAGACCCACCACCTATCAAGAGCTTCTTGACAAGCTAGTTCAATTGGAGCGAATCGATCACTAAGTCGTGAAACTGGACCCCAAAAAAGGAGGTTAGTCCCCGTGTTTTAAAAGCGGAAAAGAAAAACGGAATGGTCGAGAACCCAAAACGCTTAAGCGGCAGCTCAGGCGGCTCAGAAATCAGAACTGTGGTGTTTCATCAATATTCCTTTTCTTGTCAATAAATAATGATTCTCATTACATTCTAATTATTTTTATGTTGCTTTTGTACTAGCAAATGCCTAAATTTAACCCAAAATTTAACAAATTTACTTTGAAAATATATTATTTGCTAAAATATGCTTAAATAATTCAATACAAAATTGAAATTTTCTTAGAATTTATTAGCTTATATAGTGCTTATAAGCTTTTCGATGCCAAACATCAAGCATCATAGCTCAAATCATAAAAATTATTTACCAAATTATTAAAAAGTATCAAAAGGATTGTAGCTCGAAACCAGATAGAATCAAAATCGAATTCGAATTTCATGATCGAAATTCAAAAACTACTCGAAATCGAAATAGAAAACTCAAGGATTGCTCGAAATCGATTTAGATCTCAACTTCTTGAAATTGATAAACCTAAAATTTTGGAGTTTTGAAACCCAAATCTTAAAGTGTTCAAAGTCGGCTCGACAACCGTAAGATTTATCAAGTCGAGCACGAAGGATAAAAACGTGGAAAAAAAGAAAAAGAAAAGATGGAATATTGTATTGATTGGTATTTGTGTATTCTTATTCCAATAACAATAGTTATATACCCTTTATAACACTTATGAAGTGTATACTGTTGGAGATAGTGCCCTCAGAGTCAATTATTGGATCACAGGCACGTGATTGCAATGATTGAGGGAGGACCTATACCGGTAGGACAGTCTTACTCAAGATGATAGTATGCTATCTGGTTTATCTTTGTCATCGTATACTGCTTTAGATGACCTTACAGGTCACTATTGCACGTTGATAAAGCCCCTAGGATTCTTGCTTGACTGCCAGCAGTATGAGTGCGATCATATACGTGGGAGCTGGGGTCTATAAACACATCCTTAAAAGGTCCCTAGTCGTGGGAGTTTCGAGACAGGGCATCGATACTCCAGAGTAGACTAGTGTATACAGTGGAGACCCCGACGAGGGGCGGTGGCCGGTCTCACAAGCCACTGGTGTCAGTTGGTTCACCTAAGATGTATACAGGTGCTCATTGGGTTATGAGTACACCGGACAGGACTTGCCGGGAACATGCTAGTTGGTCTTATACCTGACGTCGGATAGCAGTTCCCTGGTGACATGTGTACAGGTTAGTTCATCGACCTGAGATCGTCATTTGTCTCGTGTGAGTTCCCACTGTACTTTGATTACTACCCTACCACGCTCAAAGGAGACGTGCAAACAGGTTTTAGTTGGGTACAGTCCCGAGCCACATGGAGGCAGTGAGCGGATCTGCAGGGGTTCGTCTCTCCCGGTATTGGGGGTGAGGCCGCGCTGTGTCTAGGAGAGCCATTACACGAAGTCCTTGGCCAAGGCAGGAGATTTACTGGTAGGTATTCCAGTAGTATCTCAGGGTGTTCTGGGCTACACTCCGACACGACTTGTACCGTTTTTGGGGGTCTGACTTTTACCAACCCCCTAGGCCCGCCATGCGATGCTCATAGACGAACGGACCGGACTGTACGGATATTGTCACTGACAGGCTCAGTAGGGTGTCAGGATGAGTTCGATCATCGACGTCCCTTTTGGTCAATACCTGGTAGCCCGTTACGTATAGGCTAATACCTCTGACGTGCTAGTGGTTAAATCCACGACCAAACTATTGACGAGTCTTTAGAGTCCCCCACAGACCATTTTCTCAAATTTCGGGCAAAACGCTGTAGAGGCCGTATAAAGATATGGCAGGGTTCGATCAGATACGTGCGGTATTGCACGGATCATGATCGGACGGATAATACTAGCGGGCTTTGGTTTAAGCCGGATCCTAGTATTGTGCAGTGTAGATTTTGTCTCTTTGCATTTGTATTCATTCGCAATACAAATGCAGTTATGTATATACAGTAGCGGGGTTTTCCTGTAATTTATTACGGGATCAGTTTTTTGAAGTTGCCAGTTTGCTTTCCGTTTCGGCCATTTTTCCTTTGTATCTTTCCTTGGCTGAAAGTTGGTGGAGGAGGGCTTATTTGCAAACATGCAAATTTCATTTGTGGAGGGTGGTCTTTGCATATTGTTACTTCATGATAGCTCTTGTTTGACCTTGACTTCTATGTTCATGATGGCTTGACTTTTGGAGTCATGATGATTGATGATGATGGAGGGTTATGATGATGGATGTGAGACTTGTTTTTTTCCTTTTCACTCAACCTTGCATCATCTTGGCTCATTTCATTCATTCTCTTGCTCTTATCTCTCTCCTCTCATTCTTGCTTGAGGCATGGCCGGCCACAAGTCTTGGGGGCTGCCAAAAATTTCATGAGGGGATTTTGGTTCTTTTCATGCTTGCAAAATCCCCAAGTTCATCTACAAAAAGTTCACTTCATTACCTCCACTAAAAAGGCAACTTCTAGTAACCCCAAATGAGACAAAGCATTCTACAGTCAACCTACAGCATCCTTGGGCACGTCGGCTCGCCAACTTCGTGCCCGAGTTGCCTCGGTCCAGAGGTGGGAGCCCGTAAAAGAATCCGGCGATGTGGTGCCCTTCCGGCGAGGAGGTGAAGACCGGAGATTCCGCGGGGAGATCGGGACGACAACGAGAAGACCGAAGGACACGGATCGCTCGGTATATCTCTCTACCCCTTCTCTAGTTAGCTAGGATTAGATTAATGGTCCGATCCGGGATTTTCGTGCGCGGTGGTGCCGGTTCTAGTTTATAGAAAAGTTTTATATTCCGCATTTTGGCCTCGTTCAAACGGCCTGGGCGCCGCCGTGCACTTACACTGGTATCAGAGACAGGCCATTAACCTAGTCTAGCTTGCTCTAACATGTTTATAAGTTTCGATCGAACAAATTTCCAAAAACCACAATTTCTATTACATCAGTTTCTGTCGAATTTTTTTTAGCTCAAAAAATTTTTCAGGACATTGCAGAAATCATTGCAGGAAATTATAAGAATTCTGTAAAAAAATTGGTAAGGTGATACTGTAGACCGACCTCAGAACCGCGGCCAAACCCCCCTTCTGGCCGCGGTTCCGCCGCAGTACAGTGTCTTCACTGTACCAATTTTGTACAGAGGTCTTTAAATTTGGAATTGGGGTTATTGGTATATTCTGTTTGGGCCCAGAATTATTTTGAGCGCTACAGTTGTGCTTGGGGCCCACTCCGGAAAATTTAGTCGATCGAAATTTTTTAATATGTTAGTTCACAATATTTACATTATATCTGCGACCGTGAATGTCATTTGATCGGTAAATCCTGTCTAACTGCTATAGCCCTTTTAGACGGATTTGCGAACGTGACATTCACGTTGATGTTCTGTGTTGTGCTGTGATGTTGCGGATTGGTCGTGGGGATAGCCTTGATGCAATGTTAGTACAGTTTGGTTATTTATGTACATTTGATATTGCAGGGCGAGCGTCCGACATGTGGACTGCCGTCACTGCCTGTTTGTATATTATTCTTTTGGGGCACGATCGGGCTAAGGTCGATATATCCGTTGTATGTATATTTTACTTTCTGTACTAGGATTACCCCAAGGAGGGGTGCACGGATAGCCGGGTTCTAGAGGGCAACGGGCCCGTATCTCATGGCATTGAGAAGGAGGGGGCTTCACTCTAGAATTGGCGGGCTATTCGCCGCACTTGTAGGAGGTACAGGTTGACCCAAGGAGGGGTGCCCAAGTTACCAGATTCCGTGAAGTGTCGGGTGGTCCATTCACGTTGCTGAAGGGGACTGCCTCGCTTCAGGTTTTGGCGGGTAACTTGCCGCACCCGTAGGGGTCTAGGATTTCATTGCACAGGCTATCCACACGACCAGGGGAACGTCGGGTTTCAGTAGCGGCTCTATGAAACCCGGGGATCCCAGATATCTGTATTGTTCTGTGATGCTTATTACATTTCTGTGATGTTGCATTTTATCACGCCTTGAGCGAATATTATATATTAATATATATACTAGTAGATGTTGTATATGTTTTGCATCCGCGCTAGTCCAGTCCCCGCTCTGTCGTGAGTTAAGTAACCTAACGGGTGATGACGGGACCCAGTGGCGAATGCGGATAGTATATACGTACATCATTATTTTCGTTCTTTATTGGTGTGATCAATTGATGAGCCTGCATTGATTCGGATCAATACAAGCTAAACAAACCTAATCTGATGTTGTTGAAACAATTTTTCAAAAAGCTGTTATTGCAAGGACATTCTCTTTTGTTTTGCACAGTGGTATTCAGTTATGAATATCCAGCACCTCAGTCGACGAGGCAAGGGCCGAGATCCCTTCACCGGGAGTGACCCCTTGGACAGAAGTTTGCGTCAGGGCAATAACTTCACTATAGCCGATTACTTTTGCTTTGCATCGTGGTATTCAGTTGGAATATCCTGCACCTCATTCTACGGGGAAAGAGCCGAGATCCCTTCACCGGGAGTGACCTCTTTAGCAAAGGTTTTCGTCACTATATTTTATAAAAGCTATCCGGTTCCTTCAACGATATCAAGTTCATTACGTTAAAGGTTTTTCGCCAGAAACCATTCGTAGCCCTCCGTCATTTCAGACGGGTAGCAAGTAGTATTCATGCTATGTTTGTTGGCCTTAGTCAAGGCATAGTGTATGGTGGCTGCTTGTTACCTTTCTGCTGCATAGATAGATGCGTTGGTTTGGGACAGTCGTATAGCCTTGTTGGCCCTAGTCAAGGGCTTGTACGGGTGGGTTCAAATTAACCTGGACAATGACGGGTAGAACTTGACATGTGACTTATGATTTGTTGGCCATAGTCAAGGTCATAAGAGCATGGGGCAAAAATCACATCGGGAGTTTCTAAAGAATCTGAAACTTGCCAGATATGCGCATACCTTCTGGAGTGTGATAACGTGAGCGGATTCCGTCACATTATCATGCGATGATAGTTGGATCCCGATTCTCACTGATGAGTTGGTTTACTTCTCGGGTGATCCCGACTAATTCTTCTTTCAGGTTTGGAGGAGAATTTGACGGTACAGTGGGAGGTTTCCTGATTAGATAAATTGGTAACAATTCTGATCTAGGTTAGAGTGCACGCTGAGTGTTTCTTTTCTCTCTTTCTTTGGCAGCGACCATTGACCTGACCCTAGACTATGACTCAGAGACCAAAATTAACCAAACATTCTTAAACACTGGCTTTTGGATTGCCAGAGTTGCACACCTCATTACCACTCCTACTTTTACCATTTTCTCCAGGACACCCCGTATTACTACGGACGTCCACTTCCATTGGATAAAACCATCGTATGGTTATATACGAACTCGAAGGAATTTATTCGAGGATGGTTTCAGGTTCTGGAGAAAACGAATAGGACTATTCAGTTGTCTTTTCCTTTTACCTTCTCTCAGGTTGCGAGTGCCCCTTAGATTAGAGGATAGTACACCTATTACGCAAATTGGATAGTCTTCTTCCAAACCATAGGCAGGTGCCGACCGGTAGGGAATGAAGAAAACCAATTAGCCTAACGATGGTGTACAGAAGGTATTATGTAAAGACAAATAAAGGGATTAGAAGGAGGGCAAAGTAAATTGCGACTGATATTCACGACCAAACCAAGTATTTCATTACCACTCCCATTTCACCTTTGTATTTCTCCAGAACACTCCGTATCACTACGAAAATCCACAGTTTATTGGATACTCCATCGTATGGTTATATACGAACTCGAAAGGAACTTGTTCCAGTTCGGGGATGGATTCTGGTTCAGGAGAAATAAGAATAAGGTTTATTCAGGTGTCTTTTATCTTCACCTTCTCTCGCATTGCGAGTGTTCCTAAGATTAGGACAGTACACCCATTATGCTTATTGGATAGTCTTCTTCCAAACCATAGGCTGGTGCCGAACGGTAGGAAAGGAAGAAAACCATTTGGCCTAAAGGGGTGTACAGAAAGTAATAACTAAAGACATATAAAGGGATTTGGAGAGATGGCAAAGAAATATACGGTTATAGTTGTGAATCTGGATAATGGAAGAGGCATTACTAGGAATACCAGGATACCCCCACGAAACATTTTAATGTTTCAGTTTCACTGTGTACTGTTAAAAGAAAATTGATTTCCCAATTAGCCCTTGCTCCAGGGTATGTATTTACCAGGTATGATTCTCACATCTGTATGGTTTTACAGATGATGAGTGGGAGTAAGCTGTTGGGAATTGGGTGATCATCCTCATTATATCAGGATTTGTTGTAATTGGTGATAATTGAGGAAGTCACCTGGGTTGTTTGCCGGACGGCAAATAGTTGGTTTTAAATATCCGCTGTTATGCACCAATTTCAAATTGATATATCTGTACGTCTATTTTTATAGAGTGAGATATACCTTTTTGAAATTATGTCGATGACATTTACCTATATCAGTGGATGGTTAGGTAAGGAGCATTAAACAGCGGTGTAATTCTTCTTAACCATAAGTACAGTTTTCAACCTACGACACACAGAGATTGAGTTATTAGACTCAGAGGACTTATACAGAGAATTGTATGTTGTCCAGTGTCCATTAGGACAGAGGGGATGGTCCTCGTACTATATTCAGTTCACTTATGACTTCTCTAGATTTTAGATAAGTGTTTCGTAGAAACACAGGGTCCAAGTTTTGAGAAGTAATGGGTATATGAATAAAGTAGAGAACCAGATGTTGCAAGTATCGGGATTTTTCAAGGTGATCGAAGATGTAGATACTTGTGTATGGTATTCAGGTGATAGTAATGATTAAGAGAACTTGCTTCTCTTTCGGGTTACTCATAATTGGAAGCATTCCTAGGTTGAGTAACGTTGATCGGCCTCTCTCCATTTAGTTGATATGCACTAGAGACAGCTGCATGATTTGAATCTGGTTCAATTAAATCAGTGCCTCTGTTTCTGTATTGGATATAGAACAGTTCATATCTTAACATTGTTAAGGTACGGGGAGTTGTCCGGCTTATGCTTAAAACCAGACTCTGGATAACTTAAGGCACGTTTCTGTAATGGCTGTTTGTGGGTTGACCCAGGCTATGACGAGGGTTGACTTTCTACCATCTGGAAGATCAATAGTGATATTGTTCTTGACTCGCCACATTTTTAAAAGAAATGGATTTTTTCAAAAAACAGTAGTGGGAGTATGGTAGAACTGGAAGTGATTCCAGAACCGCAAACGATTACTGAAGATTTGATAAGAACCTAAAGATTCAATCTGGTTTGACATTCCATTGGCCACTCCGCAGATAAAGTGGGTAACCTCAGGCATCCGAGAGGTACTCCGGTAGCCTCAAGGACGGTGACAGGGAGGTTCTTGTTTACCCAGACTTTCCATTGCTGTTGTTCCAGACCGTGAGACCCGGCAGGAGGATGAGTATAGTGTCGTTCTAAACTAGCTTTAGAAGTGTACGTGTATATGACTCTGCCAGAGGGTTGTCGTAGTCAGTGGGAGCAGCGGAAGCATAGTGGACAAGTGGCTTATGTCTATTTATGGACTAAAGCAGAATAGCGGAGATAGATCATCTATTTCTGATGTGACAGTCATAGGTTTGACTTCATCAGAATAGGGGATGGATCTGCTAAGAAGGTAATAGAGTGTGATGTCCTGGTTTTTGGATGACATACACAGAGTAGGAAGTGAAATTCCTATACTACAGTCGGTTATACTTTGGTTGTCACACAGTGGTTTCTCCACAAAGGATATGGATATTATATCAGACATTCCGGTTACTAGATCTATGGTTTTAGGTCTAGATTTGGGTAGTTTACCAATCTGGGTACTTAGACAGCATTCTACAGGTGTTTTAGAATGGACGACTCCATGCACGGTAGTATACCTGCAGGTGGTGGAGTCACTCTCTCTGAAGGTGTCTTACAGACTAAAGGGGAGAGGGATGTGCATGATTGGCAGATCACTTGCTTAGGCAATTGAGTCAATCATGAGATGTCAAGTACCACACCAGATGTTGTTTTTGCACTAGGTGCAATAAGTTGATATTGATCCAATCCTGGAGAAACATTCGGAAGCAGTTTTAGAACATAAGTGGATGTTCTAGGGATATGATAACGACAGCCTCATTCGGGAGACGGTTATCATTCCAGGCTTCCAAGGTAACCTGGACGACAGGGTGACCGTCAGAGTTATAGTTTTCCCTCTGACGAGGGGCAGTATTTTGGACAGGTGGTCCAGGTGGATACTGAGGGAGGCATGGCGCAGGATACTGATTAAGTTCAGTTGACGATACAATCTAAGAAGTTTGGATTTGGAGTTCATTTATGAGCTAGGTCCCATCAGACATCCAGACACATTCTAAGACAGGTATTGCTCATTTCGGAAGATGGCTTTCTCCGCGAACTTGAGATATAGAGAGACATAGAATGAAACATCAAAGCGGATCCACTCACTGAGGCTATTCCTCGAACGCAATAGTTTCGCAAACGGGTTTTGTGAGACTGACTAGTAGAGGAGTTGGGTGTTCGGTATCACACGGGCTGTGAGTATGCGACATCGCAATAATTAGCCTTGAGTGCAAGTGGGAGATTGTTGGAGATAGTGCCCTCAGAGTCAATTATTGGATCACAGGCACGTGATTGCAATGATTGAGGGAGGACCTATACCGGTAGGACAGTCTTACTCAAGATGATAGTATGCTATCTGGTTTATCTTTGTCATCGTGTACTGGTTTAGGTGACCTTACAGGTCACTATTGCACGTTGATAAAGCCCCTAGGATTCTTGCTTGACTGCCAGCAGTATGAGGGCAATCATATACGTGGGAGCTGGGGTCTATAAGCACATCCTTAAAAGGTCCTTAGTCGTGGGAGTTTCGAGACAGGGCATCGATACTCCAGAGTAGACTAGTGTATACAATCGAGACCCCGACGAGGGACGGTGGCCGGTTTCACAAGCCACTGGTGTCAGTTAGTTCACCTAAGATATATACAGGTGCTCATTGGGTTATGAGTACACCGGACAGGACTCGCCGGGAACATGCTAGTTGGTCTTATACCTGACGTCAGATAGCAGTTCCCTGGTGACATGTATACAGGTTAGTTCATCGACCTGAGATCGTCATTCTGTACTTTGATTACTACCCTACCACGCTCAAAGGAGACGTGCAAACAGGTTTTAATTGGGTACAGTTCCGAGCCACATGGAGGCAGTGAGAGGATCTGCAGGGGTTCGTCTCTCCCGGTATTGGGGATGAGGTCGCGCTGTGTCTAGGAAAGCCATTACACGAAGTCCTTGGCCAAGACAGGAGATTTACTGGTAGGTATTCCAGTAGTATCTCAGGGTGTTCTGGGCTACACTCCGACACGACTTGTACCGCTTTTGGGGGTCTGACTTTTACCAACCCGCTAGGCCCGCCATGCGATGCTCATAGACGAACGGACCGGACTGTACGGATATTGTCACTGACAGGCTCAGTAGGATGTCAGGATGAGTTCGCTCATCGACGTCCCTTTTGGTCAATACCTGGTAGCCCGTTACGTATAGGCTAATACCTCTGACGTGCTAGTGGTTAAATCCACGACCAAAGTATTGACGAGTCTTTAGAGTCCCCCACAAACCGTTTTCTCAAGTTTCGGGCGAAACGCTGTAGAGGCCGTATGGAGATATGGCAGGGTTCGATCAGATACGTGCGGTATTGCACGGATCATGATCGGACGGATAATACTAGCGTGTTTTGGTTTAAAACGGATCCTAGTATTGTGCAGTGTAGATTTTGTCTCTTTGCATTTGTATTCAGTCGCAATACAAATGCAGGTATGCATATACAGTAGCGGGGTTTTCCTGTAATTTATTACGGGATCAGTTTTTTGAAGTTGCCAGTTTGCTTTCCGTTTCGGCCATTTTTCCTTTGTATCTTTTCTTAGCTGAAAGTTGGTGGAGGAGGGCTTATTTGCAAGCATGCAAATTTTATTTGTGGAGGGTGGTCTTTGCATATTGTTGCTTCATGATAGCTCTTGTTTGACCTTGACTTCTATGTTCATGATGGCTTGACTTTTGGAGTCATGATGATTGATGATGATGGAGGGTTATGATGATGGATGTGAGACTTGTTTTTTTCCTTTTCACTCAACTTGCATCATCTTGGCTAATTTCATTCATTCTCTTGCTCTTATCTCTCTCCTCTCATTCTTGCTTGAGGCATGGCCGGCCACAAGTCTTGGGGGCTGCCAAAAATTTCATGAGGGGATTTTGGTTCTTTTCATGCTTGCAAAATCTCCAAGTTCATCTACAAAAAGTTCACTTCATTACCTCCACTAAAAAGGCAACTTCTAGTAACCCCAAATGAGACAAAGCATTCTACAGTCAACCTACAGCATCCTTGGGCACGTCGGCTCGCCAACTTCGTGCCCGAGTTGCCTCGGTCCAGAGGTGGGAGCCCGTAAAAGAATCCGGCGATGTGGTGCCCTTCCGGCGAGGAGGTGAAGACCGGAGATTCCGCGGGGAGATCGGGACGACGACGAGAAGACCGAAGGACACGGATCGCTCGGTATATCTCTCCATCCCTTCTCTAGTTAGCTAGGATTAGATTAATGACCCGATCCGGGATTTTCGTGCGCGGTGGTGCCGGTTCTAGTTTATAGAAAAGTTTTATATTCCGCATTTTGGCCTCATTCAGACGGCCGGGGCGCCGCCGTGCACTTACACATACATCAATAAAAATAAGCTATGCAATATCGCCCGTTTAAGCGAGATAAAGTCGAGCGGCGAAACCCGCTCGGCCGCTTAAGCACTTAAGCGGACGCTTTTTAAAACACTGGATAGTCCACAAGCAAAAAGGGCACAGATGAAAATCCGAAAAGACTCCGTGAGTAAAAACAGCTGGACTGCCCGCGTGTTTGTGAAAATCCGAAAGAGCACAAACTCGTATAAGAAAAAAAAAACGGAAAAAGTTTCAACCAAGTCCCACCAGAGGCGGGCGATATTCCCAACATGGTGAATGTCACTTGTGAGTCCTCTCGACTTGCAAGGAGAAAATACTCTTGTAAGATCTTTACCTATATTTTTAAGGCGTTTCTGAGGCGCACCTCAAGACGAATGGCTAAGGTTTCGCCCTGAAGCGCTGAGGAGAAGCGAGACCTTCCCTTGAAGCGAACGCTTCAGTCGCGAGACTCTATTGAGGCGGACGAAGCGTACGCTTCAATCGTGAAGCGTCTTGAAGCGTACGCTTCTTTTGTTTGGAAAAAGCAGGAAAATCTTAAATTCTAACCTGGATCGTGGTTTTTGTCTTCTACATTGCAAATTGGCCACGAAATCAAGGCTAGGAGGTGAGAATCGAAGATGCTGTGCAAGTTGGCAGCGAGATCAAGGATAGAAGGCGAGGATCGAAGGTGCTGCGCAAGTTGGCGGCGAGGATCGAAGGCGAGATCAAGGCTAGAAGGCGAAAATCGAAGGTGCTGTAAGAGAAGAAAGCTTTGTTCTTCCATTGTTGGCGGCGTAGGGAATCTACGCGAGAAAGTACTAGGTTTTTTTTCTTTGTAGTGCTGTAGCAAGAGAGTTACAAAGGGATAGTTTATTGGGTTTGGGATTTGGGTTAATAAGGCAGCACATAACATTTCAATCTTTCTTTTTCTCCGTCCCTACACAAATCAACAAAGATTCAGTAGTCATTAATAATTTAAAAATTAAAACTACACTATAAAACTATATTATTATTAAATATTAACTAACATCCATAATTTATTATGTTAAGAACGTCTTTGTTTTGGCATATGAGTGAAGCAAGACAATAATATTATCTTATATTCTGAATTTTCTCTATTTATATATATTTATAATTAATAAAAATACGAAAATCATGAAGTTTACGCCTCACGCCTCGAGGCCTAACGCCTCGCCTAGCCGAGGATCGAATGCTTCGCCTCACGCCTATACCTTTTAAAACACCGATCTTTATAACTCACAAGGGAAAAGACATTTAGGAGTCACGACTCCTAGGGAGAAGATACACATACGAGACCCTCTCGACTCGTAGCGAGAAAATACCTTTACGGGACTCTTACGGTTCATAAAGTTGAAAATCTAAACATATTACCTAAGCCACTGCTGCCTTATGGTTAATCTCCAAATTGACTACCGTATACAATCCATGGGCTACGCGCGACAAAATCGCTTTCAAAATCTCCTCTACTGGCCAGCCAAGATACCAACAAGAGGAAGACCCACTCATGTGTCCTCACGATACATGAGGAAAAAACACTCTTGTAAGATCCTTACGACTCACAAGAGAAAAGACACTTAGGAGCCCTCACGACTCCTAAGAAGAAAATACACCTACAAGATCCTCTCGACTCATAGAAAGAAAATACCTTTATGAGACCATCACGGCTCATAAAGTTGAAAAGTCTCATACCACAGGGATCTAAACCTGTTTTTTAAGCTATCGATACCCTATGACCAGTTTCCAAATTGACTACGAGTACAATCCATGGGCAATTCGCAACAAAGTTGCACCCAAAGGGAAAGACCCACTCATGTGCCCTCACGATACATAAGATAATGCTCTTGTGAAATCCTTACAACTCACAAGAGAAAAGACACTTAGGAGTCTCCACGACTCCTGAAGAGAAAAATCCACCTACGAGATCTTCTCGACTCGTAAGGAGAATACTTTTATGAGACCATTACGGCTCATAAAAATTGAAGTCTTAGAAGATAGGGACCGAAACCTATCTCTTAAGCCATCAATGCCCTACGGCATGTCTCCAAATTGACTACCGTATACAATCTATAGACGATTCGCAACAAAGTTGCACCCAAAAGGTGAAGACTCACTCATGTGTCCTCACGATACATGAGAAGAAAACACTCTTGTGAGATCCTTACGACTCACAAAAGAAAAGACACTTAGGAGTTTTCATGACTTCTAAGGAGAAAGTGCACCTACGAGATCTTCTTGACTCATTGGAAGAAAAATACTTTTATGAGACCCTCACGGCTCATAAAGTTGAAAAACCTTAGACGACAGGGATCTAAACCTGTTTCCTAAGCCTTCGATGCCCTACGACATGTCTCCAAATTGACTACCGTATACAATCCATGAGCGATTCGCAACAAAATTGCACCCAAAGGGGAAGACCCACTCATGTGTTCTCAAGATACATTTGGAGAAAATGCTCCTGTGAAATCCTTACGTCTCACAAAGGAAAAGACACTTAAGAGTTCCCATGACTCCCAAGGAGAAAATACACCTACGAGATCTCTCGACTCATAGGGAAAAAATACATTTATGAGACTCTCACGGTTCATAAAGTTGAAAAGCCTTAGATGACAGGAATCTAAACATGTCTTCTAAGCCATCCTTGCTCTACAACGAGTCTCCAAATTGACTACCGTATACTATCTTTGAGCTACTGGCGATAAAAAAAACCCGTCAAAAACAACCCACACTGGAAAACCAAGCTACAATGGTGGAAAACACCCACTTGTGCGTCCTTACAACACATGCAAGGAAAAAAACACTTAGGAGTTCCCACGACTTCTAAGAAGAAAATACTCTTACGGGATCCTCTCAACTCATATAGAAAAATATTTTTATAGGAACCTCACGGCTCATAAAAATTGAAAAGGCTTAGGTGACAAGGATCTAAACCTGTTTCCTAAGCCATCACTGCCCTGCAACTGGTCTCCAAATTGGCCACCGTACACAATCCATGGGCAATTCGCAATAAAGGGTGCACCTACAAAGTCCCACCAAAGGCGAGCGATACCCTCAACATGATGAACGACACTTGTGAGTCCTCTCGACTTGCAAAAAGAAAACACTCTTGTGATACTTACGACCCACAAGGGAAAAACACATTTAGGAGTGCCATGGCTCCCAAGGAGAAAATACACCTATGAGATCCTCTCGACTCGTAAAGAGAAAATACCTTTATAAGACCCTCATGGCTCATAAAGTTGAAAAGCCTTAGACGACAGGGATCTAAACCTGTTTTATAAGCCATCGATGCCTTACGGCATGTCTCCAAATTAACTACCGTATACAATCCATGGGCGATTCGCAAAAAAAGTTGCACCCAAAATGGGGAACACCACTCATATGTCATCACGATACATGAGGAGAAAACACTCTTGTGAGATCCTTACGACTCACAAAAGAAAAGACACTTAGGAGTCCCCACGGCTCTTAAGGAGAAAACACACCTACGAGACCCTTTCGATTCGTAAAAAGAAAATAACTTTATAAGACCCTCACGGCTCATAAAGTTGAAAAACCTTAGATGACCGGGATCTAAACCTATTTCCTAGGCCACCGCTGCCCTGCGACCTGTCACCAAATTGACTATTGTATACTATCTATGAGCTACCCACAACGAAGTTACACTTAAACATCTTCCATTGGCTAACCAAGCTACCAATGAGGAGAAGAAGCCACTTACATGTCATCTCGACTCGTAAAGAAAAAACACTCTTGTAAGTTCCTTACGATTTACAAGAGAAAATACACTTAGGAATCCCCACGGCTCCTAAGGAGAAAATACACCTACGAGATCCTTTCGGCTCATAAGGAGAAAACAATTTTGTGAGACCCCTACGGCTTATGAAGATTGAAAAAGTCTTAGGTAACAAGGACCTAAACCTGTTTTCTAAGCCATTAAATCTCTAACGGCGCATTACTTTGCACTACTTAACCCACATACATATTTACGTGGACAAAGTAGTGGGAGGCATTTGTTCCCGCCTAAATAGTGGCGTTTAAAAGCCGAGCCGGAGCCACTTTTGGCAACGCCCAAGTTTAAAGCATGTGGCGCTAATGCCATAGGCTGTGGGCAGCGCCCACGTGCAAAGCACGTGGCGGTGATGCCATTAACTGTGGACAGCGCCCACATGAACAGCATGTGGCACTGATTTTGAAGCTCTTGCTTCAGATAGAAACTAAGTTCTATATGGGAAAATATTTCCCAAATCTTTCTAAAAACAAGAAATATTTTCTCTATTAAATAGAGGACCCTTGGATCAAGGATCCAACGATATTTAAAACACCATTGCTTGATTATGAAATCAATCGAGATCTCTTAAATGAAAGATTCTCTTAACTAATCGAACAATTCTTCTCTCCTATAAATAAGAGTAGGAGAGATCAAATCTGATATACAGAAACCCCCTCTAGAAAGTTACAACCGAGAATATAATTCTCTGCGAAGAAATAATCTTCCTCTTCAAAAACCCTAGGTAATTGAGAAAATTTCTCCTTTTATCTATTTCCTCCATCAAAAATAAAAAGAAGCTTAGCCCTCATAAGAACTTCTGTTCTTCCATTAGATCAAAGATCTATGAGACAAATCGGTCCTAAAGACGAGAAATTATATTCTCATGGAGGGATTTTGATCTCAAAATCTAAGATCTGATGGAAAGCTTAAGTGTTCCCATCATCAGAAAAAGATCGAGAATATGAAGTTTGAAGCTTTTGCTTCATGGGACATAGATCCCCATAGAACATTTTTGTTTAAAGAACTCGGATTTTACAGATCTTAAAAGAACAAGATCTTAATTAAGGTTCAAGTACTTGCCTTTTCATGAAAAGAATATGGGCCTCATGACCAAAGAAAATATCCTCTCTCTGAAAGTTTAATCTTTCTTAACGGAGCTTAGACTCTCAAAACCCCGGCAGCGCCGCATGTGAAAGGCACATGGGCCAGCGCCAGGTTCAATATGGCAGCGCCGCACGTAAAAGGCATGTGGGCGAGCGCTGAAGTTCTGATTGGTGGCACCACACGTGAATGGCACGTGGACGAGTACCAAGGCTCTGATCAGCTGCATCACATGGCAGACACGTGAGCGGCGCCACGTGATACTCATGTGATTAAGCGCCGAGCCACTTAAGCCATGCGTCACATGATATCCACATGACCGTGCGTTTATTCTAAGTCGGCTTAAGCCAAGCCGATGCGCCAATCCTATGTGCGCCAGGAGTATTCTTGGATGTCAAACAGACCCACCCTTAGCCCCAAATTGGCTAAGTCCATGAAGCTTAAGTTTCTTTGATTTTAAGATCAATTTAGCCTATATGCTCAAAATTTCTAAGTTAATCTTAGTCCAAAATACGACTAACAATCCTTGGATAAAAACCAAGTATCCCCTGAACTGACGTACGTCATCGATATGTGAAATGCGTCCTAAATTCACTCCCGCTGGCAAACCAAGATACCAACGTGGACCCAAAATCCCAAATCTAATATGTACGAATTTGGACTAATCCGTACCCTACTGACGACGATAATTAGTCTCCGTATAAAATTCAAGGACAACCCAAAATAAACTAAAACACGACATATGAAGGAATAGACCTGGAGTGCAGAAAGTTGTTATCGTTTGCGATAACGTAATTAACTGTAAGGGGCTTGCGCCTTCAGGAAAAAGTGTCCACAAAATCAATAAACCTCTCATCCGTGAGAGGGAATCCGAAGTCATTTACATCGGTCGCATCTATCCAAACCTTCGATATACGGTGTCATAAATCAACTTGGTATTTTCGGAGAGGTGGATGGATCAAACATATGCATCTGCCCCCAGATTCAGGCTAGACGCGCTTCTCGTGCCTCAGTCCAGTTTCCGACGATAAACAGTACCATCGTGTGTCTTATTCACCTAGAGTCAATTAGCAAGTGGACCAACCCTTTGAAATTGTCCGCAGTGATATTTGGAGTCCTTTTCCTATTATGTCAGAACTTGGTTACCGTTATTTTGTTAGTTTGTTGATAATTATTCTCGTGTGACGTGCTATATTTAATAAAATCTCGTTCTGAAGTTTTATCTGTTTCAAGAATTTTGTGCTGAAATTAAAAATCATTTTGGAAAATCTGTTGTACTCTTCGTAGTGATAATACTAAGGATTATTTAATTTCTCTTTCAAACATTCATGACACAAAATGGCATTACACACCAATCTTCTTGTCTATACACACCACAACAAAATGGGATGGCAGAACGGATAATAGACATCTTCTAGAGATAAACTCATACTTTATTGCTTCATATGCATGTTCCTAAGTCTTTCTAGGGGATGATGTACTTACTGCCTGTTATCTAATTAATCGCATGTCGCCATCAGTGTTAGAAATTATTCAATATTGTTTCCTTCTGATCTTTATTTTCTCTGCCTCGCATCTTTAGGTGTACATGTTATGTTCATGATTTGCGTCCAGGAAGTACCAAGCTCGATGCTAAGTCCATTAAATGTATCTTTCTTGGGTATTTCACGAACTCAGAAGGGCTATAAGTGTTATAGTCCTAAGTTAAAGCATGGTTTTGTGTCGTCTGATGTCACTTTCTTTGAGTCTACTTCATACTATGCAGATAAACATTCTCAGGCTGAATTCAATAAAGATTTCTCTGTAGAGAATTCTGATGTCATTCTAACCATCAAGAAACAGATGCTCGATAAGATTACAAAGACTTACACTCGTCAAAGAGATGAGACTACGTCTTCAGATTCAATGTCAATCACTTCTACCGTTACAGATCCAGCAAGCTCAGCTCCTTCCACTTCTGCTCTTGATCTTCCCATTGCTTTATGCGAAAAGATACCTGGTCATGCACTTCTCATCATATTGCTCATTTTGGTTCATATGATCATTTGTCTCCTTGTCGCACCTTTATTTCTGCTGTTGAATCTTATTC
Source organism: Agapanthus africanus (assembly GCA_030015575.1). NCBI lineage: Eukaryota > Viridiplantae > Streptophyta > Magnoliopsida > Asparagales > Amaryllidaceae > Agapanthus > Agapanthus africanus. The sequence continues at coordinate 199,559,625 of CM057350.1, forward strand.
TCTTCCCAAGTATTTGTTAAATGCACCGTCTCATCCATATTGGAAACCAGTTATGATTGAGGAGATGTTTGCTTTAAAGGCAAATGATACATGGGAGCTGGTTACTATTCCAAATGTGAAGAAAACAGTAGGACGTCAATGGGTGTATACTTTAAAGCTTAATCCCGATAACTCTCTTTCTCACCTTAAAGCACGACTTGTGGCTAAAGGCTATTCTCAGGTTTATGGCATAGATTTTGAGAAGACATTCTCTTCTGTTGCTAAGATGACTTCGGTCAGCCTTCTCCTTTCTCTTGCTGCATCTAATCATTGGTCACTCCATCAATTGGATGTCAAGAATGCCTTTCTTTATGGTTATGTCCAAGAAAGTTTATATAGAGCAACCTCCGGGATTTGTTGCTCAGGGGGAGTCTGGGAAAGTATGCAAGCTGAAGAGATCCTTGTATGGATTGAAGCAGTCCCGTAGAGCGTGGTTTAGGAGGTTTTCTGATATTCTGATGTCATTTGGACTTGCTCGATGTAATAATGATCATTCTGTGTTCCATCGTAATTTTTAGGGTCGACGCATTCTCTTGGTTGTATGTGTGGACGACATCTTGATTACATGCGACAATGATAGGGGCATTGCAGAGCTGAAGACATATCTTCATAATCAGTTTTAGACCAAGGATTTTGGAAGTCTGAAGTACTTAAGTATAGAGGTTGCGAGGTCCAAGACAGATATATATCTCTCAGAGGAAATATGTGCTTGATCTATTGTCAGAAGCTGGCATGTTGGGATGTAAACCTGTAGATTCGTTTATGGACCAGAATGTTAAGCTGCTACCAGGGGAAAGTGATAGGTTAGGTGATCCTAGTTGGTACATAAGACTGATGGGTAAACTGAATTACTTGACAATTAATCGTCCAGATATCTCATTTCCGGTGAGCGTTGTTAGTCAGTTTATTGCAGATCTGAGAATTACTCATTGGGATGCAGCTATCAAGATCTGGCGATATTTGAAGGGTGCATCTGGAAGAAGTTTGGTCTATTCAGATATTGACATTCTCGGATAGCTGGATTTACAGATGTTGATTGGACAGGACCATCTATAAATCGAAGGTCCACTATTGGTTATTGTGTTCATTGGAGAAAACCTTATATTGTGGAAGAGCAAGAAGCAGCATGTAGTAGCTCGATTTAGTACAGAATCAGGGTATCGAGCCATGGCTGTTACCTCTTGCGAGTTGGTATGGATTAGTTATTTACTTGGTGAGCTTAGACTTGGTCTTATTCTTTCTATGCGCTTGTACTGTGATAATAAAGCAGCCATCTATATTGCATTTAATTGAGTCTTCCACGATAAGACAAAGCACATTGAGGTGGGTTGTCATTTTGTTCGAGAGAAAGTAAACCAATGCGTCATTGATACGTATTATGTCTCCTCACCGAATCAGTTAGCAGATTTACTCACTAAACCGCTGGAAAGTATGAGAGTGAATTTTATTTGTAAGAAGTTGGACATGTTTGATGTCTATACTCCAACTTGAAGGGGAGTGTTAAAATATTAGAATAATAGTCCCACATCGAGAAAATGGTAGTTTTTCATATTTTGCTTCGTCTATATAAAGTGGGAAAGAGCTCCAAATATCTTCATCTCGTTATTTTTATTCTCCCCAACTTTATTGCATGGTATAAGAGCTCGAGAGTTTGTTTGTTCCACGTTGCACATGAGGTTTGAGCCCTCGCATGTGAAGTCCTCTTTGTCTACATGCGTTGCAAATGAGGGGGTGTTGAGAATATGGTAATAGTCTCACATCGGGAAGATTGTGAGATGCATATGAGTATAAAATATAAGATAGAATAAACATCCATAAAGCTCGAGTCTTTTGGATGGAGTCCCACTATATTAAAAACTCATGTGCATCCATGTGTGGGCCCATGCATTGTGGGCTCAAACTGAATATTACAGTTTGTAACGTGCTAATGATGCTCAAACCACCCAACTAGAAAATTCACACTCGAAAAAGAGATGCTTATAGCTTTCAGATTAAGCTTTGCGCAGATTGCATTGTCCCCCTTCACAAATACCTCTTTCTTGAAGTAAATCAAGATTTTGTAATTTTTAAAAATGGTTTGTCATAGACAAAAAGAGTTCTTCGAAATGGACTTAGGAAACCAAACAAATTTAGCCCAAAAATATATCAATGAAGGTGGTAGTAAAAGTGATGTTTTTTGTCGATTTTGTGGTGAATATGCTTGTAGACTTGGAGACAAGTTAACAGATAATATTTCCCCATAAAAACCTATATGCTAATATTCATATATTCCCCCCTTAATTCATATATATATATATATATATATATATATATCATATGTTTGACAACTCTTTTATTGTTAAACTAATCAAGAATTAAATAGAATATTCTATACACGACTCTTTAAATAGTGGTCAAGAGAAGGTGATAAAATAGAATGTTTTTTCTTTCTCTTCTTCTTTTCTTCTTTCTTATTCTAATTATTTCTACCTTAGAAATTTTCTTTCCAACAAAAATATTTTTCATTATTTTGTATTTTGAAAGCGGTAACCATAAATATTCTAGTGTGAAACTCAAACCCATCAAATGAGGCTCTTTTGCAAAAGAAAAAACAAATGAGCCTTTTATCCTAAGCATATGAAGTAGGCTACATGAACCAACATGAGAATCACGCCGGGTCCGGCACATGAATCCTCCGCCTCCACTCACTCCTATCGAATAATATACTTTCATTGAGGCCTTTGACAACCACATCTTTTCGTATCACCTCCATCCATATTTTCTTCGATCTCCTTTTTGCTCTTTTGACATTGCCTATATCGAGAGTATCTATTCGTCGAACCGGTGCTTCTATAGGTCTGCGTCGCACATGACCAAACCATCTTAGCCGCTTTTCCCGCATCTTCTCCTCCATAGGTGCTACATCAACTTTTGCAAAAGAAAAATGAAAGGCACGCATCATCAGTTCTTTCTTAACTAAAAAGCTCAAGCTTCTCTGTTATTTTATCTTCACCTTCTTCTTCCGCTTCTCTTCATCCATTTTCTACTATTTTTATGAGCGGATCGATACTTCTTTGATTTTTAAATATGTGTACGGATATTAAATCTAATAGTAAAACCATGAATTCTCGTGTCATAACTTCCCATTTCATCCACGGTCTTCTCAACATTCCACGCTAAGTGTCGGCATGAATTTTCTTACACATGTGAGTTACGATATGTCAATGTCAACATGTTAACCACTTTCTCTAGCAAATGTTTTGTTCTCTCCATCAATTTTACTTCCAACATTAACCACTTTTCTAACACTTATAAGATAGCTATAGGAGAATCCATTTATATTTTTCTATGAAAAACTGATGCTAATTGATGTTTTGACCATCAATGTTGTAAAAAACGAATTTGAAGTTTGTTCGGTTGGCCGCCGAATAAAAAATATCCAGTTTATTCGATGAATATTCGGATTGTACGGCCATGAATATATTCGTACAAATATTATATATAAAGATATATAAAACTAATATACGCATGGCCTAATGGTAAGGTGTTCGAACTAATAAGATTATAAAAATGAGAAGAGCGTGTAAAATAATAAGTGTGAGTCTCATTTGTTTTTTAATTAAGTTGTGGACCTCACACTTGATTTTTAGTTGTGGGTTTTTTGTTTTGGGCCTAATGGACCAAATCGGTCGAATATTTACGTTGTTCGGCCGAATATTCAGTTTGTGCGGCGAATATTCGGTTTGACCGAATATTGCAGCTTCTGTTCATTTTGTTACCGAATCCGAATATTCGGCCGAATATTCCATTTTTTCAACATTGTTGAGCATTATGAATATATCAAGTATATAATATGAAAATAAAAACCTATAAAAACCTACACCAACTTGTGTTAACTTTTTTATTTGGATATTCCAATCTAAGGTCATAGAGTGAGACTAAATAGACCATAATTCTACACATAAATTCACAATAGAGTACAAGTCATCTTTATGACGAACGATGGTACTAATATGCAATTTAAATTATTGGTCAATTTTTATCTAAAATAACTACATATAAGGCACCTTTTAGGAAGAGAGCTTTTCTCTGGCTTCATAAAAGAATCCAATCTTAGGGGCCAAACTATTTCCGTTTTTTATAGTCAGAGGTCAAAGTTCAGTCAAATGGCTGACGGTCTAGTTGAAGTTTATATTCGAACTAAGATGTACATAATAAAAACTAAAGAAAAATTCATAAGCAAAAATTAGGCTTTCACGCTCATCAAAGACTTGGTTATTAGTGATATACTTGCCTTCTTTCACCGATGCATATTGTTCTAATGATGCAGTAGTAAATCTTTATAATGCATAATATGTATATATTCATGTATAATATTATTAAAAGATTCATCTTTCATAAACTATATGATAACTTTCTAAAATAATATTATTTTGATGCACGTTATATTAGAAAAAGTTGCATCGTTCATTGAACTTATAATTGTATATATAAGTTCAATGGATATTTAGAAAGATAAATCACTTTTTGCACCATCCCTTTGTTATATAAAGGTATTGTATGGTGAGTGAGAATCATATACCGAGAAAAATATGAGTTAGCGGGATTCTTCAGCTTTTAGGCCTTGTTCTTGTGCTTATGAGTATGGCTTCATATGCTCGTAAGATATATCTCTCCCCCCTTTTTACCCATTCCATATTTCTTCACCACTACATTCTTTCAAAAAAAATATTTTTTTAACATCTATTATTATGTTTTATGTTATGCAGTTGTTGATGATGTGGATTACGTAAAAGCTTCTTGCATTTCATTGTCCCCATGTGATCAAAATGCTTGGCAACAAAAATGCTTAAGTTTACCAGATTTTAGGGATGGCTATTGCAGTTCAAATCAAATCTGTTGTTGCTTATATAAGACAACATAACTTCAATGAAAATGTTTTTGAGGCCGCTTGTATTTCATCTTAGTTTATCATAAAAAGAAAGATCAATAAAAGGTTGCTTTATTATATCTTTCTCTTAGCTCTTATTACATAGTCTATCTTTTATATACAATTTTAATCACTTTGAATCTTGTTCGGCATAAGTATTTGATGTACCAAGTTGATAAACATAAATCAAATTGTGGCAAAAATTACAATCTAATCTTAAAAAAGATCAATATTACATGGATGATGCAACAAAGCAATATGCTTTAATTAATTAAGAATGAAATGACGGTATTCCCAATTCTAGAGGTTTTGATGAATTCGGTAACTAAATTAAAAGAAAAATGGATAAAGGTTTGACACTTAAAAGGAAAATAACTTATTGTTATCATTGTCCAATTCCGAAATGAAAATATAAACTCAATTCGCTCGCAAGTTCTACAACACATAATGCATCTGTGGTCGGTCTAATTAGAGGTGAAAGTTGGGTCAGGTTTGACCTGAACCCGATCCTATCCAACCCAATATTTTCAAGTTTTTTGGCATGCTATACACATCTGAATCTGAACCGGACAGTTTAAAATTAACTACAAAAATTTTGGGTCTGGTATAAGTTTAGTACAATACCCGCCCGCCTCTACCCAAAATCCGGCCTGCACCAAACCGGAATCCTAAGTTTAACCCAACTCCAACTAAAGTGTACACCATAAACAAAACTCCAACTATTTTAATTTATTGTATTGTATTAAATTTATAATTTATAACATATAATTCAATATCATTTCTTCAACGTGTAAATTTTACATATATATTTAGTAGAACTTGCCACAAGTTTTACCTCTTTGATTATTAAAATAATTTATATCGGGCCAAGCTCGAAAAACAACAAAACCCGACCCGCCCGCTTAAACCCAAAAACTACCCAACCCCCTCGAAACCCGAAGTTTCATATTTGGGTATAGTGCATTTCAAATACATCGAACAAGTCCCGAGTTTAAATTCCGGGTCAGGTATAAAAATTATCAAAACCCACCCGGCCCGGCCCGCTTTCACCCCTAGGTCTATTATTTAGATTATGCGATTTAAGCTTGTTAGTCCAAAGAGCAATAACCCGAGATCACAAAAGCAAACCATCCAAAATAATCCATTTGAGATAGATCATGAAAATATATCTGCGATAATTTATTTAATCAAACTCAAATTACAAGTAGACCAAAGAGTAACACATTATCCTATAAGCAAAGCAGTTGCATTATACAACTTCCAGTAGGTAATCTTCTATTGCATCTTAACAAAAATACAACAATAATCACTATGTTTACAATTCTATATTAAAGTCCAATAGAACTAAAATTGATAACTCTAAGTCCATGAAAACATTATATGCTTAGTTTAGTCCTGCAAGAACTTATAATAAAGCTTGAATAGTTTAGTTGTGTAAGAGTACTGCCTTACTAACATGCTTATTGAGTTCTTTTCTTAATTAGGGTGCTTTTTGATTTCCCACCCGCAAGGATTTATATAGCTACATTATACATTCTATAATCATGAAAAATATCAGATATCATGAAAAAATGATCTCATGAGAAAATGATTGATTATGTGCCGAGATTACCAATCTCCAACCAACATATATAGCCACATGGTACAATGGCCATCTAACTGGTCAAAATCAACTAACTAATATTAGTATTCTGAAAATAATCTCAATTTCTTTAGAATAATCGTTAATGATTTGTGAATTATAGTTTCTCGTTTACGCGTCATCTCACAGCTCAAACAAACTGAAAGTTAGAACCTATTACTACCACTGACTCTTATAGTCTACATTTTCCGCTGCACAAACGTATTAAGTATTTTCTCCAGTATGAGATTCGATGACAAATTTGTGACATTTTTGTTCAACAGATGTACCAAAAATTTTGCAGCAAGAAAGGGTAAACAAATAAGGATAAGTTTCGTAAGAGAACCAGTTGCTAAAATCTCAGACAATCATGAAAAATGTTAATTGACTAACTCTTGCTAATACCAACTAACAAACAATAAACACAAGTATGGAACAAAACAATTCCACCTCCAAACAATTACAAGTTCCAAAGACAACAGTAAAAACATGCAAATGGCACCTAATGCACTTATAAAACCGCAAATCAGGAAAACCACATCCTCTAGAAAATATCATAGCCGACATAGGGGTGGGAAGGACACCGTGAACGCCGATACTCATGTTTACGAAACCAGCGCATAGATATCACCACACAAGTTCCACCGGTTTCAAATTGCCGTCAAATCTCAACATAGCGATCCCCTTCCATTAGATTCTTCCAGTCCAGATGGAACTGAATTAGATTTCTCTCCTTCCTAAAGCTAGGCCTACATTTATATTTAAACCGGGAATGACAGTTTCCATTGCTCCTACTCCACCATGAAGCAGCCAAGTTACTATTATCCCAAAGCAAAACCGAAAAAAGAAGCTACCAAAGTAGGGCATGAGTGGGTTAGCATTATATCAGTCGTCACCATGACTCTTCCACAAACCCAGTTGTTATCGGCTGATCCTCTCCGCCGCCACACGGCCTCTTCTCCCTCCGTTTTTTTCGAATTTAAAATGTGATACATAAGATTCAAAGGTAATACATGTCAAGCAAAATGGATCTTTTCAAGGGGTTTAGCAGGTTGACATAAGTTCATCATCTCCGGTTGTTTGCGTTACAAGTTTATCATAGCATGTTAGGGATTAGGATTAGTTTGATAAAATTCGCGCCCAAAGAACTAGGGTTTACAAACTAGGAGCAAGTTTGAGAACAATGGCTGATTAACATATTAGAATGCAAGATTGGATCACAAACCGCAAATTTCTCATAGGCCAAATAAAAACTCAAATTTATTTTAATTCTAAGAAGGCAAAAAAAAAGTCGAGGTAAAATGAAACCTGGGATTCTGGAGAGAGAGAAGGGTGGAGGCATGGAGGAGAGAGAAGATCTAATCGGATGAGAGATGATGATACCTCTCGAGCACGCCATCTCCTCTTCTTCTTCTTCCTCTTCTTTACTCTTTGGAGCAATTGATTCGACCCATAAATTTTCTTTTCTTGGGAAGTCGTTTTTCTGGAACTCCAGTTACGTTCACTGTCTCGTAACTGCGGTTAACGTCGGCCTCTTTGGACCCTAGAGCTGGCAGCCATTGGGCTTGGGCTGAACTCGTATCTATGTTCTTTTTGCCCCCATTTTCAAATGGTAAATTGTCAAAAACACCCGGTCTGCACCGGAGCTGTCTAAAATGCCTGATGTTTTCAAAATTGTTGGAAAGCGCCTGCTGTTCAAAATCTTTGTGAAAACCCCCAACGCCAAGTTACATTTAGGCCTTTATTCTCTCCAACTAATAGATATATTACATGCAGCTTTTTAGATAATATTATAATAAACATTTTTGATATTACACGCAATTATTGGTTTTAATTGGGCCAAGAGGATTTTTAACATGAGCAAAATGCCCAGTGGTTCCTACACAAGTTTGAAACAGGCCGGGACTTTTTTTTCTCGACAATTTACCCAAAAAATATATAAATTATAGAACGGGGAGCAGATCCTACTCATCATCCGTTATATCTAGCATACAACAAAAAATGATCGTTATCCCATCCAACTACACGAAACAATACACCCTGTAATGCTGCAACCGACAAGCTAGCAATAACATAAATACAAACAAGGTACAAATGACTTGACTGAAACTAAAAACGTTTATACAGTATTGTTGGCAAACCAGGGCTGTGCAGAAACTAAAAACATCTTTAGGTTGCTGCCTTTTCTTACCTTTTTTGCTAAGCAGAGAGACAGATGCAGGAATTTCGGTTGGCGGGGCCCAAATAAAGATAATTGTTTATTAAAAATTATTATATAATTTTAAAGGAGAACAAACTCTAAGGTATATTGTAAATCATTTATATTATAAAGTTATTTTGAAACCCACACCACAAAAGTAGAGCATAAAATTAAAGTCGGGCTTATCCTTGAGGACATCCTTACGGTTTTGTCTAATTTTAAAAAGACTACTTGAGATTTTCTCCTTACCCATTATCTCCTGCACTAAAATTCCGTTACACTTACTCGAGCTGTCTAACCCACTAACCAAAACACATATCTACCATTCTCTTAAAATGAAATCATGCTTGTGTTTATTAAAGCAGCAAAAGCCGCTTCTTCCAAAGTTTTATATGTACTTCAATTTATATTCTTCCAGTTATTTTCACTATCGTTTCAGCTAATGTCTCGGTTATCGGTAACATTGCTATAATTGCCAGCATTGAAGCAATTGTTTTCATTTCCGGATTTGTCTCAAGAAACATTTCATCAACCGCTTCTTCTCAATCCATAACATCATTTCATTTCGTGCAAGAGCTTGGTGAATTCCAGTTCATACAAGTATTTAATCAACCACTTGATGCAATAACACAAAGTTCACATCCCAGCTCTTACAAGCATTTCATCAAACACTCGGTGACAAATAGAAATATCTACATTCATAAAATGGTCAATTCGTTGTCATAATACAAACAAAGTTTACATCCAAAACCACAAAGATTACATTCATATCACACACAAAAGCTTACATAGGAGAATTCACTTCAGCACCGCAACATGAAAAAATCAAAATTACAACAAAGATTTATCATAATGTAACCAAAGCTGCTTTCCTAAAAAAAAGAAAAACCTGCGCCTTTTGCTCCATCTATTGAACCCACTCTGCGAAAGAAGTGGGTATGCTTGTTAAAGAAGAAGATGGGATAGGTACAGTTTTTTATTTTAAGGTGAAGAGCAGTAAAACAAAAGGAAGAAGAGATCGCTCAATATTTAGAAGAGGGGCCGAATTGGAAAGAAAAACGAACAAATAGGATCACGTGCATGACGTGTGAACTATTTTCTTTGTTTTTTTCCCCACAATTTAAGGATCAAAGCACAACTTGATGGAATCAAAGCAGTAGGTATCTAGGAACTAAGAGAACTAAAGGATTAGGGGGTCTTAGAGTAACGAAAAAAATTACAAGCAGGTTTTTAGGAATTTGGCCAATTCACAGTGTGTTTTCAAGAAATAAGGGCTGGTTCGGATGAGCGGTGTGAAACAATCATGATTGTGAAACCATAGTTTGTAACCAAACCGTATTTTAGGATGTGCACGGATGAGATTTTAGTGAAACCATAGTCATGTAAATTTAAATTTTAAAAAAATTTAATGTATTAAAAAATATTAATACAGTACAGGGCACACCATTTTTTGAAAGGGAGAGGGCCCACCTTCTATGCGCCGAAAGGAAGAGAAATAAAATTTTTAATTTGGAGGCACTTTCAAGGGGGAAATAAAATTTTTAATTGGGGGCCCACGTTTCTTCCCACCCACAGCGGGAACCCACGGTGGGAAAAGTCCCTCCCCTCCATGCTTTTCCCACCGCTCAACGAACGGTGGGTGCTCGCTGCTCAACCGAACGGGCCCTAAGACTTCCCTAAGGAATGACAATTCTAAAACAGATTGAAATGAAGTCAAATACAACAAACATATATAAATTACAAATACCGATCTAACTTTATTATTAAATGGATCGGATTATAATCAGAAGGTTTGATATAAGCCAATTCGACCCAATTAAACAAATCCTCCTATCAAACCTTTTTTGGCTCCAAAGTTTTTTTTTAAATAAAAAAAAATCATTAATCAAGTTATTAACCAAGAGGTCTGATCTAAGCCAAGGCAACGCCCTTGAGTATTGAATAAAAAATGGCATCTTTTATCTCTTTGGGGGGGGGGGGGGGGGGGAAGATTACATGTAGCTTGATTTCTGGATAATTAACGATCAATCATTCTGCTAAATTACAATACCACTCATAAATATATCAGCAAACTCTCTATCTAAGCTAAATTACACTAAAAAAATACCCTTAGCTATCACCGTATTTCTCTAAATTACCTTAAAGTTTCTTTTATTGCAGTAAACTGCCTTGAGCTTTGGTTTTAAGGAATTTTTTTCCTTCCCAAAAAACCGTTAACTGCAGAACTTTAAGGGAGTTTACTGTAATAAAAAAGACTTTAAGGTAGTTTAGCGATAAAACAGCTACAGCTACGGTCTCTGGTCTAGTTTAGAGCTCAAACTATATCTTAGTACATTTATACGTGCACAACTGATAATATCGATGAAACTATATGCAAAGAGCCGGTGACAACAATTAGCGCAGGCTTATATCTATCTCTGAACTTGAGAAATTGATCAGAAAATTTTATCGAATCGCATATTGAAAGATTTTTGCATGATGCCAACATTACGGAGTTGACATTAGTTAATCCTCATGTGTGAAGATTCTTCTCTTCATCGATCATCCCTAGGTCGATTGCGTCGAGACCTAACTCTGATGTAGCCCTAATCCAAGCATCTTTTAAAGTTGAAGACGGGGCGGCACGAGATTTGCCTCCGGCAATGCTCACCTCGGTTAGCAAGACAATATCTGGCCTTGGACCTGTGAGATATAGAACTAGTGTTGTTGAACATGTGATATGTAAAAGACTGAAGAGCATGATTACATATCTTTTATTTTGCAATGATAATCTAAGCTTCTTAAAATAGAATATAAATAAGACCTCGATATATAAACAACACTTAGTTTATAAAATAAATGATTACCATAAAAATCTGCAGTAAAAATTTACATGTTGTGTAAATCTCATTCAGGCTAATTGGTCAAATCTCAACTAGAAGATATATAGTCCGTAATAAAAAAGCGAGACAGATTCTTTTTCTTTGGTTTTCTTACCTTCATGTGGTAAGAAAAGTTTAAAGCTTATTTATTCATTGCTATTTCTTTTATGGGATGGTTTAAAGCCTACGAATTGGCACTATGATCCATATTTTCCTGGGAATATATGCACACAAATGATGCAACATTTTATGCCGTATAATTGCTTGCCATGATTATCAGCGGAGATATATCAAACTTTTGAGATATAATTACTATGCAAACGGTTCTTCATCGAACGCTACAATTTACCAGCAAGGGGATGATGTACAATATTCAATGTGATACTTGAAGGCAGCTAAGCAGTAATATGCAGTATTGAAAAAGGTGTGGGAGTTTGTATAAGATCAAAAAAATAAAATTGCTCTGGATGTAATAATCAGAATAAGATGAAAATCATCAATGTCAAGATAAAGCCTATAAAATCTGGGAGATTGAAAAAACATGAAGGGCTATGCAACATGAACTTACAAATCTCGATATTTGAATAATTAAGTGCTAGGCTTCACTCTATTTATGTATATCCTAAAACTAGAACATTAATAGATGGTAAAAATAAGGTTAATTGCACCAAAGCCCACCTATAGTTTACCCTGCATAACATTTATGCCCCCTTCAGCGATTTTTTTAGCACAAACACCCCTTCCGTTCATCGACCAAACCCTAAAAAATATCCAAAAACTAGAACGTTAATGAGTGTTTCCAAAGGCTCTGGTCGATGAGTAGACAAGGTATTTGTTCTATTTGCGCAGATAAATCACTCGAGAGGGTACATGTGCTATACAGGGTAAATACAGGAGTGTTTTGTGCAATTAAGCTACAAAAATATCCAATATCGGAAAGTTAGAAATTAAAACGAGTTGCCGAGCAAATGCTAGATGATCTTGATCACTTGCCATTGCCACCACGAGGGCCAACAACGCATCAGGATATGTCATCCTAATTACATCTGATAACCCTTTAGCAGATGCCTCGGTATGGGCTGGAAAACATTATAATCTAAATTAAAATTCATTGATAATATCAGGGGAAAACATCAAATATTGTAACCAAGAGAACTTCCATCAACAAGTATCGATGCTCCAGATACACCAGCCGCCTTAGCCTCCTCCTCTGTTAGAAATTGGCTTCTCCCGAGTAACTGTGTCTTCTCTATACCAGATTGAATCGACTTGTCTGATATTATGAAGCCTGACTTTTCAGCAAACGATTTAGATTTCAAAAGAATTTCTGTTACCATATAGAGACATCAAAACACCATGTAGAGTTCATAAGGCTCTTTTCATGAATAAGCAAAACACTAACGAGGCGATACATCCACATGAAAGGAGCAAGTACCTTATTATACATTAGCTACAGAAGGTTTCCAAAAAAAATTTAAGAAAAATGGATAGGGTCAAAAAGGCCCTAGTAGCCAGATAAACATTTCATTAAAATTATGAAATGAAAGAAAATACAGGATAAAAAAAGGATAAAAGATATAGCATATGAATCTCATAAGAATTTACCTTTTAAGGTAAATAGCATTAGATAACCTAGGAGATTCAAAAGTACTCTACTACTCTGCATAGAAATCCGTTTTCTTTTCGAAGCACTTGTCCAAAACTCCAGAAGCATATCGATTTTATGAAGGACAGCCAAAGAAGATAATTTTTCTCTCTTTGAAAACTTTGGCATTTCTTTCAACAAAGGTTTCAAAATTTTAGAGTAGATGATAAGAGTTTTCTTCGACATGAATGCCACATTTCTCTGGTCATTTGTACTGATTTGAATATTCTTAATATATGAAAGTATTTTTGAATGGTTAGGCCAAATAATACTGTATGTGATGACCATTGTCAATTTAAATAAATGAACATATTGCATGCCAAATGAACAGCAAAGGATATGAGATAATCACCATGAATACTGACAATGTTTGCAGATACTAGCAAGGCCCTGAAGAATTTTTATTTATTAATAGTCAGGTTCAATTTAGACGATTGAAAGAGTAACTATAAACTTAAGGACAAATTTTATAAATGTGACGATCATGTATAGAAAAAAAATTACTAGTAAACAATGTATGCAATCAGGGTAGGTACAAGGCTATAACCAGAACTTTGAACTCCCTCATATTAAACATAAAGTACAAGTACTTAATCAGTATGGTTCATGGTATTTTATGATATGATTTATGATATCTGTTGAGATGTGTAGATTAAAACAGTCCTACATTTGAAAAACTATGAGAGGTACATGGGTATAAGATATAAGATGTGACAAATCTCAACAACGCTTGAGTCTTATTGTTGGAACTCATTTATATCAAAAGCCCATGTACACTCATAGATAAAATATATAATCACCTTCCTTATTCTTTTATATATATATACAATCGAATAACGTCGAAATACAAAGTCCAGGCATTATTACTTGCATTTGGTTTGAATAGATAGCACATCATAAACTTGCTATCATCTCTGTGCAAGTATTCGTTTGACAAAATACTTATAAAGATGAAATGCAGCCAAAGTGATCTATGTTAATTATATCAAACTCAAGGTATGCACAAACCGAAAAGAACACATTTTGTTCTTACCTTGATTCCGTAAACAAAGTGCTGTACAGGTGCAGTTACTGCATTTTGAAGCTGATGATTTCCAAGCATTTGGAGTTTCAAATTGTGCAAGTTAATAGACTGCATGTCCATAAGAAAAGTTCTGATCGAAAAATCAGCGAGCGTGTGATTGAGTGAGTGAAGCATTCACATGATATTCGGCACGTGAATCAATAAACAGATTTTCATAAGAATGGGTGAGACCATGAGAGTGTACCAGCCTAAAATCCTTCTGAAGTTGGATGAGAATATCGCATACTTGGCGATGACAACCATCTTCTCTGCCAAAGCATTTTATATCGCTCCTAATACCAGGATCACATGCTGATAAAACTGGTGAGTTCATGGAACATGCTTTGTCCCTAATAACACTTTCAATAGGAGGTTCAAACGGGCCACCAATCACCACCTGAAACAATTAAAATGAGACAGTCAACTAATGGAAAACACATAAGCAAGCTGATAAACATGAAAGCAAAGGAATTAAATCAAATTACACTTTTAAAAGATACTAAGAGAACCAAATAACATATGCTAATAAGACCTCCACATCTCATGCGTTCTTTATCAGATTGCCTGTTAGCTTAAGATCCGTCCGTTGATGATAAATTTTTATTTCTTGACTGCTTAGAAAAAAGGTTGTGCAGAGAAAAATGCATTCCTTCAGAAAAAAAAACATTTAAACAAATATCATATGTTAAAATTGTTGTACAATAACCGGTTCATGTAACAAAAGAACTCCAGTTGAACATGCAACCCTCAAATAGTTTCTGTTACGCTATTTTAAAATCTTGCTAATGTCTCAAGACACAGAACCGGCTGAGTCCACATATAACTTTCAAGTAATTATATACCTATCAAAATTTTTAAAAGAATAAACTGAGAAAATATTCACAATTTGCAGATAATATTTGCAGCTGCGGAAGAAATAATGCAAGAAGTATGAGAATGAAGGCTTTGTCAATGGGAATATAACATTTCGATGCAAATTTTTTATTATCTGCCAACATGCAAAAACAGTTGAGTTCAGGAAGGTCACTTGGATAACCTTCAAATGCCGTAGATAAATGCAATATAATCATTTAAAAAGTACAATATTAAGGTATAAATTATGCTAAGAAAGCAAGAATCTGTACATTTATTGTCAGATGAGGAACTGTATAAAGTGATTTGCAGTTAATTCATTGCCACTAAAGGCTGGGCCTTCAAACACCAGAAACTGAACTGTAGGTTTTACAGGTTACGGGAAGCGTAACTCCTATTATAATTTCCAAGCACTATGTTAATTAGAAAAAAAGTCGTGACAAGTACCCGACTGGTTGCCCGTGCTTAATAATTCCGGACTTTGACATAGCAATGCTTTATAGGGAACCACCCCAGAGCAGCCAAGTGTTCCTCACCGATAGATGTTATTACTGAAGCTGCCAATTCAGAACTGCGCAAGACATTTATCGCATCTCTTGAACCCCCAAGGCCAGCCTGTTTCAGAGTGAAATTGCCTGCATCACATTACTTCAAGTAGAAACCATGGGATATAATTTGTAGCTTAAGGATAATAGGATACAATCATATTTAAAATTGTTCTTGGAGTGAATGCTGAAAGCGAAAAATAGCTGCTTACTTCAATGGTTGCAATGCCAACCTTCTCTTGAGAGAATAAAGCAAAGGCTAGTGCAGTAAAAACCTAAAACCCATTCTCAGTAAATTAGATAAATGCCGGGGGGGGGGGGGGGGGGGGGGGCGCTAGAACGTATAAGAAAGACTATATTATAACACAATCTATATTCAGTTATGATCAAAATAGAATGCTGCATGTAAAAAAAATATTAAAATTTTGGGGTGGCTGGTAGGGGGTGCGCGCGCGCATGTGAGGGTGCGTGCGTGCATGCACATGCAGCTTTTCTGCAGGAGATATAAACAGAAATGTCACTGCACAAGTCCATTTCATATATTTCCATAGCCTATAAATTTGGATCACAAAAAGCTATAAGCCCTGTTTTCAAGTTCTATTTTCTTTTTTCACTTTTTGTATAGGTCTTACTCTTCTGATATACAGGGAAAATTCAGATTTGTATTTGAAAAGTAACCGCTTCTTGTTCAACATCAGAATCTCACTGTAAGCTATTGCTCTGATGTGGTGTTAAGTTAGCTGTGCTTTTAGTATTGATAAGGGTTCTTTTGATTAGTGAATGACCACATAAACTTGACGATTTCCACTTAGTGCATCAAATACCAACATTTGGAGAGCAACAAACCGATCAATTACTTCCTTAACTGTCTTATTTCAGATGTGTATGCAAAAAAATTAAAGACCACGGGAAAGTGCCAAAATGTTTACAGATGTAATGACAAATGATTACCTCAAAATGGGTAAGTGCTCCATTTTCCAGTTCTATATACCGATCAATAATTTCCTTAACCTGGTGGAAAAGATTCATTAACGACTCAACTGATACATGACCTCCATCATTCCCGAAGGATATGAGCTCCCTAATAGTCAAGAGATGTGGGGTGCACCAAGAGATGGTTATGACATCTAAACATGTTATATGAACTCATCTTTAGCTGAAAATCTAAAACTAAAAGGCTGAAACATCACATAGAAAAAACCAGTTACCAAACATTTCAAATAAAATGGATTCATTTTCATAACATAAATTAGTAGTAGGCTCAAAAGTAGTTACTTTGTTTTTCATAATAACATATTAAACATCCTTTAGGATATTGTTCAAGCAAACACCTTTTCTTAAATATTGAAAATCCCTCATTAGAAAAAAAACAATTTTTTGCATTTTATATTTGATTAATAACTAAAACTGTACATAGAGAAAGGGGAAGCTTCACCCGAAAATATTACAATAAAAAACAAGACACGTGCACATAATAAGTAAACACATATTATAATACACACAGTGCTCTGCTCAGCTATGCTTAAATTGCAATCTAATTTCATTCATCTTAATCTATTACATTTATATGATAAAAACAAAATTCAAATTCTGTGAAGATTTTGTTATTTAGACATCCAAAATCATGACATAAAATGCCACTGTTTAGAAGAGAGAAGATTTTAATTCAACTATCCAAAAAACATATAAAAAAAAGCATACAAAGATAAAACATGTTAATTTACAAGTTAAAAAATTAGCATTTTTGTATCTTAATAAACCACGATGGACCCTTTAAATGTATTTTAATAGATGACAATAAAATTATTATCACTTCATATAATCTAATTGTCAATGTAAAGAACATAATGGTAAGATAGACATAAGTGAGTAACTTCAAATCAATATACATCGTATTCAAAATTATGATAGTCTTCTAGACTATGATGCCAATGATCAAGCACATTTAAAGCACCCAAGAATTTATGACCTTATCATCAACATAAAGAACATAATAGTAAGACATAAGCGAGCAACTTCAAATCAAAATACATCGTATGGATATCCAAAATTGTGATAGTCTTCTAGATTGTGATGCCAATGATCAAGCACATTTGAACATTTGAAGCGCTCAAGAATTTAAAACAAAAAAATAATCGTTTAGGTAACTAGACAAGAAATTGAGGTTATTTGTTTACAATCTAGTCATCCACAACCAGAATGTAAAGGAAAACAACGAAAAGCATATCTTCTTAAACTTATATATTTCAATAATAATTTTCTCCATAATAACTTTTGGTAATTTAAATGGAAAAATGCAATACCTTGTATAACAGCCAACCGAGTAGTCAGCTTCTCTTGAAATATTAGAAAGAAAAGCGGCAGTTGATCCTTTTCCCTTGGTGCCAGCAACATGAACGGCCTATCTTTGGGCCAAAAAAAAACATGAACAGCCTATGGACATTCTTGATTGACGAGGATTATAGTTCTATTTAATTATTTAAATTAAATATGCTTCAACAATCAAAACAATAATAAAAAATGAACTAAGACACATGATAGTATGCCCAAGCAAAATCATAGAAATATGATGTATAGTGTACAAAATTATTAATTGCAATAATTTATCATGAAAGTTGAAATAACAATAAAAAAAATCAATAAACATAACAAAAAAAATTTACATAGATCTAAAACTGATATACATATTCATTACCATTCATCACCATTACTGTAATCCAAATCCACATGTATATGTGTGAAAAATAAAGAATTTTTAAATAGAGTGCAACGGCCTATAGCAAGTGGTATTAGATAGTGTTAACCACAAGGAAGAGAGTGATAGAATGTTGAAAAAGAGGACAAATTATCGAGTTCGAGATAACATAAGAAGACAGCTAAAACTAGAGACTTAATCGACACAACAATTATCCTAGACACAAGGGCACACCTACATATTTATTTGTGAAAAATATTCATACATGACATCCATATATTTATCTAAATATTGTTGTCTTGTCTAGTATATGAAAGAGCCTGAATGCAAAAGGTTCTGAAAATCAATCACCTAGTATCCATTATCATCGTGACTTTAAAGATAACTTTTATGAAAAATGAGGGTTTATGAGCATGCAAGCAAGTCTCAAGTAATTTATTATTTTCTCCGTGACAAATATAAAGAAGCACACTCAAACACAATATATAGACAACAATAACGGATAGAAAAGAAGATATTATTTTAATTAAAAATACGGAATCATATACTTGAAAACGGGTATGGGGATTATCAAGGCATTGTAGCAATCGCTCCATCCTTCCAAGATCAAACCCATCATCTGAATCCCGGCGCCTCTTGGGACACCCACTCTCTCGTAATTCTTCAACTTCTCCATATAATCCAAGAATCCCCAAGCTTGCTATCATCTGGAATGGTTGAGTACATCATAGATGTCGATAATTTTGAGGTTAGGGCTAGAGTTTCGACTCTCCTAACTAAATGCCGAAATCGATAAGTAAAGCATTGCATTCTTTTCGTCTCTGCAAGCAAAACAAATCATCAATTTCCTAACCTGAAATCAAGCACATGTTGTGATTTTCTTAGAATTCAACGGTCATCACCAAGAAGATCGTTAACAGTTTAGGCGTCAATAGCCATCAAAAGCATGAAAGGACGGATATATATCAAAAGTTAATAGAACATGCTATCTCATTCGACTGGAATGGAAACCTTTTAAGTACACATGTGTCTTCATACACTACTACAATAATGGGTTGCCTCTACGGCTTTAGCCGTAGCGGAAAACCACTCCATAGGAACACGAAATTAACCCGTAGGTGTAAAGGCCGCAGGTGCAAGTCTTCGTCCTGAACATGCCCCTACAGAGTAATAATTGCTCCTACGCCTTACTCCGTAGGGACAGTTACCTCTACGGATTACTCCATAGGGACATAATATTTATTTAATTTATTGTTTTATAAAATAAATTACTTGCTCCTACGACATTATACGTAGGGCCTACCAAATGCCCCTACGGATAAATCCGTAGGTCCGGATGAATGCCCCTATGGATAAATGCGTAGGGGCAAGTTTTACCCCCTGTTACTGAGTCCATAGGGACAAAATATCAGGTATCCTGATATTTTGTCCCAACGGCGAACTGTGTAGGGGCAAACTTTGCACCTACGGGTTAATCCGTAGGTGCAACAGGTGGCCCTACGGATTAATCCGTAGGGACAAAATATCAGGGTTTTTTATTAAAAAAATGGCTTCCTGTTTTTTCCCCGCCCTATGCACAATAATATATACATCATATAACCAAATACAGAAATATTCATAACCAACATCTCACGCGTAATATATAAAAGATATAAACAAACAGAATACGATATCAAACTAAATCATCGTGAACAAACAAACAACCACCAATATCGTCCAAAATTTATACAATATATATAAGATAAGTACATACATCCACAAAAATATAAATAAAGCTACTCTATCTCGGTCCAGCTCCTCCACCTCTGATAAGCGCCGTAATCTTACGCATCTGATCCTCGGTGCAGCCCTGAGTCATCAAAAACTCGACTAATGAAGAAGCAGACTGTGCTGGAGTCTAAGCGAGCTGTGGAGCTGCAGGAGTGGTCTGCGCAACCGCATCCGAGATAGTGGCTTGCGGAGCCGCAGCCGAAAGAGATGCATGTGAAGCCGCAGCCGAAGTAGCCTGTCGCATCTGTTAAATTTTGTGTGTAATAAACGAGTAAGAACGATGTATTAGATTTTAGTCGAGTTCGTATCATTATCAGGTTATTGCGAAACCCTAATCTAAGAATACTTAGGGACTTAGGCCTCGTTTGGGTATCTAGTTTGGAAAGCCGT
Organism: Agapanthus africanus; assembly: GCA_030015575.1. Classification (NCBI taxonomy): domain Eukaryota; kingdom Viridiplantae; phylum Streptophyta; class Magnoliopsida; order Asparagales; family Amaryllidaceae; genus Agapanthus; species Agapanthus africanus. The sequence continues at coordinate 199,580,215 of CM057350.1, forward strand.
AGTTTATTTTAATTAGATAGTTTTATGTAAGTATAATTAATCAAAGCTAAGTCTACAACCAAATAAGCTCCGGCTACTAATATTGCATATGTTACTTTCTATAATGTGATATAATATTTTCCTATTAAGTAGTATACGTACCATCTTCTTCAACTCCTCGACGGTGGTCTTCAAGGCGGTAACATCATGCTCTAGACGTCGCTCACGGGGGTAGGGGAAGTAACCGCCGGAGTGGAGTCCAACCTCATATGGGCCCTGCTAGGACCCAGTCCCCGACCTCTCTCCCAACTTCTGTGGTGCCCTCCATGTGCGGCGTTTAGGACTAGGGTCAACAGCATCGGATTGGTCTGTCCAGTAAAATCGATCCCCGATGACTCCGCCTGCTCCACCACCCGCTCCTACACCCACATTAACCATTAAAATATAAGTATATCATTTAAATTTGAACTTTTTAAAACAAAAATTTCAAACTTGTTGGAATAAATATTAACACTTACGCAATACTCCTGGGTAGCGGTGTCGGGGAATCGAAGCTCTCCCGTGGCGGGATCTGTCGAGGTGCCATGGACGGCAAGATACGCGATCAGCACGCTCGGTGTACCACCCTGCGCCAGGGTCTCAGCTCTCTGCAATTCGCAAAAAATTTACATATATTATAAAATAACTCTTAATATTACATTATATCAAAATAGATCTATTGTAATTTACCGATGTCTTCATGGCACGAGTAATGTTCCTTGAGCCACCTGTATAGGCGGGGCGACCCTTCTTTCCCGACTTCCTATTCTCTTTATTTTGATCGGCCTGTTTCTGCACAACACATTCAGATTTAGTTTTCTAATTAAGCAACACAAAAAATAAATTATATACTAAACAATGAATTACATTTAAACTACAAACCTGTTTGCGCTGAGAGTTGAAATATTGGCACAAGAGAGGCCATGTATCTACGTCGACTCTCGCAACGGCCGGAGTATGTAGGAGAGCCGCTCTCTCTGCCTCGGGGGTCGCCATCCACAGGGAATAGCGGTCGATCTTCAACTCGTTCCTATTGTATCGGACCTTTGATTACATGTTCTTCATCAGGCCACTGTACAGAGCATGATGACCGAGCACTCTTTCAGGGTGATCAAGGTCGGGTACAGGCTGAAAGTCGTAATCCAACCGCAATACAAAAAAACAATGTATTTAAATTGCAAGTGTTAAATAATAATAAATATATTAGATAAGTCAAATGAAAATATATATTAATACCCGAGCCTGATCTCAGAAGAGGGCAAATGAACGACGGTACTGATCGCCCCACACAACGTGAAGTGGATACTTCTTCACGAGGCGGCTCTCATCTCCCATATACCGGCCGAATCTCTCGGCATAATCGCCGGTATAGCGATAATTGGGAGTAAAGAAGAGGGAGAATGCTGCCTCCCCATAACTCTGTCGGGCTTCAGCCTGTGGGACTGATTCGGCCCTCGAGTCCCCCTCTCGGGATGGGGCTGCCCTATATCTACAAGAAATATCAAGACAATCAATATTAAGACAAAGTGGTATTAAGAAATCAAGGTTTAACGAAAATTGAAGTGCGATATATACCTCTGGCGACAGCAGCATGAGACTGGGCCTGGGCAGCAGCACGAGCGGGACGATAGTTCCTTCGGTAAGGAACAGCCGATGACCCGGATGTGGACGGATCCCCTCCAACTAGAAAATAAACATTGACGCTAAATTTCCATGAAGTTCATGTTTATTTTTAGAGGATATGTAAAATGAATAAATATTTTATATTTATTCATACTAATCTGCAGACTGAGCGGAGGGTACGGAAATGGCAGGAGTGGCCTCTACGCCAGATGTGGACGCACCACTTATAATTAGACAATTAAAAATAGATTATATAAGTAATTGCAAAAAGAATGTGTAGATCAATAATATAATATTCTAAATCAATATGCATGCACTATAGGATATATAAACATACCCACAAGTGCGGTGGTGGCCTCTGCCCGAGATGTGGAGGCACCACCTACAGCTAGACAATAAAAAAATGATTATCTAAGTAAGAGCAAAAAGAATGTGTGTATATTTATGATATAACATTCTAAATCAATATGCATGAACTATAGGATATATAAACATACCTGGAGGTGCGGGAGTGGCCTCTGCCTCTGATGTGGACGCACCACCAACAGCTAGACAATCAAATATTGACTATATAAACAATTTTGAAATAAATATGCGTGTATATCTATAATATTACATTCAAAATGAATATGCATGCAATATACCTGGAGGTGTGGCAAAGTCCACACGGAAGGAGTCATCCGAAGGGGTCTCCGATCGGGGTGCAAGACCGGCCCTCTGAAGCTCCCTACGCAGCTCTCCGAGCGGCAAAACCACTCTGCTTCTGCCTCTGCCGCGGCTGGTGCTCCTGCCGCCCCTCGCTGCTCCGGTTGTCATCATCAAATCTAGACAAGAGTACAATCATTACATATGCATACTATATATGTATAGATCGTAAAAATGTGAAGTGATAATATAACATTACTGATAACTTTTTTCGTTTCGTGGACGCATTAGACATATCTACTTGGATTTCATCATCGATATCATTTCTAACCCACGTAACTTCACGATCAGCCGAAAATAACCCGTCTTTTGAAACAGATGGTCGGAGCACTCTAAGTCTTCTCTCTTCTTCGTCCTCATCGCTGTCTTCCATACGATCCTCGAATTCTGGGACATTGTAAACATTCCTGGGTTTCCAACGGCATACTGTTGGGTTACGGCAGCACCCCGGCCATCAATCCGTAGCCAAATGCGGAACAAAAACTTTTGAAACTTGGCGCTACCACAACCAATTACCCGGATCGTGTCATTAACCGTTTACTAGCTAACTACTGTAAAGTGTTCAGAGATTATACCAATCGATCCGTGTCCTTCGGTCTTCAATCTCTTCCCAAGCTCCCCGCGGTTGCGCCGAACAAGTCCTCTCTCTGGTCTCCCTCTTCGAAGACGATCCACCTCGAGAATTCTTAATATGGGCTCCCGCTTCAAACCGAAGCAACTCGAACAACTAGTTTGCTAACCTAGGTGTCCAAGGTGAAGTAGAGATAGTGTGTGATTACTTTGTCTCAATACACTCTTGGATTCTCAACACATTAGAGGGATAAAGTGGAGGTTGAAGATGATGCCCAAGGTGAAAGTGTGAAGCTCAAGACTTTTGCTTGCAAAGGAAAATGCAACACTTGAGAGAGAGGAGAAAAAGATGTGGCTGCCTCCATGCTCTTTTTGTTGTGTGTTATTTGTGATGATGTAGCAAAAAGAAAAATCATAGCACAAATAATATCTCATGCCATCACAAATATCTCACAACAAATATAAACAATAAAGCATTGTCCATGCTTTATCATTTAATGCCTACAAGCCAAAACTTGCTGATCAGTCGAAAATAATGTATTTTTAACACGGCAATTTCCCTATCATTTGCACTCATTTAGAAGTGTTCGGTATTCATATTTCACATATTAACAAATCAGTCGTTAAATATCAGATTTCATGTGTTAGACTTTTAAACCGACACTTTAAGGGAAATTAACCGCATTTCATGGTATCGCATCATCTCTGTATTTGCGCAACACTTGTGTCGAGATTTGTGCAGGAAATTACAGGAGCAAAGCCAAAGAGCTGATCAAAAATACGCCAACTCAATGATTTCAGATCTGGTAGCAATTCAAAAGGAGATATTAAATTCAACATATACAATAAAGGCCCATATGTTAGCCCAAGTTCAACACAGAAGAACCAAGCCCCAAGCCTCCAACATGGCCGCGGAACCGCGGCAGGAGCCGGCTTGAGCCGCGGTTCCGCGGCGTTTCTGCCACGTCAGCACTTCAATTTTTGGGCATAATTCCTCTCTCAGTCCCAGCAGCTCAGAATGATATGTCAAGTTCCAGAATACCCTCGAAGCTACTGCCAGATCAGCAAAGATCATTAAGCAAAGCTAATCCTAATTAAGCTCCTAACTAACCTCTTCTAGAAGCTCTCTCCTAACTAATCACATCTAGAAGCTTCTCCTCTAACTAACTTTTGGAGGGAAATTCAAATTTCCTCAACAAACTTTTGGAGGGAAACTTAGAATTTGAAATCCTAGATCTAGGGTTTGGATATCTATAAATAGAAGCCTAGACCTAGGGTTAGAAGGGAATCAATCTTTTAGTTCATTAATCCATTCATTCCCTCTTACATCATCTTCTTCCACAAGTCTAGTGACAAGACTTGTGCGAAACCCTAACCCTAATTCCACTCCAAATTCAAGATCTTGAGTACCAATCAAGCAAGAAGCCCTTCAACCTTTTAGGAGCGGAGCCGATCTCCAATCGAGCAAGTGATCCAAGCCGATGCTCGACTCACAGAGCCGAGCGAAGCCAAATCGACGATCGAGTTCTTCCTCTTGTAGTTCTTGAGCGAATGTAATGAAATTGTTGATATAAATAAAAGGTGAAATTCTTTTATCTTGCTTTCTTTAAATTCTTGCATCATGATTCAATCTCAATTTGTAATTGTAGTTCTTGTTGTGATGTTTGAGTAAAACTCCGCTCGTGGAGGAATCGAGACGATTGTAGAATGATGATGTAACAAATTTTAATACGATTTTTAAGTCCTACGAGTTTTGTAAACCCTAGCAAGTTCAAGAATCGATGACCCAGTTTCGTCGCGATACTTTTTTGATTGTTATCGCTCGAAATTAGGGATCTACGATCGTTTCTTGAAATTACTAGAGGCTAGAATATGAATGATAACGACGAAAGAACAAGGGATAAGATGAAACCCTAGTTTCACTAGAAATCCCTAATTCTCGATCGATCGATCATCGATCTAGTATCAATTCATCGAAGGATAAGAATATGTAATTGTAAGATTACATCACATCTATAGATCCGATCGATTCCTACGAGCCTCATTTCGATTCTTGATATTTGGTTTGAAAAAAAATCATCAAACTATCAATTCTTGATTCTATCTTTTCTTGTTATTAGATCTAGATTTTCTAATTATTGAACTTCAAATATAAATCATGAATTGTTTATTTTCTTTTCTTTAAAGTTTCGACTCATCTAATTCGAAAGACGAACGATTACACTTTCCCTGTGGACGATCCGCACTCACTTACAATCTACATCCGACACCGTTATTGATTGCGGTCAAAATATTTTTGGTTGTGATTTCTATTCTATTTTCCAACTACACAATCCGAAATCGTTTCAATCAAATGGCGCCGTTGCCGGGGATCATTTGATAAACACAACGAAAAATCATAAATCAAATGGCGCCATTGCCGGGGATCATTTGATAAACACAACGAAAAATCATAAACCAAATGGCGCCGTTGCCGGGGATAGTGCGCTAATTGTTCGTATTTTGAAATTTGAGTTGAAAATTTTATTCCATCTAAATTTTGTGATCAAAATTCGTGCAAACACTAATACGTGTGTTGTGATTTGATTGCGAGGAAATCTGGAATCATTGGAGCTTGGATAAATTTTTTGTGAATATTCCAGAGAGCTGAAGGAGTGAACAGAAGTTCACTGTTAAAATTTTGCACAGAGATCCGCACAGAAGACCGCGGTTCCACGGTGGGAGCCTCCTATTGCGGCGGTTCCGCGGCGGCCTAGCTGCTTCACTGCACCAATTTTCCTCTGTAAGTTTCTTACCTTCTCCTCTCTCCTCTTTTTAGCTCCAACTAACATTTTCTGCAGGTTTCTTTGCAAATAATCGCAGCGCCGCAAAAGCAAAATAAAAATATATTGTGCGTGTTTTTGATTCTTGGTTGTTTGCATAATTAATACGGATATTAAGGGGCACGGCTAAATCCAAATTAGGTGGGGATTTCATTACCCTTCCTAGGCCCCAAAAATCGCAAAACTTGCATCCGCATTGACCCACAATAATTAAAAATTATCTAGAGATGACTCTAAGGACCGTCGCGCTCAATTAGGACAGAAGAAGGCCGTGGGTAATTCATTGCTTATCCGCGTTTTCTTGTGGTGTCTAAGGCGAGTGTGTCTAAGGCTAGTGGTTTTTAATTAGGCCCACTACTTACGTAGTGGAGTACCTTTCCACTTACCTGGCACTTATCCGGCCACAGGGGGACAAGGAGGCAGTGGAGGATTCTATCCTGCAACTTGTCTTTTGGCAGTTAGGAGCGGTCTAGAGCCGGACCTAGGTGACCACTAGATTCTAGGGTTTTGTGTGTTGCATTTGTGTGTTGCATTATTTTTTTCAAAAATCCGTATCATTTTCAAAGCAAACACCGCATTCATATCATTTCCTCTAATTATAAATTCACGCTGCCATTTGTACTAACCCTTTTTAGTGCAAGATAGGCTGGACAACAGGATTCTGGTGCCTGTTTAGTCCGCGTCCCCCAATCGACCCAAAATTCGGTATTTCTACATTTACCTTTCTTTTACCCACCACCACACCCATATCGATGGATCCACCTCCATCGAATTTCTTTTCCACTAATCTGCCGCCGTCCGTTGGTGCGCAGAATCCACCTCGCATCTCTCTCCAAGAGAGATGCTATCCTACACGAGGCCCACTTTCCACCTGTCTTTCCATTCCACCAGCCAACGGGAAAATTTTTCAAATAAAACCCCAATACATCAACCTTCTACCAAAATTTCACGGTCTCGAGTCTGAAGATGCATACGTGTTTATCACGAAATTTGAAAATGTATGCGCAATGATGGGTACTTCACAGCTTTCTGTGGATGCTTTACGTCTTCGTCTTCTCCCATTCACCTTGTGCGATTTAGCCGAGAAGTGGCTATATAACACTACCGCACATTCCATTTCAAATTGGGACGAATTCGTCAAAGCATTCCTTAAGAAATTCTACCCACACCAAAAGACAGCTCGAGTCCGTAGCGAATTCTATCAATTCACCCAGCTTCCGAATGAAACATTTTCAAAGTGTCTTGAACGTTTCAAGGATCTGTTAGTCCAATATTCACATTACGGCATCCTGAGATGGGAACTGTGCCGAATCATTTATGAGGGCATTACTTCTTACACAAGACAGACCCTTGAATCCATGTGTCAAGGCAACTTTATGACCAAGGATGATGGGGAAGCCTGGAAATTCCTAGAAGATTTCACTGAAAAATCTTTACAGTGAGAGGGTGTGAGTCAATCGTCTAGGGATGGCAATGATATTTCCATAGGAGTTAGAGCTGACATTGCAGCTATACACAAGAAACTCGAGACTATGGAAAACAAATTTTTAGCTGCCGCCTTAAACCAAATGTCACTCTCCAAAACTGTATGTGGCTGCTGTTCTGATCCGTCTCACTTGACGGAAGAATGTCCGTTTCAAGGTCATGAGCATACCAATGCCGTATTTCAAAGACCTAGAAACGATCAATTTTCCTCCACATTGTTAGTTATGTATATGCCCTAGAGGCCATTGTTGTACATATGATGTATATTATAATGGATGCTTGGTTATATATAGAGATGACTTTCTTGCTCGTCATGATAGTATGCTATTTGGTTTTACTTTATCTTAACATGTTGACTTGTATTGGTTTACTGTTTTACTCTCACATGTTGATAAAGCCCTTAGGATCTGTACTCGACTACTGGGACTATGATGAGATCATACTAGTGGGGCCGCGGTAGTCGATGAGTACATCCTATAACTGTTCCTAGTCGAGGGTATATCGAGACAGGGCATCGATACGCCAGAGTAGACTAGCGTATACGCATCTTGACCCATATGATGGGCGATGGATGATCCCATATCCATCGGTGTTAGACATCAGAGATGGTGTACGGGTGCTCAGTGGAGACTGGGTACACTGGACGGACTCGTCGAGAACTCCCAGATGGTGATATACCATACGTCAGATGGCAGTTCTCCGGTGACACAGGTACAGGGTAGTCTGTAGACCCGAGATCGTCATGGAGTCTTGTGTGATTCCCACTGTGCTTTGATTTCCACCTTACCACGTCCAAGAGGGCGTGCAAAACGGTGGCTTTTGGGTACAGTCCCGAATCACATGGAGGCAATGAGCGATAGGAGGGGATTCGTCTCTCCCGGTATAGGGAGTTGATGTTGTGCTGTGTTCGATTGGCTATAACTGGAAGTCCCTGGCCAGGGCTGAAATGGAGATTTACTGGTAAGTGTTACTAGTAGTTTCTCGACCCGTTATGAGCCACACATCGACACGACTTATCGGTTACTGGGGTCTGACGTATACCACCCCTAGACTTGATATGCGACATATCAGACGAACAGACCGGACTGTACGGGAGTGTTACTGGTTGGATTCACAGGAGAACGCACAGGCTAGCTTGTTGATCTTCTGATCGCTCAATACCTGGGTGGCTGTTACGTTTAGCTGACCGCTTGCAGCTTGTGGGTGTTTGATATGATCATCACCTGCTACCGGCGTATTGACGATTCTTTAGAGTCCTACACAGAGGTTTCTTGGCTCAGGCGAAACGGAGTAGAGGCACATATGTGATATGTGCAGGACCGAGAATAATGCGATATGGGATACCGTATTATATTCTCGCGATATTTAGATATGAACCGGGTCATCGGATCAAGTGTTGATTCGATGAATCGGTACATGATATATTAGTCGGTAATATTCGATATAGCCGGATCGTCGGATCAAGTGTTGATTCGATGATTTAATGTATAATAATATATATGATATATTGTATTACATTATCTAATATTGGCTCGCTTTATTATTTCATTTTCTCAGTGGATGATACATTGATATATATGCGATATATGTTAATTGTATTATTTTCTTTTGTTGCAAATATATAATATATATGTGATATATATTATTGTGACATGATATGATTAATTGTTAAACATGTTTAAGGATGATTAATTGAGATTAGGGTTTGATTTGGGTTAGATGTTTCATGCTTCTTCTAGAATCTTTTCCTTTTGTCATTCTTAGGATATTTTGGATGACACTTTCTTTAACTCAACCAAACCCTAACTCTAGTTATTTCTCTACAAAATCTTACTCTCTCATCCTTGACCATGGTTTACAATTCAATCATATGGTTTATATTCTATTCATCACAAAAGGATTTATCTAATTATTCTTTTTCCATGATCATCTTCTTTCTCTCTTGAAAGCTTACTAGAAAATCCTTAAGTTATGAGGAAAATATGAGAAAATGATATTAAAAGAAAGCAAAATAACTACTCTCTCATCCTCATCTCATCTAGCCCATGGGATTAGTGTGTTCTTCTCTTTTGAGTGAGAAAGCTTGAGTCGTAGCAACTTCAAGGTAGATCATCGGAGATTTGGAATACGACAAGCTAGAATGGATCGTTCGAGTCGTGGAGCCTCTCATGAGTCCGGGAGATCGTGGATCGCGGCAAAGGGACTTCTACTCGGAGCTTGTGAAGTGAAGGAGCGGACTACAAAGGTTGTAATCCCTCACACTTAGATAAAAGTTATCATCTTGCATATTAAACCCTAATAATCTAGCAAAGATCCCGGCTTTGGGTTGTTCGGCACGTCTAAATTTTTATCCGGGCATGTTTGATGCCTTTTGAACCTTTACAAGAGTGCCTAGGAACCCTACAGTGGTATCAGAGCCTAGCTAGAGCATTAGGCGATGTGTTTACGAAGTTAAAACTCCGATCGAACCCGAAACGACGAAACTTGACCCCTCTCTGGAAATTTTTTAAATTTTGGGATTTTTCAGAATTAAAAATATGTAAAAAAATCAGCAGGGAATTCTAAGAATTACCATGAAACACGTGCCCACAATTCCACCGACGGAGCGCGGAACCGCGGCAAGAACATGGTTGTCGCGGCGGTTCCGCGGCCTGACTGTAGGATTGGGACACGTGGCTTCGTGGTATTGACCGTAGGTACTTGCTGACTATTCTGGGTATTTTTAATCTGTTCCAGGTGTTTAAAATTCTGGGGTTTGTTTTGTAATAGTAGACTCGATCGGAAATTTTAAATTCGTATTTTTTCCGGATATTTAGAAACTGTTAAACTATTTGAACGGATATCATTAACTTACTGTTTCCCGGTACGGCAAATTTTCAAGTGTTGAAATTTATTCGGGTTTAAATCTTTCGGAAAATTGTACAAGTTAAGCGGTGGACCCTCTAGAAGACAACAAACCTTAACTCGATTATGTGACCGTCTTGAACTGCCTTTTGAACCTTCGGGTTTGGGGCAGTACGGCGTGCCACATGTGAGGCGTTGGCTTGACCCTTCTACGGCTGGATCACCGGTACTGTGACATATTCTGGGATTATTTGAACCCCGCTCAAGAGTTGAGCAGTTTAGGAAATTTTGGGTGTTTGATTATCCGTTCGAAAAGTTTAATACTGTTTATTTATCTGGATTGTGATACAATATGTGGAATTCATAGAGTTAGGCATGAAATACGGAGTATGTGATATTTCGGATTTACGATGTCTAAAGTGATTGTGGATTCCAAATATTATAGTTTTACACTTTCTTTTCTGTGACCGTAAGTGTAATATGTGATATCGCCGGTTTCGTTGCTATATGATTCAACGACAATTGGGATGCGTATATTTACTTACGTTGATGATATGTGATATTATGTGTTGCTGTGATATGTTATATTGGATCGTCGCGTTCAGAATAGCCGGGGGTTTTATGTGAGATGAGGGTTTTTATTTTCATTCATGTAAAATTCATTTGTAAAGTAATATTCTTTTATTTGGGGCACTTCCAGGTTGCGGTTGATGTCACCAGTGTATATTATTTACTTTTCCGCATTAGGTAGACCCAAGGTGGGGAGCACAAGTAACCGGGTTCTAGGGTCCAGTGGGAGGCCATCTCGAGGAGTCGAGACCGGGTCTCCTAACCCTAGAATTGGCAGAGTTACTTGCCGCTCTCGTAGGGGTCTTGGGATGTGGGTTTGGCTATTCGTCGCGACCGTGGAATCCGTGTTTTATACAGGCTCGTATTGAAAACACGGACGTCCTAGTATATCCAATATTTCATATATGTTCTTCTGCTGCAATGTTCTGTGATGAGATCATATTACTGCCTGAGACGAATGCTTATACTATATATATATGCTGATATATAAATATTACTGCTTTCGTTTCTTCTGTGATGTTTAGGAAGCATAAGCTGATGGGATTTTATTAATGAGATTAATAAAAGAAAAGAAACCTAAAGATGTTGTAGAATCAAAAACTTAACAAAAAGGGTAGCTACAGTTTTGCTTTGCACAGTGATATATACGATATATCCAGCACCTTATTCGATGAGGAAAGGACCGAGATCCCTTCACCGGGAGTGACTCCTTTAGCAAAACTGGCAGATGCTACAAAACGCGGTTTGTATTTTGATTGCTTTAAGTGTTTTGCTTTGCACAGCGGTATATATGATATATCCTGCACCTTATTCGATGAGGAAAGGGCCGACGATCCCTTCACCGGGAGTGACCCCTTTAGCGAAACTAAGAAAAGCCTCAAAAACACTCCTTTTCAAAACTTCACTCGATTCTACAACGATATCAAGTTCATTACGCTCAGGGTTTTCTGAAAAACCTGTGTAGCCCTCCGTCATTTCAGATAAAGACTAGTTAGTATTCGTGCTACGTTTGTTGACTATGTTAAGGCGTAGTGTGCGGTAGCTAATTAGTAGTTATCTGTTAAAACATGAGATGTGATTGGATTAGGGTAGTTGTGCGACTTTGTTGACTATGTTAAGGGTCGTGCAGGTGGATTTAATTCAATCGGGAAATGACGGGTTGAACTTGGCTAGCAATTATGATTTGTTGACTATGTTAAGGTCATAAATTGCTAGGGGCAAAAATATTATCGGGAATTTCAAGTGTTGAAATTTGCAATGAGATTGCATACCTCCTATGAGATAGTTGGATCCCGATACCCACTGCGAATAAGTGTTACTCCTGGGAGAGTTTTACACAGGACAATTAGCCGATCAAGTAGGTGTCTAGAAAAGTGTTAACGAGGTTACGCCTCTGGGAAAACGAGGTTTACATTAATTAGGTCCGTGCGAGAGCACGGGGTACCTCCCTCAAAGTACCGACACTGATCTGGCTGAAAGATTGACGAAATTGTAGGGTGTAATTAATCCCGGCTAATCTTACCTTTTAGGGTTTTAAGGTAGATTTGATAAAAACAGTGGGAGACATCCTGATTAGATAAGATAATAACCAATCTAATCTTGCAAGAGCATACGCTAAAGTGTTTTCTTCTCTCTCTCTCCAGGTAGCGACCATATCATGCCATAATCAAGATAATAATATGGATGTATTGACTGAACCCAATTATTGTACTGAGCTAGGGAATGTTGGACCCGTTTTTTCTTATAAGAGTTATAAGACCGAACAGGAAACAGGAGAATATCTGGATTCTCACGCCGCCCAAAAGACCATGCATGTTGATGCATCTTCTTCGGGTGTGTTAGTTATTGAGAACTGTTTCTCAGTTCACCCTACGTCCTGGGTATTAGATACCGGATCGGGATTCCACATATGTAAACAGTTACATGGGCTACGTAAAGGTAGAGAACTGGGAAAAGGTGATCATTCCGTTCAAGTAGGGAACGGTGCAAGTATTGTAGCCAAAGCAATTGGCGAATATCACCTTGTATTACCAAGTCGTAATACACTGATTTTAAATGAGTGCTATTATATACCGAACATGATGTGCAACATTATATCAGTCTCTTTATTAAGTAAAGAGGGATATAATTTTGTAGTACAGGATAATGTTATGAACATATTCCTAGATCAAAAGTTGATTGCATCAGGCTCGTTACATAATGGCATATTCATTCTAAATCAGAATACAGTCCTGAATATACAAAACACACACAAGAGGAAAAGTTCAGATATGAACGAATCCTACTTGTGGCATTGTAGACTTGGTCATATCAATGCGACACGACTGGCTAAGTTGCATAAAGATGGTTATTTGAATCCGTTCGAATTATCATCTTATGATACTTGCCATTCATGTCTCAAAGGAAAAATGACCAAAGCTCCGTTTAGTGGACACGGAGAAAGAGTTACCGAACTCTTAGGACTAGTACATAGTGATGTATGCGGTCCCATGTCTACGCATGCCAGGAACGGTTCTTCCTACTTCATTACATTCACTGACGATCTCTCCAGATACGGACATGTGTTCCTGTTGAAACACAAGTCTGAAGCTTTTGAGAAATTCAGAGAATATAAGCACGAAGTAGAGAATCAAACGGGCAAAAGTATTAAGATTCTTCGATCTGATCGAGGAGGTGAATACTTAAGCAATGAGTTCTTAGATTATCTAAAAGAGAATGGGATTCTCTCTCAGCTTACTCCTCCTTATACACTACAGCACAACGGTGTATCGGAGCGGAGGAATCGCACCCTATTAGATATGGTGCGCTCTATGATGAGCGAGGCTGAGTTGCCTATTTCCTTCTGGGGTTATGCGCTTGAAACAGCAGCATACCTATTGAATCAAGTTCCGTCTAAATCTGTGCCTACCACACCACATGAGATATGGAGTGGGAAGAAACCATATTTTAAAAGAGTTAAGATATGGGGTTGTCCGGCCTATGTCAAAAGACAAAATCCAGACAAACTCGAGGCACGATCAGTTCTTTGCAAATTTGTGGGATATCCTAAGAATTCTCAAGGATATATTTTCTATCACGCTGAGGAACAAAAGGTGTTTATTTCTCAATATGCCACCTTTTTAGAAAAGGAATTTCTTGATAAAGAAATTAGTGGCAAAGAGGTAGAGCTGGAAGAGGTTCCAGAAACACAAATTACAACTGAAGATTTAGTGGAACCAGAGGATTCAGTAGTACCCGACGAACCCCAGCCTCTCCGCCGATCTAGTAGGGTTTCTCGTCCACCTGAGAGATACTACGGTTTTCTCATTGATGGTGGAAGCGAGGATTGCATCATGGATGATGATGACCCGACTAGTTTCGAGCAGGCCATCACGAGTGGTGACTCTGTGAAATGGCTGGATGCAATGCGATCTGAGATGGAATCCATGTACACCAACAAAGTATGGACTTTGCAAATTGCTCCTGAAGGGGTAAAACCCATTGGGAGCAAGTGGATCTTTAAAAAGAAATTTGGTGTAGATGGAAAAGTTGAGACTTTCAAAGCTAGACTTGTAGCAAAGGGTTTTCGTCAACGACCAGGTGTGGATTATGATGAAACCTTTTCTCCAGTGGCTATGCTTAAGTCCATCCGGATCTTACTTGCCGTTGCTGCATACCATGACTACGAAATCTGGCAAATGGATGTTAAGACCGCCTTTCTAAACGGTGATTTAGAAGAGAGCGTGTACGTGACTCAGCCAGAGGGCTTCGTAGATAGTGGGAGCAGCGGAAAGGTGTGCAAGCTGCTTAAATCCATTTATGGGTTAAAGCAAGCATCGCGGAGTTGGAACATCTGTTTTGATGTTGTAGTCAAAGAGTTTGACTTCATCAAAAATATAGATGAACCTTGTATCTATAAGAAGGTAGCAGAGGGTAAGATTGTCTTCCTCGTATTGTACGTGGATGACATACTCTTGATAGGAAATGATATTCCTATGCTGCAATCAGTCAAGCTCTTCTTATCACAGAGATTCTAGATGAAAGATCTAGGTGATGCCTCCTGCATATTGGGAATCATGATCTATAGAGATAGATCTAAACGGATACTGGGATTGTCCCAATCTAGGTACATTGACACCATACTAAAGAGGTTTAGTATGGAAGAATCCAAACGTGGGAATCAGCCCACGATCTCTGGACTCACTCTCTCCAAAGAGATGTCTCCCAAGTCTGATTTGGAAAGAGCTCGCATGCAAGGGATACCCTATGCTTCGGCAGTAGGCTCTATCATGTATGCGATGCTATGTACCAGACCCGATGTAGCATACTCACTAAGTGTAGTGAGTCGGTATCAAGCAGATCCTGGAGAGAGTCACTGGACAGCTGTGAAGAACATTCTCAAGTACTTACGAAGGACTAAGGAGATGTTCTTGGTGTATGGTAACGGAAAACTTCAGGTGGAGTCCTTTACCGATTCCAGCTTCCAAAGTGATAAGGACGACTTTAAGTCGCATTCGGGTTTTGTCTTTACCCTCAATGGAGGGGCGGTATGTTGGAAGAGTTCCAAACAGGATACCGTTGCAGACTCAACGATGGAGGCTGAATACATCGCTGCCAACGATGCTGCCAAAGAGGCTGTCTGGATCAAGAAGTTCATTAGTGAACTTGGTGTGGTTCCATCCATTGAGCATCCAATACCTCTGTATTGCGATAACAATGGAGCTGTGGTGTTAGCCAAGGAACCCAGGTCCCATCAGAAGTCCAGACATATTCTGAGGCGGTATCACCTGATCAGGGAGATAGTTGATCGCCGGGAGATCGAGGTCAGGAGAGTAGATACGAAGGACAACACTGCGGATCCATTCACAAAGGCTATTCCCCAGATACAATTTGAGAGATTATTCGGGATGCTAGGTATGCGATACTACAGCAGCTGGCCTTAGTGCAAGTGGGAGATTGTTAGTTATGTATATGCCCTAGAGGCCATTGTTGTACATATGATGTATATTATAATGGATGCTTGGTTATATATAGAGATGACTTTCTTGCTCGTCATGATAGTATGCTATTTGGTTTTACTTTATCTTAACATGTTGACTTGTATTGGTTTACTGTTTTACTCTCACATGTTGATAAAGCCCTTAGGATCTGTACTCGACTACTGGGACTATGATGAGATCATACTAGTGGGGCCGCGGTAGTCGATGAGTACATCCTATAACTGTTCCTAGTCGAGGGTATATCGAGACAGGGCATCGATACGCCAGAGTAGACTAGCGTATACGCATCTTGACCCATATGATGGGCGATGGATGATCCCATATCCATCGGTGTTAGACATCAGAGATGGTGTACGGGTGCTCAGTGGAGACTGGGTACACTGGACGGACTCGCCGAGAACTCCCAGATGGTGATATACCACACGTCAGATGGCAGTTCTCCGGTGACACAGGTACAGGGTAGTCTGTAGACCCGAGATCGTCATGGAGTCTTGTGTGATTCCCACTGTGCTTTGATTTCCACCTTACCACGTCCAAGAGGGCATGCAAAACGGTGGCTTTTGGGTACAGTCCCGAATCACATGGAGGCAATGAGCGATAGGAGGGGATTCGTCTCTCCCGGTATAGGGAGTTGATGTTGTGCTGTGTTCGATTGGCTATAACTGGAAGTCCCTGGCCAGGGCTGAAATGGAGATTTACTGGTAAGTGTTACTAGTAGTTTCTCGACCCGTTATGAGCCACACATCGACACGACTTATCGGTTACTGGGGTCTGACGTATACCACCCCTAGACTTGATATGCGACATATCAGACGAACAGACCGGACTGTACGGGAGTGTTACTGGTTGGATTCACAGGAGAACGCACAGGCTAGCTTGTTGATCTTCTGATCGCTCAATACCTGGGTGGCTGTTACGTTTAGCTGACCGCTTGCAGCTTGTGGGTGTTTGATATGATCATCACCTGCTACCGGCGTATTGACGATTCTTTAGAGTCCTACACAGAGGTCTCTTGGCTCAGGCGAAACGGAGTAGAGGCACATATGTGATATGTGCAGGACCGAGAATAATGCGATATGGGATACCGTATTATATTCTCGCGATATTTAGATATGAACCGGGTCATCGGATCAAGTGTTGATTTGATGAATCGGTACATGATATATTAGTCGGTAATATTCGATATAGCCGGATCGTCGGATCAAGTGTTGATTCGATGATTTAATGTATAATAATATATATGATATATTGTATTACATTATCTAATATTGGCTCGCTTTATTATTTCATTTTCTCAGTGGATGATACATTGATATATATGCGATATATGTTAATTGTATTATTTTCTTTTGTTGCAAATATATAATATATATGTGATATATATTATTGTGACATGATATGATTAATTGTTAAACATGTTTAAGGATGATTAATTGAGATTAGGGTTTGATTTGGGTTAGATGTTTCATGCTTCTTCTAGAATCTTTTCCTTTTGTCATTCTTAGGATATTTTGGATGACACTTTCTTTAACTCAACCAAACCCTAACTCTAGTTATTTCTCTACAAAATCTTACTCTCTCATCCTTGACCATGGTTTACAATTCAATCATATGGTTTATATTCTATTCATCACAAAAGGATTTATCTAATTATTCTTTTTCCATGATCATCTTCTTTCTCTCTTGAAAGCTTACTAGAAAATCCTTAAGTGATGAGAAAAATATGAGAAAATGATATTAAAAGAAAGCAAAATAACTACTCTCTCATCCTCATCTCATCTAGCCCATGGGATTAGTGTGTTCTTCTCTTTTGAGTGAGAAAGCTTGAGTCGTAGCAACTTCAAGGTAGATCATCGGAGATTTGGAATACGACAAGCTAGAATGGATCGTTCGAGTCGTGGAGCCTCTCATGAGTCCGGGAGATCGTGGATCGCGGCAAAGGGACTTCTACTCGGAGCTTGTGAAGTGAAGGAGCGGACTACAAAGGTTGTAATCCCTCACACTTAGATAAAAGTTATCATCTTGCATATTAAACCCTAATAATCTAGCAAAGATCCCGGCTTTGGGTTGTTCGGCACGTCTAAATTTTTATCCGGGCATGTTTGATGCCTTTTGAACCTTCACAAGAGTGCCTAGGAACCCTACACACATATGATCAGGGTTGGAGGAATCACCCTAATTTTTCTTGGAACCAATCACAATCTCAAAACACGGTTCCAAACCCGAATCAATTCCAAAGGGTCCCTCCACCACAACAGCAACCACCACAATTGAGTCAGCACCCCTTTCAAGCATAAAATTTTCAAAATCCGGTCAACACTTTTGCACCATCTAGTCTTTTGCAGTTGACCGGGACTGATGAATCCTATTCATTTGCACAATGCATGAATTTGGTCTTAACAAATATCATGCAAGTTTCGGCTGAAATGAAGTCTTCTGTCGATAAAATTGAGAAAAACTCAGCGTCCCAAGCTGAGAGTATCAAATCGATGGAAGCAGAAATTTCACGATTAAGAGCCGAAATGAGTGCAAGAGAGAAAGGGAAACTTCCAGCTCAACCTTTACCCAATCCTGGCTATTCACATCATGTGGATGCAATTACGTTGAGATCTGGAAGAGTGCTTGACAATCACCTTGGGGAAGAGTTTGATGATACCGATAAATCAATCAATAAAACCCCGACTGAGACCTTTCCACACACACACACTTCTCCTTCTGATCCTTGTTCTTCTACCCCACCACCTTTCTGCGAGCCTATTCTTCGTTTCCCACAAGGCTCGCCACCTCAGCCCATCTCTTCTAGTCTACCACAGACGATCCCCACTCCTCTTTCGGGATCATGTCTACCCCCACTTCCTTCTCCTATGATGGACCCAGCGCTTATTGCTAAAACACCTTATCCTAATCGGTTAAGGGCAAACACACCGAGTCCACATATGGAGAAGATTATGAACATTTTTAAGCAAGTTAACATCAACATTCCTCTCCTAGATGCCATCCAACAAGTTCCGTCCTATGCGAAAACTCTTAAGAACTTGTGCACTAGGAAGAGGAAGACTCAAGTGCCCAAGAAGATTTTCATGGCAAAAACAGTAGACACAGCCTTTCCCCAGCAATTACCGAGGAAACGTAAGGATCCTGGATATCCTACGATTGCCATTTCTATCGGGGAAAAACACATCAACCGTGCTCTACTAGACCTTGGCGCTAGTGTTAACTTGCTTCCATATTCTGTTTATGAGCAACTAGGTATCGGAGAGTTGAAGCCAACCCATTGCACTCTCCAGATGGCTGACCGATCAATCACCAAACCTAGGGGTGAACTGGAGGATGTGTTAATAAAAATTGGGGAATTTATATTCCCTGTGGACTTTATTGTAATTGATACACAACCTGTAGCGAACCCACGGAATCAAATTCCGGTGATTTTAGGTCGCCCCTTTTTGGCCACTTCCAATGCTATCATCAACTGTCGTAATGGCTCTATGACCCTATCCTTCGGGAATAGGTCAATAGAGCTGAACATTTACAAGTTGGGAAGTGTACCCTCCGAACCTACTGCTCAGGTCTGTTCTGTCGACTTAATGGATGTCGACAGCAGCGAATTTGATGATCCTCCTGATACCGATCTAGACTCTTTTCATATGTTATTGTTTGACCCAACTATGTATCATACACATACGGACTCTTCCACCGAGATGTCCGGGTCAACAATTAACACTGATTATGAACTGCTTTTAGAGTCTGAAGATCACCCCGCACTTTGTGATGACATTATTCATCGGGGTATTGATGGAACATTTGAGGAAATCTTCGCTGATGAACTCGCATTTTTAAATGACACGGGTGTTGAGATGAATCATGTCCCAAACATTGAAATTAAATCTCCACCTCTTCTTCTGAACTGTAAAAAGAATGCAAGCAATCCATCACATTCACTGCATCGTCTCTCCAAAATGAGACGCACACACATTCTATTCCACCCCTTACCCTTTCCCCACTTCTTCTTCCACCAACCAGAGCACTGCATTGATAAAATTTTTGAATGGTTGGTGTTAACGTTTGGTCTTTGCAAAGCTTGGCATCGACCACTGATTTTTGACCCCCTCATATGATTTTCAAAGCTTAACATTGCTTAAGTTGGGGGGGGGGGCATTTTTTCTGGCTCTTGAAAAGAAAATTTTTACAAAATTTTGAGCCAAAAATAAGTTTGGGGGAGGTTCTTCACTTAAATATTTTGCCCCCACTAATAAATTCCTCCCAAGCTTACAGGTTTTTCAAGATTTAGCAGATGGCAACAGTGAGGACACTGTTGAAAACATCTTTGGGGGAGGTTTGTGCTTATTTTCGCATCATTTGCATCATACTTTGCATAAGCACAAAACATTTTTTCGAAAACCTATAAAAATTTAAAAATTTTCGAAAAGATAAAAACATTTTTTGTACATAAATAAGATAATAAAAGTTTAGATAGTGAAAAATTACATCCATGAGATTAGAAAAATTTAAGAAAACCAAGAAAATTAGAAGTTTTCTTATACGAACTAGTAATAAGTAGTTATGAGCCGTTGTCCCAAGGGTTAGTAAGATGAAGGACGTCACTAATCTGAGGATAAAAATAAGTCTGAAAAATAGTTTCTATTCTGGAAGCCAAACATTTTGAACGTTGATACCCTGCTATTCGCACTTACACACGTCTTGAAGCCTGGGATAGTAGAGGATACCTTGAAATGCTCTTGTCTTAAAGCCGATGTATGAAGGAAATAAAAAAAAGTGAATAAAAAAATATAAAGTGGTGAGAAAAATGGACACTGGTTTTGTTATCACCAAGGGCAATAAAAAAAATATAGCGAGGGTGCCTCTTCACCTAGTGCCCTAAGGCCAACTGGTCTGGGAGTCACTGCTATGCCTAAGGTGGTGCAAGACGAGGAAAATACACCAAATAAGCAAACACATGAGTAATCGGTCGGTTAGTACCTCAAGAAGTATTAACGGTCGCATGAAAGTGTGTGAGCAATCCTAAATATTCATTAATTAAAAAGTACTGAGGCTGATGGGCAAGAGTATGATAGCTTGAATTGAATTCTCCGGGTGTAGGGATGTCTTTACACACACGCAGGGTGATATGATCGATGTTTTGGAAGAAAGATAGGAATGAAGAATAAGACGATATTTTATTGAGGGAGGACGTGATTTCTAACATCTTTTCATGATCATTAAGATAGGGCTCATAACAACCGAAAAACTAGCTTAGTTGAAAACCCTAATTTTCAAGGCTTTTCTTCTACAATTCTTTTCTTTAAATGTAATATTCATGATCTTCCTTTTATTATTGGATTTTGTGGGTGCAATCCGCTGAAAACCCTCAGGAGACAACACTCCTCCTACTAGGGACACCTAGAGGTTTAAAGGCTTGTTGCACGTGCTCAGTGCAATCGTGTTGCCTACGAAAGTGTGCTAGTTAGTTTTTCTCTTTCTTTATTTTCTCCTTCTCTTTTTAATAAAACATTCGCTCGAGACGATCGAAATTAAGTTTGGGGGAATTTGATCAGTCGAAAATAATGTATTTTTAACACGGCAATTTCCCTATCATTTGCACTCATTTAGAAGTGTTCGGTATTCATATTTCACATATTAGCAAATCAGTCGTTAAATATCAGATTTCATGTGTTATACTTTTAAACCGACACTTTAAGGGAAATTAACCGCATTTCATGGCATCGCATCATCTCTGTATTTGCGCAACACTTGTGTCGAGATTTGTGCAGGAAATTACAGGAGCAAAGCCAAAGAGCTGATCAAAAATACGCCAACTCAATGATTTCAGATCTGGTAGCAATTCAAAAGGAGATATTAAATTCAACATATACAATAAAGGCCCATATGTTAGCCCAAGTTCAACACAGAAGAACCAAGCCCCAAGCCTCCAACATGGCCGCGGAACCGCGGCAGGAGCCGGCTTGAGCCGCGGTTCCGCGGCGTTTCTGCCACGTCAGCACTTCAATTTTTGGGCATAATTCCTCTCTCAGTCCCAGCAGCTCAGAATGATATGTCAAGTTCCAGAATACCCTCGAAGCTACTGCCAGATCAGCAAAGATCATTAAGCAAAGCTAATCCTAATTAAGCTCCTAACTAACCTCTTCTAGAAGCTCCCTCCTAACTAATCACATCTAGAAGCTTCTCCTCTAACTAACTTTTGGAGGGAAATTCAAATTTCTTCAACAAACTTTTGGAGGGAAACTTAGAATTTGAAATCCTAGATCTAGGGTTTGGATATCTATAAATAGAAGCCTAGACCTAGGGTTAGAAGGGAATCAATCTTTTAGTTCATTAATCCATTCATTCCCTCTTACATCATCTTCTTCCACAAGTCTAGTGACAAGACTTGTGCGAAACCCTAACCCTAATTCCACTCCAAATTCAAGATCTTGAGTACCAATCAAGCAAGAAGCCCTTCAACCTTTTAGGAGTGGAGCCGATCTCCAATCGAGCAAGTGATCCAAGCCGATCCGCGACTCACGGAGCCGAGCGAAGCCAAATCGACGATCGAGTTCTTCCTCTTGTAGTTCTTGAGCGAATGTAATGAAATTGTTGATATAAATAAAAGGTGAAATTCTTTTATCTTGCTTTCTTTAAATTCTTGCATCATGATTCAATCTCAATTTGTAATTGTAGTTCTTGTTGTGATGTTTGAGTAAAACTCCGCTCGTGGAGGAATCGAGACGATTGTAGAATGATGATGTAATAAATTTTAATACGATTTTTAAGTCCTACGAGTTTTGTAAACCCTAGAAAGTTCAAGAATCGATGACCTAGTTTCGTCGCGATACTTTCTTGATTGTTATCGCTCGAAATTAGGGATCTACGATCGTTTCTTGAAATTACTAGAGGCTAGAATATGAATGATATCGACGAAAGAACAAGGGATAAGATGAAACCCTAGTTTCACTAGAAATCCCTAATTCTCGATCGATCATCATCGATCTAGTATCAATTCATCGAAGGATAAGAATACGTAATTGTAAGATTACATCACATCTATAGATCCGATCGATTCCTACGAGCCTCATTTCGATTCTTGATATTTGGTTTGAAAAAAAATCATCAAACTATCAATTCTTGATTCTATCTTTTCTTGTTATTAGATCTAGATTTTCTAATTCTTGAACTTCAAATATAAATCATGAATTGTTTGTTTTCTTTTCTTTAAAGTTTCGACTCATCTAATTCGAAAGACGAACGATTACACTTTTCCTGTAGACGATCCGCACTCACTTACAATCTACATCCGACATCGTTATTGATTGCGGTCAAAATATTTTTGGTTGTGATTTCTATTCTATTTTCCAACTACACAATCCGAAATCGTTTCAATCAAATGGCGCCGTTGCCGGGGATCATTTGATAAACACAACGAAAAATCATAAATCAAATGGCGCCGTTGCCGGGGATCATTTGATAAACACAACGAAAAATCATAAATCACTTGCCTTCACACTTTACACATAATCTATATTAAACATTTAACCAAAAACCCTAAATGTTTAATACAAAAAGAAATGACATCAACTTAAGTTATCTTGTAACGAATTACAAGAATACCCATCATCCGTATATACATACCCGCATCCGTATTCCGATTGAATACGAATAAAACGAGACGAAAGTAATCCAACCAATCTAATACTAGGATCCGGCTTAAACCAAAGCCCACTAATATGATCCGTCCGATCATGATCCATGCACAAGTGCACGTATATGATCGAACCCTGCCGTAATACCATACAACCTCTACAATGTTTTGCCCGAACTTGGGAAACCCTCTGGTGTGGGACTCTAAAGACTCGTCAATACGCTGGTAGTGGGTTTAACCACAAGCCGTCAGTGGCACTAGCTGTACATAACGGCTACCAGGTATTGAGCGAAGGGGAGGCCGACGAGCGAACTCATCCAGAAACCCTACTGAGCCTGATAGTGACAATATCCGTACAGTCCTGTCCGTTCGTCTATGAGTATTGCATATCGGGTCTAGGGGGTGGATAAAATCAGACCCTAAATAACGCGATATTTAGTGTTCGTATGAAGCCCATCACCACCCGAGAAACTACCGATCTTAGATCGGTAATTCTCGACTACCTTAGCCAAGGATTTCTGGTGATGGCCATCCATGCACACTGCGAGCTCTACCCCCAATACCGGGAGAGACGAATCCCCTGACGATCTGCTCACCGCCTCCATGTGGCTCGGGACTGTACCCAACTAAAACCTGTTTGCACGACTCCTCTGAGCCGTGGTAGGGTAGTGATCAAAGCACAGTGGGAACTCACACGAGACAAATGATGATCTCAGGTCGATAGACTAACCTGTACACATGTCACCAGGAAACTGCTATCTGACAAGGTATAATACCAACTAGCATGTTCCCGGCGAGTCTGTCCGGTGTACTCATAACCCAATGAGCACCTGTATACTATCTTAGGTGAACCAACTGACACCAATGGCTTATGAGACCCGCCACCGCTCCTCTCATGGAGTATCGATGCCATGTCTCGAAACTCCTACGACTAGGGACACTTTAAGGATGTGCTTATAGACTACCCAACTCTCACGTATATGATCGCCATTATACTGCTGGTAGTCAAGCAAGAATCCTATGGGCTCTATCAACATGTAATAGTGAACTGTAGTGTCACCTGAAGCATGTACACGATGATAAAGACAAACCAGATAGCATAATATCATCTCGAGTAAGACTGTTCTACCGGTATAGGTCCTCCCTTAATCATTGCAATCACGTGCCTGCGATCCAATAATTCACTTGAGGGCACTATAGCCAACACATACGACACTCCATCCCGGATACTTCAAGCACTGTGAGTAGTATACTTGGAATGCTTGGTTCGGAAAGATATATGGATCGTCCTGACCGTAAAATCGAAGTGTGTTCACAATAGTCAATCCATATTCATCTTTCCAAGTCCCGAGATTGTTTCTACACTTATCCGTATCGGTTCGTGTATCGTACCAAGTACATTGAAATATATAAAATGGTTCTGATCGTCCAGGATATTGGATGCCAAGTATGCAATTTAAGTATCCATAATAAATCACACCATCCGATCCTACCGTTGCAATCTCACTATTCTGAGTGGTTCGAGATGTTTCTATGTCCTTAACTTCAAATTTGTATCCAAGAACACCGAATCCTTTATAATATGCAACCTCCATAATAGGAAACTGAGCTAAATATCTTGAATCACTCTCTAATGATGCAGACAAGTTTGGATCGTGGATCTGACAAAACAAATTTTACAACAAATACATAACGATATAAGTTTAGATTAAGACTGGTAGCAATAACATATTATTCGAACAACTTGATCTGCAACCCAATCGCAAAAATTATCCTGATGATATTTTTCCAATCGTTCATCATTCCAATCAGGATGCCCCTCACGTACCTTGTTAAAATGATTTCTGTTCTCAACAATAAATTATGACATTAATATTATATCGTTTCATACACACACAAACACAAATATAACAATTAATCCAAAAAAACTTACTCTCTAATTTCATCAAGACATGCGCTATCGAGGAGGATAAACCGATATATCTTGTTTATAAACATAGTGTCTACTCTCTTATAATCAGCTTTACCGTATGGCCCGTCTTGAATTCTCCGAGGCCGGTTAAGTTTCGTCTCAATGTTCTTGTCCAGATAGTGGGAACAAAATGTGGTTGCTTCATCTAGAAGATAACCTTGCATGATAGAACCCTCTGGTCGATTTTGAAGGGTTACCCCAGTGCCCTGGCCAAAATCCATGGCCAAATACGGAACAAAATTTTTATGGCGAAACGAAACTTGGCACTAGATTAACCCTAAACCCGGATCTTAACCATAAACCTAGTTAGCTAATGAAGTAGGGCTATCTACTATGATGAAGGAATCTTACCAAACGGACCAAGTCCTTCGGTCTTCGTTCTTCATCCTTAGCTCCTGGTAGCCACCTTGAACTTACTTGACCTTCTTTTGTTGCTCCGTCGGTTCTCCGGGATCGAGTTTGTTCTCCGGTCTTTCTTTGTCGTAGATGATCCACCCAGGAAATATGATCCATGGCTCTAGCTCTTTGCTAAGTGTCAAAAAAGCAACTAGAGAACTTGGGATGCTAGTCCAAGTAATCTAGGGTGTAGTTTAGGGTTCTAAGTATCAAGCTATCTCTTTCTTGCCTCTTCACTTGATTCTTAACTCATAAGAAGGTAGTGAAGAGAAAGAAGATGAAGGTGGAGGAAGTTAGAGAGGAGGGAGAGGAATGAGGGCTTAAGAAAATTATGAAGCATCTATGAAAAATAAAATATACACAAAGGTTTTGTATATCAATTCTTTCAATAAACAAATGGCAACCATGCTTCAATAGTAACCACAAATGAATTGAAAATTCATTTGTTGATTATTGAAGCATGGTCATGCCGCATTCCTCCCATACCTCAATTTCCATCTCATTATCCATTAAGAATAAATGGAAATAACCAATAATGAGGTGTCCACCTTCTAGAAGGAAATCTGTAATAAATACGGATTTCGGTCTACTGTATATACGTACCCGCATTCAGATAAAAATCCGAACGCCCAAAGAGATAGAATAACACGAAGAACGTAATACTAGAATATATATATCGAAATACATATATGTAAATTATTAAATCAATACCTGATTTAATAATCCGGCTCAAACCCGAGCCGGCTAGTTTTACCAACTGTCCGATCGAAAGTCCAAGTACAATGTACATCAATCGATCGAATCCCGCGCGTATCCAATATGGCTACTACATCATTTCGCCTGAATCAGGGAAACCCTCCGTGTGGGACTCTAAAAACTCGACAGTACGCCGGCAGTGAGTTACTGGATAAATCCATAACCACAAGCACGTCAGCGGCACTAGCTGTACGTAACGGCTACCTGGGTACCTGTTGAAAGGAAGGCCGATGAGAAAACTCATCCGGATCTCTACTGAGCCTATCCGTGACAATATCCGTACAGTCCGGTCTCTTCGTCTGAGAGTATCGCATACCGGGTCCAGGGGGTGGTGAACGTCAGACCCTAATAACCTGATAAGTCGTGCTGATGTGGCTCAGGACCAATCCGGGAAACTACTGGTCAGCCTATCAGTAAATCCCAATTGCCTTGGCCAAGGTCTTATGGTCCTGACCAATCGAATCACAGTGCGATATCGACTCCCTATACCGGGAGAGACGAATCCCCGACAATCGCTCACTGCCTCCATGTGGCTCGGGACTGTACCCAATCAAAACCTGTTTGCACGACTCAGCAGAGCCGTGGTAGGGTAGTGATCAAAGCACAGTGGGAACTCACATGAGACAAATGCAGATCTCAGGTCTAAAGACTAACCTGTACTAATGTCACATGAGAACTTCCACCTGACGATAGGTATATTACCATCTGGAAGTTCTCGGCGAGTTCGTCCGGTGTACTCACCCCCAGTGAGCACCTGTATACGATCTTAGGTCTTAAGACCAATGGTTGCGGGACTAAACCATCGCCCTTCGTCGGGGTCTAGAAACGTATACACTAGTCTACTCTGGAATATCGATGCCCAGTCTCTATACTCTCACGACTAGGGACCATTCAAGGATGTGCGTACCGACTACCCAGCTCCCACAAGTATGATCGCCATCACAATGCAGGTAGTCTAGCAACTATCCTATGGGCTTTATCAACATGTAACCGTCATATATAATAACGAGTACGGCATATGCCATGTTAAGATAAAGACAAACCATAATAGTATACTACCGTATCGAGTCTTCATCAATATGTGCAAGCTAGATATAACAACAATAAATACACATATCCTGACAAAGACAAGTCAAATAATATACTATAAAACTGAGCAAGATTATCCTGTACATACATATCCCTAGCATCCATATGTATACATATACAATACTGGCCTCTAGGGCATATATATATTCAACAATCTCCCACTTGCACTAAAGGGCAGTAATTGGCGTACCGATCACCCAACGTCTGCACTAAGGCCAGCTGCTGGCGTACCGCATACCCAACATCTCAAAAGTCGCTCGAACTGTGCTTGAGGAAGGGCCTTGGTGAATGGATCCACAGTGTTGTCTTCGTATCCACTCTCCGGATCTCGATCTCCTGGCGATCAACGATCTCCCTGATCAGGTGATACCGCCTTAAGATGTGCTTGGATTTCTGATGGGACCGTGGTTCCTTCGCTAAAACTATAGCCCCATTGTTATCGCAATACAAAGGTATTGGGTCAACAATGGACGGAACTACCTGAAATTCAGCTATGAACTTCTTCATCCAGACCACTTCTTTTGCGGCATCGCTTGCAGCAATGTATTCAGCCTCCATCGTCGAGTCTACGACGGTGTCCTGTTTGGAACTCCTCCAACATACCGCCCCTCCATTGAGGGTAAACACAAAACCCGAGACAGACTTGCTGTCATCCTTGTCACTCTGGAATCTTGAGTCGGTAAAGGACTCGACCCTGAGGTCTCCATTACCGTAAACTAGGAACATCTCCTTAGTCCTTCTTAGATACTTGAGAATGTTCTTCACTGCCGTCCAGTGGTTCTCACCTGGGTCTGACTGATACCGGCTCACCATGCCTAGCGCGTAAGCTACATCTGGTCTTGTATACAGCATCGCATACATTATAGATCGTACCGCCGAAGTGTAGGGTATAACGCTCATGCGAACCCTCTCCTCGTCAGTCTTGGGAGACATCTCCTTGGAGAGGGTGATTCCGTGCAATGCAGGTATGTTACCGCGCTTGGAATCTTCTATACTAAATCTCTTTAGTACGGTCTCTATGTACCCGGACTGCGAAAGTCCCAATAATCTCTTAGATCTTGATCCCCGGAATGTACGAGGCATCACCCAGGTCCTTCATGGAGAACCGTTGTGACAAGAATAGCTTGACCGATTGTAGCATAGGAATGTCATTTCCTATCAAAATAATGTCGTCCACGTACAAGACTAGGAATACGACAATTTGTCCTACAATCTTCTTATAAATACAAGGCTCATCCTCATTCTTGATGAAGTCAAATTCCTTGACTGTTTCATCAAAACAGATGTTCCAGCTCCGTGATGCCTGCTTTAATCCATAAATGGATTTAAGCAACTTGCACACCTTCCCGCTGCTCCCACCGTCTACAAAACCTTCTGGCTGATCCATATAAACGCACTCTTCCAAACTGCCGTTTAGAAAAGCCATTTTTACGTCCATCTGCCATATCTCATAGTCATGGAAGACAGCAATGGCAAATAGGATCTGAATGGATTTGAGCATAGCCACTGGAGAAAAAGTTTCGTCATAGTCCACACCTGGTCTTTGACGAAAACCTTTTGCAACGAGTCTAGCCTTATAGGTTTCCACCTGCCCATCTACACCAAGTTTCCTTTTGTAGATCCATTTGCATCCAACGGGTTTTACCCCAGGTGGAGCAAGATCCAAGGTCCACACTTTATTGGTGTACATGGACTCCATTTCGGATCGCATAGCATCCAGCCACTTATCAGAGTCCCTACTGATAATGGCCTGCCTGAAACTGGTAGGATCATCTTCTTCCAAGATGCAATCCTCTCAATCCCCATCTATGAGAAAACCGTAGTATCTCTCGGGCGGATGAGAAATCCTACCAGATCTGCGGAGTGGCTGAGGTTCGTCTGGGATTACTGAATCTAGTGGTTCCTCCAAATCCTCAGTTACATTTTATGGTTCATGGATCTCTCCCAGTTCTACCGTACTCCCACTAGTTTCTTTTGCAAGAAACTCCCTTTCTAGAAAGGTAGCATGGCGAGATATAAACACCTTCTGTTTCTCAGTGTGGCAGAATAGATATCCTAGTGAATCTTTAGGATATCCCATAAATTTACATAGAACTGACCGTGCCTCTAACTTGTCCGGTTTCTGTGTTTTCACATAGGCCGGACAACCCCATATCTTAAATCGCTTAAGATATGGATTTCGTCCACTCCATACTTCATATGGAGTCTTAGGCACAGATTTGGATGGAACGCAGTTCAGTTGGTATGCCGCTGTCAGAAGCGCATGTTCCCAGAATGAAAGAGGCAACTCAGCACTACTCAACATGGAGCGAACCATATCCAATAGGGTACGATTCCTCCGCTCCGATACACCGTTGTGCTGTGGTGTATAAGGAGGAGTAAGCTGAGAGAGAATTCCATTCTCTTTTAAGTAACCTAGGAATTCCGTGCTCAAGTACTCCCCTCCTCTATCAGATCGGAGGATCTTGATACTTTTGCCAACCTGGTTCTCTACTTCGTTTCTGAATTCCTTGAATTTCTCAAAATCTTCAGATTTGTGTTTCATAAGATACACATATCCGAATCTAGATAGATCGTCAGTGAATGTGATGAAGTACGAGAACCCACCCCTTGCATGTATAGACATCGGACCACATACATCACTGTGTATGAGTCCCAAGAGCTCTGTTGCT
Organism: Agapanthus africanus; assembly: GCA_030015575.1. Classification (NCBI taxonomy): domain Eukaryota; kingdom Viridiplantae; phylum Streptophyta; class Magnoliopsida; order Asparagales; family Amaryllidaceae; genus Agapanthus; species Agapanthus africanus. Next base: position 199,610,349 of record CM057350.1, read on the forward strand.
CTTTCTCCATGTCCGGTGAACAGAGATTTGGTCATCTTTCCTTTGAGACAAGACTGACAAGTTTCATAAGATGAAAATTCGAACGTATTCAAGAATCCATCTTTATGTAACTTACTTAGTCTTTTCTCTCCGATATGACCAAGTCTATAATACCATAAGTAGGATTCGTTCATATCTGAACTCTTCCTCTTGCGTGTGTTTTGTACGTTCAGAACTGTATTCTGATTTAGAATATAGATACCATTACATAGTGTACCTTTTGCAACCAGTACCTTGTCAAGGTAAATGTTCATGATATTTCTATCAAGAGCAAAGTTATATCTGTTAGTTGTATGTATGACCTAGAGGCCAGTATTGTACAGATGATGTATATTATATTGGATGCTTGGACATATATAGAGATGACTTTCTTGCTCGATATGATAGTATGCTATCTGGTTGCACTTTATCTTAACATGTATACTTGTCTCTTTATACTGTCTTAGAGTTACATGTTGGTAAAGCCCTTAGGATGTGTACTTGACTACCTGGACTATGATGCGGATCATACTAGTGGGGACATGGTAGTCCATAAGTACATCCTTCAAGGTCCCTAGTCGTGGGTGTATCGAGACGGGGCATCGATATACCAGTGTAGACTAGCGTATACGCTTCTCGACCCATGAGATGGGCGATGGATGATCCCATATCCATTGGTGTTTGACATCAGAGATGGTATACGGGTGCTCAGTGGAGACTGGGTACACTGGACGGACTCGCCGAGAACTCCCAGATGGTATTATACCTCACGTCAGATGGCAGTTCTCAGGTGACACTTGTGCAGGTTAGTCTGTAGACCCGAGATCGTCATAGAGTCTTGTGTGATTCCCACTGTGCTTTGATTTCCACCTTACCACGTCCATGAGGGCGTGCAAAATGGTGGTTTTTGAGTACAGTCCCGAGTCACATGGAGGCAATGAGCGATAGGAGGGGTTTCGTCTCTCCCGGTATTGGGGGTTGATGTTGCACTGTGCTCGATTGGCCGTAACAGGGAAGTCCCTGGCCAGGGCTGATTCAGAGATTTGCTGGTAAGTGTTACCAGTAGTTTCTCGACCCGTTATGAGCCTCACATCGGCACGATTTATCGGTTATTGGGGTCTGACGTTTACCACCCCTAGACTTGATATGCGACATATCAGACGAGGAGACCGGACTGTGCGGGAAGTGTTGCCGATTGGCTCGATGGGAGTTGTAGCAGGTTCGCTTGTTCTCTTCTGATCGCTCAATACCCGGGTGGCCGTTACGTTTAGCTGACCGCTTGCGGCTTGGGGGTGCTTGATATGATCATCACCCACTGTCGGCGTATTGACGAGTCTCAGAGTCCCACAATGGAGTTTCCTAGTCCAGGCGAAACGTTGTGGTGCGCGTATCCGATATGCGCATGGACCCGATTAAAATGCGAGTATAGGATAACGTATATTGATCGGGCGGCTTGCTTTTGGTTAGGGTCATATGTGATATGACCGGATTGATAAATCAAGTGTTGATTTATCATTTAACCATTATTTTCTCACTAGAAATCCTTTCTTGCACTTGATGGATGTATGCATGCATGTATGTTCTCTTTTTAGATTCATGCACATATGGATGTACATTCACACATACATACATACATACATCCTTCATGGTTGCTTATACAAAGAAAATGGTGGCAATATAAGACTCACACCATGGGTATTTTATTTGGAATATTATTGTATTTAAGCTAAAAACAAAAAGAAAAAGAAAAGGGGTTAGTTTTGGATTGTTTCCACACTCTTCTTGACCTAACCTTTCTCACCCACCATTTAACCATGGTTTACTCTTCCTTTTAGTTTTTAACTCAAGTACAATAATGATTCAACCATGGTTTGAGATGAGAGATAAAAATATATATTGATATATTTTCTATTTTCTTTCTTAGAGTTGAACTTATCTTCTTCTTAAATTGCCATCATCATCTTCTTCCTCTCTCATTTTGCTCTCTAGTTTTTTGTAGTGAGCAATATACTCATCAAGATTGGATTTTGAAGTGAGAATAAGAACCACAACATCATTCTACACAAGTTTAGCCAACTTGTTTAGAGTGTTAGCTTCATTTCGTTCACTTGATCGGATAAAGTTGCAAGCTTGGACAAAGCGGACTCCGGGTGGATCATCAGTGACCTCGAGGAGTTCAAGCGGAGCTTTTTCAAACCCCAAGTAGCCGAGGAGTCTAGCGTAGGGAGCTACAAAGGTTGTACTCTCAAAACCCTAGCTTTTCTTTCATATGGTGATGTGAAAAATTTAGAAACCCTAATTTTTCTAGGATCGATTCTATGTTCGTTAACTTAGCACCCTAAAGACTCCACTTTTGGTTCATGTGATGTTTCCAAACCCTTCATGTGGTGCTAGGATAACCCAAAATTGGTATCAGAGCCGACCTAGAACATTAGGCGATGCTTTAGCGAAGTGAAAACCCCGATCGAACCGAAATACGATTTTACGGGACACTCTCTGGAAATTTTTTAAAATCTGACATTTTTCAGAATTAAAAATATGTAAAAAATTCAGCAGGTAAATATAAGAATTACGGTATAAAAATTATTCGATGAACAGTCATTCTTGCCGCGGAAACGCGGCCTAAGCTTGCTTAGGCCGCGGTTCCGCGGCCGTACACCTCAATCACTGAATAAATTTTATACAGTAATGCTGGAAACTGCTTGTATATTTTTTAGGGTATTTTTAATCTGAATTTAGTGCTGAAAATTCTGGAGATGGTTTTGGACTCGACGGTTCGATCGGAATTTTGATTTCGTGACTTTTCCGGGTAAATTAGAAAGTATTGAAGTGTTTGAACGAGTATCATTTGCTCACTTTTCACGGGGTTTAAATCCTGAGGAGGTTCGTGCAAGTTTTGTGGTGGTCCCTCTAGAAGACAACAAACCTTAACTCGATTATGTGACCGTCTTGAACTGCCCTTTGAACCTTAGGGTTTGGGGCAGTACGGCGTGCCACATGTGAGGCCCTGGCTTGACCCTTCTACGGCTGGACCGCTACTACTGTGTCACACTCCAAGTTTTTTTGAACTTCGCTCAAGTGTTGAGCTTTAGTGAATCTTGGGTATTTGATCGGTCGTTCGAAAACTTTAATACTGTCTAATTATCTGGAATGTGATGCAATGTGTGGAATTCATATTATAAGACATGAAATACGAGGTATGTGATATTTCGCATTTACGATGTCTAAGGAGAATGTGGATTCCAGATATTGCAGTTTTACACTTTCTTTTCTGTGACCGTAAGTGTAGTATGTAGTGGTATTGCCGATTGTCATTGCTATACGTCGACGACAATCGGTGTATGCATACTTACTTACGTTGATGGTATGAGATATTATGTGTTGCTGAGATATGATGTGCAGGATTGTCGCGATTGAATAGCCGGGTTTTTTTTATGTGAGATGAGAGTTTTATATTTTCATTCATGTAAATTCAAATGTAATGTAATATTCTTTTATTTGGGGCACTTCCGGGTTGAGGTCGATGCCACCTGTGTTGTATATTATTTACTTTTCCGCATTAGGATGGACTCAAGGAGGGGAGCACAGGTGACCGGGTTCTGGGGTTCAGTGGGAGGCCATCTCGAGGAGTCGAGATCGGGTCTCCTAAACTCCAGAATTGGTAGGGCCGCTTGCCGCTCTCGTAGGGGTCCAGGGTGTGGGCTTGGCTATTCATCGCGACTGTGGAATCCGTATTTTCTATTGTTGGCTAAATACTAAATACGGACGTCCTAGTATATCCCACATTATATCTATGTTTCTGCTGCGATATCTGTGATGTGATCATTTGATATGTTCTGATTGATACAGTATATAGTATATATGATATATTATATAGGCGTTACTTATGTTTTACACCCGCACTAGCCCTGCCCTGCTCTGTCGTTAGTTACCTAATCTAACGGTGCACGAGGGGATATCGAGGCGAATACGGATGGCATAAGTGTACGTTATATTTATCTGTGATGTTTAGGTGACTTTAATGATGGGACTTCATTAATGTGATTAATGAAAGAAAAGAAACCTAAAAGTTGTTGTAGAATCAAATTTTAAAATAACAGGGTAGCTACAGTTTTGCTTTGCATAGCGGTATATATGATATACCCTGCACCTTATTCGATGAGGAAAGAGCCGAGATCCCTTCACTGGGAGTGACCTTTTTAGCGAAACTGGCAGATGCTATAACACTCGGTTTGCTTTTGATTGCTTTTGGAGTTTTGCTTTGCACAGTGATGTATATGATATATCCCGCACCTTATTCGATGAGGAAAGAGCCGAGATCCCTTCACCGGGAGTGACCTCTTTAGCAAAACTAATAAAAGCCTCAAAATCACTCCATTTCAAAAACTTCACTTGATTCTACAACGATATCAAGTTCATTACGCAATAGGTTTTCAGAAAAACCTGTCGTAGCCCTCCGTCATTTCAGATAAGTTGTATATAGTATTTGTGCTACATTTGTTGACTTTCGTCAAGGTGTAGTGTGCGGTAGCTATATGCTGCTTATCTGCTGCATATGATGCGACTGGATTAGGGTAGTCGTACGGCTTTGTTGGCTTTCGTCAAGGGTCGTACGGGTGGGTTTAATTCAGTCAAGAAATGTACGGGTTGAACTTGACTAGCGGGCTGTGGTTTGTTGGCTTTCGTCAAGGTCATAGCACGTTAGGGGCAAAATATTATCGGGAATTTCAAGTGTTGAAATTTGCAATGAGATTGCATATATTCTATGAGATAGTTGGATCCCGATACCCACTGCGAGTAATTGTTACTCCCAGGAGAGTTTTACACAGGACAATTAGCCGATCAAGTAGGTGTCTAGAAAGGTGTCAACGGGGTTACGCCTCTGGGAAAACGAGGTTTACTTTAATTAGGTCCGTGCGAAAGTACGGGGAACCTCCCTCAAAGTACCGACACTGGCCTGGCTGAAAGATCGACGAAGTTGTAAGGTGTAATTAATCCCGGCTAGTCTTTCCTTTTAGGGTTTGAAGGAAGATTTGATAAAAAAACAGTGGGAGCCATTCTGATTAGATAAGATAATAACCAATCTGATCTTGCAAGAGCATACGCTAAAGTGTTTTCTTCTCTCTCTCTCCAGGTAGTGACCATGTCATGCCCTAATCAAGATAATAATATGGATGTATTGACCGAACCCGCATGTTATACTGTGCTGGGGAACGTTGGTTCCGTTCTTTCTTATAAGAGTTATAGGACTGAACAGGATATAGGGGAATACCAGGATTCCCATGCCACCCGAATGAAGAAAGTACATGTTGATGCATTTTCTTCGGGTGTGTTCGTTACAGAGAACTGTTTCTCCATTTGCCCTACGTCCTGGGTATTAGATACCGGGTCAGGATCCCATATATGTAATCAGTTACATGGGCTCAGGAAAGGTAGAGAACTTGGAGAAGGTGATAAAGACATTAGAATTGGAAATGGTGCAATTGTTGCAGCTAAGACTGTCGGGGAATATCACCTTGCATTACCAACTGGTAATACATTGGTTCTGAACGAATACTATTACATGCCGAACCTGATATGCAACATTATATTGGTTTCTTTATTGAGTAAAGAGAGATATAATTTTGTATTACAGGATAATGTTATGAACATTTTCCGTAACCAAAAGTTGGTTGGATCAGGCACGTTGTGCAATGGCATTTATGTTCTAAATCAATCAACAGTTCTGAGCATAACAAACACACACAAGAGGAAGAGTTCAGAACTGAATGAATCCTTCTTGTGGCATTGTAGACTGGGTCACATCAATGCTACACGACTGGCTAAGTTGCATAAGGATGGATATCTGAAACCGTTCAAATTTTCATCTTATGACACTTGCCAGTCATGTCTCAAAGGCAAGATGACCAAAACTCCGTTTACGGGACACGGAGAAAGAGTTACCGAACTCTTGGGACTGATACATAGTGATGTATGCGGTCCCATGTCTACACATGCCAGGGATGGTTCTTCGTACTTCATTACATTTACTGACGATCTCTCAAGATACGGACATGTGTTCTTGATAAGACATAAGTCTGAAGCTTTTGAGAAATTTAGTGAATATAAATAAGAAGTCGAGAACCAAACCGGAAAAAGTATTAAAATCCTTCGATCTGATCGAGGAGGTGAATACTTGATCAGTGAATTCCTGGACTTCCTAAAAGAGAATGGGATTCTCTCTCAGCTGACTCCTCCATATACACCACAGCACAACGGTGTATCAGAACGGAGGAACCGCACCCTATTAGATATGGTGCGCTCTATGATGAGCACAGCTGAGTTACCTATTTCCTTCTGGGGGTATGCGCTTGAAACAACCATACATCTATTAAATATGGTCCCCACCAAATCTGTGCCTACCACTCCATATGAGATATGGAAAGGGAAGAGACCATGTCTTAACTATGTTAAGATATAGGGTTGTCCAACCTATGTCAAACGACAAAATCCGGACAAACTCGAGGCACGGTCTGTTCTATGCAAATTTATAGGATATCCCAAGAATTCACAAGGGTATATCTTCTACCACCCTGAGGAACAAAGAGTGTTTGTTTCTCGGCATGCCACCTTTTTAGAAAAGGAATTTCTTGAAAAAGAGATTATGTAAGTGCACGGCGGCGCCCCGGCCGTCAATCCGACGGCCATATGCGGAAGCGGTGATAAACTTTAATTTTGGAAACAAGCAAACCGGCACCACCGCGCACTAAAACCCGGATCGAACCATTAACTAGTCCTAGCTAACTACAAGAAGGGGAATAGAGATATACCGACAGATCCGAGTCCTCCGGTCTTCTCGTCGTCGTCCCGATCTCCCGCGGAATGTCCTGTCTCCACCTCGTCGCCGGAAGTGCACCACATCGCCTACATCTTTTACGGGCTCCCACCTCAATGCCGAGGCAACTCGGGCACGAAGCTGGCTAGTCGACGTGCCCAAGGTTTACTGTAGAATATGGTGTAGAACTTGTGTCTCAATTTTGGGGTAGTGGAGGTGCCATTTTTGGTGGAGGAAAGAAAGGATATTTTAGATGAACTAGAGAGCATTTTTCTTAGCACCATGAGAACCAAAAATGCCACACCAAAAAAATGAATCAATCAATCCCCTTAAGGGAATGGCCGGCCCATGCCATGAGTATGGAAAAAGAGAGAGATCCAATAATCCAAGGGAGAGAGAGAGAGAAGGCTATCATGCAAAGAATCATCATCACAACAATTCCAATACACAATCAACAACCATGATAGCTAATAAACCAACACTCCAACACCACCATCATCACCTCACAAAGTCAAGCAATCATGAAAACTATCATGAAGCAAAAGTCAAGTGAGGTCAATGGATGGTGCACCATCATGATACAACAATATGCAAAGACCCCCTCCACAAATGCTTATTTGCAACAATGCAAATAAGCCCTCCTCCACCAATCTTCGGCCAATGAACGATACAAAGGAAATTGGCCGAAACGGAAAGCAGACTGGCAACTCCAGAAAACTGGTCCCGTAATAAATTACAGGAAAACCCCGATACTGTGTATACACACCCGCATTTGTATTCCGACCGAAATACCAATGCAATGAGATAAAGTCTACACTGTACTATACTAGGATCCGGCTTAAACCAAAGCCGGCTAGTACTATCCGTCCGATCCTGAACCGTGCAATACCGCACGTATCTGATCGAACCCTGCCATATATCCATACGGCCTATAGTACAAACTGTCCGATCCTGATCCGTGCAATACCGCACGTATCTGATCGGACCTTGCCATATCTCCATACGGCCTCTACAGCTTTTCGCCCGAAAGCTTGAGTAACTGAATGTGGAGGACTCTAAAGACTCGTCAACACCATGGTTGTGGATTTAACCACTAGCACGTCAGAGGTATAAGCCAATACGTAACGGGCTACCAGGTATTGACCAAAAGGGACATCTGTGAGCGAACTCAGCCTGACACCCTACTGAGCCTGTCAGTGACAATATCCATACAGTCCGGTCCGTTCGTCTATGAGCATCGCATGGCGGGCCTAGGGGGTTGGTAAATGTCAGACCCCCAAAAGCGGTACAAGTCGTGTCGGAGTGTAGCCCAGAACACCCTGAGATACTACTGGAATACCTACCAGTAAATCTCCTTGCCTCGGCCGAGGGCTTCGTGTAATGGCTCTCCTGGACACAGCGCAACCTCACCCCCAATACCGGGAGAGACGAACCCCTGAAGATACGCTCACTGCCTCCATGTGGCTCGGGACTGTACCCAACTAAAACCTGTTTGCATGACTCCTTTGAGCCATGGTAGGATAGTAATCAAAGTACAGTGGGAACTCACACGAGACAAATGACGATCCCCAGGTCGATGAACTAACCTGTACACATGTCACCAGGGAACTGCCATCTGACGTCTGGTATATGACCAACTAGCATGTTCCCTACGAGTCCTGTCCGGTGTACTCATAACCCAATGAGCACCTGTATACATCTTAGGTGATCTAACTGACACCAATGGCTTGTGAGACCGGCCACCGCCCCTTGTCGGGGTCTCGACTGTATACACTAGTCTACTCTGGAGTATCGATGCCCTGTCTCGAAACTCGCACGACTATGGACCATTTAAGGATGTGCTTATAGACCCCCAGCTCCCACTTATATGATCGCCCTCATACTGCTGGTGGTCAAGCAAGAATCCTAGGGGCTCTACCAACGTGTAATAGCGACCTGTAATGTCACCTAAGCAGTACACGATGATAAAGATAAACCAGATAGCATACTATCATCTCGAGTAAGATTGACCTATCGGGATAGGTCCTCCCTCAATCATTACAATCACGTGCCTGTGACCCAATAATTGACTCTGAGGGCACTATCTCCAACAGATTAGTGGTCATGAGGTAGAACTGGAAGAGGTTCCAGCTACAAAAGCTGCAACAGAAGATCTGGTGGAACCAGAGGATTCCGTAGTTCCCAATGAACCCCAGCCGCTCCGCCGATCTAGTAGGGTTCCACGCCAACCTGAGAGATACTACGGTTTTCTCATGGATGGTGGGAGCGAGGATTGCATCATGGAGGATGATGACCCAACTAGCTTCGAGCAGGCCATCACGAGTGGGGACTCAGTGAAATGGCTGGATGCTATGCGGTCCGAGATGGAATCCATGTACACCAACAAAGTATGGACTTTGGAAGTTTCTCCTGAAGGGGTAAAACCCATTGGGAGCAAGTGGATCTTCAAGAAAAAACTTGGTGTAGATGGGAAAGTGGAGACTTTCAAAGCTAGACTTGTTGCAAAGGGTTTTTGTCAAAGACCAGGTGTGGACTATGACGAAACCTTTTCTCCAGTGGCTATGCTTAAATCCATCCGGATCATGCTTGCCATCGCTGCATATCATGACTACGAAATCTGGCAAATGGATGTTAAGACCGCCTTTCTAAACGGTGATTTAGAAGAGTGCGTGTACATGACTCAGCCAGAGGGCTTCGTAGATAGTGGGAGCAGCGGGAAGGTGTGCAAGCTGCTTAAATCCATTTATGGATTGAAGCAAGTATCGCGGAGTTGGAACATCTGCTTTGACGTCCTTATCAAAGAGTTTGATTTCGTCAAAAACGTAGATGAACCTTGTATTTACAAGAAGGTAGCAGAGAGTAAGGTTGTCTTCCTCGTATTTTACGTGGACGACATACTCTTGATAGGAAACGATATTCCTATGCTGCAATCGGTCAAGCTCTTCTTATCACAAAGATTCTCAATGAAAGATCTTGGTGATGCCTCCTGCATATTAGGAATTAGGATCTATAGAGATAGATCCAAACGGATATTGGGATTGTCCCAATCCAGGTACATTGACACCATACTAAAGAGGTTTAGTATGGAAGAATCCAAGCGTGGGAATTTGCCCACGATCTCTGGAGCCACTCTCTCCAAAGAGATGTCTCCCAAGACTGATTTGGAGAGAGCTCGCATGCAAAGGATACCCTATGTTTCGGCTGTAGGCTCTATCATGTATGCGATGCTATGTACCAGACCCGATGTAGCATACTCACTAAGTGTAGTGAGTAGGTATCAAGCTGATCCTGGAGAGAGTCACTGGACGGCTGTGAAGAGCATTCTCAAGTACTTACGAAGGACTAAAGAGATGCTCTTGGTGTATGGTAATGGAGAATTCCAAGTGGAGTCCTTTACCGATTCGAGCTTCCAGAGTGATAAGGACGATTCTAAGTCGTAATCGGGATTTGTCTTTACCCTTTACGGAGGGACGGTTAGCTGGAAGAGTTCCAAGCAGGAAACCGTGGCAGACTCGACGATGGAGGCTGAATGCATCGAAGCCAACGATGCTGCCAAAGAGGCTGTCTGGATCAAGAAGTTCATTACTGAACTTGGAGTGGTTCCATCCATTGAGCATCCAATACCTTTGTATTGTGATAACAATGGAGCGGTGGCTTTGGCCAAGGAACCCAGGTCCCATCAGCGATCCAGGCATATTCTGAGGCGGTATCACCTGATCCGGGAGATAGTTGATCGCCGGGAGATCGAGGTCAGGAGGGTTGACACGAAGAATAACACAGCGGATCCACTCACGAAGGCCATTCCCCAGACACAGTTTGAGAGACTCTTCGGGATGCTCGGTATACGATACTACAGCAGCTGGCCCTAGTGCAAGTGGGAGATTGTTAGTTGTATGTATGCCCTAGAGGCCAGTATTGTACAGATGATGTATATTATATTGGATGCTTGGACATATATAGAGATGACTTTCTTGCTCGATATGATAGTATGCTATCTGGTTGCACTTTATCTTAACATGTATACTTGTCTCTTTATACTGTCTTAGAGTTACATGTTGGTAAAGCCCTTAGGATGTGTACTTGACTACCTGGACTATGATGCGGATCATACTAGTGGGGACATGGTAGTCCATAAGTACATCCTTCAAGGTCCCTAGTCGTGGGTGTATCGAGACGGGGCATCGATATACCAGTGTAGACTAGCGTATACGGTTCTCGACCCATGAGATGGGCGATGGATGATCCCATATCCATTGGTGTTTGACATCAAAGATGGTATACGGGTTCTCAGTAGAGACTGGGTACACTAGACGGACTCGCCGAGAACTCCCAGATGGTATTATACCTCACGTCAGATGGCAGTTCTCAGGTGACACTTGTGCAGGTTAGTCTTTAGACCCGAGATCGTCATAGAGTCTTGTGTGATTCCCACTGTGCTTTGATTTCCACCTTACCACGTCCATGAGGGCGTGCAAAACGGTGGTTTTTGGGTACAGTCCCGAGTCACATGGAGGCAATGAGCGATAGGAGGGGTTTCGTCTCTCCCGGTATTGGGGGTTGATGTTGCACTGTGCTCGATTGGCCGTAACAGGGAAGTCCCTGGCCAGGGCTGATTCAGAGATTTGCTGGTAAGTGTTACCAGTAGTTTCTCGACCCGTTATGAGCCTCACATCGGCACGATTTATCGGTTATTGGGGTCTGACGTTTACCACCCCTAGACTTGATATGCGACATATCAGACGAGAAGACCGGACTGTGCGGGAAGTGTTGCCGATTGGCTCGACGGGAGTTGTAGCAGGTTCGCATGTTCTCTTCTGATCGCTCAATACCCGGGTGGCCGTTACGTTTAGCTGACCGCTTGCGGCTTGGGGGTGCTTGATATGATCATCACCCACTGCCGACGTATTGACGAGTCTCAGAGTCCCACAATGGAGTTTCCTAGTCCAGGCGAAACGTTGTGGTGCACGTATGCGATATGCGCATGGACCCGATTAAAATGCGAGTATAGGATAACGTATATTGATCGGGCGGCTTGCTTTTGGTTAGGGTCATATGTGATATGACCAGATTGATAAATCAAGTGTTGATTTATCATTTAACCATTATTTTCTCACTAGAAATCCTTTCTTGCACTTGATGGATGTATGCATGCATGTATGTTCTCTTTTTAGATTCATGCACATATGGATGTACATTCACACATACATACATACATACATCCTTCATGGTTTCTTATACAAAGAAAATGGTGGCAATATAAGACTCACACCTTGGGTATTTTATTTGGAATATTATTGTATTTAAGCTAAAAACAAAAGGAAAAAGAAAAGGGGTTAGTTTTGGATTGTTTCTACACTCTTCTTGACCTAACCTTTCTCACCCACCATTTAACCATGGTTTACTCTTCCTTTTAGTTTTTAACTCAAGTACAATAATGATTCAACCATGGTTTGAGATGAGAGATAAAAATATATATTGATATATTTTCTATTTTCTTTCTTAGAGTTGAACTTATCTTCTTCTCAAATTGCCATCATCTTCTTCTTCCTCTCTCATTTTGCTCTCTAGTTTTTTGTAGCGAGCAATATACTCATCAAGATTGGATTTTGAAGTGAGAATAAGAACCACAACATCATTCTACACAAGTTTAGCCAACTTGTTTAGAGTGTTAGCTTCATTTCGTTCACTTGATTGGATAAAGTTGCAAGCTTGGACAAAGCGGACTCCGGGTGGATCATCAGTGACCTCGAGGAGTTCAAGTTGAGCTTTTTCAAACCCCAAGTAGCCGAAGAGTCTAGCGTAGGGAGCTACAAAGGTTGTACTCTCAAAAACCTAGCCTTTCTTTCATATGGTGATGTGAAAAATTTAGAAACCCTAATTTTTCTAGGATCGATTCTATGTTCGTTAACTTAGCACCCTAAAGACTCCACTTTTGGTTCATGTGATGCTTCCAAACCCTTCATGTGGTGCTAGGCTAACCCAACAATATCTATCTTTATCAAGTAAAGAAACTGATATTATGTTGCAAACCATGGAAGGTACATAGTAGCAATTGTTAAAAATCATAGTATTGCCATTTGGCAACACTAGGTGATATTCACCGACGGCTGCAACATTAACTTGTGCTCCGTTCCCTACCCTGAGGGACATATCACCAGGTCCGACTATCCTACTTTTTATCAGTCCCTGCAATAAATTACAGATATGAGATCCTGATCCGGTATCTAGTACTCAGGAGGTAGGACTGACCGAAAAGCAGTTCTCAACTACAAGAACACCTGAAGAAGACACAACAGTATGCTTCTTCTTCGATGGGGTCATCAAGGAATTCAAGCAATCCTTTTTCCCATGCTCATACTCATGACCGTTGTCATATGTTAGAGCCGAACCGACGTTCCCCAGCCCCGAATAAAAATTCGGATCGGTTAAGCGATACATTTTATTATCTTGATTAGGGCGTGAAATGGTTGCTACCTGGAGAGAGAGAAGGAAACACTCAGCGTGCGCTCTTTGCAAGATTAGATTGGTTATTAATTTATCTAACCAGGATGGCTCCCACTGTTTTCTCGAATTCTTCTTCAAACCTTAAAAGAAGAACTAGTCAGGATTAATCGCACGTCACAATACTTGCTTAACCTTTCAGCCGGCTGGTGTCGGTATTTTGAGGGAGGTTTTCCAACATTTTCGTGAAGTTCCTTAATTACATAATCTCTTTTCCCTAGAGGCGTAGCCCCGCTGACACCGTTCTAGACACCTACTTAGTTTATAGCATCGATTGTTAAGTGAAATAATCTCCCGAGAGTAATCCGAATCATCAGTGGGATCGGGATCCAATTATCATTGTGTGATGCACTAGATGGAATCCACTTTAGTCACCTACACTCCAGAAAGTATGCTGAATCTGCAAGTTTCCTGTATATTTGAAACCCCCGATGTGGTTTTTACCCCTAGGACCTAGTGACCTTGACGGAGTCAACAAGTCAAAGAGTCCTAGTTAAGTTCAACCCGTCATCATCTGGATTGCATCAAACCCACCTGCATAACCCTTGACGGAGTCAACAAGGTTATACGACTGTCCTAACCAATCCCATCTAGTGCTACAAACAAGCACCACTCAGCTATCGTACACTACGCCTTGACGGAGTCAACAAACGCAGCACGAATACTAAGTGTTACTTGTAAGAAATGACGGAGGGCTACGGTTGGGTTTTTGGCGAAAAACCCGTTAACGTAATGAACTTGATATCGATGAAGGAACCTGAGCAATTTTTGAAAATATATATAGTGGCAAAAACTTTTGCTAAAGAGGTCACTCCCTGTGAAGGGATCTCGGCTCTTTCCTTGTCGAATGAGGTGCAGTATATTTCAAAATGAATACCTCGATGCAAAGCAAAAATAATCGACTATAATGAAGTTATTATGTTGACGCAAACTTTTACTCAAGGGGTCACTCCCGATGAAGGGATCTCGGCCCTTGCCTTGTCGAATGAGGTGCTGGATATTCATAACCGAATACCACTGTGCAAAGCAAAAGAGAACGTCTGTAATGTCAGTTTTTAAAGCTCGGTTCCAACAACATCTTTTTAGGTTTATTTTCTTGCATTAATCAAAATCAATGCGGTCCCATCATTTTAATCCTATCACACCAGAAAAGAACGAAAATGCAATGTACGTATATGCCATCCGCATTCGCCACTGGGCCCCGTCATTACCCGTTGGTTACATAACTAACGATAGAGCGGGGGCTGGACTAGCGCGGGTGCAAAACATATACGACATCTACTAGTATATATATAAGTATATATAACATTCGTCTCAGGCATGATAATTATCAACATTACAGAATCTCAGCCAACATATAGAATGGTGGATAATCTTGGAGCCCCGGGTTTCATTTGAGCCGCAAATAAAACCCGACGTTCCCGGTCGTGTGGATAGCCTGTGTAATGAAAACCTGTACCCCCTACGAGTGCGGCGAATAGCCCACCAATTCTAGAATGAAGCCCCCTCCGTCTCAACGCCATGAGATGCAGGCTTGTTGCCTTCTAGAACCCGGCTATCCGTGCACTCCACCGTTGGGTAATCCTAGTACAGAAAAAGAAAATAATATGTACAAACGGTTACATCGACCTCAACCCGGTCGTGCCCCAAAATAATATACAACCCAGCAAAGACGGCAGTCCACATGTCGGACCCTCGCCCCGCAATAACAAATGTACAAATGAATATAAACTGTATTTCTAACATTGCATCACATGCTATCCATCACGATTATCCAAACACAATCACAACACAAGCACAAACATCAACGTGAATGTCACGTTCGCAAAACCCGTCTAAAAGAACATATAGCAATCAGACGAGTTTTACCGATCGAGTGACATTCACGGTCGCAGATAAAAGTGAATGTACTGTAAACTGTTAAATAGTGTTAAACTTAACGACTTCGAAACACTCCAAATTGCCCCGTACTGAAAACTATAGAGAATCAAATTTGGGCAAAAATTAAACAACACCAGAAAACCAAAATACTTGAGATAAGTGCCCAGAACAAAACTCATTGCATTTGCCCCTAAGAAAACCGATCAGGCCGGAAAAATGGGGTATGTGGCCGGCCAAAAGTTGGTAAAATTGGCTCGTTTTTGTTCTGGATACATCTCACAGTGTAAGGATCACTCTGCACTTGTTTAAAAAATTTTCTGAAACCTTTTAAAGTCCAACAGAAACTGCAGTTTTGGTTTTGGTTTTGCGGAGTCGTTTCGGTTTCGTTGTTTTAACATTGTTTAAGCTTGCTATACTAGGGTTTATGGCCTGTCTCTGATACCATGAAGGGTTACCCTAGTGCCCTGTCCAAAATCCATGGCCAAATGCGGAATAAAATTTTTATAGCGAAACGAAACTTGACACTAGATTAATCCTAAACCCGGATCTTAACCATAAACCTAGTTAGCTAATGAAGTAGGGCTATCTACTATGATGAAGGAATCTTACCAAACGAACCAAGTCCTTCGGTCTTCGTTCTTCATCCTTAGCCTTTGGTAGCCACCTTGAACTTGCTTGACCTTCTTTTGTTGCTCCGTCGGTTCTCCGGGATCGAGTTTGTTCTCCGGTCTTCCTTTGTCGTAGATGATCCACCCGGGGAATATGATCCATGGCTCTAGCTCTTTGCTAAGTGTCAAAAGAGCAACTAGAGAACTTAGGATGCTAGTCCAAGTAATCTAGGGTGTAGTTTAGGGTTCTAAGTGTCAAGATATCTCTTTCTTGCCTCTTCACTTGATTCTCAACTCATGAGAAGGTAGTGAAGAGGAAGAAGATGAAGGTAGAGGAAGCTAGAGAGGAAGGAGAGGAATGGGGGCTCAAGAAAATTATGAAGCATCTATGAAAGAGAAAATATACACAAAAGTTTTGTATATCAATTCTTTCAATAAACAAATGGCAACCATGCTTCAATAGTAACCACAAATGAATTTAAAATTCATTTGTTGATTATTGAAGCATGGTCATGCCGCATTCCTCCCATACCTCAATTTCCATCTCATTATCCATTAAGAATAAATGGAAATAACCAATAATGAGGTGTCCACTTTCTAGAAGGAAATCTGTAATAAATATGGATTTCGGTCTACTGTATATACGTACCCGCATTCGGATAAAAATCCAAACGCCCAAAGAGATAGAATAACACGAAGAACGTAATACTAGAATATATATATCGAAATACATATATGTAAATTATTAAATCAATACCTGATTTAATAATCCGGCTCAAACCCGGGCCAGCTAGTATTACCAACTGTCCGATCGAAAGTCCGAGTACAATGTACATCAATCGATCGAACCCTGCGCGTATCCAATACGGCTACTACATCATTTCGCCTGAATCAGGAAAACTCTCTGTGTGGGACTCTAAGACTCGACAGTACGCCGGCAGTGAGTTACTGGATAAATCCATAACCACAAGCACGTCAGCGGCACTAGCTGTACGTAACGGCTACCCGGGTACCTGTTGAAAGGAAGGCCGATGAGCAAACTCATCCGGATCTCCACTGAGCCTATCTGTGACAATATCCGTACAGTCCGGTCTCTTCGTCTGAGAGTATCGCATACCGGGTCTAGGGGGTGGTGAACGTCAGACCCTAATAACCTGATAAGTCGTGCTGATGTGGCTCAGGACCAATCCGGGAAACTACTGGTCAGCCTATCAGTAAATTCCAATTGCCTTGGCCAAGGTCTTATGGTCCTGACCAATCGAATCACAGTGCGATATTGACTCCCTATACCAGGAGAGACGAATCCCCGACAATCGCTCACTGCCTCCATGTGGCTCGGGACTGTACCCAACCAAAACCTGTTTGCACGACTCAGCAGAACCGTGGTAGGGTAGTGATCAAAGCACAGTGGGAACTCACACGAGACAAATGCCGATCTCAGGTCTAAAGACTAACGTGTACTAATGTCACATGAGAACTTCCACCTGACGATAGGTATATTACCATCTGGAAGTTCTCGGTGAGTCCGTCTGGTGTACTCACCCCCAGTGAGCACCTGTATACAATCTTAGGTCTCAAGACCAATGGTTGCGGGACTAAACCATCGCCCCTTGTCGGTGTCTAGAAACGTATACACTACTCTACTCTGGAATATCGATGCCCAGTCTCGATACTCCCACGACTAGGGACCATTCAAGGATGTGCGTACCGACTACCCAGCTCCCACAAGTATGATCGCCATCACAACGCAGGTAGTCTAGCAACTATCCTACGGGCTTTATCAACATATAACTGCAATATGTAATAACGAGTACGACATATGCCATGTTAAGATAAAGACAAACCATAATAGTATACTACCGTATCGAGTTTTCATCAATATGTGCAAGCTAGATATAACAACAATAAATACACATATCCTGACAAAGACAAGTCAAATAATATACTATAAAACTGAGCAAGATTGTCCTGTACATACATATCCTTAGCATCCATATGTATACATATACAATAGTGGCCTCTAGGGCATATATATATCCAACAGATTTCTATTGCATATATACTTTTTTAGAGTGTAGAGGTACCTAAAGAAAAATATGTTAAATAAATAAATATGGGCATAAAGGACAACACATATTTTACAAATTGCGTGAAACGAAAAATTCCACGTACCTTTCGACGGGATACATCCATCGATATTGTACCGGTCCGGCTAACTTAGCCTCGGTTGCAAGATGAACCGTTAGGTGTATTATGATATCAAAGAATGACGGTGGGAAAATACGCTCAAGCTTGCAAAGTATCAACGAAATAGAATTTTCTAGATTCTCCAGCGTCACAATATCCAGGGTTTTAGCACACAATTCTCTAAAAAAGCAACAAAGGTTATTGATTACTAGACCAATCGATTCGGGAAAGGAAGTCTTGAGGGCTAATGGGAGAAGGTGCTCCATAATAACATGATAATCGTGACTTTTCAGTCCATCGATCTTGACTTTCACAATTTTTATCTTCTTGCTAAATGATCCTTAGAGGCCAGTGGGAACTTTCAAATCATGCAACACCTGCAGGAATCTTTTCTTCTCCGGTTGTGACATATGATACGCGGCATTGGGAAGTAAAAACTTGTCTGGTTTACCTGTTATCGGTTTAGAATGCAATTCACTTCTAATTTCCCAGTCCTGAAGATCCATCCGAGCATGGAGGTTGTCTTTCGATTTTCCGTCTTTTCAAAGAAGCAAATTGAGTACGTGCTCGGATACTCCCTTCTCTATGTGCATAACGTTCAGAAAATAACGCACTAAATTTGTTGACCAGTACGGAAGCTCGAAGAAGATGCTTAACTTGTTCCAGTAGGGTGGTTTTACATGTTTTTCCAGATCTATCCCGAAGGTCACATTATTGTAAGCATCCTACTGAGCAGTCACGTCCTCTCCGGACAATGAGGCTAGAGGCCCAAGAAGCTCCTGATGACCATCAAAATGAGCAGCGTCTAACCTGTATGGATGGTCTAGTGGCAGGAAACGCCGATGACCGCAATAACAAACCTTCCTGCTAAAATTCAAGAATTTCGATATTGTATATTGATGGCAATAAGGGCATGCTTTGTGACTATGTACGGACCAACCTGATTACATTCCATATGTAGGAAAGTCATTAATTGTCCACATTAAAGCCGCACGCAGTGTGAAGGTTGTATCTGTGTTTGCATCGTAAGTCTCTACACCATCAATGAATAAAGATTTTAACTCATCGATCAGAGGTCGGATATAGACGTCGATATTATTTCCCGGTGAGTTTGGTCCGTCGATAAGAAGAGGCATCATAAAGTAGGATTGATCCATAACCAACCAAAGCGACAGATTATAAACTATCATTACAACGGGCCATGTGCTGTGGCTTCCAGCCATATAGTTGAATGGGCAGAAGCCATCACTAGCGAGTTCGAGCCTGACATTGTGAGAATCACTACTGAATATTTCGTGCCTCCTATCGAAATCCTTCCATGCCGGTGAATCTCTTGGATGACTCATTTTTCCATCTTCACTTGGAGGAGCACGGTGATGCCAAATCATTATCTCGGCCGTTTTCTTGCACTTGAATAGCCTCTGCAGCCTCTATGTTATGGAAAAGTATCGTGCTATCTTGACAAGTATATCAGGCTTCTTATCAGAATCTTTCGGCTTATACCTGGCCTCTCCGCATGTTGGACACTCTTTCAAATCTGAATTCTCTTTCCGGTACAACATGCAATTTTTGGGACATGCTTGAATCTTCTCACACTTCAGACCAAAATCAGACATCATCTTCTGGGCTCCGTACCAGCTGTCGGGCACGTTATTTCTCGGGGGCATAGAATCTTTCAAGAACTTTAGAAGTATCGTGAATGACTTGTTGCTCCATCCATTTAGGCATTTAATCTGGAAAAGTTGGACGAACTATGATAGGGTGGAATACTTTGCATTCTCATAATTTGGTTTTCTAGCATAATTCATGAACTTTTCATACTTATCCGCACACGGTCCTTGGCCGGAAGGAATGTCATCTTCGGTCGCAATACTATCACCTAGGGCAGCCTCTATCATATCCTTCATTTCTTCTCCCGGTAAGAAGTTATCGTGTTATTCTTCTGCCGCATCACCGTCTTCTTCTTATTCTTCTGCCGCATTACCGTTTTCTTATTGTCCTTTCTCGTGATATAGCCAAGTTGTATAAAGTCTTGTAAAATCATGTTTAACGATATGAAGCTCTACGAATTCTACCTTCTGCCAGTACTTATTCCCACATCTATCGCACGGGTAGAGAATCTTCTCTAACACGATCTTATTATGTGCGCGTGAAAATTCAATGAAAGCAACAACTCCTGCGACAAACTTAGGTTGTATACGTTGTTGCCAATCCACGTATATCCAGTCCTTAACTCTGATGTACTCATGGGCCATGTTGGACTGTATAACATATAAATTATAGGTTATGGTGACTATATTGAGAAATCTATGAACGAGATGGTTACTGACAAAGAAGAAAATCTGTAGATACAAGTTTGTCGATCAAAAGAATAAATTATCGATAAACAAAGTTAGATTTGAAAAAACCCAAATATGAGTTGTATTCTGTGTATCTATGTTTCAATTTATGATTTCGCTTAAGTTTAGGGTTGTTAGTGTGTATGTGCTTTGTGTAGGATTGAAAAGAATAAATCTTCATTTTTTTGAAGAACTAAGTTCTTTATATAGGGTTAAACCCTAATTTTTGGAGGAATTAAATTCCTATATGTTCCTGTTATTTTTTTTGTTCGTTTGAAGCACTCACGTGGGAAACACGTGAGGCTTCAAAATAGTGCTAAGAACTAACGAGTCACCAAGCTATTCTTGTGTTTTCTTAGAGATATTGATCTCCTGTTAATGGCATTTTTACTCATTGATGATCATCAAGATTTCGGTTTTGAGGATCTTGGATCATTATTAATTTTTGGAAGAACTAAGTTCTTTATATAGGGTTAAACCCTAATTTTTGGAGGAATTAAATACCCATATGTTCCTATTATTTCATTTTAAGTTATTTTTTTCCCCTAACTTTTGAATCTGCAGAACAAAATCTCCCCGATTAGAATTAAATTCTCAACTTGTGGGGAGTTTTGCTTCTGCAAATCTCAACCAAAAGAAGAACCAAGTTCTTATATGAAGAGTTAAGTTTACGGTCAAGTTGTGTGTTTATGTTGTCATCGAGTATCCTACTGAAGGAACTAGTGCACCCTAAACCCTAACCCTAATTTTTGGAGGAATTAAATTCCCATATATTCCTATTATTTCTTTTTAAGTTAGTTCTTTCCCCCTAAGTTTTGAATCTGCAGAACAAAACCTCCCGGATGAGAATTAAATTCTCAACTTGTGGGGTGATTTGCTTCTGCAAATCTTAACCAGAGGAAGAACTAAGTTCTTATATGAAGGGTTAAGTTTACGGTAAAGTTGTGCATTTACATTATCATTGAGTATCATACTGAAGGAACTAGCGCACCCTAAACCCTAACCCTAATTTTTGGAGGAATTAAATTCCCATATGTTCCTATTATTTCTTTTTAAGTTAGTTCTTTTTCCCTAAGTTTTGAATCTGCAGAACAAAACCTCCCCGATGAGAATTAAATTCTCAACTTGTGGGGAGATTTGCTTCTGCAAATTTCAACCAGCGGAGGAACTAAGTTCTTATATGAAGGGTTAAGTTTACGGTAAAGTTGTGCGTTTACATTATCATCGAGTATTCTACTGAAGAAACTAGTGCACCCTAAACCCAATTTTTGGAGGAATTAAATTCCCATATGTCCTTGTTATTTCTTTTTAACTTAGTTCTTTTCCCCTAAGTTTTGAATCTGCAGAGAAAAATCTTCCCGATGAGAATTAAATTCTCAACTTGTGGCGAGATTTGCTTCTGCAAATCTCAACCAGAGGAAGAACTAAGTTCTTATATGAAGGGTTAAGTTTATGGTAAAGTTGTGCGTTTACGTTATCATCGATTATCCTATTGAAAGAACTAGTGCACCCTAAACCCTAACCCTAATTTTTGGAGGAATTAAATTCCCACATGTTCCTGTTATTTCTTTTTAAGTTAGTTCTTTTCCCCTAAGTTTCGAATCTGCAGAACAAAATCTCCCCGATGAGAATTAAATTCTCAACTTGTGGGGAGATTTGCTTCTGCAAATTTCAACCAGAGGAAAAACTAAGTTTTTATATGAAGGGTTAAGTTTATGGTAAAGTTGTGTGTTTACGTTATCATCGAGTATCCTACTGAAGAAACTAGTGCACCTTAAACCCTAACCCTAATTTTTGGAGGAATTAAATACCCATATGTCCCTATTATTTCTTTTTAACTTTGTTCTTTTCCCCTAAGTTTTGAATCTACAGAACAAAATCACCCGATGAGAATTAAATTCTCAATTTGTGGGGATATTTGCTTCTGCAAATCTCAACCAGAGGAAGAACCAAGTTCTTATATGAAGGGTTAAGTTTATGGTAAAGTTGTACGTTTACGTTATCATCGAGTATCTTACTGAAGGAACTAGTGCACCCTAAACCCTAACCCTAAATTTTGGAGGAATTAAATTCCCATATGTTCCTGTTATTTCTTTTTAAGTTAGTTCTTTTCTCTTAAGTTTTGAATCTGCAGAACAAAATCTCCCTAATGAGAATTAAATTCTTAACTTGTGGGGAGATTTGCTTCTGCAAATCTCAACTAGAGAAAGAACTAAGTTCTTATATGAAGAGTTAAGGTTACAGTAAAGTTATGCGTTTACGTTATCATCGAGTATTCTACTGAAAGAACTAGTGCACCCTAAATCCAATTTTTGGAGGAATTAAATTCTCATATGTCCCTGTTATTTCTTTTTAACTTAGTTCTTTTCCCCTAAGTTTGGAATCTGCAGAACAAAATCTTCCCGATGAGAATTAAATTCTCACCTTGTGGGGATATTTGCTTCTGCAAATCTCAGGAAGAATTAAGTTCTTATATGAAGGGTTAAGTTAACGGTAAAGTTGTTCATTTACGTTATCATCGAGTATCCTACTGAAGGAACTGGTGCACCCTAAACCCTAACCCTAATTAACCCAAATTATTGTTAGTGTATATGCTCTAGAGGCCATTACTGTATCATACTAGTTTGTATATCACTTAATGGAAGCTTGGGATATTCACCGTTGTATAGAAAATCTTGCTCAAAATGGTAGTATGCTACTTGGTTTGTTTCTACTTTAATGTGTACATGTGTTTCTTTCAGTATTTCACCTATACACATTAGTGGAGCCCTTAGGATCTTTGCTTGATTACCAGCGTTGTGATGGCAGTCACACTCGTGGGGGCTGGGTAATCCACAAGCACATCCTTATACAGGTCCCTAGTCGTAGGACTATCGAGACAGGGCATCGATACTCCAGAGTAGACTAGCGTATGCGCTTCTCATCCCAGCAGGGAAGACGGTCTGTCCCACAGCCGTCAGTACGTCGTACTTGAGATAGTATGCGGGTGCTCGTTAGGTTACGAGTACACTGGACAGGACTCTTCGGGAACTGATGGTTAGTACTATACCTATCGTCAGTTATCAGTTCCCAGGTGACATGAGTATAGCTTAGTCTGCTGACTTGACACTGTCACTTCGCCTCGAGTGTGTTCCCACTGTACTTTGATTACTACCCTACCACGGCTCAAAGGAGTCGTGCAAACAGGTAGTAGTTGGGTGCAGTCCCGAAGCACTTGGAGGCAGTGATGGTTAGACAGGATTCGTCTCTCCCGGTATTGGGAGTTGATATCGCGCTGTGTCATGGAGAGCCATTACACATAGTCGTCCCTGGCGAGATATACTGGTAGGTTTCCAGTGTTATCTCAGGGTGTTCTGGGCTACACTCCGACACGACTTGTACCGCTATTAGGGGACTGACGTTTACCGCCCCCCTAGGCCCGCCATGCGATATTCTCAGACGAACAGACCGGACTGTACGGAGACTGTCACATTCAGGCTCAGTAGGAGTTCAGATGGGTTTCACCTCGTCCGTCTTCTTATCGGCATCTACCTGGGGGCCGTTACGCACAGCTAGTGCCGCTTGCGGTCTGTGGTTAAGACCACTGCCAGCGTAGTGTCGAGTCTTTAGAGTCCCACACAGAGAGCTATTCGCCTTTATGCAAAAGAGTAGAGGTCGCATGGTTTTGCGACAGGGTTCGGTCACATCCGTGCACTTGTGCACGTTTAGTGACCGGGCAGTTATTACTAGCATGCTTTGGTTTAAGCCAGATCCTAGTATACGTTTTGGGATTGGTTTTATCTCGTTTGTATTTGTGTTCCTCGGAACGCGAATGCGGGTGTGTATGCACGGTTAATAGAGACAGAGGCAGAGGATTCTCATTAGGGTTGTTGGCTGTTGACTTTTGCTAAACCCTAATGAGAATTAGAAATATGATTAATGATAATATTAATTAAGTATTATTGTGCCATGGTTGAGTTGAAAGGTTGACTTTGTTGACTTGTTGACTTTGTTGACCGGTTGACTAGGTTGGACTTGTTGACCATCATCATTATAATGGCTATCATTTCATGGCAAAGACTTTTGCTTGCTTGTTATACTTTACAAAGTGAGTGTATGAAATGATATTGCCATTTGATATGATATGAACCATCACATAATACTCAATTACTATTATTGTTATGATTATTTTTGTGTTACGAGAGGATGGTGGGAAAAAGTCTTCTTCATTCTATCATTTGCATTCTCTCTCATCCTCAAGCTCTCCCTCTTCCTCTTGCTCTCTCTAGCAAAAGGAAACTCCCTCTCATGAGTTGAGAACCATTTCCTTAGAGATAAAAACCCAAAACACTTCTCTACTCATCCTAGTATACAAGGTCTAGCAAACCAAGTGTTCTAGTTTCCTCTAGATTGAGGTTGGAGCCAAAGGTAGAAGCTTTCGGGTGGATCCATCTTCGGCACAAGGAGACGACGAGGAGAGAACCATCCGACCACCACAAGGAGTCGAAGAGAAGGAGTTCAAGTTAAGGTATAACCCCCTAACCGAGTAGGTAAAACTCCTAGCTAGGTTGTTGGATAGTTAGTTTAACAAAGATCCGTTTTTGAGTCCATGTTCCCCACCGAAGAAAATCGTTTTTCACCATTTCCGCAACCCCAAAGAACTGGGGACGGGTAACGTGGACTTACAGTTGTATCAGAGACTAGTTAAACACTATCTAATATGTTAGCAAAGTAACTAGAAGTTCGATCGGAGAAAAAGTCACGAAACACGCCCGAAATGTATACTTTCTGCCGATTTTTTTTCCCGTTAAAAAATTAATTAATCTTACACTAAAAATCGGCTCAGGCTTTTTAAAACTCACCCAAGAAAAATAGTCCATCGACTCGGTCAAAGCGCTGCGGAAACGCGGCTGGAGCGTGCTCCCGCCGCGGATCCGCGGCCGAGTTGACTCGGTCGTGGGCAATTTTTCTTGCAGTGTGTTCAGTGGGGTGTTTTGGGATTTTTGGAATATGATTTTTCTGCCCAGATTTTCCAGAAAGCAAAATTTGTTTTTGGGGTTTAAAAATCCGTATTTTGATCGAACTTCTAAAGACTTTAGCTAACGGGTTATATCTGTGATGTGATATATGTATTGAACATCTGCTAATCGCTATACGTCAATTAGTGGGGGTTATACATATCTGTGATCTGTAATGTTGATGGTATGTGTATATGAATTTATTGGATTGTCGCGGATGAATAGCCGGGGGGTTGTGAGATGAGAGTTTTCTTTATCTTTCAATTCATGTAAATTTGTAATTGATGTAATATTATTTATATGGCCGCACAACCGGGATGAGGTTGTAGCCGTCATTGTATAATTTCTTTTACTGTTTTTGCTCCTAGGATAAACCCATAGAGGGGGTGCACAAACTACCAGGTACCTCGAAGTGCCGAGTGGCCTACTCACGTTGTTGAGGGAGGTTGCTTCACTTCGGGTATTTGGCGGGTAGTTTGCCGCACCCGTAGGGGTCTAGGGTGGGGTATTGGCTATTCATCGCGACCGTGTAATCCGCTTTTCGTTACAGGCTCGTACGGAATGCGGATTCCTAGTATATCCAATGTGTTCATCTGTGATCTGGAATGGCTATCATTGCATCTGACGAATGTATATATCTATATATGATATCTATTTAGGCGTTGCTTATGTTTTGCATCCGCGCTAGTCCAGCCCCCGCTCTGTCGTTAGTTAAGTAACCTAACGGGTAATGACGGGGCCCCGTGGCGAATGTGGATGGCATAAGCGTACGTCATATTTTCGTTGTTTTCTGCAATGGTAGGATTAAATGATGGGACGCATTAAAATTAATGCAAGAAAATAAACCAAAGTAGAGTCGTTGGAACACTTTCAAAACCACTCGGTTTCTTTTCAAAAACCAACTTTTAAACGCGGAGCTTAAGCCACTCCTTTTAAAAGCTATCTCGTTCCATCGATTATATCAAGTTCACTACATTCATGGTTTTGCCAAAACCATTCGTAGCCCTCCGTCATTTCACATGGATAGTCAATAGTATTCAAGCTATGTTTGTTGGCCAAAGTCAAGGCATAGTGATTGGTAGCTATTGGGTATTCATGTGCAGCATAGATAGATGCGTTGGTTTAGGACAGTCGTATTGCCTTGTTGGCCAAAGTCAAGGGTAGGTACGGGTGGGTTCAAATTAACCTGGAGAATGACGGGTAGAACTTGACATGTGACTTATGATTTGTTGGCCAAAGTCAAGGTCATAAGAGCATGGGGCAAAAATCCACATCGGGAGTTTCTAAAGAAACTGAAACTTGCTAGCGCTGCATACCATTTGGAGTGTGATGATTCTGGTAGGATTCCTTCAGTTTTATCACGCAATGATATTTGGATCCCGATCTTACTGTGAGTATATGCTACTCCTCGGGAAATTTCTCACTTAACGATCAATGCTATAAACTAAGTAGGTGTCTAGAAAGGTGTTAGCGGGGCTACGCCCCCAGGGAAAAGAGGTTCTTAAATTAAGGAACTTCGCAAAAGCGTTGGAAAACCTCTCTCAAAGTACCGACACTGGCCTGGCTGAACGGTTAAGCAAGTATTGTACGGCGAGATTGATCCTGACTAATTCTTCCTTTTTGGTTTGAGGAGGGATTCGAGAAACAGTGGGAGCCATCCTGTTTAAATAAATTAAAAACCAATCTAAACTTGCAAGAGCATCATGCTGAGTGTTTTCTTCTCTCTCTCTTAATTGCAGCGACCCAGTGACCATACATATGTTACATCTAGATAATAAAATGACTGAACCTGACTGTTATGATTGGCAAAGGTCTGTCCAGATGTCCATTTCCCATGACAAGCTGGGACACCTCTTAACTAATCAAACCCCTGCCGTCTCAGGACTAGTTTCCTCTGTCACGAATATTGATATCCGTAAGATATCGGAAAAAGACTGTGCGAAAGCCAAGTGCCTCGTGTTAGCCTCAGTTGATGGT
Organism: Agapanthus africanus; assembly: GCA_030015575.1. Lineage (NCBI taxonomy): Eukaryota > Viridiplantae > Streptophyta > Magnoliopsida > Asparagales > Amaryllidaceae > Agapanthus > Agapanthus africanus. Next base: position 199,637,671 of record CM057350.1, read on the forward strand.
GCATACCAGAGGCAGCACGAGAAGATGGACTTAGTTTCTGTCTTCCTCCATAACAAAGATTTATATGGAGAGCAATATCGTATCGCAAGATATGAGACCTCGAATGAATTGCTTCAAGCGAGGTTGGCTATCGGGTCATCTGTAGGAGGCAACGTACTTACAGAGACCAGCTATTTTGAGCTCACGGACCTGAAGTCCACGTTGGAGAACGGGTCAGATGCTGACTTGATTCTACAGTCTCTACCTTCTACCCTGAAGGAAACCAGGGAAGTAGAAGGAAAGGGAAGGGCAAAAGTTTCGGGACTGGATGTAGTAAAGGAGGGACGTTCCTATTGTTACAGGAATGAACTTTGGCAGAAGGATTGCAGGGCTAGCAAAGCCAGTAGCCAGGATTCGAAGCATGTTGTGGCTTCGGCTTCGGATGTGTTTGTAGTAGAGAACTGTATGTCAGTTAACCCTACTTCCTGGGTATTGGATACCAGATCAGGATCTCACATCTGTAACTCGTTACAGGCTCTGAGAAACTGTAGGGTTATCAGGAAAGGTGATATGACTCTCAGGGTTGCTAACGGAATGAGCATGGACGCTGAATCCGTAGGGGAATATCATCTTGGACTGACAACTGGGCAGATATTGATTCTGCGTAACTGTTTATATGTACCAGGTGCGACTTGTAATATCATATCTGTATCTTTACTTTCTAAGGAAGGATATGATTTTACTTTTGTAAGCGATGTGGTCCACATCTACCTAAATCAAGTTCTGATTGGGTCAGGTACATTAGAAAATGGGATATATGTATTAAATCAAGCTCAGATTTTCAGTGTCCAGAACACACTTAAAAGAAAGTCTCCGGAAACAAATCAGGCTTTCTTATGGTATTGTAGACTGGGTCACATTAATGAGACACGGTTAACAAAGTTACATAAAGATGGATACTTGAATCTGTTCGAGTATCAGTCTTATGCCACTTGTGAATCTTGTCTCATGGGAAAGATGACAAAGACTCCGTTCACCGGATACAGAGAAAGAGCAAGCGAGCTCTTGGGACTTATACACAGTGACGTGTGTGGTCCAATGTCTACACATGTGCGAAGTGGTTATTCATACTTCATTATTTTCATAGATGATTTCTCTAGGTATGGACATGTCTTCTTAATGAAGCACAAATCCGAGGCCTTTGAGAAATTTCGGGAATACAAGAATGAAGTTGAAAAACAAACAGGCAAAAGTATAAAGACACTGAGATCTGATCGAGGTGGTGAATACTTGAGTGCCGAGTTTCTGAACTACTTAAAAGAGAATGGAATTCTCTCTCAGCGTACTCCTCCATACACACCACAACACAACGGTATATCTGAAAGGCGGAATCGAACCCTATTAGATATGGTTCGTTCCATGATGAGTAAGGCTGAGTTACCGCAATCTTTCTAGGGTTATGCACTAGAAACAGCTGCATATCTCTTGAACAAGGCTCCAACCAAGACTGTGCCTACCACCCCATATCAGATGTGGAGTGGGAAGAAACCCTGCCTTAAGTATCTTAAGACATGAGGATGTCCAGCTTTTGTAAAGAAGCAGCATGCGGACAAGCTCGAGGCACGCTCAGTACTGTGTAAGTTTGTGGGATACCCAAAGAACTCCAGGAGGTAGCTTTTCTATTCCGCAGAGGAACAAAAGGTTTTTATTTCTCAGCATGCCCACTTCTTGGAAACTGAATTTTTGGAAAATCAGATAAGTGGTACGCAATAGAACTGGAAGAAATTCCAGAACCACAAGCTATTACTGAAAGCTTGGAAGAACCAGAAGTTTCAGGAGAACCGGACATTCCTGCGTCGCCCCGCAGGAGTAGTAGGTAGTCTCATCCGTCCGAGAGATACTACGGTTTTCTCATAGACGGGGATAGAGAGGATTGCGTCATTGATTATGATGAGCCTACTAGCTTCCAGCAAGCCATTCAGAGCGGTGACTCAGTAAAATGGCTGGATGCAATGCGGACCGAGATGGAGTCCATGTACACCAACAAAGTTTGGACTTTGGACTTTGCTCCAGAAGGGGTAAAACCCTTAGGCTGCAAATGGATCTTCAGAAAGAAGATTGGTGTAGATGGGCAGGTTGAAACCTATAAAGCTAGGCTTGTTGCAAAGGGTTTTCGTCAAAGACCTGGTTTGGACTATGACGAGACCTTTTCTCCGGTAGCTATGCTCAAATCCATTCGGATCCTTCTTGCCATTGCTGCCTTCCACAATTATGAGATCTGGCAGATGGACGTAAAGACGGCTTTCCTAAATGGAAATTTGGAAGAGTGCGTCTATATGGATCAGCCAGAGGGATTCATTCAGAGTGGGAGCAGCGGTAAAGTGTGCAAGTTGCTCAAGTCCATCTATGGACTGAAGCAGGCATCGCGGAGTTGGAACATCTGCTTTGATGATACTGTCAAAGAATTTGACTTTGTCAAAAACCCATATGAACCATGCATTTACAGTAAGATTTTAGGGAGAAATGTGGTATTCCTCGTCTTGTACGTCGATGACATTCTCCTAATAGGAAATGATATTCCTATGCTGTCAGTCAAAGGATTCTTGTCACAGAGGTTCTCCATGAAGGACCTGGGCGATGCCAACTACATTCTGGGGATCCGGATCTATCGTGATAGATCTAAAAGGATGTTGGGACTTTCACAGTCCAGGTACATCGACACCATACTGAAACAATTTAGTATGGAAGATTCCAAGCGCGGTAATCTACCGGCTTGTCACGGAATCACCCTCTCCAAAGAGATGTCTCCCAAGACTGATTTGGAAAGGGCTCGCATGTCATTAATACCCTACGCATCTGCGGTAGGCTCTATTATGTATGCAATATTGTGTACCAGACCAGATGTAGCATACGCATTAAGCGTTGTAAGCCGGTATCAGTCGGACCCAGGGGAGAAGCACTGGATAGCGGTAAAGAACATTCTCAAGTACCTGAGAAGGACTAAGGAGATGTTCTTGGTGTATGGAGGAAAAGACCTCCAGATCGAGGCCTTTGCTGACTCCAGCTTCCAGAGTGACAAGGATGACTCCAAGTCCATGTCGGGTTATGTCTTTACCCTCAATGGAGGGGCGGTTTGCTGGAAGAGCTCCAAGCAGGAAACCGTTGCTGACTCAACTATGGAAGCGGAGTACATAGCTGCTTGCGATGCCGCAAAGGAAGCTGTCTGGATGAAGAAGTTCCTCATGGAGCTTCAGGTGGTTCCTACCATTGTTGATCCAATACCGCTGTATTGTGACAACAACGACGCTATAGCTTTAGCGAAGGAACCCAGGTCCCATCAGAAGTCCAGGCACATTTTGAGGCGGTACCACCTGATCAGGGAGATCGTAGATCGCCGGGAGATTGAGGTGAAGAGAGTAAATAAAGAAGATAACACTGCTGATCCACTCACGAAGGCCTTACCCCAGACTCAGTTCGAGCGGCTGATCGAGACGATAGGTCTCCGATACGCCAGTACATGGCCTTAGTGTAAGTGGGAGATTGTTAGTGTATATGCCCTATAGGCCATTACTGTATCATACTAGTTTGTATATCACTTAATGGAAGCTTGGGATATTCACCGTTGTATAGACAATCTTGCTCAAAATGGTAGTATGCTACTTGGTTTGTTTCTATTTTAATATGTACATGTGTTTTTTTCAGTATATCACCTATACACATTAGTGGAGCCCTTAGGATCTTTGCTTGATTACCAGCGTTGTGATGGCAGTCACACTCATGGGGGCTGGGTAATCCACAAGCACATCCTTATACAGGTCCCTAGTCGTAGGACTATCGAGACAGGGCATCGATACTCCAGAGTAGACTAGCGTATGCGCTTCTCATCCCAGCAGGGAAGACGGTCTGTCCCACAGCCGTCAGTACGTCGTACTTGAGATAGTATGCGGGTGCTCGTTAGGTTACGAGTACACTGGACAGGACTCGTCGGGAACTGATGGTTGGTACTATACCTATCGTCAGTTATCAGTTCCCAGGTGACATGAGTACAGCTTAGTCCGCTGACTTGACATTGTCACTTCGTCTCGAGTGTGTTCCCACTGTACTTTGATTACTACCCTAACACGGCTCAAATGAGTCGTGCAAACAGGTAGTAGTTGGGTGCAGTCCCGAAGCACTTGGAGGCAGTGACGGTTATATAGGATTCGTCTCTCCCGGTATTGGGAGTTGATATCGCGCTGTGTCATGGAGAGCCATTACACATAGTCGTCCCTTGCGAGATATACTGGTAGGTTTCCAGTGTTATCTCAGGGTGTTCTGGGCTACACTCCGACACGACTTGTACCGCTATTAGGGGACTGACGTTTACCGCCCCCCTAGGCCCGCCATGCGATATTCTTAGACGAACAGACCGGACTATACGGAGACTGTCACATTCAGGCTCAGTAGGAGTTCAGATGGGTTTCACCTCGTCCGTCTTCTTATCGGCATCTACCTGGGGGCCGTTACGCACAGCTAGTGCCGCTTGCGGTCTGTGGTTAAGACCATTGCCAGCGTAGTGTCGAGTCTTTAGAGTCCCACACAGAGAGATATTCGCCTTTAGGCAAAAGAGTAGAGGTCGCATGGTTTTGCGACAGGGTTCGGTCACATCCGTGCACTTGTGCACGTTTAGTGACCGGGCAGTTATTACTAGCGGGCTTTGGTTTAAGCCAGATCCTAGTATACGTTTTGGGATTGGTTTTATCTCGTTTGTATTCGTGTTCCTCGGAACGCGGATGCGGGTTTGTATGCACGGTTGACAGAGACAGAGGCAGAGGATTCTCATTAGGGTTGTTGACTGTTGACTTTTGCTAAACCCTAATGAGAATTAAAAATATGATTAATGATAATATTAATTAAGTATTATTGTGCCATGGTTGGGTTGAAAGGTTGACTTTGTTGACTTGTTGACTTTGTTGACCGGTTGACTAGGTTGGACTTGTTGACCATCATCATTACAATGGCTATCATTTCATGGCAAAGACTTTTGCTTGCTTGTTATACTTTACAAAATGAGTGCATGAAATGATATTGCCATTTGATATGATATGAACCATCACATAATACTCAATTACTATTATTGTTATGATTATTTTTGTGTTATGAGAGGATGGTGGGAAAAAGTCTTCTTCATTGTATCATTTGCATTCTCTCTCATCCTCAAGCTCTCCCTCTTCCTCTTGCTCTCTCTCTAGCTCAAGGAAACTCCCTCTCATGAGTTGAGAACCATTTCCTTAGAGATAAAAACCCAAAACACTTCTCTACTCATCCTAGTATACAAGGTCTAGCAAACCAAGTGTTCTAGTTTCCTCTAGATTGAGGTTGGAGCCAAAGGTAGAAGCTTTCGGGTGGATCCATCTTCGGCACAAGGAGACGACGAGGAGAGAACCATCCGACCACCACAAGGAGTCGAAGAGAAGGAGTTCAAGTTAAGGTATAACCCCCTAACCGAGTAGGTAAAACTCCTAGCCAGGTTGTTGGATAGTTAGTTTAACAAAGATCCGTTTTTGAGTCTATGTTACCCCACCGAAGAAAATCGTTTTTCACCATTTCCGCAACGCCAAAGAACCGGGGACGGGTAACGTGGACTTACAATTATCCCTAATTAACCCAAAATTAAACCCTAATCATCACCCTAACTCAAATTATCCTTAATTAACCCAAAATTAACCTAAATTAACCTAATTAACCATAATCATCACCCTAACCCAAATAAACCCTAATCAACCCAAAATTAACCCAAATAAACCCTAATCAACACCCTAACACAAATACACTTTGTTTTACCTAATTAACCCAAATCAACCTTAGCCCAAACCCTAACCTAAATCAACCTAACCCCAATCATCACCCAAACCCTAACCCAAATTAACTTTAGCCCAAACCAAAATTAACCCTAATTAATCTAATTAACCCTAATCCTAATCATCACCAACCCAATTTTACCTAATTAACCCTAACCCCAACCTTACCTAATTAACCCTCACCCTGACCCTAACCCTAAACCAAACCCTAACCCTAACCTACCTAATTAACCATAACCCTAACCCTCACCTTAACCCTAATTAACCCCCAATTAACCCGGAACTAACCCTAACCCTAAAATCAACAATAACACAAATTAAGAATAATTAATAGTTAAAAATGAAAATTAACTCACCTCACTTGTAGTTTTGCCGGCGGATGGAGCTCGACGAGGTGGAGAAGGCCAGGGATGGAGCTCGACGAGGCGGCGGCGGCAAGATGGCGATGAGCGGGAAATTTTGGTGAGACTATGGCGAGACTGAGGTGGAAGAGCTCGACGAGGTGATGGCGGAGACTGAGGTGGCGACGACGACGGCGGGAAGTTTTGGCGACGAGAAGTGGGTTCAGCGGGTGACCAGACCGAGGCGACGACGCGCGGGGAAGTTGGTGGGAAAAATTGGGGGTGAGGAATTTCTGGTTTATTTTTTTTTTATATAAATAACCCTTAGTTGCCCCGACGGATTAATCCGTAAGGTCTTCTTTTGCGGCTCCGTAGGGCCAAATAAAAGATTACATTTTAATATTTTAAAATTAATCCGTAGGGCACTGTAGGGGCAACCGGATGGCCCTACGGATTAATCCGTAGGGGCAATAAAAAGTTGCCCCTATGGATTTCTGTAGCCATAAGGGCAAACCCTTATTGTAGTAGTGATAGACATAATATTGCAGGTAAAACTGTTTATTTTTAAGGCTTAAATGCAGGATACCCTCATATTTAGCCCAAAAGTAGAATACCTCCTAACGTTCAAATACCTCCACTTTTCCCCCCATACTTAATTTTCGTTAGATCTTCCATCAAAAAATTACATGACTAGACCAAAATGCCCTTACAAAACAAAAAAGAAAAAAAATAGCATGTGGAGGATGTCAAGGGTATTTTCGTCGAGTACAAGCCTGTGGGGTCGCTTCTGTAACTGGATTACCAGTACCGATCATGAAAATTTTGGATGAAAATTTTAACTGAAGTTAGGTGGAAGGAATGCTAGAGATATGTATGTAATGTGTTGGATATGTATGTAATGCAAGAGATATGTATGTAATTTTAACCTAAATTTTAACTGAAATTAGGTTTTGGGCCAAACGTGAGAGGGTTACCCGCATTTAAGCCTATTTCTAATCAAAGTGGGTAGTTCCAATGTGTTGGATATATATGCCATGGAGACCTTTATTGTATAGGTTGCTAGAGATATGTATGTACATGACAATATTGTTCGACATGATAGTATACTATTTGGTTTGTCTTTATCTTAACATATATGTTTTACTGGTTATTACATTTCATTATTACATGTTGATAAAACCCATAGGATATTTGCTTGACTACCAGCGTTATGATGGCGATCATACTTGTGGGGGCTAGGTAGTCCATAAGCACATCTTTAAATGTCCCTAGTCGTGGGAGTATCGAGACAAGGTATCGATATTCCAAAGTAGACTAGTGTATAGTATTTTGACCCCGACAAGTGGCGATGGTTGGTTGGTCCCACAGCTATTGGTATACCACACCAAAGATTGTATATAGGTGCTCATTAGATTATGAGTTATACTGGACGGACTCACCGAAAACTTCTAGATGGTAATATACCTATTGTCAGATAGCAGTTCTATGGTGACATAGGTACAGGGTAGTCTTTCGACCTGACATCGTCATTTTTCTCGAGTGTGTTCCCACCGTACTTAGATTACTATCCTACCACGGTTTTAAAGAGCCATGCAAACGGGTTTTAGTTGGGTACGGCCCTGAAGCACTTGGGGACAATGAGCGATAGAAGGGACCCGTCTCTCCCGGTATAGGGAGTCGATGTCGCGCTGTGTTTGATTGGCCGTCACCATAAGACCTTGGCCAAGACATATGAGATTTACTGATAGCGAGATCAATAGTTTCTCGGGATGGTTTTAAGCTATATCGACACGACTTAACAGTTTATTAGGGGTTTGATGTTTTCCACATCCTAGACCCAATATGCGACACTCTCAGACGAAGAGACCGGACTGTACGGAGATTGTCACTTTCAGGCTCAGTAGGGATACGGACGAGTTTGCTTGTCGACCTTCCTTTCGTATAATACCTGGGTAGACGTTACGTATAGCTAGTACCATTGACGTGCTTATGGTTAAACTCACTGCTAGCGTATTGTCGAGTCTTTAGAGTTTCACACAAAGGGTTTTCCCTGTTCAGGCGAAACGATATAGTATGTGTATTTTGATACGTAAGTAGGTTCGATTAAATACGTGTTTTTGTACACGTACTTTTAGTCGGACATTTTATTAATACTGGCCGATTTGAAAGATAGCCAGATTATCAAACTCAGATGAAATGTGAGCTAGTATTATATCTCTCGTTTATCTCTCTTTTGGCATTCGTATTTTGATACGAATACGGGTATTTATACGAATACAAATATTTTTATGAATATGGTATTTGTATCTTGATACGAATACGGGTATTCGTGTTTTGATACGAATACGGGTGTATGTAAATTGAAACATATACTTATATATGTGTAGGAATATATGTGTGTGTGTGTATGTGTGTGTGTGTGTGTCTATATATATATATATATATATATATATATATGTATATATGCCATCCTACACGTTTTCTAGTTCAATTTGGAAGGGTTGAGAAGGGTGTGGACTTGTGACTCACTAGGGTGAGTCACAAATCCACCCACCCTTTTCAAAAGAGATAAGATGAAGAAAGAAAAAGAAATGGTGATGTTTTTTTGTCATAATTATCTTCTTCTCTTCATCTCTTCTCTCTTAAGTTTTCCAAGTTGAAGAAAGAAAAAGAAAAAGAAAGAAAACTTAGAGATTAACCACCACTATATTCTTATGATTAATTCTTAGCAAGTTTTGTTCACAAGTTGCTTCACTTTGTGTTCTTGTGTGAAGCTTGAGCTTGAGGTAGGGTTTTCTCGGGTGATCATCTTCGGCACGGAGGATCGACATCCAAGCTTGTTCCCGGTGAACTGGGAGCCAAGCTGGGGGAGTTTTGAAGACGAAGGACATGAAAACAAAGCTTGTAATATTTAACCGAGTAGTTAAACTCCTTTTAGATAGCTATTTTAGTGTTTGGTACCGATCGTTAGGGCATAGAAGCTTGTGCTCTCGTCTAAAATTTTTGTTTTACATTCCGTCTTGGCCTCAAGTTTGCGGCATGATACATGGTATCAGAACTACCCAAACACTTAAACTAGTATTAGACGATATTTACGTTTCGAATCCAATTATTTTTTCGTATTTTAAAACCCGAATCAATGTCTCTGTCAATTTTTTGAAACGATTTCTAATTTTTTTAAAGTATTGCAGAAGAGAGATCTTGTTTTGATATGAACACCAAATGAAAACGAACCAAATCAGAACTACTCTGGCCGCCAGAAATTGGCTTTTGGCCGATTTTGGTGGCTAGACTTGCTCTGTTTAGCCTCGTATTCATCTGGTGTCTTGGTTACAAAGAATTGGGTTTTCTGGTAATATTTGTTTTGGCCCAGATTTCATTTGATGTTATTTTTGTTTACGGGCAACATGGAAAGTTTTAAAATCGAAACTTTAATATCGTTGCTTTCTTGTGTTGCTATATACGTGTTTGTAAATGTCGTCTAATTGCTATAGGTCGATTAGACAGGGTTGCACATATTTGCTTGTGTTGTGGTTGATATATATCTTGTGATGGTTTACCCGGATAGTCGTGGTGGATAGACCTTTATCGTAGATTCTATGTATATTTGTTTATTCGGGGCGAGCGGCCGGATTGTGGCCGTCGTTACCGCTCGATATATATTATTTTATTAGGACACATTCGGGTTGAGGTTGATGTCACCTTTGTATATTATTCTTTTATGTATTAAGATAAACCCGCAGAGAAGTGCTCGAGTACCCGGTTCTAGAGTATGTTAGGTTGCCATCTCATGGTGATTAGTTCGAGCTGCTTCGCTCTAGAATTGGTGGGCTATTCGCTGCACTTGTAGGGGTTTTAGGATTGACCCATGGTAGAGTGCTTAAGTTACCGGATTTCATGAAGTGCCAGGTGGCCCACTCATGACATTGAGTGTTGGTTGCCTCATTTCTAGAATTGAAGGGTAGTTTTCCGCGCTCGTAAGAGTCTTTGTTTTAGGTGATGTTCGAGCTATCCACACGATCGGGGAACGTTGGTTTCCATTTACGGCTCAAACGAAACACAGGGCTTCTAGTTTATCCGCTATTCCATATTGATTATCGCATTCCTGTGATGTCTATTACTTGCATGTGATGATGATATATTATAAATGCGTTTATATGTGTAACCTTACGGTGAATACCCGGGACCCCGAGGCGAATGCAGATGGTATATAAAGCATTGTATTTTGGTTGTTTCTGTGATGCATATGAACTTAAATGATGGGACCGCATTAAGTCAGATTAATACAAGAAAATAAACCTAAAATGATGTTAGAATTAAATTTCAAAACCACTAAGTTCTTTTCAAAACTACTCGGTTTTCTACAAAACCAAATGTTTTCAAAATTGAGCTTTAACCACTCGTTTCGAAATCACTAGATTCCTTCAACTATATCAAGTTCATTACGTTAAGGTTTTTTTGCCAAAAACCAGTCGTAGCCCTCCGTCATTTCAGATTAGTAGTATTTAGTATTCATGCTGCGTTTGTTGGCCTGGTCAAGACGTTGTGTACGGTATCTAAGTAGTGTTTTTCTGTGCATAGAGATGCGATTGGTTAGGACAGCCTTACGGCCTTATTGACCTAGTCAAGGGTTTGTACGGGTCGGTTTAATACAATCAAGAAAATTACGGATTGAACTTGACTAGCGGTTTATAGGTTGTTGACCTAGTCAAGGTCATAAGCCGTTAGGGGTAAAAATTATATCGGGAGTTTCAAATATAAGGGAAACTTGCAAGGTGAGTGTAACACCCTAGTGCGGTTATACGGCATTAATTGATATTTTAATACTTGCTTTATATTTCTTCTATTTTATTCTTTTGGGTTGCGAAGTAGTTATTTGACCCGACTCGCATGTGTGAAACCCAGTATGGTGCTAGATTATATCTAATATTTATCAGTAAATTGAATTTATGTGAATCTATTATATATATATATATATATATATATATATATATATATATATGGATCATCATATATCTTTTAGTAGTCACAAATTAAGGATAAGTTATATTTTGTTAACCGTCATCATATGGTTGCAATCCCATATCTTATTTTGCATTTATCTTTTACGTTTAAATCTCTAGATATCTAATATCAAATATTTACTAAATCTAGATATATTTTTATAGAATCCTTTTAAATCTTAAATTAGGAGTATGAGTTATTTAAAATATATTCTTGTATTATGGTTGAGAAGTTTATGTATGTGAATTATTTTCCAAAATATATTTTTGATGAGATTTTAGTGGAGATTGGTTGTAATTTGATATTATTTGTATACATTAAAACTAATATATATTTATAACCTAATTTAAACTATATTAAATATTTTTATATTAAACACAAAATCTCTCTTTCTCTGTCTCTCTCTCCATATAACATCTCTCTCTTTCTCCTCTAACTAAATCCCTCATTCATCAATTTATATATTCTCCTTTTTCGTTTTTTAAGCCCCCACCCATTCTCGCCGATGCAACTCCAGTCGTATCTTAGAATCTTAACCGATCCATTAAAATTTGGTGTTGATTTATATAGCGTCGTGTTACTTCCATTCATCGCGTTTGTTTCGAGGCAAGTTTACAACTTGCAACATGCTATGGTTTACACAATTTACTTATATGTTATCGTACTATTATAATTATTATCATCATACAACTATATCTATAAAATTTATATACCTTATTTATTTAACATCAATCAATTTTATAATATACAGTGTATGCAACTTTACAACTTGCGACATGCTATGATTATATTTATAAATATATATATCGTCGTAATATTTCTTATTATTATCATTATACTGTTTATATCTATATAATCCGTATATCATTAATTAGTTTATAATCTGCATTTTATAACGTTATGCAAAATATAGTTTGAAAATATTATAGTTTACACATGAAACGTCGTCGCCAAGCGGATACGACAAATCTAAAATTTACTGTACACCTTACCTTTTAAAATTTATTATAAATCATAGAAAAATTATTAGCACACGTTCTTTAGTTCGTTACGAAGCTAACTGAGAATACTATAACCTTGTGAAATATTCACTTGCAAAATAAATTGTTTAAATAACGTAAACTGTAAATGAAAATACCTCTGAGCTGCTGTCCAGGGAAATTCCAGCAGCAAACTTTCAATTTCGAACTTTCATAACTTTTTGTAGGAACAACCCGAGATAGTTTAACTTATAAAAATGAAAATATTATTGAATCAGTTTTGTTTTGGTATATGACATGTCCATTTTAGAGAACGTTTGTTATTTTTAAGCTTTTTTACAAATCTGGACGACGCTGTATTTCTGAACCGAACTTTCTTGTGCATGGTTAATCAATACCACTTTTATAGTTATTAATCAGATTGAATATGTTATCCCTGTTAATACTATTATCTTGGTCTTATACATGATATGATTATGTTATCCTTGACATGTTTTTAACCTTCCAGACTGTATTATTTTTGTTATCATTTTAATACATGTTGTCTGTAATACTTACCAATGCCAACAATCTTGACTTGTTATCCTGATTGATCAGACTTCTTGTCTTGTTAGACAAGACCAGTACACGATTATTTCTGTGTTGGCATTAGGTAGACATTCTATTAATACCTAACTTGAACACAAAACTTGGGGAAAAGAGGAAATCAAGAATGTAACCGAAACGTAACTCAAGAGGATATTATTATTGTTTGCCGTGATTCCGGGCGTGAACGGAATAACCATCGTTTATTGTGTCGTAGTCCCGTGGGGTTATGAACGCGATATATTATGCCGTGGTACCGTGGGGATATGAACGGGATATATATTGTTGAGTTACGATGAGAATTACATTAATTGGTTTCAAACTTGTAGAATAGATAATCTAGAAGCACATACTCTAGGATACACGTGACAAACCTATATCCTTCTGTGTTTATACCCGCGATTATGATTTACACTCAATATCATCTTGTATAGCATCCTGATATAATTATACTATTATTATTGATATTATGACATACTGACGTCTGGGTTTTGCATGGTCCAGATAATTGATATAGCATGTGAGTATTCGATAGGATTGCCGATCAGTGAGAACCACCTCATTGATATAGCTCTTATGCGGGTTAGTTATTCTTTAGATCTTTATTGCTTCCGTTATCTTTTCCAGTTATTATTTTTGTGGCTATTGGACATGTGATGGATAGATTTAGTAGTTTATTGTTCTTGATATCTGATTGACAACTGTAATGTGACTATGGAAGGATCTTTCCTCGCCATAGGTAGCATGGTTGGATTTGTTATGTCCCAAAATTTTTGTACTTTGGGAAGCGGGGCGTGACAAGGTTTCGTTGGTATCAGAGCGCATAGGTTTTAGGTTAGTTGGGTTTGGTTTCTTTTGTAGTTGGGTATTGGACCCAATACGCTAACCAGAAAACCTAGAATTTTAGGAACATGTCCTGCCACATTATTGTCTTGTCATTCAAATTCTTGAATTTATCTTTCCCGTAACTCTTTTATCTTGACGATATGGAAATGATATTGCATCTCGACTTGGAATCCTTTTGGTTCCTTATTGTTTCTCTCATCTTATTCTCTCGATTCTGATAGTAGGATTTGGGCGACTTGAATGGAGTTATATAGTTGTAACTATGTACCGCGGTATGGTTACAATGCGGTACTCTATTTAGGTAAGCTGGAGTCCTATTTCGATTCATTTTCTTGATTTATGTTCGTTGTGCTACTTTGTTTTCTTTCGGTTTCATTGTTAACGAATTTATGTTTCATCGCGAACTTGAATCCAACAACCGCGTTATATCTTTCCCCTTGTCCCGTTGTGATCTATTTGTTTTACATTTCGAAGAATAAGGAGAAACATAAGAGAGCATATGATGATTTCAGTAGTTCGACATCGACCTCAGCGGGAGCTGGTACAGACCACTTCAAGGCCGATCAGGTGTAAGATATTTCTTTAAAGAAGTTTAAAATGACCCGCCTTAAGTTATCAGAGTAGCACAGCGGGAGTGTGTGGGCTGATAACCCACAAGTCTTAGAACAAACTTACAAATTCATGATGAAGAGAACCATTTACTGAAGGGTGAAGTTCATAAACAAGTTGCAGATGAAGTGTTGATAGCAGTTCGGGATTTCATGGATGTGTTCAAGGACATCTCGGATTTACCGTCAAAATGAGATATGGAGTTTGCGATTGATCTTATTCCTGTAGCAGCACCAATTCGAAGGCTTTTATCCGATGTCACCGGTGGAATTGGAAGAGGTAAAGAGACAAGTTTCTGAGTTATTAGAGAAGAATTGGATTCACAGCAGTAGTTCACCATAGGGATCTCCAATTCTTCCAGTCAAGAAGAAAGATGGCACGCGGAGGATGTGCACCGACTATCGAGAGTTAAATCGAGTGACTATTAAGAATAAGTACCCAATTCCTTGCATAGGCAAATTATTCGATTACCTCAGTGGCACGAGAGTATTCTCGAAGCTGGATTTGCGATCAGGGTATCACCAAGTTCGGGTGAAAGTAGAAGACATTTGCAAGACAGTGTTCTGAACTCGATATGAGCATTACGAGTATTTAGTTATGCCTTTTGGAGTTCCTAAAGCACCAGCAATATTTATGGATTTGATGAATTGGATCTTTTCACAATTTCAAGATCATTTCGTAATGGTAATTATTGTTGATATTCTAGTCTATTCAAGGAGCAAAGAAGAGCATGCAGAACACTTGATAATCGCACTACAGACGTTGAGGCAAGAAAAGTTATATGCTAAGATGAGCAAGTGCGAGTTTTGGCTCGAAGAAGTGAAGTTCTTGGATCATGTGGTATCTGGAGATAGAATTGCAGTTGACCCCGAAAAGATTGCAGCTATTCACGTTTGGTCGATTCCATAGAATGTGGGGGAGATCAGAAGTTTTCTTGGGCTTGCTGGATATTATAGAAGGTTTGCGAAGAACTCTGCTCGATAGCAGAACCATTGACCAAGCTAACATGGAAGGAGGTACCGTTCGTGTGGACTGTGATGTGTGCGTCAGTTTTTGAAGTGCTGAAGCAAAAATTGACAATCGCTCCTATTTTGACAGATGGTTTTGGAGAACTAGTTATTCACAGCGACGAATCTGGGAATGACTTGGGATGTGTTCTGATACAGTATGGGAAGGTTATAGCGTATGCATCGAGGCAATTGAAGACCCATGAGAAGAACTACCCAACATATGACTTGAAACTACCAGCAGTGATCTTCGTGCTGAAGATTTGGAGACACTACCTATTGGGCGAAAAAGATGAAGTGTTTATGGATCACAAGAGTCTAAAATACGTGTTCATACAGAAGGAACTCAACATAAGGCAGCGTAGATGGTTAGAGTTGATGGCTGACTATGATCTTGATCTAAAATATCATTCGGGAAAAGTTAATGTAGTACCAGATACTTTAAGTCGGTTGCCAGCGATACAGATGTTGACTGCACGGAAGAAGATTATAGCTGATCTTCAGAGGTTCGAGTTGGAGATTGTACTACCAGATTCTTCGGGACAGTTGATGCAGTTGCAAGTACAGTCATCCTTGATCGATATCATTAAGGCAACACAGTCGCACGATCCTAGATTACAGAAATTTCGAGGACAAGTGCAAGCGGGACTTCGAACAGATTTGTTGATTCATGAAGATGGTTCATTACGATATGGAGGCCGTTTATGTGTGCCTAAAGGAGATGTTCGTGAAGAAGTCATGAAAGAAGCTCATAGTTCCGCATATTCAGTACATCCGGGGATATGAAGATGTATAGAGATTTGTGATAACATTTCTGGTGGGAAGGCATGAAAAGGGAGATTGCTCGCTACATATCAAAGTGCTTGGTGTGTCAGCAAGTCAAGGCTGAACATTAAAGGGTAGCTGATTTGTTGCGACCACTTCCGATTCCTTAATAGAAGTGGGAACATATAATTATGGATTTCGTGACATCCTTACCACGGAGTCCAAAGGGTAATAACGCAGTTTGTGTAAGTCTACGGTAGCGCACCGGCCGTCTGTCCGAGGTCAAAATGCAGAAACGAAAACTTTTTTTAAACTAGAAACCGGCGCTATCACAGACTTTAATCCCGGATCGAACCATTAACCTATAACTAGCTAACTAGAGAAGGGTTGGAAAGGCTATACCGATCGATCCGTGTCCTTCGGTCTTTGGTCACCATCCCAAGCTCCTCACGGCATCTCCGGTCTCGATCTCCTCGTCGGAAAGGGCACCACATCTTCGAGTCTTTTTACGGGCTCCCGCTTCATCCGAAGCAACTCGGACACGAAGTTCGCTAGCCGACGTGTCCAAGGTGAAGTAGAAAATGTGTGTGACAACATTGTCTCTTGCATCCATTGTATGGATGGAGGTTGAAGATGAAGCCATCAATGGAGGTTGTGAGCTAGAGGAAGAAGAAGAAGAAGAAGCCTTTTCTTTTTCTTTTGTGTTGTATCTATGATAAAATGAGAGAGTGAGAGCGGAAAAATACAAGAGGAAACCTTATATATGGCAGCCCCTTCTCTCTCTCCCTCTCATTTCATCCACAAATCAATCACATGATGTGACACATGCACAAAGAAAGAGACCATGAGTCACCACTTGTGCATGTGTTACAATTAATGCTCCTAATCATGATTTCTAGCTCATAATTTCCATTTGTAAACATTAACCCAAATGTTTACAACAACAAAAAGATTCGGCAACATCTAAAGTAAACTCGTGACGGATCACAAGGATACCCCTCGCCTGTATATACATACCTGCATCCGCATTCCGACCGAATGCGAATGCGATGAGACGAAAGTAACCAACAAATCTAATACTAGGATCCGGCTTAAACCAAAGCCCACTAGTATGATCCGTCCGATCATGATCCGTGCACTACTGCACGTATATGATCAAACCCTGCCATATATCATACGACCTCTACAACGTTTCGCCCGAAACTTGAGAAACTGTCTGTGGGGGACTCTAAAGACTCGTCAATACTTTGGCTGTGGATTTAACTACTAGCACGTCAGTGGTACTAGCCATATGTAACGGGCTACCAGGTATTGACCAAAAGGGAGGTCGATGAGCGAACTCATCCTGACACCCTACCGAGCCTGTCAGTGACAATATCCATACAGTCCGGTCCGTTCGTCTATGAGCATCGCATGTCGGGCCAAGGGGGTTGGTAAAAGTCAGACCCCCAAAAGCGGTACAAGTCATGTCGGAGTGTAGCCCAGAACACCCTGAGATACTACTGGAATACCTACCAGTAAATCTCCTGCCTTGGCCAAGGACTTCGTGTAATGGCTCTCCTAGACACAACGCGATCTCACCCCCAATACTGGGAGAGACGAAACCCCTTCCGATCCGCTCACTGCCTCCATATGGCTCGGGACTGTACCCAACTAAAACCTGTTTGCACGACTTCTTTGAGCCATGGTAGGGTAGTAATCAAAGCACAGTGGGAACTCACACGAGACAAATGACGATCTTAGGTCGATGAACTAACCTGTACACATGTCACCAGGGAACTGCTTGTAAGTCCATGCTACCTCTCCCGGTACTTACGGGCTTGCGGAAATGATGAAAAACAATTTTTCTAGAGGTGGTAACATGGACTCAAACCGGATCTTTGTTAAACTATCTATCTAACAACCTAACTAGGAGTTGTTAACTACTCGGTTAGGGGGTTATACCTTTCTTGAACTACTTCGTCTTCAACTCTTGATGGTGTACGGATCGGCTTCACCCCGTCGTCTCCTTGCGCCGAAGATCGATCCACCCGAAAGCTTCTACCTTTGGCTTCTTCTTCGAACTTTGAAGAAACTAGTTCACTCGGTTTGCTAAACCTTGTGAACTAGAGTGAGTAGAGGATTGTGTTGGGATTTATCTCTATGGTTCTTGCTTCTCAACACATGAGACAAGTGAACCATAGACTAGAGAGAGAGCAAGAGGAAGAGGGAGAGAGCTCAAGAGAATGAGAGAGCTCAAGCAAGAGAGAGAAAGCAAATGAAAGAATGAGTAACTCTTTTCTCATTCACCCTCTCATAATCCAAAGCCATCATAACCAATAATAGTAATCAAGTATTGTGTGATGGTTTAAGTCAAAATGGCTATATCATTTCATGCACTCATTTTGCATAAATAAACAAGCAAGCAAAAGTCTTTGCCATGGAATGATAGCCATTGTCATGATGATGGTCAACTAGTCCAACCTAGTCAACCGGTCAACAAAGTCAACAAGTCAACAAAGTCAACCCCTCAACAACCATGTCACTATAATACTTAATTAATATTATTGTTAATCATATATCTTATTCTCATTAGGGTTTAGTCAAAAGTCAATAGTCAACAGTCAACAGTCAACAACCCTAATGAGAATCCTCTGCCTCTGTCTCTCTGTCAACTGTGCATACACACCCGTATCCGCGTTCCGAGGAATACGAATACATACAAGATAAAACCAATCCCAAAACGTACACTAGGATCTGGCTTAAACCAAAGCCCGCTAGTGTTAATTGTCCGGACACTGAACGTGCACAAGTGCACGGATGTGACCGAACCCTGTCGCAAAACCATGCGACCTCTACTCTTTTGCCTAAAGGCGAATAGCTTTCTGTGTGGGACTCTAAAGACTCGACACTACGCTGGCAGTGGGTTTAACCACAGACCGCAAGCGGCACTAGCTGTGCGTAACGGACCCCAGGTAGATGCCGACAAGAAGACTGACGAGGTGAAACCCATCTGAACTCCTACTGAGCCTGAATGTGACAATCTCCGTACAGTCCGGTCTGTTCGTCTGATACATCGCATGGCGGGCCTAGGGGGCGGTAAACGTCAGTCCCCTAATAGCGGTACAAGTCGTGTCGGAGTGAAGCCCAGAACACCCTGAGATAGCACTGGAAACCTACCAGTTTATCTCGCTTGCCCGGGACAGGGACTACTCGTGTAATGGCTCTCCTAGACACAGCGCGATGTCAACCCCCAATACCGGGAGAGACGAATCCTGTCTAACCGTCACTGCCTCCAAGTGCTTCGGGACTGCACCCAAAAACTACCTGTTTGCACGACTCCTTTGAGCCGTGGTAGGGTAGTAATCAAAGTACAGTGGGAACACACTCGAGGCGAAGTGACAGTGTAAAGTCAGCGGACTAAGCTGTACTCATGTCACCTGGGAACTGATAACTGACGATAGGTATAATACCAACCAACAGTTCCCGATGAGTCCTGTCCAGTGTACTCGTAACCTAACGAGCACCCGCATACTATCTCAAGTACGACGTACTGACGGCTTTGGGACAGACCGTCTCCCACACTGGGATGAGAAGCGCATACGCTAGTCTACTCCGGAGTATCGATGCCCTCTCTCGATAGTCCTGCGACTAGGGACCTGCATAAGGATGTGCTTATAGATTACCCAGCCCCCACGGGTGTGACTGCCATCACAACGCTGGTAATCAAGCAAAGATCTTAAGGGCTCCACTAATGTGTATAAGTGATATACTAAAATAAACACATGTACACATTAAAGCAGAAACAAACCAAGTAGCATACTATCATTTTGAGCAAGATTGTCAATACAAGGTGAATATCCCAAGCTTCCATTAAGTAATATACATACTAGTATGATACAGTAATGGCCTCTAGGGCATATACACTAACAATCTCCCACTTGCACTAAGGCCATGTACTGGCGTATCGAAGACCTATCATCTCGATCAGCCGCTCGAACTGAGTCTGGGGTAAGGCCTTCGTGAATGTATCAGCAGTGTTATCTTCCGTATTTACTCTCCGAACCTCGATCTCCTGGCGACCCACGATCTCCCTGATCAGGTAATACCGCCTTAAGATGTGTCTGGATTTCTGATGGGACCTGGGTTCCTTCGCTAAAGCTATAGCCCCGTTGTTGTCGCAATACAGCGGTATTGGATCAACAATGGATGGAACCACCTGAAGTCCAGTTAAGAACTTCCTTATCCAGACGGCTTCTTTTGCGGCATCTGCAGCAGCGATATATTCCGTTTCCATCGTCGAGTCAGCAACGGTTTCATGTTTGGAACTCTTCCAACACACCGCCCCTCCATTAAGGGTAAAGACATAACCCGACATGGACTTGGAATCATCCTTGTCACTCTGGAAGCTGGAGTTAGCAAAGGCCTCGATCTGGAGGTCTTTTCCGCCATACACCAAGAACATCTCCTTAGTCCTTCTCAGGTACTTGAGAATGTTCTTTACCGCTATCCAGTGTTTCTCCCCAGGGTTTGACTGATACCGGCTTACCACACTCAGTGCATAAGCTACATCTGGTCTGGTACACAACATCACATACATTATAGAGCCTACCGCAGAAGCGTAGGGTATAATAGACATGCGATCCCTTTCCAAATCAATCTTGGGAGACATCTCTTTGGAGAGGGTGATCCCGTGACAAGCCGGTAGATTACCGCGCTTGGAATCTTCCATACTGAATCTTTTCAGTATGGTGTCGATGTACCTGGACTGTGAGAGTCCCAGTATCCTCTTGGATCTGTCACGATAGATCCGAATCCCCAGAATGTATGAGGCATCACCCAGGTCTTTCATGGAGAACCTGTGTGATAAGAACCCTTTGACAGATTGTAGCATAGGAATGTCATTTCCTATTAAGAGAATGTCATCCACGTATAAAACGAGGAATACTACAGTTCTCGCTACAAATCTACTATAGATGCATGGTTCATCTAGATTTTTGATAAAGCCAAATTCCTTGACCGTCTCATCAAAACAGATGTTCCAACTCCGCGATGCCTGCTTTAGTCCGTAGATGGACTTAAGCAACTTGCACACCTTTCCGCTGCTCCCACTCTGAATGAAACCCTCTGGCTGGTCCATATAAACACACTCCTCTAAATTTCCATTTAGAAAAGCGGTCTTTACGTCCATCTGCCAAATCTCATAATCGTGGAAGGCAGCAATGGCAAGAAGGATCCGAATGGATTTCAGCATAGCTACTGGAGAAAGGTCTCGTCATAGTCCAAACCAGGTCTTTGACGAAAACCCTTTGCAACCAGTCTAGCTTTATAGGTCTCAACCTGTCCATCTACACCAATCTTCCTTTTGAAGATCCACTTGCATCCTACGGGTTTTACCCCATCTGGAGCAACGTCCAACGTCCATACTTTGTTGGTGTACATGGACTCCATTTCGGTCCGCATTGCATCCAGCCATTTTATCGAGTCAACGCTCTGAATGGCTTGCTGGAAGCTAGTCGGCTCATCATAATCAATGATGCATTCTTCTCTATCCCCATTTATGAGAAAAACGTAGTATCTCTCGGGCGGATGAGACTGCCTACTACTCCTGCGGAGCGGCGTAGGAATGTCATGATCTTTCGAACCCTCTGGTTCTACTAAACTTTCAGTAATAGCTCATGGTTCTGGAATTTCTTCCAGTTCTATTGCGCTCCCACTTATCTGATTTTCCAAAAACTCAGTTTCCAAGAAGTGGGCATGACGAGAAACATAAATCTTTTGTTCCTCTTCGCAATAGAAGAAATATCCCTTGGAGTTCTTTGGATATCCCACAAACTTGCACTGTACTGAGCGTGCCTCGAGCTTGTCCGCATGCTGCTTTTTGACAAAAGCTGGACATCCTCATGTCTTAATGTGATTAAGATAGGGTCTCTTCCCACACCACATCTGATATGGTGTGGTAGGCACAGTCTTAGTTGGAACTCGGTTCAAAAGGTTTGCAGCTGATTCTAGTGCATATCCCCAGAATGATCGCGGTAACTCAGCGTTAGTCATCATGGACCGTACCATATCCAATAGGGTTCGGTTCCGTCTCTCCGATACACCGTTATGTTGCGGAGTGTATGGAGGAGTAAGCTAAGAGAGAATTCCATTCTCTTTTAAGTAATCCAGGAACTCGGCACTTAAGTATTCACCACCTCGATCAGATCTTAGTGTCTTGATACTTTTTCCGGTTTGTTTTTCTACTTCATTCTTATATTCCTGGAATTTTCCAAAGGCTTCGGATTTATGTTTCATTAAGAAGACATAACCGTACCTTGAAAAGTCATCCGTAAAAGTAATGAAGTAAGAATAACCGCTTCGCGCATGTGTAGACATTGGACCGCACACGTCGCTCTGTATGAGTCCTAAGAGCTCGCTCGCTCTTACTCCGTGTCCAGTGAACGGAGTCTTTGTCATCTTTCCTTTGAGACATGATTGACAAGTGGCATACGATTGATATTCGAACGGATCCAAATATCCTTCTGTATGTAACTTCGTCAACCTTCTCTCATTGATGTGACCCAGTCTACAATGCCATAAGAAAGTCTGATTTATTTCCGGAGACTTTCTTTTGTGTGTATTCTGGACATTGAAAATCTGTGGTTGGTTTAATACGTATATACCATTGCTTAATGTACCTGACCCAATCAGAACTTGATTAAGGTGAATGTTTACAACATTACTTACAAACGCAAATTCATAACCTTCTTTAGAAATCAAAGATACAGAAATGATATTACAAGTTGCGTTGGGTACAAAAAAGCAATTACGTAAAACCAAAACATGTCCATCTGACATTCCCAGGTGATAGTCCCCCATGGCCTTAGCATCCATGCTAGCTCCGTTTGCAACTTTGAGGGTCATGTCACCTGCCTTCAAAACCCTACGGTTTCTCAACGCCTGCAAAGAATTACAGATATGAGATCCTGATCCGGTATCCAATACCCAGGAAGTAGAGTTTATTGATAGACAGTTTTCAATAACATACACATCTGAAGCTGAAGCCGCAACTTGCTTCAGATCCTGTGTTCTGGCTTTCCAAGCCCTGCAATCTTTCTTCCAGTGCCCAGTCTTATGACAGAAAAAGCACTCTTCCTTTCCTATAAGCTTCCCCGCTTTCTTTGCTTTTGCCTTTCCCTTCGTATCCACTTTACTAACACCGCCCCTTGGTTTGGCGGGGGTTTTCTTCTTCTTTCTCTTGGTTTTCGCCTTGGACCTAGAAGAGGAAGATCCTCCTACAAACAAAGTGGATGTTTCCCTACCTTTCTGTAGGGTGCCCTCTGCACTCCTCAGCATGTTGAGGAGCTCTGAAAGTTCAACTTCCTTTTCTTGCAAGTTGAAATTCAGGATGAACTGGGCGTAAGTGGAAGGAAGGGACTGGAGAATCAAGTCCGTATAGAGCTCATTCTCCAACGTGGTCCCAAGGTCCGCGAGCTCCTCTATGAAGCCAATCATCTTAAGCACGTGTTCCGCTACCGATGATCCGACGGCCAACCTTGCCGAAAATAGCTTCTTCGACAGTTCGTATCTTGCGATACGAGATTGCTCTCCATACAGTTCTTTTGTATGGAGAAATATGGATTCAAGGCCCATATTCTCGTGCCTCCTCTGATGTTCGTTGTCCATAGAGGCAAGCACGAGGCACTTGGCCTTCGTGCAATCGATTTCCCAGGTCTTACGGATTTCCCTATCCGCGACGCTGGTTTTGGGACCTGGGACAGGGTGAGCTTTGGTGGTAAGGAGATATCCCAACTTGTCATAAGTGATTGCCATTTTGATATTCCTGAGCCAATCTTTGTAGTTTGGCCCTGTCAGTATGTTTTTATCTAGTAATAACTTAAGTCCGGTCATGATGTTTGGTCGCTGCAATTAGGAGAGAGAGAAGAAACACTTTAGCATGATGCTCTTGCAAGTTTAGAGTGGTTTTTAATTTGTCTAAACATGATGGCTCCCACTGTCTCTCGAATCCCTCCTCAAACCAAAAAGGAAGAATTAGTCAGGATCAATCTCACCGTACAATTCTTGCTTAACCATTTGGCCAGGCTAGTGTTGGTACTTCGAGGGAGGTTTTCCAACGCTTTCGCGAAGTTCCTTAATTAAATAACCTCTTTTCCCTGTGGGCGTAGCCCCGCTAACACCTTTCTAGACACCTACTTGGTTTATAGCATTCATCGTTAAGTGAGAAATTTCCCGAGGAGTAGCATATACTCACAGTAGGATCGGGATCCAAATATCATTGCGTGACAAAACTAAAGGAATCCTACCAGAATCATCACACTCCAAATGGTATGCAGCGCTAGCAAGTTTCAGTTCTTTTGAAACTCCCGATGTGGATTTTTGCCCCATGCTCTTATGACCTTGACTTTGGCCAACAAATCATAAGTCACATGTCAAGTTCTACCCGTCATTCTCCAGGTTAATTTGAGCCCACCCGCACATACCCTTGACTTTGGCCAACAAGGTAGAACGACTGCCCCAAACCAACACATCTATCTATGCTGCACATGAATACCCAATAGCTACTAATCACTATGCCTTGATTTTGGCCAACAAACATAGCTTGAATACTATTGACCATCCATGTGAAACGACGGAGGGCTACGAATGGTTTTAGCGAAACCGTGAACGTAGTGAACTTGATATAATCGATGGAACGAGATAGCTTTTAAAAGGAGTGGCTCAAACTCCGTATTTAAAAGTTGGTTTTTGAAAAGAACTGAGTGGTTTTTGAAAGTGTTCCAACGACTTTTACTTGGTTTATTTTCTTGCATTAGTTCTTTTAATGCGTCCCATCATTTAATCCTACCATTGCAGAAAACAACCAAAATATGACGTACGCTTATGCCATTCGCATTCGCCACGAGGCCTCGTCATTACCCGTTAGGTTACTTAAATAACGACAGAGCGGGGGCTGGGCTAGCGCGGCTGCAAAACATAAGCAACGACTAAATAATATCATATATAGATATATATTGCAATGATAGCCATTTCAGATCACAGATGAACACATTGGATATACTAGGAATCCGCAATTCGTACGAGCCTGTAACAAAAAGCGGATTACACGGTCGCGGTGAATAGCCAATACCCCACCCAAGACCCCTACGGGTGCGGCAAACTACCCGCCAAATATCCGAAGCGGAGCAACCTCCCTCAACGACGTGAGTAGGCCACTCGGCACTTCGAGATACCCGGTAGTTTGTGCACCCCACCATGGGTCTATCCTAGGAGCAAAAACAGTAAAAAGAAATTATACAGTGACGGCTACAACCCCGACCCGGTTGTGCGGCCATACAAATAATATTACATCAATTTACATATTTACATGAATTGAAAGAAAAGAAAACTCTCATCTCACAACCCCCGGCTATTCACCCGCGACAATCCAATGAATTCATATACACATACCAGCAACATTACAGATCATAGATTTGTATAACCCCCACTAATCGACATATAGCGATTAGCAGACGTTCAATACAAATATCACATCACAGATATAAACCCGTTAGCATTAGTCTTTAGAAGTTCGATAAAAATACGGTTTTTCAAGCCCCAAAAACAAATTTTGCTTTCTGGAAAATCTGGGCTGAAAAGACATATTGTAAAAATCCCAAAACACCCCTTTGAACAAACTGCAACAAAAATTCCCCACGTCCGAGTCAACTCGGCCGCGGAATCGCGGCAGCACGCTCCCGCCGCGTTTCCGCGGCGCTTTGATCGGATCAGTGAAACAAATTTTTGCAGTTTCTTCTAAAAACCCTGAGCCGAATTTTAAAGCATGATTTATCATTTTTGGAACAGAGGAAAAATTCGACAGAAAGTTGATAATCCGGGTGTTTTTCACGACTTTTTTTCCGATCGAACATCTACTTACATTGGTAACATGTTAGATAGTGTTTAACCTGGCTCTGATACCACTGTAAGTCCATGCTACCTCTCCTGGTACTTACGGGCTTGCGGAAATGATGAAAAACAATTTTTCTAGAGGTGGTAACATGGACTCAAACCGGATCTTTGTTAAACTATCTATCTAACAACCTAACTAGGAGTTGTTAACTACTCGGTTAGGGGGTTATACCTTTCTTGAACTCCTTCGTCTTCAACTCTTGATGGTGTACGGATCGGCTTCACCCCGTCGTCTCCTTGCGCCGAAGATCGATCCACCCGAAAGCTTCTACCTTTGGCTTCTTCTTCGAACTTTGAAGAAACTAGTTCACTCGGTTTGCTAAACCTTGTGAACTAGAGTGAGTAAAGGATTGTGTTGGGATTTATCTCTATGGTTCTTGCTTCTCAACACATGAGATAAGTGAACCATAGACTAGAGAGAGAGCAAGAGGAAGAGGGAGAGAGCTCAAGAGAATGAGAGAGCTCAAGCAAGAGAGAGAAAGCAAATGAAAGAATGAGTAACTCTTTTCTCATTCACCCTCTCATAATCCAAAGCCATTATAACCAATAATAGTAATCAAGTATTGTGTGATGGTTTAAGTCAAAATGGCTATATCATTTCATGCACTCATTTTGCATAAATAAACAAGCAAGCAAAAGTCTTTGCCATGGAATGATAGCCATTGTCATGATGATGGTCAACTAGTCCAACCTAGTCAACCGGTCAACAAAGTCAACAAGTCAACAAAGTCAACCCCTCAACAACCATGTCACTACAATACTTAATTAATATTATTGTTAATCATATATCTTATTCTCATTAGGGTTTAGTCAAAAGTCAATAGTCAACAGTCAACAACCCTAATGAGAATTCTCTGCCTCTGTCTCTCTGTCAACTGTGCATACACACCCGTATCTGCGTTCCGAGGAATACGAATACATACGAGATAAAATCAATCCCAAAACGTACACTAGGATCTGGCTTAAACCAAAGCCCGCTAGTGTTAACTGTCCGGACACTGAACGTGCACAAGTGCACGGATGTGACCGAACCCTGTCGCAAAACCATACGACCCGTCGCAAAACCATGCGACCTCTACTCTTTTGCCTAAAGGCGAATAGCTTTCTGTGTGGGACTCTAAAGACTCGACACTACGCTGGCAGTGGGTTTAACCACAGACCGCAAGCGGCACTAGCTGTGCGTAACGGCCCCCAGGTAGATGCCGACAAGAAGACTGACGAGGTGAAACCCATCTAAAGTCCTACTGAGCCTGAATGTGACAATCTCCGTACAGTCCGGTCTGTTCGTCTGATACATCGCATGGTGGGCCTAAGGGGCGGTAAACGTCAGTCCCCTAATAGCGGTACAAGTCGTGTCGGAGTGAAGCCCAGAACACCCTGAGATAGCACTGGAAACCTACCAGTATATTTCGCTTGCCCTGGCCAGGGACTACTCGTGTAATGGCTCTCCTAGACACGGCGCGATGTCAACCCCCAATACCGGGAGAGACGAATCCTGTTTAACCGTCACTGCCTCCAAGTGCTTCGGGACTGCACCCAAAAACTACCTGTTTGCACGCCTCCTTTGAGCCGTGGTAGGGTAGTAATCAAAGTACAGTGGGAACACACTCGAGGCGAAGTGACAGTGTCAAGTCAGCGGACTAAGCTGTACTCATGTCACCTGGGAACTGATAACTGACGATAGGTATAATACCAACCAACAGTTCCCGATGAGTCCTGTCCAGTGTACTCGTAACCTAACGAGCACCCGCATACTATCTCAAGTACGACGTACTGACGGCTTTGGGACAGACCGTCTCCCACACTGGGATGAGAAGCGCATACGCTAGTCTACTCCGGAGTATCGATGCCCTCTCTCGATAGTCCTGCGACTAGGGACCTGCATAAGGATGTGCTTATAGATTACCCAGCCCCCACGGGTGTGACTGCCATCACAACGCTGGTAATCAAGCAAAGATCCTAAGGGCTCCACTAATGTGTATAAGTGATATACTAAAATAAACACATGTACACATTAAAGCAGAAACAAACCAAGTAGCATACTATCATTTTGAGCAAGATTGTCAATACAAGGTGAATATCCCAAGCTTCCATTAAGTAATATACATACTAGTATGATACAGTAATGGCCTCTAGGGCATATACACTAACACTGCTATCTGACGTCAGGTATAATACCAACTAGCATGTTCCCGACGAGTCCTGTCCGGTGTACTTATAACCCAATGAGCACCTGTATACATCTTTGGTGATCCAATTGACACCAATGGCTTGTGAGACCGGCTACCGCCCCTCGTCGGTGTCTCGACTGTATACACTAGTCTACTAATGGAGTATCGATGCCCAGTCTCGAAACTCCCATGACTAGAGACCACTTTAAGGATGTGGTTATAGACCCCAGCTCCCACGTATATGATCGCCATCATACTGCTGGCCATCAAGCAAGAATCCTAAGGGCTCTATCAATGTGTAATAGTGATCTGTAAGGTCACCTAAAGATGTACACGATGATAGAGATACACCAGATAGCATACTATCATCTTGAGTAAGACTGTCCTACCGGTATAGGTCCTCCCTCAATCATTGCAATCATGTGCCTGTGATCCAATAATTGACTTTGAGGGCACTATATCCAACAATCTCCCACTTGCACTCAAGGCTAATTATTGCGATGTCGCATACTCACAGCCCGTGTGATACCGAACACCCAACTTCTCTACTAATCAGTTTCACAAAGCCCATTTGTGAAACTATTACATTCGAGGAATAGCCTCAGTGAGTGGATCCGCCCCAATGTTTCTTTCTATGTCTCTCTTTATCTCAAGTTCGCGGCGAAAGCCATCTCCCGAAATGAGCAATACCTGTCTTAGAATATGTCTGGATATCTGATGGGACCTAGTTCATAAATGAACTCCAAATCCAAACTTCTTAGACTGTATCGTCAACTGAACTTAATCAGTATCCTGCGCCATGCCTCCCTCAGTGTCCGCTTGGATCACCTGTCCAAACTACTGCCCCTCGTCAGAGGGAAAACTATAACTCTGACAGTCACTCTGTCATCCAGGTCACCTTGGAAGCCTGGAATGATAACCGTCTCCCGAAGTAGGCTGACGTTATCATATCCTTAGAATATCCACTTATGTTCTAAAACTGCTTCCGAATGTTTCTCCAGGATTGGATCAATATCAACTTATTGCATCTACTGAAAAAAACAACATCTGGTGTGGTACTTTGACATCTCATGATTGACTCAATTGCCTAAGCAAGTGATACGTCAATCATGCACATCTCTCCCCCCTTTAGTCTGTAAGACACCTTTAGAGAGGGTGACTCCATCACCTGTAGGTACACTACCGTGCCAGGAGTCGTCCATTCTAAAACACCTGTAGAATGCTGTCTAAGTACCCAGATTGGGAAACTACCCAAAGCTAGATCTAAAACCACAGATCTAGTAACCAGAATATCTAATATAATATCCATATCCTATGTGGAAAAACCACTGTGTGACAACCAAAGTATAATCGATCGTAGTATAGGAATTTCACTTCCTACTCTGTGTATGTCATCCAAATACCAGGACATCACACCCTACTACCTTCTTAACAGATCCATCCCTTATTCTGATGAAGTCAAACCTATGACTGTCACATTAGAAATAGATGATCTTTCTCCGCTATATCCGCTTTAGTCCATAAATAGACATAAGCTACTTGTCCACTATGCTTCCGTTGCTCCCACTGACTACGACAACCCTCTGGCAGAGTCATATACACGTACACTTCTAAAGCTAGTTTAGAATGACGCTATACTCATCCTCCTGCCGGGTCTCGCAGTCTGGAACAACAGCAATGGCAAGTCTGGGTAAACAAGAACCTCCTTGTCACCGTCTTTGAGCATACCGAAGTACCTCTCGAGTGCCTGAGGTTACCCACCATATCTGCGGAGTGGCCAATGGAATGTCAAACCAGATTGAATCTTTAGGTTCTTATCAAATTTTCAGTAATCGTTTGCGGTTCTGGAATCACTTCCAGTTCTACCATACTCCTGTTAGTTATATGTATGCCCTAGAGGCCATTACTGTACATTGGATGTATATTGTAGTGGATGCTGAGACATATATAGGTAGGACTTTCTTGCTCGACATGATAGTACGCTATCTGGATGCTCTTTATCTTAACGTGTATACTTTCTGTCTCTCTGATTACATGTTGATAAAGCCCATAGGATGTGTACTCGACTTCCAGGACTATGATGTAGATCATACTAGTGGGGCCTGGGTAGTCCATGAGTACATCCTTGAAATGTTCCTAGTCGAGGGAATATCGAGACGGGGCATCGATATTCCAGAGTAGACTAGCGCATATCTTCTCGACCCATGCGATGGGCGATGGATGATCCCATATCCATTGGTGTTTGACATCGAAGATGGTATGCGGGTGCTCAGTGGAGACTGGGTACACTGAACGGACTCGCCGAGAACTCCCAGATGGTATTATACCTCACGTCAGATGGCAGTTCTCTGGTGACACTGGTACAGCTTAGTCTGTTGACCCGAGATCGTCATAGAGTCTTGTGTGTCTCCCACTGTGCTTTGATTTCCACCCTACCACGGCTCTACTGAGTTGTGCAAACAGGTGGTTTTTGGGTACAGTCCCGATTCACATGGAGGCAATGAGCGATAGGAGGGGATTCGTCTCTCCCGGTATTGGGGGTTGATGTTGTGCTATGCTCGACTGGCCATAACAGGAAATCCCTGGCCAGGATTGCAGTGATATACTGGTAAGAGTTATCAGTAGTTTCACGAATGTTATGGACCTCAAGTCGGCATGACTTATCGAGCTATTGGGGTCTGACGTTTACCACCCCTAGGCGAGATATGCGACATATCAGACGAACTGACCGGACTGTACGGTAAGTGTTACTGGTTGGATTCACAGGAGTGTGAGCGGGCTTGCTCGTCGATCTTCTGATCGCTCAATACCCGGGTGGCCGTTACGTTTAGCAGACCGCTTGCGGCTTGTGGGTGCTTGATATGATCATCATCCGCTACCAGCGTATTGACGAGTCTTTAGAGTCCTACATAGAGGTTTCCTGGCTCAAGCGAAACGAAATAGGAGCGCATATGAGATATGTGCGGGACCGAGAATAATGCGTGTATGTGATACCGTATTTCATTCTCGCGATGAATGTGTCGAATGGTTGTATGCGATATAACCTAGTTATCAAATCAAGGATTGATTCGATAAGCCGATACATTGGATACTAGCCGGTTATATGCGACATGACCGGATCATTGAATCAAGTGTTGATTTAATGATTTAATGTATAATTATATATTTGATATATTACTTTTCATTAACTAGTATTGGTTCACTTTAAATGGATTTACTCACTTGTATTGCACATTGTATATGTGATATATTTTTGTGCACATGATTGTATCATGTTTGATGATACATTCTTTCTTGGTTTTGTGTAAAGTATTGAACCATGGTTAGTTAGTGGTTAGGGTATCATTTCATTTGCTTATTCATTTATCTTTTTATTTATTTCATTTGAAAAGAAAAAGAGAAATGAATGGTGGCTATATTTGTTTTTAGTTGAAGATTCTTGAAGCATTGACTTAGTCACCATTCTTGTCTCATGCCTAACCCTAACCACTCATCTAACCTAAGTTAAGTCTCTACACTAAACCATGGTTGAAGATATGATAAGTATTGTATTTTCTTTTCTATTTTAATTGAACTTATCATATCTTTTCTTCTTCTTCTTCATCTTGAGCAAGAAAGAGAAAGCTTGACCATCAATGGTGATTGATGGAAAAGTGTGAGAAATCCAAATATAAAGTCTACCCACTTCCTATTTCTTCATCCTCTACCTCTTGCCAAGTTGTATAGGGTGTTCACTTCACAAGTTTGCAAAGCTTGGTGAAGTTGGAGCTTGTTCTTGTGATGCTTCGACGTAGATCATCTTCGGCATCGAACCGACGATCAAGCCCGCCCATTCTTCGATGATGCTAATGCTAGAGTCGTGAGTTCGATTTGGACAGCGGAGGGAGATCATCGTGGAGCTCACGAAGTGGTGGACCGGATCTACAAAGGTTGTAGCCCCTTCCCTATTTCTATATTTCCGTATACTTGCTTGCTTTGCCTAAATATCTAGTTAACGATCCGTTCTAGGTTTTCTCGGCACCGTAATTTTTAGAAATTTGCATGTTTGATCACTTGTAAGACTCCATTAGTGTGCCTAGGAACCCTACAGTGGTATCAGAGCCTAGCTAGAGCCTTAGGCGAAGTCCCGACGGAATCAGAAGTCCGAACGACCCGAAAACCCAACCCTATATATGCTCTCTGTACAATTTTTAATTTCGGGGATTTTTCCACATTAAAAATATTCAGAAAAATCAGCAAGAAGATCTAAGACATACTGTAAAATTCGTGGTCTTGATTCCATAAAGGGGGCGCGGATCCGCGGCCTTATAGAAGGCTCATGCGGCGGATCCGCGGCCCTTTTGTCGTTTTGTGCATCCTATTTTGCACAGTAACTCTTAGTTGTCTGTGCTGGTTTTCCTGGGGATTTTTAATAATTTTTCCAGAGTTGCATTTTCTGGGTTGTATAGGGAACTCGGTGTATCGGTCGGATTGTCTAATTTTGTCGGTGTGTTTTTCCGGATAAATCTTAGAATATGTTAAAAAGTTCGACCGGATATAAATACCCACTTTTTCCCCTGCCGGGAAATTTCCAATTGTTGGATTTTTCCGTAGTTTAACGACGTTCTAAGTAGTGCAAGTAACGCGATGGACCCTCTAGAAGACAACAAACCTTAACTCGATTATGTGACCGTCTTGAACTGCCCTTTGAACCTTCGGGTTTGGGGCAGTACGGCGTGCCACATGTGAGGCGTTGGCTTGACCCTTCTACGGCTGGACCGTTGGTACTGAGGCACGAACTGAATGTTGTTAGACTTATTTCATGTGTTGAGCTGTATCGGGAAAACTTGGGTGTTCGATTGTTCGATCGAAAAGTTTAGCATTTTCTATTTATCCGGAATGTGATACAATAATTGGAATTCGCAAATAGTTATGAGATAACGGAATGAATGTTATAAACATAGCAGTTTAGTCTTACTTGATCGGTTGCCACGGAATTTTGATGTGATCAAAAGTCCGTAGCAATCACGTAGCGTACGCGGATACTGGCCGGGTAAACTTAATAGACAGCCTCACTCCATTGCCCCGACCAAGTGACTGTAGGAGAACCCCGTCGCCGAAAGCATCCGTTCGGGTGCTCGCGGTAGCGGTGTTTCGCCTTGGTGCACTTCGTCGACGGTTTCGGGGGTGCGGGCGCCTACTAAAGCTTGCGACGAGCATTCGATCAGAATGTCGGGAATCCTGTTGAATTGCCCGACTTGATATTGAAAAGTGTTTTCGATAATGAGACTAAAATGCGGGGTTTATAATTGTTAGGCATGCGATGTCTAAGTAATTCATTTGGTCAGGCATGCGATGTCTGAGGAGGTTGCGGATTCCAACTGTTGTAGTTTTACATTTTCTTTTCTGTGACCGTAAGTGTAATATGTGATATCGCCGGTTTCGTTGCTATATGTCAACGACAATTGGGATGCGCATATTTACTTACGTTGATGACATGTGATGTTATGTGTTGCTGGATATGTTATATTGGATCGTCGTGTTTGAATAGCCGGGGGGTTTTTATGTGAGATGAGTGTTTTTCATTTTCATTCATGTAAAAACTTGTATGTAATATTCTTTTATTGGGGCACTTCCAGGTTGCGGATGTTGTCACCATTTGTATATTATTTACTTTTCTGCACTAGGATAGACCCAAGGAGGGGAGCACAAGTAACCGGGTTCTGGGGTCCAGTGGGAGACCAACTCGAGGAGTCGAGTCCGGGTCTCCTAACCCTAGAATTGGTAGGGTTGCTTGCCGCTCTCGTAGGGGTCTAGGGGTGTGGGATTAGCTATTCATCACGACCGTGGAATCCGTGTTTTATACTGGCTCGTATTGAAAACACGGACGTCCTAGTATATCCAATATTTCATATGTTTCTTCTGCTGTGTTTTATCTGTGATCATGTGATGTTCTGTGACAGATATTATATATAGTATATATGATATATTATATAGACGTTGCTTATGTTTTACACCTGCGCTAGCCCTGCCCTGCTCTGCCGTTAGTTACCTAACCTAACGGTGCAGACAGGACATCGAGGCGAATGCGGATGGCATAAGCGTACGTTATATTTATCTGTGATGTTTAGGTGGACTTAAATGATGGGATATTCATTAATGAGATTAATGAAAGAAAATAAACCTAATTGATGTTGTGGAATCGAATTTCAAAATAAAACAGGTAGCTACAGTTCTTGCTTTGCATCGTGGTGTTCCTTGTAGAACATCCTGCACCTTATTCGATAAGGAAAGGACCGAGATCCCTTCACCGGGAGTGACTCCTTTAGCAATAACTGGCAGATGCTACAACCCTCGGTTTGTCTTTTGATCACTTCTATAGTTTCTTCTTTGCACAGTGATATATATGATATATCCCGCACCTCATTCGACGAGGAAAGGGCCGACGATCCCTTCACCGGGAGTGACCCCTTTAGCAAAACTAGAAAAGCCTCGAAAACATTCCATTTAAAAACCATTTGATTCCGCAACGAGATCAAGTTCAAAGCGTTAAAGGTTTTCACAAAAACCAGCCGCAACCCTCCGTCATTTTAGGAAGTAGAGTACTTAGTATTCGTGCTGTGTTTGTTGACCATAGTCAAGGCACAGTGTACGGTAGCTAAGTGATGTCTTCCTACACCGCATATGATGCGAATAGTTAGGACAGTCGCGTGACTTTGTTGACCTTAGTTAAGGGTCATGTGGGTGGGTCTGATTAATCACGAAATGACGGGTAGAACTTGACTAGTACTTATGATTTGTTGACCATAGTTAAGGTCATAGGTGTTAGGGGTAAAAAACCTTTATCGGGAGTTTCAAGTGTTGAAATTTGCAATGAGATTGCATACCCTCTATATGATAGTTGGATCCCGATACCCACTGCGAGTAATTGTTACTCCTGGGAGAGTTTTGCACTTTGCAATTAGCCGATCAAGTAGGTGTCTAGAAAGGTGTCAACGGGGTTACGCCTCTGGGAAAACGAGGTTTACATTAATTAGGTCCGTGCGAAAGCACGGGGAACCTCCCTCAAAGTACCGACACTGGCCTGGCTGAAAGATTGGCGAACTTATAGAGTGTAATTAATCCCGGCTAGTCTTTCCTTTTAAGGTTTGAAGGAAGATTTGATAAAAACAGTGGGAGCCATCCTGATTAGATAAAATATATAACCAGTCTGATCTTGCAAGAGCGCACGCTGAGTGTTTTCTTCTCTCTCTCTCCTGGTAGCGACCATATCACGCCTTAATCAAGATAATAATATGGATGTATTGACCGAACCCGCTTGTTATACTGAGCTGGGGAACGTTGGTCCCGCTCCAACTTATAATTGTTATAAGACAGAGCAGGAAATAGGGGAATACCAGATTTCCCGTGCCGCCCAAACGAAGAAAGTGCATGCTGATGCATCTCCTTCGGGTGTGTTCATTATAAAGAACTGTTTCTCAGTATTCTCTGCATCCTGAGTATTGGATACCGGATCAGGATCCCAGATATGTAAGCTATTACATAGGGCAACAAAAAGGTAGAAAAACTGAGAACGGGTGATAAGTTTCATGAGACAGAAACCGGGGCAAGTGTTGCAGCCAAGTCTGTTGGTCACTGTCACCCTGTATTACGAATACATTGATTCTGAACAAATGCTATTAGATACCGAACCTGATATACAAAATCATATCAGTCTCTTTATTACTAAAGAAAGGATATAATTTTGTATTGTTGGATAATGTTTTGAACATTTCCTATATCAAAAGTTGATCGGTTCAGGCACGTTATCTAAAAGCATTGACGTTCTAAATCAAACTACAGTTCCTTGTATACTGAACACACACAAGAGGAAGAGTTCAGAAATGAACAAATTCTTCTTGAGGCATTGTAGACTAGGTCATATCAATGCGACCCGACTGGCTCAAGTTACATTTTAGATGCATATTTAAATCAGTTTGAATTTACATCTTGTGAAACTTGCCAGTCATGTCACAAAGATAAAATGACCATAGCTCTGTTTGTTAGAAACAGAGAAAGAGTTAGTAAACTCTTGGGACTGATACATTATGATGTATGTAAGGTCTCCTGTCTACACATGCCAGGACTGGTTCTTTATACTTCATTATATTCTCTGATAATCTCTCAAGATTCAGTCGTATGTTCCTGTTGAAACATAAGTCCGAACCTTTTGAGATATTCACAGAATATAAGTTAGAAGTAGAGAACCAAAATACGGGTATAAGTATTATGTCCTATGATAAGATCAAGGAGGAGAATACTTGTGCATAGAATTCCTGGACTATTCTAATGGAGAATGAGATTTTCTCTCAGTGTTACTCCTCTGAATACACCACAGCACAACGGTGTATTAGGGCGGAGCAATTGCACAATATTAGATATGGTGTGCTCTATGATGAGTATTACTGAGTTACCTATTTCCTTTTGGGGTTATGCACTTGAGAAGCTGCATATCTATTGAATTAGGTTTGAATCAAATCACTGCTTACCACTCCATATAAGATATGGTATGGGAAGAACCCATCTCTTAAGTAAGTTAAGATTTGGGATTGTCCGGCCTATGTCAAAAGCAAAATCCGGACAAGATTGAGGCAAGGTCAGTTCTGTAGAACTGGAAAGGTTCCAGCTATTCGAAACTACAGCTGAAGATTTGACAGAACCAAAGGATTCTATAGTCCCCGACGAACCTCAGCCTCTCCGCCGATCTAGTAGGGTTTCTCAACCGCCTGAGAGATACCTCGGTTTCTCGATGACAGTGGGAGCAAGGATTGCATCATGAGATGATGACCCAACTATTTTCGAGCAGGCCATCGAGAGTAGGGACTCTGTAAGAATGGCTGGATGCTTAGCGATCTGAGATGGAATCCATGTACACCAGCAAAGTATGGACTTTAGCTGCTATATCTGAAGGGTTAAATCCCCATCAGGAGCAAGTATATCTTGAGAAGATTACTTGGTGTAGATGGAAAAGTTGAGACTTACAAAGCTAGACTTGTTAAAGGTTTTCGTCATCCACCAGGCACGGGTAATGATGAAACCTTTTCCATGGAATATGCTTAAGTCCATCCAGATCCTACTTGCCATGGCTACATACCATGACTGCGATATCTGGTGGTTGGGTGCCATGACTCCTTTTCTAAATATTGATTTAGAAGAGAACGTCTATAAGAACACAGCCAGAGGGCCTCGTAGACAGTGGGAGCAGCGGAAACGTGTGCAAGATACTTTATAAGATAAAGCAGGCATCGCGGAGTTGGAACATCTGTTTTGATGGATTAGTCAAAGAAGTTGACATCATCAAAATGGTAGATGAACCTTGTATAAACAAAAAGGTAGTAGGGAGTATGGTGACGATCCTCGTAGAATACGTGGATGACATACTCTTGTTAGGGAAGGAGTTTCCTATGCTACGATCGATCAATCTCCTATTATCACAAGGATTCTCCAAATAGGATAAAGATGATACCTCCTAAATCCTGAGATTTGGACCTATGAGATAGATCTAAAGGGATATTAGGGTTCTCACTAGGTATAGTGAGATTGTATCAATCGATCCTGGGGAGAATCACTGGAAGAGTTCCAGGGTGATAAAGACGACTGAATGTCAGTCACAGACACTGTCTTTACCCTCAGTAAAGGGACGGTATGTTGGAAGAGTTCCAAGCTAGATACCGTGGCAAACTAGATGATAAAGGATGGTAACATCGCTATTGAAGATACTACCAAAGAGGAAGTTTGGGTGTATATTGGTTCATAAGATGAACTAGGTTCCTGCCATTGTATGACAATGGAAGTGTGGCTTCGGCCCTGGAACCCTGGTCCCATCAGTGACCCAGACAAATTCTGAGGCAGCATCACCTGATCATGGAGATAGTTGATCTCCAGGGTGATCGAGGTTAGGAGAGAAGACTCAGAGGACAACACGGCGGATCCACTCACGAAGGCCTTTTTCCCAAAGAGAGACTTTTAGGGGATGGTTGAGTATGTGATACTGCAACTA
Organism: Agapanthus africanus; assembly: GCA_030015575.1. Classification (NCBI taxonomy): domain Eukaryota; kingdom Viridiplantae; phylum Streptophyta; class Magnoliopsida; order Asparagales; family Amaryllidaceae; genus Agapanthus; species Agapanthus africanus. Next base: position 199,675,746 of record CM057350.1, read on the forward strand.
CTGCTACAGATGGCCCTAGTGCAAGTGGGAGATTGTTAGTTATATGTATGCCCTAGAGGCCATTACTGTACATTGGATGTATATTGTAGTGGATGCTGGGACATATATAGGTAGGACTTTCTTGCTCGACATGATAGTACGCTATCTGGTTGCTCTTTATCTTAACGTGTATACTTTCTGTCTCTCTGATTACATGTTGATAAAGCCCATAGGATGTGTACTCGACTTCCAGGACTATGATGTAGATCATACTAGTGGGGCCTGGGTAGTCCATGAGTACATCCTTGAAATGTTCCTAGTCGAGGGAATATCGAGACGGGGCATCGATATTCCAGAGTAGACTAGCGCATATCTTCTCGACCCATGCGATGGGCGATAGATGATCCCATATCCATTGGTGTTTGACATCGAAGATGGTATGCGGGTGCTCAGTGGAGACTGGGTACACTGAACGGACTCGCCGAGAACTCCCAGATGGTATTATACCTCACGTCAGATGGCAGTTCTCTGGTGACACTGGTACAGCTTAGTCTGTTGACCCGAGATCGTCATAGAGTCTTGTGTGTCTCCCACTGTGCTTTGATTTCCACCCTACCACGGCTCTACTGAGTTGTGCAAACAGGTGGTTTTTGGGTACAGTCCCGATTCACATGGAGGCAATGAGCGATAGGAGGGGATTCGTCTCTCCCGGTATTGGGGGTTGATGTTGTGCTATGCTCGACTGGCCATAACAGGAAATCCCTGGCCAGGGTTGCAGTGATATACTGGTAAGAGTTATCAGTAGTTTCACAAATGTTATGGACCTCAAGTCGGCATGACTTATCGAGCTATTGGGGTCTGACGTTTACCACCCCTAGGCAAGATATGCGACATATCAGACGAACTGACCAGACTGTACGGTAAGTGTTACTGGTTGGATTCACAGGAGTGTGAGCGGGCTTGCTCGTCGATCTTCTGATCGCTCAATACCCGGGTGGCCGTTACGTTTAGCAGACCGCTTGCTGATTGACACGAAAAAGTGTTTGTTTGTAGTTTAACCGCAATCAATAACGGTGTCGCGTGTAGCTAGACCGAGATGAGTACGGGTCGTCCTCTGGGAAATGTGGAACCTTTTACTTTTACTTTAGATGTGTTGAGAAAGAGAGGAGGAAGAAAGAATTTGTTCAATGGTTTCTAGATCTACGTTAAACAAGAATGTAAAATATAGATCTAGATTATTTTAAAGATGTAGTAAATATAATAAGAAGGCTTGTAGGGTTCGTTAGGATTTAGTAGTTATGGACGATTAATTAAAAGTTACCCTTTTTATCCATTAATAGATTTAGAACTAGAACGACGGTGATGCGTGTAGATTAGGGTTTCTGGAGGGAAAAGGAATCCCACTCTTAACCCTTATCTCGACACGGAACTCCGTTCATTATCTAGCCTTTACCAAAATAATCATTAATCTAATCTCTAATCGCGGTCGGAACTAGCAAGGAATTGCTAGTGCGCCCGATTAGGATGTTAATGATTATTTTAATAAAGTTCCTAAACTTTATAGGACTTAAAAAGGGTTTAATTATTTTCATCGCCCATTAGCCTACCCTAATCCTACGAACCCTAACAAGCGGAGAATTACTCGCGCATGTTGGGAGAAAAAGAGATGGAAAGAAATTGCATAATTAAACTACAAAGAAATAGAATAAGAAAAAGAGCTACCTTTATTAATCAACAGAATCAATTACACTTTGTTCCCTTAGAAAATGATTACAAATACTAGTTTGCTTCTCGATCTCTTCTAAGGAGGTAGATGAACCGTTGATGATCAGCCTGGATGCGTGAGCCGTCTTGGACTTCTTGATCTCTTTGGCTTGATGGCTTTTCCAAGAGGCTCTCGGTGCCTTTATATAGTGCAAACCCAGAATCTTATTGTTGAGAAGTTGGTAAAATTCAGCAGTTGTCAATCTCCCAAAATATTGCCTTCCGACTCATCATTATTGCGGCTGATCCGCGGCCCAAAGGTGTGTTTGGCCGCGGATCCGCGCTCAATGGATGTGATCAATTGCTTATTTTTCTTGGGCTTTCATCTGGTGACATGTGGCAATCCTAGGCATCTTCAGAATCTGAAAATCTTTTCTCTGTTGCTTCCAGACTTGGTCTCCAAGTTTGCTTCTTAATTTGGCAAGTTTTCTTCAACAAATTGATTTGTTTGTTAAATCCTTCATAACAACTTGGAAATATTCTGCACAACAACTCAAATAAAATTTTAGTAGACTTTGTTCTACTAGGATTAGATCAATAATATTATTTGCATACATTTTCCTACCAAATGATAATTAAAATATATTAACACATGGAAAATAATGTTTTTACACATAAACCCTCATATGTATAATATATTATAATAAAGTCCTTTTTTAATATAAAAATGGTAGGAAAAATATACTACAAATGTGCAGTTTTATCGACTGAACACTTGCGGCTTGTGGGTGCTTGATATGATCATCATCCGCTACCGGCGTATTGACGAGTCTTTAGAGTCCTACACAGAGGTTTCCTGGCTCAAGCGAAACGAAATAGGAGCGCATATGAGATATGTGCGGGACCGAGAATAATGCGTGTATGTGATACCGTATTTAATTCTCGCGATGAATGTGTCGAATGGTTGTATGCGATATAACCTAGTTATCGAATCAAGGATTGATTCGATAAGCCGATACATTGGATACTAGCCGGTTATATGCGACATGACCGGATCATTGAATCAAGTGTTGATTTAATGATTTAATGTATAATTATATATTTGATATATTACTTTGCATTAACTAGTATTGGTTCACTTTAAATGGATTTACTCACTTGTATTGCACATTGTATATGTGATATATTTTTGTGCACATGATTGTATCATGTTTGATGATACATTCTTTCTTGGTTTTGTGTAAAGTATTGAACCATGGTTAGTTAGTGGTTAGGGTATCATTTCATTTGCTTATTCATTTATCTTTTTATTTATTTCATTTGAAAAGAAAAAGAGAAATGAATGGTGGCTATATTTGTTTTTAGTTGAAGATTCTTGAAGCATTGGCTTAGTCACCATTCTTGTCTCATGCCTAACCCTAACCACTCATCTAACCTAAGTTAAGTCTCTACACTAAACCATGGTTGAAGATATGATAAGTATTGTATTTTCTTTTCTATTTTAATTGAACTTATCATATCTTTTCTTCTTCTTCTTCATCTTGAGCAAGAAAGAGAAAGCTTGACCATCAATGGTGATTGATGGAAAAGTGTGAGAAATCCAAATATAAAGTCTACCCACTTCCTATTTCTTCATCCTCTACCTCTTGCCAAGTTGTATAGGGTGTTCACTTCACAAGTTTGCAAAGCTTGGTGAAGTTGGAGCTTGTTCTTGTGATGCTTCGACGTAGATCATCTTTGGCATCGAACCGACGATCAAGCCCGCCCATTCTTCGATGATGCCAATGCTAGAGTCGTGAGTTCGATTTGGACAGCGGAGGGAGATCATCGTGGAGCTCACGAAGTGGTGGACCGGATCTACAAAGGTTGTAGCCCCTTCCCTATTTCTATATTTCCGTATACTTGCTTGCTTTGCCTAAATATCTAGTTAACGATCCGTTCTAGGTTTTCTCGGCACCGTAATTTTTAGAAATTTGCATGTTTGATCACTTGTAAGACTCCATTAGTGTGCCTAGAAACCCTACAACTCCTACTTGCTGTTTTCTAAAAAAGTCCATTTTACTAAAACTGTGGCGAGTCAAGAACAATATTACTATTAATCTTCCAGATGGTAGAAAGTCAACCCTCGTCATAGCCCGGGTCAACCCACAAACTACCATTACAGAAACGCGACTTGAGTTATCCAGAGTCTGGTTTTAAGCATAAGCCGGACAGCTCCCCGTAACATTGTTAAGATATGAACTATTCTATATCCAATATAGAAATAGAGGCACTGATTTAATTGGAACCAGATTCAAATCATGTAGCTGTCTCCAGTACATGTCAACTAAATGGAGAGAGGCCGATCAGTATTACTCAACTTAGGAGTGCTTCCAATTATGAGTAACCTGAAAGAGAAGCAAGTTCTCATAATCATTACTATCAACTGAATACCATACACAAGTATCTACATCTTCGATCACCTTGAAGAATCCTGACACTTGCAACGCCTGGTTCTCTACTTTATTCTTATATCTATAACTTCTCAAAACTTAGACCTTGTATTTCTACGAAACACATGTCTAAGAACTAGAGAAGTGACAAGTAAACAGAATATAGTACGGGTACCAACCCCTCTGTCCAAATGGACACTGGACAACATACAATACTCTGTATAAGTCCCCTGAGTCTAATAACTCATTCGCTGTGTGTCGCAGGTTGAAAACTGTACTTATGGTTAAGAAGAATTACACCGCTGTTTAATGCTCCTTATCTAACCATCCACTGATATAGGTAAATGTCATAGACATAATTTCAAAAAGTTATATCTCACTTTATAAAAATAAACGTACAGATATATCAATTTGAAATTGGTGCATAACAACGGATATTCAAAACCAAATATTTGCCGTCCGGCAAACAACCCAGGCGATTTCCTCAAATATCACCAATTACAACGAATCCCGATATAATGAGGATGATCACCCAATTCCCAATAACTTACTCCCACTCATCATCTATAAAACCATACAGATGTGAGAATCAAACCTAGTAAATACATACCCTAGAGCAAGGGCTAATTGGGAAATCAGTTTTCTTTTAACAATACACAGTGAAACTGAAACATATAAATGTTTCGAAGGGGTATCCGGGTATTCCTAGTAATGCCTCTTCCATTATCAGATTCACAACTGTAACCGTATATTTCTTTGCCATCTCTCCAAATCCCTTTATATGTCTTTAGTCATTACCTTTTGTATACCCTTTTAGGCTAAATGGTTTTCTTCCTTCCCTACCGTTCGACACCAGCCCATGCTTTGGAAGAAGACTATCCAATAAGCATAATAGGTGTACTGTCCTAATCCTAGGAGCACTCGCAACCCGAGAGAAGGTAAAGATAAAAGATAACCGAATAAACCTTATTTCTATTTCTCCTGAACCAGAATCCATCCCCGAACTGGAACAAGTCCCTTCGAGTTCGTATATAACCATACGATGGAGTATCCAATAAACTGTGGATCTTCGTAGTGATATGGGGTGTTCTGGAGAAATACAAAGGTGAAATAGGAGTGGCGATGAAATACTTGGTTTGGTCGTGAATAGCAGTCGCAGTTTACTTTGCCCTCTTTCTAATCCCTTTATTTGTCTTAACTTATTACCTTCTGTACACCATCGTTAGGCTAATTGGTTTTCTTCATTCCCTACCGTTCGGCACCAGCCTATGGTTTGGAAGAAGACTATCCAATAAGCGTAATAGGTGTACTGTCCTAATCCAAGGAGCACTCACAACCTGAGAGAAGGTAAAAGGAAAAGACAACTGAATAGTCCTATTCATTTTCTCCAGAACCGGAAACCATCCTCGAATCTGAAATAAGTTCCTTCGAGTTTGTATATAACCATACGATGGTTTTATCCAATGGAAGTGGATGTTCACAGTAATACGGGGTGTTCTGGAGAAAAGGGTAAAAGTAGGAGTGGCAATGAGGTATGCAACTCAGACAATCCAAAAGCCAGTGTTTTAAGAAAGTTCGGTTAACTTGGTCACTGAGTCATAGTCAAGGATCGGGTCATGGTCGCTGCCAAAGAGAGAGAGAAAAGAAACACTCAGCGTGCACTCTAACCTGGATCAGAATGGTTATCAATTTATCTAATCAGGAAACCTCCCACTGTATCGTCAAATTCTCCTCCAAACTTGAAAGAAAAATTAGTCGGGATCACCCGAGGAGTAAACCAACTCATCAGTAGGAATCGGGATCCAACTATCATCGCATGATAACGTGATGGAATCCACTCACGTTATCACACTGCAGAAGGTATGCGCATATCTGGCAAGTTTCAGTTTCTTTAGAAACTCCCGATGTGATTTTTACCCCATGCTCTTATGACCTTGACTTTGGCCAACAAATCATAAGTCACATGTCAAGTTCTACCCATCATTATCCAGGTTAATTTGAACCCACCCGTACCTACCCTTGACTTTGGCCAACAAAGCAGTACGACTGTCCCAAACCAACGCATCTATCTATGCAACAGAAAAGTAACAAATAGTTATACTATGCCTTGACTTTGGCCAACAAACATAGCATGAATACTAAGTGCTACCCGTCTGAAATGACGGAGGGCTACGAATGGTTTTTGGCAAAAAACTTTTAACGAATGAACTTGATATCGTTGAGGGAACCGGATAGCTTTTTATAAAAATATAGTGGCGAAAACCTTTGCTAAAGAGGTCACTCCTGGTGAAGGGATCTCGGCTCTTTCCCCGTAGAATGAAGTGCAGGATATTCCAACTGAATACCACGATGTAAAGCAAAAAGTAATCGACTATAGTGAAGTTATTACCCTGACGCAAACTTCTGTCCAAGGGGTCACTCCCGGTGAAGGGATCTCGGCCCTTGCCTCGTCGACTGAGGTGCTGGATATTCATAACCGAATACCACTGTGCAAAACAAAAGAAAACGTCCTTGCAATAACAGCTTTTTGAAAAATGTTCCAACAACATCAAACAGGTTTGTTTAGCTTGCATTGATCTGAATCAATGCAGTCCCATCAATTAATCACACCACAAAAGAACGAAAATACGATATACGTATATTCCATCCGCATTCGCCACTGGGTCCCGTCATCACCCGTTAGGTTACTTAACTAACGACAGAGCGGGGACTGGACTAGCGCGGGTGTAAAACATCTACAACATCTACTAGTATATATATCAATATATAATATTCGCTCATGGCATGATAAAATGCAACATCACAGAAATGTAATAAGCATCACAGAACAATACAGATAATCTGGGATCCCCGGGTTTCATAGAGCCGCTACTGAAACCCGACGTTCCCCTGGTCGTGTGGATAGCCTGTGCAATGAAATCCTAGACCCCTACGGGCGCGGCAAGTTACCCGCCAAAACTTGAAGCGAGGCAGCCCCCTTCAACAAAGTGAATGGACCACCCAGCACTTCACGGAATCCGGTAACTTGAGCACCCCTCCTTGGGTCAACCTGTACCCCCTACGAGTGCGGCAAATAGCCCGTCAATTCTAGAGTGAAGCCCCCTCCGTCTCAAAGCCATGAGATGCGGGCCCGTTGCCCTCTAGAACCCGGCTATCCGTGCACCGCACCTTGGGGTAATCCTAGTACAGAAAGAGAAATATATATACAACGGGTACATCGACCTCAGCCCGGTCGTGCCCCAAAAGAATAATATACAAACAGGCAGTGACGGTAGTCCACATGTCGGACGCTCGCCCCGCAATATCAAATGTACAAATACAACCAAACTGTATTACCATTGCATCCAGGCTATCCACCATGACAAATCCACAACATCACAGCACAACACAGAACATCAACGTGAATGTCACGTTCGCAAATCCGTCTAAAAGAACTATAGCAATTAGACAAGATTTACCGATCAAATGACATTCACAGTCACAGATATAAAGTAAGCACTGTGAACTAACATATTTAAAATTTTCGATCGACAAAATTTCCCGAAGTGGGACCCAAGCACAATTCCCAGTACTCAAAATAATTTGGGCCAAAACTAAAAATACCAGAAACCCCATTTCCATGTCAGAGACCACTGTAGGAAAAATGGTGCAGTGTTGCTACAGTACTGCGGCGGAACCGCGGCTAAAACATGGGTACGGCCGCGGTTCCGCGGCGCTACAGTGTGTTTACTCTACCAATTTTCTACAGTGGTCTTAGAAAAGCCTGCATGATTTTCTGACACACTCAAAATAATTTTTAGACCACAAAAAAATTTTGACAGAAACTGCAGAATTGGAAATGCGGTTTTTGAAAATTTCGTTCGATCGATATTTTAAACACGTTAGAGCAAGCTAGTAAAGGTTAATGGCGTGGCTCTGATACCATATAAGTCTACGGTAGCGTCCCGGCCGTCTGTCCGAGTCCAAAATGCGGAAACGGAAACTTTTTCTAAACTAGAAACCGGCGCTATCGCAGACTTTAATCCCGGATCGAACTATTAACCTATAACTAGCTAACTAGAGAAGGGTTGGAAAGGCTATACCGATCGATCCGTGTCCTTCGGTCTTTGGCCACCATCCCAAGCTCCTCGCGGTATCTCCGGTCTCGATCTCCTCGTCGGAAAGGGCACCACATTTTCGAGTCATTTTACGGGCTCCCGCTTCATCCGAAGCAACTCGGACAAGAAGTTCGCTAGCCGACGTGTCCAAGGTGAAGTAGAGAATGTGTGTGACAACTTTGTCTCTTGCATCCATTGTATGGATGTAGGTTGAAGATGAAGCCATCAATGGAGGTTGTGAGCTAGAGGAGGAAGAAGAAGAAGAAGAAGAAGAAGCCTTTTCTTTTTCTTTTGTGTTGTGTCTATGATAAAATGAAAGAGTGAGAGTGGAAAAATACAAGAGGAAACCTTACATATGGCAGCCCCTTCTCTCTCTCCCTCTCATTTCATCCACAAATCAATTACATAATGTGACACATGCACAAAGAAAGAGACCATGAGTCACCTCTTGTGCATGTGTCACAATTAATGCTCCTAATCATGATTTCTAACCCATAATTTCCATTTGTAAACATTAACCCAAATGTTTACAACAACAAAAAGATACGGTAACATCTAAAGTAAACTCGTGACGGATCATAAGGATACCCCTCACCTGTATATACATACCTACATCCGCATTCCGACCGAATGCGAATGTGATGAGACGAAAGTAATCCAACAAATCTAATACTAGGATCCGGCTTAAACCAAAGCCCACTAGTATGATCCGTCCGATCATGATCCGTGCACTACTGCACGTATATGATCGAACCCTGCCATATATCATACAGCCTCTACAACGTTTCGCCCGAAACTTGAGAAACTGTCTGTGGGGGACTCTAAAGACTCGTCAATACTTTGGCTGTGGATTTAACCACTAGCACGTCAGTGGTACTAGCCGTACGTAACGGGCTACCAGGTATTGACCAAAAGGGAGGTCGATGAGCGAACTCATCCTGACACTCTACCGAGCCTGTCAGTGACAATATCCGTACAGTCCGGTCCGTTCGTCTATGAGCATCGCATGTCGGGCCTAGGGGGTTGGTAAAAGTCAGACCCCCAAAAGCGGTACAAGTCGTGTCGGATTGTAGCCCAGAACACCCTAAGATACTACTGGAATACCTACCAGTAAATCTCCTGCCTTGGCCAAGGACTTCGTGTAATGGCTCTCCTAGACACAGCGCGATCTCACCCCCAATACCGGGAGAGACAAAACCCCTGTCGATCTGCTCACTGCCTCCATGTGGCTCGGGACTGTACCCAACTAAAACCTGTTTGCACGACTCCTTTGAGCCGTGGTAGGGTAGTAATCAAAGCACAGTGGGAACTCACACGAGACAAATGACGATCTCAGGTCGATGAACTAACCTGTACACATGTCACCAGGGAACTGCTATCTGACGTCAGGTATAATACCAACTAGCATGTTCCCGGCGAGTCCTGTCCGGTGTACTCATAACCCAATGAGCACCTGTATATATCTTAGGTGATCCAACTGACACCAATGGCTTGTGAGACCGGCCACCGCCCCTCGTCGGGGTCTCGACTGTATACACTAGTCTACTAATGGAGTATCGATGCCCAGTCTCGAAACTCCCACGACTAGGAACCACTTTAAGGATGTGTTTATAGACCCCAGCTCCCACGTATATGATCGCTATCATACTGCTGGCCGTCAAGCAAGAATCCTAAGGGCTCTATCAATGTGTAATAGTGATCTGTAAGGTCACCTAAAGCTGTACATGATGATAGAGATACACCAGATAGCATACTATAATCTTGAGTGAGACTGTCCTACCGGTATAGGTCCTTCCTCAATCATTGCAATCACGTGCCTGTGATCTAATAATTGACTCTGAGGGCACTATATCCAACAGTTTGGGTGATTGTCAATCGATTGACCAAAACAGCTCATTTTATACCATTCCGAGTTGGTTAGTCGACGGAGGCGTTGGCAGAGCGGTACATGCTGGAGATTGTGAGATTGCATGGAGTACCAGTTAGTATCGTTTCTGATCGTGATACTCGGTTCCTATCACACTTTTGGAGGAGTCTACAGGAAATTTTAGGAACTCGTTTGAAGTTTAGTACGACTTATCATCCTCAGACAGACGGACAGTCCGAGAGGATGATCCAAACTCTTGAAAATATGTTGAGAGCGTGCTTGTTAGACTTTAAGGGTTCGTAGGAGGATCATTTACATTTAGTAGAGTTTTCTTACAATAACAACTTTCAGGAGACTATACAGATGGCTCCATTTGAAGTATTGTACGGTCGTAAGTGTCGCTCACCTGTCTGTTAGGACGATGTTGGAGAAAGAAGATTATTGGAACCGGATCTCATTGTGCAAACTGTGGAGAAAGTTAGCTTGATCCATGATCATATGAAAGTGGCACAGGATCGACCGAAAAGTTGGGCTAATACTGGAAGAATACCTTTGGAGTTTGTTGTTGGTGACCTTGCATTCTTGATGATATCACCGACTAGGAGAGTAATCCGATTTGGTAGTCGAGGCAAGCTTAGTCCTCGATTCGTAGGGCTTTTCGATATCATTGAGTGTGTCGGAGAGGTTGCGTATCGATTGGCTCTACCACCATCCTTGGCAGGTGTTCATGACGTATTTCATGTATCTTAACTCCGCAAGTATGTTCGAGATGAGATGCCTGTCCTTGATCACTCGGAATTGAAAGTGAGAGAAAATTTGACTTATAAAGAGCAACGGATGGCAATTGTGGATCGACGAGAAAAGGTTTTTAAGAATAGGATGATCCCTCCAGTGCTTGTTTCATGGGAAAATCGTTCGCATGGAGAATCTGTTGGGTTACGGCAGCGCCCCGGCCATCAAACCGTGGCTAAATGCGGAACAAAAATTTTCTAAACTGGCGCTACCATAACCCGATGCCCGGATCTACCCTAAACCCTAAACTAGCAAGCAATATAAAGAGTTAGGAATGGTTATACTGAGTTGATCCGTGTCCTTCGGTCTTCAACCTTCATCCCAAGCTCCTAGTGGTTGCGGATCGAGTTTGGTTGCCGGTCTTCCTCCATCTACGATGATCCACCCGAGGGAAACGGTGTAAGCTTCAGCCTCGCCAAGCGAGGCAACCGACGCTCCAAGGTTGCTAGCAATGGAGAGTGGAGGTGTAGGAATGTGTCACTATAATTTTTCTCTTATCACAAATGCTCCATGAGCAACTCAAGAAGATGAAGAGGAGGTGAGGAAACATGTGGCATGAGCAACTAAAGAAAATGGCTAAATCTCCAAGTGAGAGTGAGAATAATGAAGCAAGTGAAGAAAAGAAAAATGAGCAAGGCCTACTCAAGAAGTGGCAGCCCCTCCCATTTTCCAATCATCCAACAAAATATCTCATCTCATTTTTCAATAAACAAATCCATACCATACCTCTCAACATGCTAAACAATGTTCATGCCATGTCACCCCCTCCACCTCATTTGAAAAAACAAATGATTTTCTAAAAAAGGAAATCATACAAATGAGGTGTCCAATCTTCTAGAAACAATTCCGTATAAATACAGAATTCAACCTGGTATACGTATCGAAATACATATATGCGTATTCGTACCAAAATACGAATAGCCAAGAGAGAAAATGAATAGTGAATGATAATACTAGAATACATATATATATAAATTCATATATATATATATATAAATTACTAAATCAAAACCTGATTTAATAATCCGGCTTAATCCTAAGCCGCTAGTATTATCAACTGTCCGATTAAAGTCTGTGCAGCCTGTACACATATTTAATCGGACACCTGTATGTACCAACATACGTCATCTACACCATATCGCCTGAACCGTGAAAACCTTCTGTGTGGGACTCTAAAGACTCGTCAATACGCTGGCAGTGGGTTTAACCATAAGCACGTCAGCGGCACTAGCTGTACGTAACGGCTACTCAGGTATTGAGCGAAAGGAAGGCCGATGAGCAAACTCATCCATACCCCTACTGAACTTGACAGTGACAATATCCGTACACTCCGGTCTATTCTTCTAAAAGTATCGCATATTGAGTCTAGGGGTGGATAAGTCAGACCCCTAACAACGCGACATTTAGTGTCGGCATGAAACCCATCACCATCTGAGAAACTATCGATCCTGGATCGGTAATTCTCGTCTACCCCGGTCGAGAATTTCTGGTGATGGCCACCCGTGCACAACGCGACATCAACCCCCAATACCGGGAGAGGCGAATCCCCGACGATCCGCTTACTGCTTCCATATGGCTCGGGACTGTACCCAACTAAAACCTGTTTGCACGACTCCTTTGAGCCGTGGTAGGGTAGTAATCAAAGCATAGTAGGAACTCACACGAGACAAATGACAATCTCAGGTCCACAGACTAACCTGTACACATGTCACCTGGGAACTGCTATCTGATAATAGGATAATACCAACTAGCAGGTTCCCGGCGAGTCCGTCCAGTGTACTCATAACCCAATGAGCACCTGTATACTATCTTAGGTGAAAAAACTAACACCAATGGCTTGTGAGACCTGACCACCGCCCCTCATCGGGGTCTCGATTAGTATACACTAGTCTACACTGGAGTATCGATGCCCAGTCTCGAAACTCCCATGACTAGGGACATTTAAGGATTTGCTTATAGAACCCCAGCTTCCACATATATGATCTCCATCATAATGCTGGTAGTCAAGCAAGAATCCTATGAGCTCTATAACCATGTAATAGTGATCTGTAATATCACCTAAAGCATGATGATAAAGACAAACCAGATAGCATACTATCAGCTCGAGTAAGACTGTTCTACCGGTATAGGTCCTCCCTCAATCATCATAATCACTTACCCGCGACTATGATAATTGCCTTGATGGCATTATAGCCAACAATCTTCCACTTGCACTTAAGGCCAATTATTGCGGTGTCGCATACTCACAGCTTGTTTGATACCGAACACCCAACTTCTCTACTAAGCAGTTTCGCAAGGCTCGTTTGTGAAACTATTGTGTTCGAGAAATAGCCTCAGTGAGTGGATCCGCTCCAGTGTTTCTATCTTTATCTTTCTATATCTCAACTTCGCGGAGAATAACCATCTCTTAAAATGAGCAATACCTTGTCTTAGAATTTGTCTGGATATCTGATGGGACCCATTTCACAAATGAACTCCAAATCCAGAAAACTTCTTAGACTGTATCATCCACTGAATTTAATCAGTATCCTGCGCCATGCCTTCCTCAGTATCCGCTTGGACCACCTGTCCAACATACTGTCCCTCAGAAGAGGGAAAAACTATAACTCAGACAACCACTCTGCCATCCAGGTCACCTTGGAAGCCTGAAATGATAACCGTCTCCTGAAGGAGGCTGTCATTACCATATCCTTAGAACATCCATTTATGTTCATAAACTGCTTCCCTACATTTCTCCAGGATTGGATTAATATATGTTTATTGTAGCTAGTGCAAAAACAACATCTGGTGTGATACTTGACATTTCATTATTAACTCAATTGCCTAAACAAGTGATATGCTAATCATGCAGATCCCTCTCCCCGTTAGTCTATAAGACACCTTTAGAGAGGGTGACTCCATCACCTGCAGGTACACCACCATGCCAGGAGTCGTCCATTCTAAAACACTTTAGAACAGTGTCAAGTACCCAAATTGGGACACTTCCCAAATCTAGATCTAAAACCATAGATCTAGTAACTAGAAACCCTTATATTATATCCATGTCCCATGTGGAGAAACAACTGTGTGACAACCACAGTATAACCGATCGTAGTATAGGAATTTCACTTCCTATAAAGTACATGTCATCCCAAATACCAGGACATCACACTCTAGTACCTTCTTACTAGATCCATCTCCTATTCTGATGAAGTCAAAGCTTATGACTGTCACATCAAAAATAGATGATCTATTTCCGTTATACTTGCTTTAGTCTAGAAATAGACATAAGCTACTTGCTCTCTATGCTTCCACTGCTCCCACTGACTACAACAACTTTCTGGCAGAGTCATATACACGTGCACTTCTAAAGCTAGTTTAGAACGACGCTATACTCATCCTCTTGCCGGGTCTTATAATCTAGAACAGTAACAATGGCAAGTCTGTGTAAACAAGAATCTCCCCATCACCGTCTTTGAGAAGACCGAAGTACTTCTCGGGTACCTGAGGTTACCTACCAAATCTGCGGAGTGGCAAATGGAATGTCAAATCCAATTGAATCCTTAGAATCTATTAAATTTTCAGTGATCGTTTGTGGTTCTGGAATCACTTCCAGTTCTACCATACTCCCACTACTGTTTTATGAAAAAGTCCATTTTATTAAAACTGGTGGCAAGTCAAGAACAATATCACTATCGATCATCCAGATGGTAGAAAGTTAACCCTCGTCATAGCCCGGGATAACCCACAAACTGCCAATACTGAAACGTGTCTCGAGTTTATCCAGATTCTGGTTTTAAGCATCAGCCGGACAACTCCCTATACCTTAACATCGTTAAGATATAAATTGATTCTATATATATCCAATATAGAAACAAAAGCACTAATTTAATTAGAACTGGATTCAAAATCATGCAGCTGTATCAAGTGCATATCAACCAAATGGAAAGAGGCCAATCGGCATTACTCATCTAGGAGTGCATCCATATATGAGTAACCTGAAAGAGAAGCAAGTTCTCAAAACCATTATTATCAACGGAATACAAAACACAAGTATCTATATCTTCGACTACCTCAAAGAATCCTGATACTTCCAACAAATGGTTCTATTCTTTATTTTTATACCTATAACTTCTCAAAATCTGGACCTTGTATTTCAACGAAATACTTGTCTAGAACTGGAGAAGTCATGAGTAAACAGAATATAGTACGAGTACCTACCCCATTGTCCTAATGGACACTGGACAACATACAATACTTTGTATAAGTCCCCTGCATTCAATAACTCAAACCTTATGCGTCGTAGGTTGAAAACTGTACTATGGTTAAGAAGAATTACACCGCTGTTGAATACACCTTACCTAACGATCAACCGATATAGGTAAATGTCACAGACATAATTTCAAAAATTTATATCTCACTTTATAAAATAAATGTACAGATATATCAGTTTGAAACTGGTGCATAACTACGGATATTCAAAACCAAAAATTTACCGATAGGCAAAAACCAGATGATTTTCTCAAATATCACCAATTACAACGAATTCTGATATAATGAAGATCTAATCACCCAATTCCCAATATGTTACTCCCACTCACCATCTGTAACACTATACAGATGTGAGAAATGAATCTGGTAAATACATACCCTGGAGTTAGAATCCAATTGGGAAAACAGTTTTCACTTAATATCGCACAGTCGGACTGAAACATGAAAATATTTCAAAGGGGTTAACCTGGTATTCCTAGTAACGCCTCTTCCACTATCCTGATTCATGACAGTAACCATATACTTATCTTCTCTCACTTCAATCCCTTTATTATGTCTTTACTTATTACCTTCTGTACACATTTTTTAGGCTAATTGGTTTTCTTCCTTCCCTACCCTTCGGCACCAGCCTAAGATTTGGAAGAAGACTATCCAATAAGCGTAATAGGTGTACACTCCTTATGCCAGGAGCCCTCGCAACCTGAGAGAAGGTAATGGGAAAAGACATCTGAATAATCCTATTCTATTTCTCCTGAACCGGAAACTATCCTCGAATTTGGAACGAATTCCTTCGAGTTCGTATGTAACTATACGATGGCATGTCCAAGCATTATGGATGTTCGTAGTGATACGACGTGTTCTGGAGAAATCCAAAGTGGATGTGGGAGTGGCAGGGGTATACACGGTTTTGTCGTGAATGATAGCAGTCGCAATTTTCTTTGCCATTATTCTAATCACTTTATATGTCTTTGCTTATTATCTTCTGTACACCACCTTTAGGCTAATTGGCTTTCTTCCTTCCCCACCTTTCGGCACCTGCCTATGGTCTGGAGGAAGACTATCCAATAAGCTTAATAGGTGTACCCTCTCCTAATCCTACGAGTCCTTACAACCTGAGAGAAGGTAAAGGGAAAAGACAACCGAATAATCCTATTCAATCTCTCCAGAAACAGAATCCATCCTCGAATCTTGGAACAAGTTCCTTCGAGTTCGTATGTAACTATACGATGGATTATCCAATAAGTGTGGATCTTCTTAGTGATATGGGGTGTTCTGGAGAAACGCAAAGGTGATATGGAGGTGGCAATGATATATGCGACACCGTGACATTCCAAAATCCAAAGTGTTTTAAGAAGGTTAGGTTAACTTGGTTCATGAGTTTTAGTCTAGGGTCGGGCCATGTTCGCTGCCAAAGAGAGAGAGAAAAGAAACACTCAGCGTGCACACTGACCTAGATCAGAATGGTTAATCACTTTATCTAATCAGGATGGCTCCCACTGTTTCCTCGAATTCTCCTCCAAACCCAAAAGGAGAATTAGTCGGGATCATTTAAAATCGCCCGAGGAGTAATCCTACTCACCAGTGAGGATCGAGATCCAACTATCATCGCTTGATAACTTGATGGAATCCACCCAAGTCACCACACTCCAGAAGGTATGCGCAAGCCTGGCAAGTTTCCTTTATGTTTGAAACTCCCGATGTGATTTTTACCCCTAACGACTTCACGGTCTTGATAGAGACCAACGCGCCATAAGTCGCTAGTCAAGTTTAACCCGTCATTATCCAAGATTGATCTAAACCCACCCGCACAAGACCTTGATAGAGACCAACGTGATTATGCGGCTGTCCTAGATAATCGCATATCCATGCTACAGACACGTATCACGCAGCTACCGTACACTATGCCTTGATAGAGACCAACGTACATAGCACGAATACAACGAGATACCTATCTGAAATGATGGAGGGCTACGGCTGGTTTTTGGCAAAATTTTTTTAACGTAATGAATTTGATATCGTTGAAGGAACCGAAGTGGTTTTACAAATATATAGTGGCGAAAACTTTGGCTAAAGAGGTCACTCCCGGTGAAGGGATCTCGGCTCTTTCCTCGTAGAATGAGGTGCAGGATATTCCAAACTGAATACCACGAAGCAAAACAAAAGAAATGACTATAGTGAAGTTATTACGCCGACGCAAATTTTTTCTCAAGGGGTCACTCCCGATAAAGGGATCTCATCCCTTGCCTCGTCGAATGAGGTGCAGGATATTCATAACCGAATACCACTGTGCAAAGCAAAAGAGAACGTCTGTAATGTCAGTTTTTAAAAAACTTGGTTCTAACAACATCATATATATGTTTGTTTTATCTTTGCATTGATCAGAATCAGCACAGTCCCATCAATTAATCACACCAGAAAAGAACGTAAATATGATGTACGTATATACCATCCGCATGGATGTGAAAGCAATGGGAAAACTAAGCTAGTGGTTCAGAAAATACCTCATTTGGCAACTCAAGAAAATTCTTGAGTTGCCTCAAGTGTCCAAAACCTTTCCTTTCTTGGTCCAATGTGTTTCCCTTGAGCTTGTGCAACATTTTTGTGAAATGAGGGTGGGGTTTTGAGTTGCTTTCCATGGTGTTTTGGGGGATTTTGTGAAGAGGGAGAGAGGGACAACAACAGCAGCAGCAATATAAGGGGGGGAGAGAGAGAAATGAGTGAAGAATGAAGAGGAATGGCCAAGTCAACACACCCTCACCTTTCTCTCCCTCACCCATACCCAATATTATATACCTTTTCTTTTCTTTTCTTTTCTTCTCTCATAAAATCATCAACCATGATAAAACATGTAGGAAAGCCATGGAAAAATATGTAACAAGTGTAAAAAAAAAGATATGGTGCATGTTTTGCACAAATATGCTAAAAATCCGATTAGCGATTTTTAATCGCGATTAGCACTAAATTAGTGTCAAACTTATCATAAAAACTTAAAATTTGCATAATTCACATAAAACACCCTCTTTCTAGTAATTTCTATAATTTTCCAAATTTTTCCCATTTTATCGGTATATAATTATACCGAAATATTAAAATATTAATTAAAATTAATATTAAATTATAAAAATTCCCCAAAAATAATATTTTATTTTTCTGAAATGTTACAATCTTCCCCCCTTAAAGAAATTCGGTCCCCGAATTTAAAATTTAAACCCCAAATTCTAAAACATTTCAATAAAAAGTCCAAGTCGTCGGGGCTCCAAAATCATCAATACATAAAACGCATCATAGCGCAATGCATGCGCAAGCAGATCACTGAAAAACAAAACTCCGCCAAGTATCCCGCAATCATCGGAGTTATGGTACAGACACACTGTCAAATCCAAAACAAAACCAATATGATATAAATCAGAACTATACATGTAAATATCTGAAGAAAATACATGCCAAATCCTTTTAAGTCGATGTGCGATGCGCATAACACTGCACAGTGGCGGACGTCTATTATAATAAAATAACCATATACGTATATATCCTTTGTTTAATATGTACGTTCCGCCGTTTTGAAAACAATTTAGAAGGGTTTCCTTGTTTTAAACGTTTCGTGTCATATCAGACACGTAGGTAATTACTGAGACTATAGCTCTCTTTTTGGAAATCCTTTCGATAACCATCAATGCATGCAAAATATGTCCAGGTACTGTCCTCTGACTAGTCATGCTCAGTACGAAAACAAATAGCAAATATCATAAAAACGTACTGGTCCATAAGGAATAAATCCTAAAAATGTATATAAGAATACCCTGTGCGTCTGGTGCGCACGGAAATCAAAATCCATATATGTGCCATACATATGCATAGAAACATCATCTAGGTGCAACGGGTGTGCACGAAACATCTGCCAAGGGCAACGAGCGTACCTGACAGCAAAATCAGGTACATCTGACATGCACAAGGAATCCCGATTTAGTGCATTTGGTGTGCACCAAAATCGTATCTCAAGACATGCGTTCATCACGCGCGAAAATCCAAATCAAAACACTAAAAGTGCATGAAAACTATGCTGGAAGCATAAATCAAATCACCGGCCTAAAATAGGCATGAAATCACAATCAATACCTCAAGCGTAATAACTATGCGTAAAATATAAATACCCAGTAGGTGCAACCATGGTGCACGAAAACAGAATCATGGAACTCAGCCATCAAGACCAAATCATGCGAACAGATCTCCCAAAATACCGAAATCCAAGATGACGGATACGTGATAATCGAATCACCAAATCACAAATCATAAATACCGTCTTTGATATATCCTCCTTCAAAGTCGAGAAGGTGTCGGTGCATCCAATGCTAGCAGCACAAGACATTTACTTGCCTCTTGCTCACGGTCTGGCGTCCTCTGTCTCTGGGTACTTATCTTCTCTGTGGATTAACAATCTCACAATCCATTGGCTCATTGGCCCTGTCAGGTGTGCTAACAGGGACGATTCCGTTCTGGTACTTCTCTGGTCATCTGCGTCCTCAGCACAGCATTTCCTCAGAAACTGGTCGCATCCCAACGCCTCTGCAGACATATCCGACCTTTAACCTTAACGGGGAGTAACAACAGCTCATCAGCATCTCGCACGAACCTCTTGTCCCACTTGTCTATATCATCGTCTACTCCGATGTCACGTCTCTATCTGCGCACTGCAAATGTTCTCAGCTACGGTCAATCCGAAGTCTCTCACACGGACTCGAAATCACGAACTCGGTATCTTCATCACTCTATAGAAGATATCTGGCCGAACACGTCCTCGGAAACTCGTCCCAACCTGCGGAAGTATACTCCATATTCGTCCATTCTTGATCAACTCACAACGCCTCTGCATGCGTATCGCACCTCTAATATCAGCGGAGTGAAACGTCATCTCGTCGAATTCTCGTGCGAACTCCTTACTCCACTCTGTTCCCATGTCGACTGATTCGGACTCGTCTCATCGTGGCTGCATGGACTGCGCTCCAACGGCTATGCTCGTATCTGGAGTCTCTTAAGCAATGTGTCCCATCGTATGATATCCGAAAGATGTCGAACCATCCGATCGATTTGTCAAAACTTCATAATCCCCAAGAGATCAACATCTTGAGTACAGTTTAATAGTATTCTGGTACATACCACAACACCTGTGGACCAACCGTAGAAGGGCAAACCCAAGCCTCACAAATGGCACCGCTAAACTGCCGCAAACCCTAAGGTTCGAAGGCGTTCCATAGTCATTACGTCGAGTTAGGGTTTCATTCTTCTAGAGGGTCCATAGCATTACTTTCATTGTCTTCCGAATACTTTAAACTTGGAAATGGGTTCCTGACATTCGATCATCTCTATCGACTCTCAATGAATCGGCGTGAAGTCGTCTCTAGCTGGAATCAATTTATCTGTTGACCTCGCATCGGGGTAAGCGAACGAACCACATGTCCTAGTCATTCATCCTCGGATGACTAGCGACCTTCCATCATCTCTGAGTATATGCTCAAGCTGCAGTAGCTCCAATCATCTGGACGATATCTCGTCATTTGCAGCAACAACGGGCTCATTCGTCTGTACGCTGAACAGCGCCTCAAGCAATATGAATAAGCGATATATCAATGGTCATCAAATTCTGGTTGGCCTCTAGCAGTAGCCTAATCCTCTGGTGCCGATCAGCACATCCGGGAAATCTCGTAAAAGCGATCAGTCAAACGCTCACGGCGTGAAAACACAATAAAACGAAGCCTTCTATGAAGTCGTACGTCTCTGGAATCACGCCTTGGTCAGTCCTCGTCTATGATGAGCTCAAGCTGACGCAACTCTAGCCGTAGCTCTCTCTACCCGTGTAATCGTGGCAGCAACATCATAACCAGTATCGATGAGGATAGATCATAGGAATGAATATAATACTGTGTAAGGAAATGTACATCCTAAGGTTTCTTAAGCGGAGTAGCGTATCGTAAATATGCCGCGGAACATACGTACGGTACGTCACTCTACTTAAGTCACCAGCTCCATCAACCAAGGGTCATCCTACGCGACGAAAGTTCGGGTATAATACCCCCTCGATTAAGTCTAAGTTCTGTAAGGTTAAGCCTAAGTTCCGTATATATATAAACGCTTTAGGCTCCACATAGTAAAACTTAGACTCGAACCAAGGTTAACCTAGCGCTTTGATACCAATTTTTTCACGATCCAAAATAGCACGTGACTGGCACTTGAATCATATGAAGTCTATAGGACCCCATCTAATCCAAGTAAGCCGAAAGCCCAGAAATCTAAAACCATTTTTAAGCAATAAATAAAGGAAATAGTTTTAAGAAGTGAAGAAAACAAGTTTTTAAAACAAGGGTTTTAAAATAGGTAAGCCGAATATGCATTTTAAATCCTCAATATCTTTTCTAAAAATTTCGGTAGAGTTTCCTTTGTAAATACTGGCCTCAAACGGGGTACAACATGAATAATATATATATGCACAATAAAAAGGCATCCCCAAGCGGGAGCTAGCTCTTCGTCAATCGACGGTCACAACCACGCAAGCAATATAATATACAACGCCAAAGGGCCAGGATCAAAAACTCAAAAGAAAACTCAAATCAGCCTGAAAACCATAATACTACAACGCGCGATTCTAAGGTCGAAATAATACACAACTGGTTTTCTAAGTCTGAAACAATATACAAGTTTGGTTGATGGAATTTCTAGATACAACTGAATAATACATATACAATGGTGGTTCTGATGCAAAAGAATCCACCTACCAAAGCAAGTCACCCGTAAGGAAAGCAGTGTACCAGAAAAGCCGCAATGAAACCTGTACGGCAAAACCTGCAAGAAACTGTGGCACAACGGGGGTGAGTTGTTAACTCGTGAATAGAAAACATCACAGAGCAGAAATCGTATGCATGACATAATCCTAGGTCAATACGATCGGTAATAATATATCCTCAATATGAATAAGTCTGAGGCATGATAAGGTGGTTAGGGTAAACATCTATACATAAGTGTAGTACCAAAAGCTCGTGTCAGTGCCTCAGGTAGCAATATATCATAAATATGAGGTATGATCAATGTAATCAATGTCAACTATATCAAGAAGTCTAATAGTATGTGGATATCATCCAACTATGTGATCCATGTCTGTATGTATGTGGATCTCGTCCACATGTCACCCAATGACAATAAGCATCATACATGTAAATATCATAAAGCATATGCATGGAAGTATGAGGATATAAATCAACATGTGTCCCTCGAGACATATCAAAATCATGAAACCTGAGTGTCTAGCATCGACACCCGAAAACATCATGAAAACTGTGCCTAGCATCGGCACGTAAATCCTCATATATATGGGGCTCCGTCAGTCTGAATCGGCCTACATCATCTCTCAACTCCGGTCGGTATCCTCTGGATATCCGCTGAGCTCAAATACAATCACTGGTAGGCAGTACTCCCCTGCCGGGCTCACCGTCTAGCATATACGGGTCTTCTTGCCCCGGGGTACCTCACCGGGTTCACCATGTACCCGCAGACGGTGCTACCGCTCCTCGAATCGGGTTTCACATGCCACTTTCAGAACCGAGAAATCGCATGGTGGACGTACTGAAATATCATATCAAGGGTAACCGGGTTTTTCAAACAATACATACTTTCTTTTAAAATACCCACGGTTCCCAAATCCAGAAATATCATGGAAATAACATATCTCAATGCGTATAATCAAAAGCATGATGCATGCGACATGTAAAAGAAATGTAAGCATATCAGTATATCATGCAATATAGAATAGTAATATGCACATATTGAGGGAAACCGCTCTTTTAAAATGAATCAGTTTTAAAGAGTATCTTGCGGTTTCCAAATCTCCAAATCCAGCGAGAATTATCTATGTATGTGCGAATACGTATGTATGCACATATGGGTGTACAATGGGTATGTACACAAGTATGCCATGCAAGGGATCATATCCTGAATGTAGCAGTACTACAGTTTAGTGACATGGCAATTATCGATGATGAAGTGTGTGAGCCGGCAAGCAGGTGTACGTGGAACATATGCATCATCGATAATGGTGCCGGTGTCCTAACAGCATGAGTTTAATATAACAATAACCATTTGCACATGCAATGCGATGCGAATAACAAGAATATGCAGGAATCGACTAATAAACGCAATAGTGACGCATTTGCACCAATATAAAATACCATACAGTTTACCTTTTGAAATAAGACGAATCGGGGTTTTTAGTAAAATAAGGGCTACGGTGTTTTTAAGAAAAGATGCGTCTTTTGAAATATCCGTAGTATCCCTGTGCCTATCTTTGAAATACTCCCGATTCGTTAGTTTTGAAATAGGTATGACTCGGTCTAGCTTAACATCTACTAAGCAAACTACAGATCTAACCAGCAAGCTAATCGGGAGGGGTATGGAAACCACCTAAATCTGAGTCGATATATGTATACATATAATAGTCGGTGATCCCGCCTCAAGGTACCGCGTACGATACAATATCATATGACATCCTCAAGTCATGAGTGCGGATCTTATCATCAAATAAAGCACGTACGGTAAATCATTGTACGGCATCCCAAATCTGGGTATGAGTCAATATCATATTCATCTCATCAATTATCTGGTATCCTTATCATCATATCTCATGGCACTATGCCCAATCTCATCGACTCATCTTCCAATATCATCCACTATCATCATGTAGGTATATGTATAGCAATAAGCATGTGTGTGCGTGTGGGTGTAAACCTATTCTAGGGTTCACAATTAGGAACTATACTAGTTTATTTCTACGCCCTAATCTAACCATAGTACACCTAATCTCATCTCAAATATCCACGACACACAATAAGCTATCATATATAGTATATATATACTATACTAAATATCGAACTACGGGGGTGCTATACGCCATCCACCCGACTTCCCCCGTAGATATAATCTACTCACCTTGAATCCTGCGTGTCGGTGTCGATGTCGCCTTCATCTTCTTCATCGTATGAAGCCCTTGAGAAGGTACCTACAAGATAACACAATCGCAAATAAACCTTAAAATCACATCGAGAAAACCAAACGACGCGCTAAGGCCTATAGGTTAGAACCTATGGACTACGCTTTCAAAACCATCAAACAATCCTCGATATCATCGTATAAACGCCAAGTAATCGAGGTAAAATGCAATTATACAAATCCATAATTTAAAATACGCAAAACGAAAACACGAATTAAAACAGCAACTCAGGAAAAAGGCTCCAGATTCTACCCTAGGTCAAATTGGACAATTTTGCATATGTCAGGGGTCTAATTCATAGATGTAGGAGCTACAGAACAAGAACGAGCCAAAATGCTCCAGGTCTGGCCGCAAATTGCGGCCAGAAGGAATAAATCTATGGCCATGGTTGGGAGTTAGGGGCTAGGGTTTTGGTGGTAGCTTCCTAGGTGCCTGCATGTATCACTGTCCATGCAAAATAATTTTCAGAGTTTCGGGGTGATAGCAGATTCCATTTAACTTTCACAGAATCATAGTTTTTCCGATATCGGCTTTTCTAAATCCGTATTCCGGGTTTCTAGTCTCTGGTTTAGGTGTGGATTCTAGCAGTAGGGGGTTTGTATGGCTTCTACCGAGCTTAATTGCTCACCACAACTCTCAATTTCCAATTACCCTAACTAGAATTTTCATATCCTCACTAAACATCACTATATCGGTTTAAAGTTAACATGGATGTGAAAGCAATGGGAAAACTAAGCTAGTGGTTCAGAAAATACCTCATTTGGCAACTCAAGAAAATTCTTGAGTTGCCCGAAGTGTCCAAAACCTTTCCTTTCTTGGTCTAATGTGTTTCCCTTGAGCTTGTGCATCATTTTTGTGAAATGAGGGTGGGGTTTTGAGTTGCTTTCCATGGTGTTTTGGGGGATTTTGTGAAGAGAGAGAGAGAGAGGGGCAGCAGCAGCAGCAGCAATATGAGGGAGAGGGAGAGAAATGAGTGAAGAATGAAGAGGAATGGCCAAGTCAACACACTCTCACCTTTCTCTCTCTCACCCATGCCCAATATTATATTCCTTTTATTTTCTTTTCTTTTCTTTTCTTCTCTCATAAAATCATCAACCATGATAAAACATGTAGGAAAGCCATGGAAAAATATGTAACAAGTGTAAAAAAAAGATATGGTGCATGTTTTGCACAAATATGCTAAAAATCCGATTAGCGATTTTTAATCGCGATTAGCATTAAATTAGTGTCAACTAATCATAAAAACTTAAAATTTGCATAATTCATATAAAACACTCTCTTTCTAGTAATTTCTATAATTTTCCAAATTTTTCCCATTTTATCGGTATTTAATTATATCGAAATATTAAAATATTCATTAAAATTAATTTTAAATTATAAAAATTCCCCAAAAATAATATTTTATTTTTCTGAAATGTTACACCTGTCGTGTGGATAGCTTGTGCAACGAAAACCTAGACCCCTACGAGTGCGGCAAGTTACCCGCCAATCCCAGAAGCGAGGCAACCCTAATCAACAACGTGAATGGGTCACCCAGCACTTCATTGAATCCGGTAACTTGAGCACCCCTCCGTGGGTCAACCTATACCCCTTACGAGTGCGGCGAATAGCCCGCCAATTCTAGAGTAAGGTCCCCTCTGTCTCAACGCCATGAGATGTGGGCCCTTTGCCCTCTAGAACCTGGCTATTCGTGCACTCCACCGCGGGGTAATCTTAGTACAGAAAAGAAAAGAATATGTACAAGGGTGACATCGACCTCAACCCGGTCATGCTCCAAACAAATAATATACAAACTGGCAGTGACGGCAGTCCACATGTAAGACGCTTGCCCCGCAATATCAAATGTACAAATGAGTCTAAACTGTACTAAAATTGCACCAAAGCTATCCACCACGACGATCCAACCACAATCACAACACAATACAGAACATCAACGTGAATGTCACGTTCGCAAACCCGTCTAAAAGAACATATAGCAATTAGACGAGTTGTACCGCTCGAATGACATTCACGGTCGTAGATAGTAATGCATGTACTGAAAACATTTAAACAGTGCTAAAATATCGACTTCAAAATAATCCCGAATAGCCCCAAACAATTAGATAAAACCATATCCAAAATGGGCTAAACTAGCAATACCACTGAACCAATATTCCACAGACTAGACCACACCACAAAAATCAAGTCCTAGTTCCCTAGAAAAACTGGCCACATCGGAATATTTCCCATTCTCGCCGGTCCAGTAGAAGAGTTAAGGGCTCGTATTTGGTGTGTGTTCTAGTAGTCATCATAGAAGTCTTATGCAGTTGCTTAAAATTTTTTTTGAAGACTTTGAAAAATCGACAGAAACTGGAATATTCAGGGTATTGATTTGGAGTTGTTTCAGTTTCGACACTTTAACATTGTCTAAAACTGCTAGTAAGGGGTTTACGGGTTGGCTCTGATATCATGTTGGGTTACGGCAGCGCCCCGGCCATCAAACCGTGGCTAAATACGGAACAAATTTTTTCTAAACTGGCGCTACCACAACCCGATGCCTGGATCTACCCTAAACCCTACACTAGCAAGCAATATAAAGAGTTAGAAATGGTTATATCGAGTTGATCCGTGTTGTTGGATATAGTGCCCTCAGAGTCAATTATTGGATCACAGGCACGTGATTGCAATGATTGAGGGAGGACCTATACCGGTAGGACAGTCTTACTCAAGATGATAGTATGCTATCTAGTTTATCTTTATCATCGTGTACTGCTTTAGGTGACCTTACAGGTCACTATTGCGCGTTGATAGAGCCCTTAGGATTCTTGCTTGACAGCCAGCAGTATGATGGCGATCATATACGTGGGAGCTGGGGTCTATAAGCACATCCTTAAAAGGTCCCTAGTCGTGGGAGTTTTCGAGACAGGGCATCGATACTCCAGAGTAGACTAGTGTATACAGTCGAGACCCCGACGAGGGGCGGTGGCCGGTTTCACAAGCCACTGGTGTCAGTTGGTTCACATAAGATGTATACAGGTGCTCATTGGGTTATGAGTACACCGGACAGGACTCGCCGGGAACATGCTAGTTGGTATTATACCCGACGTCAGATAGCAGTTCCCTGGTGACATGTGTACAGGTTAGTTCATCGACCTGAGATCGTCATTTGTCTCGTGTGAGTTCCCACTGTACTTTGATTAGTACCCTACCATGGCTCAAAGGAGTCGTGCAAACAGGTTTTAGTTGGGTAAAGTCCCGAGCCACATGGAGGCAGTGAGCGGATCGGCAGGGGTTCGTCTCTCCCGGTATTGGGGGTGAGACCGCGCTGTGTCTGGGAGAGCCATTACATAAAATCCTTGGCCAAGGCAGGGGATTTACTGGTAGGTATTCCAGTAGTATCTCAGGGTGTTCTGGGCTACACTCCGACACGACTTGTACCGCTTTTGGGGGTCTGACTTTCACCAACCCCTAGGCCCGACATGCGATGCTCATAGACGAACGGACCGGACTGTACGGATATTGTCACTGACAGGCTCAGTAGGGTGTCAGGACGAGTTCGCTCATCGACCTCCCTTTTGGTCAATACTTGGTAGCCCGTTACGTACGGCTAATACCTTTGACGTGCTAGTGGTTAAATCCACAGCCAAAGTATTGACGAGTCTTTAGAGTCCCCCACAGACAGTTTCTCAAGTTTCGGGCGAAACGTTGTAGAGGCCGTATGGATTTATGGCAGGGTTCGAACGTACGCGTGCACTTGTGCACGTGTTATAGTTCGGACGGATAATACTAGCGAACTTTGGTTTAAGCCGGATCCTAGTATTGTACAGTGTAGATTTTGTCTCATTGCATTTGTATTCGGTCGGAATACAAATGCTTCCGGTTGGAATACAAATGCGGGTATGTATATACAGTCGCGGGGTTATCCTGTAATTTATTACGGGATCGTTTTTTGAAGTTGCCAGTTTGCATTCCGTTTCGGCCATTTTTCTTTCTTCCATTCTTGGCTGAAATTCCTTTGATGAAAAGGGGCTTATTTGCAAAATGGGGTTTTTGAAAATGGAGGTTTTTTTTGTGGTATCCGGGACTCCAGCAGTTTATTGGATGGTTCTAGCATCTTTTGCTTTTTTGATGCTCATTGCTTGCATTAATTGTGAGGGGATTGATAAGGATATTGGTGTGACTCATTTTTCTTGCTATCATCCAATTTCTTTTGCTTTTGATCATTGCTTTTTCCTTCTCCATTAAGCATGGCCGGCCACTAGGAGATGGGGGGGCTGTCCAAAATTTTGGGTGGGGAATTGATCTCATTTCATTGCCACAAAATTCCATAGCTCCATTTCAAAGTTGATTCCTCCACCTTCACATCTAAATGGCAACTTCAAACAACCCCTCGAGACATAGCATTCTACACTCAGTCTACAGCAATCTTGGACACGTCAGCTAGCCAACTTCGTGTCCGAGTTGCCTCGGTTCAGAGGTGGGAGCCCGTAAAAAGACTCGGTGATGTGGTGCCCTTTCCGACGAGGAGATCGAGACCGGAGATGCCGCGGGGAGCTTGGGATGGTGGCCGAAGACCGAAGGACACGGATCGCTCGGTATAGCTCTCTACCCTCTCTTTTGTTAGCTAGTAGTAGGTTAATGGTCCGATCCGGGTTTTATAGTCCGCGGTAGCGCCGGTTTCTAGTTAAAGAAAAGTTTTTGTTTCCGCTTTTTGGCCTCGGACAGACGGCCGGGGCGCTACCATAGACTTACATGGTATCAGAGCCACGCCATTAACCTTTTCTAGCTTGCTCTAACGTGTTTAGAACTTCGATCGAACAAAAATTCCAAAAACCACAATTTCAAAATGCACTTTCTGTCGAAATTTTTTTTGTGCTCGAAAAATTATTTGGTGTATTGTAGAAATTCGTGCAGGGTTTTTTAAGAAGACTGCAGAAAACTGGTGGCATAACAGCACTGTAGCGCCGCGGAACCGCGGCCATAACCCCGTTTTGGCCGCGGTTCCGCCGCCGCACTGTAGCTGCACTGCACCATTTTTCTACAGTGCTCTTTAAACTTAGAATTGGGGTTTATGGTATATTCTGTTTGGGCCCAGATTTATTTTGAGTATTGGGTGTTGTGCTTGGGGCCCACTTGGGGAATTTTTGTCGATCGAAAATTTTAAACATGTTAGTTCACAGTATTTACATTATATCTGCGACCGTGAATGTCATTTGATCGGTAAATCCTGTCTAATTGTTATAGCTCTTTTAGACGGATTTGCGAACGTGACATTCACGTTGATATTTTTTTAGGGGGTACAGGTTGACCCAAGGAGGGGTGCTCAAGTTACCGGATTCCGTGAAGTGCTGGGTGGTCCATTCATGTTGTTGAAGGGGGCTGCCTCGCTTCAGGTTTTGGCGGGTAACTTGCCGCGCCCGTAGGGGTCTAGGATTTCATTGCACAGGCTATCCACACGACCAGGGGAACGTCGGGTTTCAGTTGTGGCTCTGTGAAACCCGGGGCTTCCAGATTATCTGTATTGTTCTGTGATGCTTATTACATTTCTGTGATGTTGCATTTTATCATGCCTTGAGCGATTATTATATATTGATATATATAATAGTAGATGTTGTATATGTTTTGCATCCACGCTAGTCCAGTCCCCGCTCTGTCGTTAGTTAAGTAACCTAACGGGTGATGTCGGGACCCAGTGGCGAATGCAGATGGCATATACGTACATCGTATTTTCGTTCTTTTGTGGTATGATCAATTGATGGGACTGCGTTGATTCGGATCAATGCAAGCTAAACAAACCTATTCTGATGTTGTTGGAACATTTTTCAAAAAAATCTGTTATTGCAAGGACGTTCTCTTTTGTTTTGCACAGTGGTATTCGGTTATGAATATCCAGCACCTCAGTCGACGAGGCAAGGGCCGAGATCCCTTCACCGGGAGTGACCCCTTGGACAGAAGTTTGCGTCAGGGTAATAACTTCACTATAGCCGATTGCCTTTTGCTTTGCATCGTGGTATTCAGTTGGAATATCCTGCACCTCATTCTACAGGGAAAGAGCCGAGATCCCTTCACCGGGAGTGACCTCTTTAGCAAAGGTTTTCGTCACTATATTTTTATAAAAAGCTATCCGGTTCCTTCAACGATATCAAGTTCATTACGTTAAAGGTTATTCGCCAAAAACCATT
This sequence comes from Agapanthus africanus, assembly GCA_030015575.1. NCBI lineage: Eukaryota > Viridiplantae > Streptophyta > Magnoliopsida > Asparagales > Amaryllidaceae > Agapanthus > Agapanthus africanus. The sequence continues at coordinate 199,706,060 of CM057350.1, forward strand.
CGTAGCCCTCCGTCATTTCAGACGGGTAGCACGTAGTATTCATGCTATGTTTGTTGGCCTTCGTCAAGGCATAGTGAATGGTAGCTGCTTGTTACCTTTCTGCTGCATAGATAGATGCGTTGGTTTGGGACAGTCATACAGCCTTGTTAGCCCTAGTCAAGGGCTTGTACGGGTGGGTTCAAATTAACCTGGACAATGACGGGTAGAACTTGACATGTGACTTATGATTTGTTGGTCTTAGTCAAGGTCATAAGAGCATGGGGTAAAAATCACATCGGGAGTTTCTAAAGAAACTGAAACTTGCCAGATATGCACATACCTTCTGGAGTGTGATAACGTGAGTGGATTCCATCACGTTATCATGCGATGATAGTTGGATCCCGATTCCCACTGATGAGTTGGTTTACTCCTCGGGTGATCCCGACTAATTCTTCTTTCAGGTTTGGAGGCGAATTTGAGGTTACAGTGGGAGGTTTCCTGATTAGATAAAGTGATAACCATTCTGATCTAGGTTAGAGTGCACGCCGAGTGTTTCTTTTCTCTCTCTCTTTGGCAGCGACCATGGCCCGACCCTTGACTATGACTCAGTGACCAAGTTGACTGAACCTTCTTAAAACACTGGCTTTTGGATTGTCAGAGTTGCATACCTCATTGCCACTCCTACTTTTACCCTTTCTCCAGAACATCCCGTATTACTACGAACATCCACTTCCATTGGATAAAACCATCGTATGGTTATATACGAACTCGAAGGAACTTGTTCCAGATTCGAGGATGGTTTCCGGTTCTGGAGAAAACGAATAGGACTATTCAGTTGTCTTTTCCTTTTACCTTCTCTCAGGTTGCGAGTGCTCCTTGGATTAGGGGATAGTATGTTAGTGTATATGCCCTAGAGGCCATTACTGTATCATACTAGTTTGTATATTACTTAATGGATGCTTGGGATATTCACCTTGTATATACAATCTTACTCAAAATAGTAGTATGCTACTTGGTTTGTTTCTACTTCAATGTGTACTTGTGTTTATTTCAGTATATCACTTATACGCATTAGTGGAGCCCTTAGGATCTTTGCTTGATTACCAGCGTTGTGATGGCAGTCACACTAGTGGGGGCTGGGTAATCTATAAGCACATCCTTATTCAGGTCCCTGGTCGCAGGACTATCGAGACAGGGCATCGATACTCCGGAGTAGACCAGCGCATGCGCTTCTCATCCCAGTGTGGGAAACGGTCTGTCCCACAGCCGTCAGTACGTCGTACTTGAGATAGTATGCGGGTGCTCGTTAGGTTACGGGTACACTGGACAGGACTCGTAGGGAACTGACTAGTTGGTATTATACCTATCGTCAGTTATCAGTTCCCAGGTGACATGAGTACAGCTTAGTCCGCTGACTTGACACTGTCACTTCGCCTCGGGTGTGTTCCCACTGTACTTTGATCACTACCCTACCACGGCTCAAAGGAGTCGTGCAAACAGGTGGTGGTTGGGTGCAGTCCCGAAGCACTTGGAGGCAGTGACGGTTAGACAGGATTCGTCTCTCCCGGTATTGGGGGTTGACATCGCGCTGTGTCTAGGAGAGCCATTACACGAGTAGTCCCTGGCCAGGGCAAACGAGATATACTGGTAGGTTTCCAGTGTTATCTCAGGGTGTATTGGGCTTCACTCCGGCACGACTTGTACCGCTATTGGGGGACTGACGTTTACCGCCCCCTAGGCCCGCCATGCGATGTATCAGACGAACAGACCGGACTGTATGGAGAATGTCACGCTCAGGCTCAGTAGGAGTTCAGATGGGTTTCGCCTCGTCGGTCTTCTTGTCGGCATTACCTGGGGACCGTTACGCACAGCTAGTGCCGCTTGCGGTCTGTGGTTAAACCCACTGCCAGCGTAGTGTTGAGTCTTTAGAGTCCCACACAGAAAGCTTTTCGCCTTTAGGCAAAAGAGTAGAGGTCGCATGGTATTGCGACAGGTCGCATGGTTTTGCGACAGGGTTCGGTCACATCCGTGCACTTGTGCACGTACAGTGTCCGGACAGTTTACACTAGCGGGCTTTGGTTTAAGCCAGATCCTAGTGTACCTTATGGGATTGGATTTATCCAGTTTGCATTCGTATTCCTCGGAACGCGGATGCGGGTGTGTATGCACAGTTGACAGGGAGGCAGAGGCAGCGGATTCTCATTAGGGTTGTTGACAGTTGACCGTTGACTTTTTGACTTTATGCTCAACCCTAATGAGAATATGATATGTGATTAACTATTATATTAATTAAGTATTATGGTGATATGGTTGTTGACTTGTTGACTTTTGTTGACTTGTTGACTTTGGTGACTTGTTGACTTTTGTTGACTTGTTGACCGGTTGACTAGGCTTGACTAGTTGACCATCATGATAACCATGGTTATCATTTCATGCCAAAGACTTTTTCTTGCTTGTTCATTTGAGTAAAATGAGTGCATGACATGATAAGGTTATGGTTACTTCAACCATCACATAAGACTTTTGTTGATATGATGAGTTATCATTGCTTTGGATTATGAGAGGGTGAGAGACAAAATACTTGCTCATTCTTTCTTGCTCATTCTCTCTCTTGTTCTTGAGCTCTCCTCTTGCTCTCACCCTCAACCTCTTGCTCCCTCTCTTGATCTATGGTTCTCTTGTCTCATGAGTTGAGAATCAAGAACCATAGATAAAATCCCATTCTAAATCATCTCTACTCATTCTAGTTCACTAGGTTTAGCAAACCAAGTGAACTAGTTTCTTCAAAGAACGAAGAAGGAGCTAAAGGTTGGAGCTTTCAAGTGGATCTATCTTCGGCGTACGGAGACAACGAGAAGGAGCCATCGAACCACCATCGGAGCTTGAAGAGAAGGAGTTCAAGTTTAGGTATAACCATCTTCATCCGAGTAGCTAACTCTCTTTAGCATAGTTTGCTAGTTTTAGTTTAGACAACGATCCCGACCATAGTTTAGTCCATATTGCCTCTTGCGATAAAAATTCGTTTTTTATACCGTTTCCGCCTCCCCGTAAGAACCGGGGGTCGCAATATGGACTTACAGTGGTATCAGAGCCTAACTAAACTTAAACTAGCTTGGTAGTGAAGTGTAACGAAGTTCGGAACCGGAAAAATCCAAAAACCAAACTTCACAAAAACTGAGTTTCTGTTGAAATTTTTTCTGCTCAAAATGAAAAACTTTACACTTGTAAATTCGGCTCAGGGTTTTGTGTGAACACCCAAGAAAAACGATACAGTGATTCGCCTAAAGTGCCGCGCTTCCGCCGCGTGATCCTTCTTAGCCGCCGCGGAACCGCCGCGACTTGGTGTCTTCTCTGCATCGTTTTTCGTGCAGTGTGTTTGTGTGTTGGTTTTGGGATTTTTAAAATATATTATATGTGCCCAGATTGTCCAGAAAAGAAATTTCCTTTTGGGGTCCTATAATTCCGTATTTTTCCCGAACTTCACTGCACTTTGACTATGATGGTTATATCTGTGATGCTTGCATGTGTTGAACGTCGGCTAATCGCTATAAGTCGATTAGTCGGGGTTATACATGATCTGTAATGTGCTGGAATGTGTATATGAATGTGTTGGACTGTCGCGGGTGAATAGCCGGGGTGGATGTGAGATGAGCTTTTGTTTTTCTTTCATTCATTGTAAATGTAAATTGATGTAATAATATTATTTGTTTGGCCGCACAACCGGGTCGGGGTTGTAGCCGTCATTGTATAATTCTTTTTACTGTTTTTGCTCCTAGGATAGACCCATGGAGGGGTGCACAAACTACCGAGTACTTGGCGGGTAGTTTGCCGCACCCGTAGGGGTCTTGGGTGGGGTATTTGGCTATTCACCGCGACCGTGTTATCCGCTTTTCGTTTCAGGCTCGAAAGGATTGCGGATTGCTAGTATATCCAATGCATTCATCTGTGATCTGTAATGTCTATCATTGCTTACTATTTAGGCGTTGCTTATGTTTTACAGACGCGCTAGCCCAGCCCCCGCTCTGTCGTTAGTTAAGTAACCTAACGGGTAATGACGGGGCCCAGTGGCGAATGCGAATGGCATAAGCGTACGTCATATTTTGGTTGTTTTCTGCAATGGTAGGGTTAAATGATGGGACGCATTAAAAGTACTAATGCAAGAATATCACGCATTAAAAGAACTAATGCAAGATAATAAACCAAGTTAAAGTCGTTGGAACACTTTCGAAAAACCACTCGGTTCTTTTCAAAATAACTTTTAAATGCGGAGCTTGAGCCACTCCTTCTAAAAGCTATCTCGTTCCATCGATTAAATCAAGTTCACTACGTTCACGGTTTCGCCAAAACCATCCGTAGCCCTCCGTCGTTTCACATGAATAGTCAATAGTATTCAAGCTGTGTTTGTTGGACAAAGTCAAGGCACAGTGATTGGTAGCTATTGGGTATTCATGTGCAGCATAGATAGATGCGTTGGTTTGGAACAGTCGTACTGCCTTGTTGGCCAAAGTCAAGGGTAGGTGCGGGTGGATTCAAATTAACCTGGAGAACGACGGGCAGAACTTGACATGTGACTTATGATTTGTTGGCCAAAGTCAAGGTCATAAGAGCATGGGGCAAAAATCCACATCGGGAGTTTCATAAGTACTGAAACTTGCTAGATTTGCATACCATTTGGAGTGTGATGATTCTGGTAGGATTCCTTCAGTTTCGTCACGCGATGATATTTGGATCCCGATCCTACTGTGAGTATATGCTACTCCTCGGGAAATTTCTCACTTAACGATCAATGCTATAAACCTAGTAGGTGCCTAGAAAGGTGTTAGCGGGGCTACGCCCCCAGGGAAAAGAGGTTCTCTAATTAAGGAACTTCGCGAAAGCGTTGGAAAACCTCCCTCGAAGTACCGACACCGGCCTGGCTGAACGGTTAAGCAAGTATTGTGCGGTGGGATTGATCCCGGCTAATTCTTCCTTTATGGTTTGAGGAGGGATTCGAGAAACAGTGGGAGCCATCCTGTTTAGACAAACTAAAAACCACTCTAAACTTGCAAGAGCATCATGCTGAGTGTTTCTTCTTCTCTCTCCTAATTGCAGCGACCAATCAACATGACTGGACTTAAGTTACTCCTAGATAAAAACAAACTGACAGGGCCAAACTACAAAGATTGGCTCAGGAATGTCACGATAGCAATCACTTATGACAAGCTGGGGTATCTTCTTACCACCAAAGCTCCCCCTGTCCCTGGTCCAACTTCCAGTGTCGCGGATAAGGAAATCCGCAAGACTTGGGAGATTGATAGCGCGAAGGCCAAGTGCCTCCTGCTTGCCTCGATGGACAACGAACATCAGAGGAGGCATGAGAATATGGACATGGAGTCCATATTGCTCCATACAAAAGAACTGTATGGAGAGCAATCACGTATCGCAAGATACGAAGCGTCGAAAAAGTTATTTTCGACAAGAATGGCCGTCGGATCATCAGTAGCCGAGCATGTGCTAAAGATGATCGGCTTCATTGAGGAGCTCGCTGACCTAGGGATCACATTGGAGAGTGAGCTATATACGGATATAGTTCTCCAGTCCCTTCCTTCCACTTACGCCCAGTTTATACTGAACTTCAACCTACAAGAAAAAGAGGTTGAACTATCAGAGCTCCTCAACATGCTGAGGAGCGCAGAGGGCACCCTGCAGAAAGGTAGGGAAACATCCACTTTGTTTGTAGGAGGATCATCTTCTTCTAGGTCCAAGGCGAAAGCCAAGGGAAAGAAGAAGAAGGCCCCCGCCAAACCAAGGGGCGGTGTTGGTAAAGTGGATACGAAGGGAAAAGGCAAAGCAACAAAGTTAGCGGGAAAGCTTGTGGATAAGGAAGAATGCTTCTATTGTCATAAGAAAGGACACTGGAAGAATGATTGCAGGGCCTGGAAGGCCAGAACACAGGAATTGAAGCAGGTTGCAGCTTCAGCTTCAGGTGTGTATGTTATTGAAAACTGTCTTTCAATAAACTCTACTTCCTGGGTATTGGATACCGGATCAGGATCTCATATCTGTAATTCTTTGCAGGCGTTGAGAAACCGTAGTGTTTTGAAGGCAGGTGACATGACCCTCAAAGTTGCGAACGGAGCTAGCATGGATGCTAAAGCCGTGGGGGACTATCACCTGGGAATGTCAGATGGACATATTTTGGTTTTGCGTAATTGCTTTTTTGTACCCAACGCAACTTGTAATATCATTTCTGTATCTTTAGTTTCTAAAGAAGGTTATGAATTTGCGTTTGTAAGTAATGTTGTAAACATTCACCTTAATCAAGTTTTGATTGGGTCAGGTACATTGAGTAATGGTATATACGTGTTAAACCAACCACAGATTTTCAACGTCCAGAATACACACAAAAGAAAGTCTCCGGAAATGAATCAGACTTTCTTATGGCATTGTAGATTGGGTCACATCAATGAGAGAAGGTTGACTAAGTTACATACAGAAGGATATTTGAATGCGTTCGAATATCAATCGTATGCCACTTGTCAATCTTGTCTCAAAGGAAAGATGACAAAGACTCCGTTTACTGGACAAGGAGTAAGAGCGAGCGAGCTCTTAGGACTCATACACAGTGACGTATGCGGTCCAATGTCTACACATGCCCGAAGCGGACATTCTTACTTCATTACTTTTACGGATGATTTCTCAAGGTACGGTTATGTCTTCTTGATGAAACATAAGTCCGAGGCCTTTGGAAAATTCCAGGAGTATAAGAATGAAGTAGAGAAACAGACCGGCAAAAGTATTAAGATTCTAAGATCGGATCGAGGAGGAGAATACTTAAGTGCCGAGTTCCTGGACTATTTAAAAGAGAACGGAATTCTCTCTCAGCTTACTCCTCCATACACCCCGCAACATAACGGTGTATCGGAGAGACGGAACCGCACCCTATTGGATATGGTGCGGTCCATGATGAGTAACGCTGAGTTACCGCGATCATTCTGGGGATATGCGCTAGAATCAGCCGCATACCTTTTGAACCGAGTACCTACTAAGACCGTGCCTACTACACCATATGAGATGTGGTGTGGGAAGAGACCCTATCTTAAGCACATTAAGACATGGGGATGTCCGGCTTTTGTCAAAAAGCAGCATGCAGACAAGCTCGAGGCACGCTCAGTACAGTGCAAGTTTGTGGGGTATCCAAAGAACTCAAAAGGATATTTCTTCTACTGTGAAGAGGAACAAAAAGTTCTTGTTTCTCGTCATGCCTACTTCTTGGAAACTGAGTTTTTGGTAAACCAGATAAGTGGGAGCACAGTAGAACTGGAAGAAATTCCAGAACCACGGACTGTTACTGAAAGTTTAGTGGGACCAGAAGGTTCGGAAGAACAGGACATTCCTACGCCGCTCCGCAGAAGTAGTAGGCAGTCTCATCCGCCTGAGAGATACTACGGTTTTCTCATAGACGGGGATAGAGAGGATTGCATCATAGATTATGATGAGCCTACTAGCTTCCAGCAGGCCGTTCAGAGCGTTGACTCAGTGAAATGGCTGGATGCAATGCGGACCGAAATGGAGTCCATGTACACCAACAAGGTATGGACGTTGGACATTGCTCCAGACGGGGTAAAACCCGTAGGATGCAAGTGGATCTTCAAAAGGAAGATTGGTGTAGATGGACAGGTTGAGACCTATAAAGCTAGGCTGGTAGCAAAGGGTTTTCGTCAAAGACCTGGCTTGGACTACGACGAAACCTTTTCTCCAGTAGCCATGCTGAAATCCATTCGGATCCTTCTTGCCATTGCTGCCTTCCATGATTATGAGATCTGGCAAATGGACGTAAAGACAGCTTTTCTAAATGGAAATTTAGAGGAGTGTGTCTATATGGACCAGCCAGAGGGTTTCATTCAGAGTGGGAGCAGCGGAAAGGTGTGCAAGTTGCTTAAGTCCATCTATGGACTAAAGCAGGCATCGCGGAGTTGGAACATCTGCTTTGATGAGACGGTCAAAGAATTTGGCTTTATCAAAAATCCAGATGAACCATGCATCTATAGTAGATTTGTAGCGAGAACTGTAGTATTCCTCGTTTTATACGTGGATGACATTCTCTTAATAGGAAATGACATTCCTATGCTACAATCTGTCAAGGGGTTCTTGTCACACAGGTTCTCCATGAAAGACCTGGGTGATGCCTCGTACATTCTGGGTATCCGGATCTACCGTGACAGATCCAAGAGGATATTAGGACTTTCACAGTCCAGGTACATCGACACCATACTGAAGAGATTCAGTATGGAAGATTCCAAGCGCGGTAACCTACCGGCTTGTCACGGGATCACCCTCTCTAAAGAGATGTCTCCCAAGACTGATTTGGAGAGGGATCGCATGTCTATTATACCCTACGCTTCTGCGGTAGGCTCTATAATGTATGCGATGTTGTGTACCAGACCGGATGTAGCTTATGCACTGAGTGTGGTAAGCCGGTATCAGTCAAACCCTGGGGAGAAACACTGGATAGCGGTAAAGAACATTCTCAAGTACCTGAGAAGGACTAAGGAGATGTTCTTGGTGTATGGCGGAAAAGACCTCCAGATCGAGGCCTTTGCTGACTCCAGCTTCCAGAGTGACAAGGATGATTCCAAGTCCATGTCGGGTTTTGTCTTTACCCTCAATGGAGGGGCGGTGTGTTGGAAGAGTTCCAAACAAGAAACCGTTGCAGACTCGACGATGGAAGCGGAATACATCGCTGCATCTGATGCCGCAAAAGAAGCTGTCTGGATGAGGAAGTTCTTGAAAGAACTTCAGGTGGTTCCGTCCATTGTTGATCCAATACCTCTGTATTGCGACAACAACGGGGCTATAGCATTAGCGAAGGAACCCAGGTCCCATCAGAGATCCAGGCACATCTTGAGGCGGTATCACCTGATCAGGGAGATCGTGGATCGCAAGGAGATCGAGGTTCGGAGAGTCGCTTCAGAAGATAACACTGCAGATCCATTCACCAAGGCCTTGCCCCAGACTCAGTTCGAGCGGCTGATCGAGATGATAGGTCTTCGATACGCCAGTACATGGCCTTAGTGCAAGTGGGAGATTGTTAGTGTATATGCCCTAGAGGCCATTACTGTATCATACTAGTTTGTATATTACTTAATGGATGCTTGGGATATTCACCTTGTATATACAATCTTACTCAAAATAGTAGTATGCTACTTGGTTTGTTTCTACTTCAATGTGTACTTGTGTTTATTTCAGTATATCACTTATACGCATTAGTGGAGCCCTTAGGATCTTTGCTTGATTACCAGCGTTGTGATGGCAGTCACACTAGTGGGGGCTGGGTAATCTATAAGCACATCCTTATTCAGGTCCCTGGTCGCAGGACTATCGAGACAGGGCATCGATACTCCGGAGTAGACCAGCGCATGCGCTTCTCATCCCAGTGTGGGAAACGGTCTGTCCCACAGCCGTCAGTACGTCGTACTTGAGATAGTATGCGGGTGCTCGTTAGGTTACGGGTACACTGGACAGGACTCGTAGGGAACTGACTAGTTGGTATTATACCTATCGTCAGTTATCAGTTCCCAGGTGACATGAGTACAGCTTAGTCCGCTGACTTGACACTGTCACTTCGCCTCGGGTGTGTTCCCACTGTACTTTGATCACTACCCTACCACGGCTCAAAGGAGTCGTGCAAACAGGTGGTGGTTGGGTGCAGTCCCGAAGCACTTGGAGGCAGTGACGGTTAGACAGGATTCGTCTCTCCCGGTATTGGGGGTTGACATCGCGCTGTGTCTAGGAGAGCCATTACACGAGTAGTCCCTGGCCAGGGCAAACGAGATATACTGGTAGGTTTCCAGTGTTATCTCAGGGTGTATTGGGCTTCACTCCGGCACGACTTGTACCGCTATTGGGGGACTGACGTTTACCGCCCCCTAGGCCCGCCATGCGATGTATCAGACGAACAGACCGGACTGTATGGAGAATGTCACGCTCAGGCTCAGTAGGAGTTCAGATGGGTTTCGCCTCGTCGGTCTTCTTGTCGGCATTACCTGGGGACCGTTACGCACAGCTAGTGCCGCTTGCGGTCTGTGGTTAAACCCACTGCCAGCGTAGTGTTGAGTCTTTAGAGTCCCACACAGAAAGCTTTTCGCCTTTAGGCAAAAGAGTAGAGGTCGCATGGTATTGCGACAGGTCGCATGGTTTTGCGACAGGGTTCGGTCACATCCGTGCACTTGTGCACGTACAGTGTCCGGACAGTTTACACTAGCGGGCTTTGGTTTAAGCCAGATCCTAGTGTACCTTATGGGATTGGATTTATCCAGTTTGCATTCGTGTTCCTCGGAACGCGGATGCGGGTGTGTATGCACAGTTGACAGGGAGGCAGAGGCAGCGGATTCTCATTAGGGTTGTTGACAGTTGACCGTTGACTTTTTGACTTTATGCTCAACCCTAATGAGAATATGATATGTGATTAACTATTATATTAATTAAGTATTATGGTGATATGGTTGTTGACTTGTTGACTTTTGTTGACTTGTTGACTTTGGTGACTTGTTGACTTTTGTTGACTTGTTGACCGGTTGACTAGGCTTGACTAGTTGACCATCATGATAACCATGGTTATCATTTCATGCCAAAGACTTTTTCTTGCTTGTTCATTTGAGTAAAATGAGTGCATGACATGATAAGGTTATGGTTACTTCAACCATCACATAAGACTTTTGTTGATATGATGAGTTATCATTGCTTTGGATTATGAGAGGGTGAGAGACAAAATACTTGCTCATTCTTTCTTGCTCATTCTCTCTCTTGTTCTTGAGCTCTCCTCTTGCTCTCACCCTCAACCTCTTGCTCCCTCTCTTGATCTATGGTTCTCTTGTCTCATGAGTTGAGAATCAAGAACCATAGATAAAATCCCATTCTAAATCATCTCTACTCATTCTAGTTCACTAGGTTTAGCAAACCAAGTGAACTAGTTTCTTCAAAGAACGAAGAAGGAGCTAAAGGTTGGAGCTTTCAAGTGGATCTATCTTCGGCGTACGGAGACAACGAGAAGGAGCCATCGAACCACCATCGGAGCTTGAAGAGAAGGAGTTCAAGTTTAGGTATAACCATCTTCATCCGAGTAGCTAACTCTCTTTAGCATAGTTTGCTAGTTTTAGTTTAGACAACGATCCCGACCATAGTTTAGTCCATGTTGCCTCTTGCGATAAAAATTCGTTTTTTATACCGTTTCCGCCTCCCCGTAAGAACCGGGGGTCGCAATATGGACTTACATAGTACACCTGTTATGCTTATTGGATAGTCTTCTTCCAAACCTTAGGCTAGTGCCGAAAGGTAAGGAATGAAGAAAGCCGATTAGCCTAAGTATGGTGTACAGAAGGTATTAAGTAAAGACAAATAAAGGGATTAGTAAGAGGGCAAAGTAAACTGCGACTGCTATTCACGACCAAATCAAGTATTTCATTACCACTCCCACTTCATCTTTGTATTTCTCCAGAACACTCCGTATCACTACGAAGATCCACAGTTATTTGGATACTCCATCGTATGATTATATACGAACTCGAAAGGAACTTGTTCCAGTTCGGGGATGGATTCTGGTTCAGGAGAAATAGGAATAAGGATTATTCAGTTGTCTTTTATCTTTACCTTCTCTCGCGTTGCGAGTGCTCCTAGGATTAGGACAGTACACCTATTACGCTTATTGGATAGTTTTCTTCCAAACCATAGGCTGGTGCCGAACGGTAGGGAAGGAAGAAAACCATTTAGGCTAACGAAGGTGTACAGAAGGTAACGACTAAAGAAAAATAAAGGGATTTGGAGAGATGGCAAAGAAATATACGGTTAAAGTCATGAATCTGGATAATGGAAGAGGCATTACTAGGAATACCCGGATACCCCTTCGAAACATTTACATGTTTCAGTTTCACTGTGTATTGTTAAAAGAAAACTGATTTTCCAATTAGACACTTGCTCCAGGGTATGTATTTACCAGGTATGATTCTCACATCTGTATGGTTTTACAGATGATGAGTGGGAGTAAGTTATTGGGAATTGGGTGATCATCCTCATTATATCGGGATTCGTTGTAATTGGTGGTATTTGAGGAAATCACCTGGGTTGTTTGCCGGACGACAAATATTTGGTTTTGAATATCCGTTATAATGCACCAATTTCAAATTGATATATCTGTACGTTTATTTTTATAAAGTGAGATATAACTTTTTGAAATTATGTCCATGACATTTACCTATATCAGTGGATGGTTAGGTAAGGAGCATTAAACAGCGGTGTAATTCTTTTTAACCATAAGTACAGTTTTCAACCTACGATACACAGGGAATGAGTTATTAGACTCAAGGGACTTATACAGAGTATTGTATGTTGTCCAGTGTCCATAAGGACAGAGGGGTTGGTACTAGTACTATATTCTGTTTACTTATGACTTCTCTAGTTCTTGGACATGTGTTTCGTAGAAATGCAAGGTCCAAATTTTGAGAAGTTATAGGTATAAGAATAAAGTAGAGAACCAGGCGTTGCAAGTATCGGGATTCTTCAAGGTGATCGAAGATGTACATACTTGTGTATGGCATTCAGTTGATAGTAATGATTATGAGAACTTGCTTCTCTTTCAGGTTACTCATAATTGGAAGCACTCCTAAGTTGAGTAATGCTGATCGGCCTCTCTCCATTTAGTTGACATGCACTGGAGACAGCTGCATGATTTGAATCTGGTTCCAATTAAATCAGTGCCTATGTTTCTATATTGGATATAGAACGGTTCATATCTTAATGATGTTAAGGTACGGGGAGTTGTCCGGCTTATGCTTAAAACCAGACTCTGGTTAACTCAAGGCACATTTCCGTAATGGCTGTTTGTCGGTTGACCCAGGCTATGACGAGGGTTGACTTTCTACCATCTGGAAGATCAATAGTGATATTGTTCTTGACTCACCATAGTTTTGATAAAAATGGATTTTTTCAGAAAACGGTAGTGGGAGTATGGTCGAACTGAAAGTGATTCCAGAACCACAAACGATTACTGAAAATTTGATAAGAATCTAAAGATTCAATCTAGTTTGACATTCCATTAGCCACTCCGCAGATAAGGTGGGTAACCTTAGGCACTCGAGAGGTACTTCGGTATGCTCAAAGACGGTGACAAGGAGGTTCTTGTTTACCCAGACTTGCCATTGCTGTTGTTCCAGACTGTGAGACCCGGCAGGAGGATGAATATAGCGTCGTTCTAAATTAGCTTTAGAAGTGCACGTGTATATGACTCTGCCAGAGGGTTGTCGTAGTCAGTGGGAGCAGCGGAAGCATAGTGGATAAGTAGTTTATGTCTATTTATGGACTAAAGCAGATATAGCGGAGATAGATCATCTATTTCGGATGTGACAGTCATGGGTTTGACTTCATCAGAATAGGTGATGGATCTGTTAAGAAGGTAGTAGGGTGTGATGTCCTGGAATTTGGATGACATACACAGAGTAGGAAGTGAAATTCCTATACTATGATCGGTTATACTTTGGTTGTCATACAGTGGTTTCTGCACATGGGACTTGGATATTATATCAGATATTCTGGTTACTGGATCTATGATTTTAGATCTAGATTTGGGTAGTTTCCCAATCAGGATACTTAGACAGCATTCTAAAAGTATTTAGAATGGACGACTCAAGGCACGGTAGTGTACCTGCAAGTGATGGAGTCACCCTCTCTAAAGGTGTCTTACAGACTAAAGGGGAGAGGGATGTGCATGATTGGCAGATCACTTGCTTAGGTAATTGAGTCAATCATGAGATGTCAAGTACCACACCAGATGTTTTTGCACTAGATGCAATAAGTTGATATTGATCCAATCCTGGAGAAACATTCGGAAGCAGTTTTAGAACATAAGTGGATGTTCTAGGGATATGATAACGACAGCCTCATTCGGAAGACAGTTATCATTCCAGGCTTCCAAGGTGACCTGGATAACAGAGTGACTGTCAGAGTTATAGTTTTCCCTCTGACGAGGGGCAGTATTTTGGACAGCTGGTCCAGGCGGATACTGAGGGAGGCATGGCGCAGGATACTGATTAAGTTCAGTTGACGATACAGTCTAAGAAGTTTGGATTTGGAGTTCATTTATGAACTAGGTCCCATCAGATATCCAGACATATTCTAAGATAGGTATTGCTCATTTCGGGAGATGGATTTCTCCGCGAACTTGAGATTAAGAGAGACATAGAAAGAAACATCAGGGTGGATCCACTCACTGAGGCTATTCCTCGAATGCAACTGTTTCGCAAACGGGTTTTGTGAGACTGATTAGTAGAGGAGTTGGGTGTTCGGTATCACACGAGCTGTGAGTATGCGACATCGCAATAATTAGCCTTGAGTGCAAGTGGGAGATTGTTGGATATAGTGCCCTCAGAGTCAATTATTGGATCACAGGCACGTGATTGCAATGATTGAGGGAGGACCTATATCGGTAGGACAGTCTTACTCAAGATGATAGTATGGTTTATCTTTATCATCGTGTACTGCTTTAGGTGACCTTACAGGTCACTATTGCGCGTTGATAGAGCCCTTAGGATTCTTTCTTGATGGCCAGCAGTATGATGGCGATCATATACGTGGGAGCTAGGGTCTATAAGCACATCCTTAAAAGGTCCCTAGTCGTGGGAGTTTTCGAGACAGGGCATCGATACTCCAGAGTAGACTAGTGTATACAGTCGAGACCCCGACGAGGGGCGGTGGCCGGTCTCACAAGCCACTGGTATCAGTTGGTTCACCTAAGATGTATACAGGTACTCATTGGGTTATGAGAACACCGGACAGGACTCGCCGGGAACATGCTAGTTGGTATTATACCCGACGTCAGATAGCAGTTCCCTGGTGACATGTGTACAGGTTAGTTCATCGACCTGAGATCGTCATTTGTCTCGTGTGAGTTCCCACTGTACTTTGATTAGTACCCTACCACGGCTCAAAGGAGTCGTGCAAACAGGTTTTAGTTGGGTAAAGTCCCGAGCCACATGGAGGCAGTGAGCGGATCGGCAGGGGTTCGTCTCTCCCGGTATTGGGGGTGAGATCGCGCTGTGTCTGGGAGAGCCATTACACAAAGTCCTTGGCCAAGGCAGGAGATTTACTGGTAGGTATTCCAGTAGTATCTCAGGGTGTTCTGGGCTACACTCCGACACGACTTGTACCGCTTTTGGGGGTCTGACTTTTACCAACCCCCTAGGCCCGACATGCGATGCTCATAGACGAACGGATCGGACTGTACGGATATTTTCACTGACAGGCTCAGTAGGGTGTCAGGATGAGTTCGCTCATCGACCTCCCTTTTGGTCAATACTTGGTAGCCCGTTACGTACGGCTAATACCTCTGACGTGCTAGTGTTTAAATCCACAGCTAAAGTATTGACGAGTCTTTAGAGTCCCCCACAGATAGTTTCTCAAGTTTCGGGCGAAACGTTGTAGAGGCCGTATGGATTTATGGCAGGGTTCGAACGTACGCGTGCACTTGTGCACGTGTTATAGTTCGGTGGATAATACTAGCAGGCTTTAGTTTAAGCCGGATCCTAGTATTGTACAGTGTAGATTTTGTCTCATTGCATTTGTATTCGGTCGGAATACAAATGCGGGTATGTATATATAGTCGCAGGGTTATCCTGTAATTTATTACGGGATCGTTTTTTGAAGTTGCCAGTTTGCATTCCGTTTCGGCCATTTTTCTTTCTTCCATTCTTGGCTGAAATTCCTTTGATGAAAAGGGCTTATTTGGAAAATGGGGTTTTTGAAAATGGAGGTTTTTTTTTGTAGTATCTGGGGCTCCAGCAGTTTATTGGATGGTTCTAGCATCTTTTGCTTTTTTGATGCTCATTGCTTGCATTAATTGTGAGGGGATTGATAAGGATATTGGTGTGACTCATTTTTCTTGCTATCATCCAATTTCTTTTGCTTTTGATCATTGCTTTTTCCTTCTCCATTAAGCATGGCCGGCCACTAGGAGATGGGGGGGGGGCTGTCTAAAATTTTGGGTGGGGAATTGATCTCATTTCATTGCCACAAAATTCCATAGCTCCATTTCAAAGTTGATTCCTCCACCTTCACATCCAAATGGCAACTTCAAACAATCCCTCAAGACATAGCATTCTACACTCAGTCTACAGCAATCTTGGACACGTCGGCTAGCCAACTTCGTGTCCGAGTTGCCTCGGTTCAGAGGTGGGAGCCCGTAAAAAGACTCGGTGATGTGGTGCCCTTTCCGACGAGGAGATCGAGACCGGAGATGCCGCGGGGAGCTTGGGATGGTGGCCGAAGACCGAAGGACACGGATCGCTCGGTATAGCTCTCTACCCTCTCTCTTGTTAGCTAGTAGTAGGTTAATGGTCCGATCCGGATTTTATAGTCCGCGGTAGCGCCGGTTTCTAGTTAAAGAAAAGTTTTTGTTTCCGCTTTTTGGCTTCGGACAGACGGCCGAGGCGCTACCGTAGACTTACACGTGTCCTTCGGTCTTCAACTTTCATCCCAAACTCCTAGTGGTTGCGGATCGAGTTTTATTGCCGGTCTTTCTCCATCTACGATGATCCACCCGAGGGAAACGACGCAAGCTTCAGCCTTTCCAACCGAGACAACCGACGCTCCAAGGTTGCTTGCAATGGAGAGTGGAGGTGTAGGGATGTGTCACTATAATTTTTCTCTCATCACAAATTCTCCATGAGCAACTCAAGAAGATGAAGAGGAGGTGAGGAAACATGTGGCATGAACAACTAAAGAAAATGGCTAAGTCTCTAAGTGAGAGTGAGAATAATGAAGCAAGTGAAGAAAAGAAAAATGAGCAAGGCCTACTCAAGAAGTGGCTGCCCCTCCCATTTTCTAATCATCCAACAAAATATCTCATCTCATTTTTCAATAAACAAATCCATGACATACCTCTCAACATGCTAAACAATGTTCATGCCATGTCTGTAACATTTCAGAAAATATAAAATATTATTTTTGGAAATTTAATATTAAAATAATATATTTCGCGAAAACTATTTGATTTGCGAATAGGGATTTTTCGTAAAATGGTATAAGTATATACAAATATTTAGAAATTAATCGGAGATTAAAATGATTTATTTATTTTAATGATATTTATCGGATTTTTGGCCAAATCCGTATTTTTATATTTTTTCGTGACTTGTGCACCATGTCTTGTGCATGTTAAGTGTTGAGTTGTGTGTGTGTGACTTGTGAGAAAAGAGAAAGGAAAGCAAAGAAAAGAAAAAGGAAAACAAAGAAAAGAAAAGGAAAACAAAGAATTGAGTGTGAATGGAATAGTTTTAGATGCTATGGGATTTATGTGTAAGAAACAAAATGAGAATGAGATATTTGTTGAGAGAGTGAGTGTAGGAGAATTGTGAGTGAGAGAGGGTGAGCTTAAGAGAGAGAGAGAGAGAGGGTTAGACTTGGCTTCCCATTCTTCATCCTCCCCATTGTTTCTTCAATTCAATTGCTTCATACTTCTTCACCTTACTACCTCCATGCATCATCTCCATTCCTTTGCCAAAACCTCATTCCCCCTTCATCAAAAACATGCACAACATCATTCTAAACCCTTAGAACCATTCAAGTTTGGATTTTTAAGAGTTTGGGCAACTCAAGAATTTTCCCAAGTTGCTAATAAGGTAATCCATACACTTTAGTTTAGAAATTTTGTTAAATATCGTATGTGATCTTAGAAAATTATAAGATGCTGTTAAGTGGTTAATTGAGTTGTAGTGAGTGTTCACAAGACCTTAGAGAGTGTTTTACTGGCTAAGACCTGAGACTAGAACCCAAAACACGAACTTTGAAATCGGCCGATATCGTATTTTGTGGATTTTGTGATAGGATTATGAGATTTGCTCTAACCCGGAGGATCTGAGAATTATTTAGCAAATACAGAGAGATGAACAGGCAACCTAGAAGCACCCCTTGAAACACGAGCCCATTCTCTTCACTTATGGGCGCAAATTAATTCATTGTGGCCGCAAATTATGGCCACATCAGAGTGGAACCTGGTGATTTTTGTTCTGTGGCTTCATTATCCTATATCTAGAGAACCCCTATATGCAAAATTGGCTAATTTTACCTGAGTCAAAACCTGGGATAGAATTCCTTAGTTGCTGATTTCGTGTTATGCGATTTGTGAAACTTGGTTTTTATATTTGATTTGGATTCCGTCGTTTGGCGTTTAAATGTCAACGACGAGGGTTGTTTGGTTGTGTTTTGCATGCGAAGCTATAGGTTTTAACCTACGAGTGAACCGTGTGCCATATCGGTTTTCGGATTGGTTTTAATTGTAATTGCGATTGTGTATTGATTGTAGGTACCTTCGCGTGGACTTCCGAGACGACGAAGCACATCTACTTCGCCTAAGCGAGGAGTTTAGCAGGTGGGTAGATTTATATCTACGGGGAAAGTCGGGTGGATGGTGTATAGCACCCCCGCAAACATTGATATGGAAAATTGCGTTATAAACTATAATAAAATAAAGGATATACCACGAGCTTAGGATAACTTTATTATAAGATTTAGTAATAAGATTTAGTAAGATTTAGTAAAGATAATATGATAGAAGTTGGCACTAATGGATATTAATAATATAATATAGTTATAATAGATAACAGATGTAGATATAGATGACTCGGATCGATATATGAAAATATGAAATGAGAAGTGAATCATGATAAGTGTGAATTGAAAGATTACAAGTATGGATTGATAATGGTATGACACGAGATTGAGATAGAGGTGTTGTGCAATTAATAAGATATGACGTTTATACAAATGTGTATAGATATATTTATGAGTAAATGAGTAATATGCCGTACGAGACTTTAGATCCGTACCCTCATTATTGTATAGGTCGATAAATTCCCTATTCTGTTTAATGACCCTGTATGATGGATTACCGTACGCGATGAGATGTACCGGATGATTGATCCGCGCTAGTGATTTGAGGATGATGATCGATGATTATTGTCATATCGGATGTTATGAGGCGGGATCGCCGATATAAAGATTGCCACCTGAACCATACCTATTTTCAAAACGACGATGTGTATCGTTTAAAAGTGACCGTATGATTCGTGTGTAGATATATATACCCATTTATTGTTCATGTTGTGTAGGATATTACCCTCGTGATGTACATACAACGTGCCGGTATCTAATGTTATATGATATCAATGCTAGTACACCTGCATAATTACCGTTGATGCGCATGTTACACATATACAGATTTGCCGGCTCACACACATTCTTCATCGGTAATTGCCATGCTACTTACACAGTAGAACTGCCATATATGATATTACTTGTAACCGTAAAAGTACATTCATTGTTCAGTATTATCACTTGACATGCTTGCATGATATACCGATATGCTCATATTACTACTCTATGCTGCATACATCGTAACTTATGGTTATATGCTTGCATGATATTTCCGATATGCTCATATTACTACTTTATGTTGCATACATTATACTTTATGGTTATATGCATTGAGATGCCGTTCTTATGAGATCTCTGGATTTGAGAACCGTGGTATATTTCAAAGGAAATGGTGTATTATTTTAAAAACCCGGTTTCTCTTGATATGATATTTTGAGACGTCCACCATGAGTTTTCTCAGTTCTGAGCTTGTTTTTGAGACCCGATTCGAGGAGTTGGCAGATACCGTTTGCGGGTACATGGTGGACCCGGTATGGTACCTCGGGGCAAGAAATGATTTTTGTGGTGTAGACGATGAGCCTGGCAGAGGGAACATGTCACGACCCGAAATAGCACGTGACTGGCATTTAATCATATGAAGTCTATAGGACCCCATCTAATTCAAGTAAGCCAAAATCCCAGAAATCTAAACCATTTTAAAGAAGAAGTGAAGAAAACTTATTTTAAAGCAAGTGGATTTTAATAACATAAGCCGAAGTTTGCATTTTTAAAACATCAAGTCTTTTCTGAAAATTTCGGCAGAGTTTCCTTTGTAAAAACTAGCCCCAAAAGGGGAACAACATGCATAACATGAATAAAGCCATCCCCAAGCGGGAGCTAGCACTTCGTCAATTGACGGTCACAACCATGCAAGCAATATAATATACAACGCCAAGGGAAAGGATCAAAACTCAAAAGGAAACTCAAACTCATTAAGAAAACCATAATAATACAACGCGTGACTTTAAGGTCGAAATAATAAACAACTGGTTTTCTAAGTCTAAAATAAATATACAAGTCTGGTTGATGGAGTTTACTAGATACAAATGAATATAAATATACAATGGTGTTCACGATGTGAGTGAACCCACCTACCAAAGCAATCACCCGGAATGGGAGCAGTGTGCCAGAAAGCCGCAATGAAACCTGTACGGCAAAAACCTGCAAGAACTGTGGCACAACGGGGGTGAGTTGCCAACTCATGAGTAGAAAACATCACAGAGTAGAAATCGTATGTATGACTAAATCCTAGGTCAATACGATCAGTAATATATATCCTCAATATGATAAAGTCTGAAGCATGATAAGGTGGCAAGGGTAAACATCTATAAATAAGTGTAATACTAAGTGCTCGTGTCAGTGCCTCAGATAGCAACAAATCATAAATATGAGGTAAGATCATTGTAATCAACATGAAATCAGTGTCAACTATATACTCAAGTCTATAAGTATGTGGATATCATCCAACCATATAATCAATGCCTGCATGCATGTAGATCTCGTCCACGTGTCAACTAATGACACAACAACATCATGCATGTAAATGTCATAAAAGCATATGCATGAAAGTAGGAGGATATAAATTAACGTGTATCCCTCGCGACACATCAAAATCATGGAACCTGAGTGTCCAGCATCGACACTCAAAACATCATGAAACCCGTGTCCAGCATCGACACGTAAATCCTCATATATCTCAGGCTCCGTATCATCTGCGGGATCGGCCCGCGGGCTCCGACACTACGGATCGGCCTATATCCATCTCACGACTCCGGCCGGTATCCTCCGGATAACCGCCAGGTCCAAATACTATCACCGGTAGGTAGTGGTCCCTCTGCCAGGCTCACCGTCTACTGCACAGCAATTCGTTCTCGCCCCGGGGTACCATACCGGGTCCACCATGTACCCGTAATCGGCCCCATCCAGCTCCTCGAATCGGGTATCACTGTCACACGTCTCAGAACCGAGAAAACGCATGGTGGACACACTGAAATATCATATCAAGAGAAACCATATTTTTAAAACAGTACATACTTTCTTTTGAAATACCCACGGTTCTCAAATCCAGAAATCTCATGAAAACAGTATATCTCAATGCGTATAATCATAAAGCATGATGTATACGACATATAATAAAAATTTAAGCATATCCGTATATCATGCAACATAAAACAGTAATATGCACATATCGAGGGAAAACCACTCTTTTAAATGAATTCAGTTTTAAAATATATATTGCGGTTCCCAAATCTCCAAAATCAAGCCAGCATCATCTATGTATGTGCAAATATGTATGTACGCAAGTATGAGTGTAAAATATGTGTGTACGCAAGTATGGGTGTACAATATGTATGTACGCATGTATGGGTATACAATATGTATATACGTAAATATGGGTGTACAATATGTATGTACGCAAGTATGGGTGTACAATATGTATGTACGCAAGTATGTCATGCAAGGAGTCATATCCTGATGCAACAGTCCTACTGTGTAGTGACATGGCAATTATCGATGATAAAGCGTGTGAGCCGGCAAGCAGGTGTACGTGGAGCATACGCATCATCGGTAATGGTGCTGGTGTCCTGACAGCATGGGTTTAATATAACATAAATCATAAGTATATAAGCATGCAATGCGCTAATAACAACATGAATATATGGAAATGGAAGGTAAATGCGACAATAAGGAATCTACATTAGTTATACGAGTCATACAGTTTGTCATTTGAAATCACACGAATCGTGGTGTTTGGAAAAATAGGGCTACAGTGTTTTTTTAAGAAAAATGGTACGTCCTTTGAAATATCCGTAGAATCCATTGGCATATTTTTAAAATACTCACGATTCGTTAGTTTTGAAATAGGTATGACTCGAGTGTAGTCTAGCATCTATAAGTAACTACAGGACTAAACTAACAGGCTAATCAAAAAAGTAAGGAAGACCACCTGGGTCTGAGTCGATACATAGAAATATAATAGTCGGTGATCCCGCCTCAATAGTATCACATACGATACAATATATAACATGACATCCTCGAGTCAAGAGTCCGGATCTATCATCAATATATATCTCGTACGGTAAATCCATCGTACGACATCCTAAATCTGGGTACGGGTCGAATCTTATATTTATCTCATCAATTATCTGGTATCCTTATCATCATATCTCATGAACTGGGGGTACTGATCTAAGTCTAGTACAAACTGATACCATCTGCATATATATGCGTGTATGAAAACACACGCCTAAAGGCCCGCTAAAATCTCATGTCGTATCTCACAATACGAAACAAAACATATCACCGATCTCATAGCATCATACCTAAACTCATCGACTCATCTCCAAGTACCATGTACAATCCTCATCATCCATGTATAGGTGCATATATATATATATATACATACATAGTCCCATACCTATGTGTGTATGTATATATACATATCCCCATATACGCATAACTAAAACAAAGTAAGCATGTGTGTGCGTGTGGGTGTAAACCTTATTCTAGGGCTCGCGACTAAACTAACTAACGACACTATCATCCAATTATACTAAAATTATCCATGACTCCCAAATTCTATGTAGATAATCATAATCTCAAAATAAACATATAAATATATCCATATAATATGTACCATACACTACACTACGAACTGCGGGGTGCTATATGCCATCCACCCGACTTCCCCTATAGATATGTATCTATTCACCTCGATCCTCGCTTGCTAGAGTCGATGACGCCATGCTCATCCTCGTCGTCTCGAAGTCCATGTGAGGGTACCTACAATTTCCAACGCGTCATATAGTATTAAGCATCGAACATGAAAGCCAAAACGGCATGCGAATCGCTTATAGGTTAGAACCTATAGCCCACGCCTGCAAAACCATCAAACAACCCCCGTCGCTGACGTACAAACATCAGACGACGGAAAAAAAAATCAAATACCAAATCCCAAATTAAAACGAAGTCGCAAAACAATGCAGCATCTCAAGAAGAGGGTCCCATATTTTACCCTAGGCCAAATTAGCCAATTTTGCATACATGGAGGGTCTAATTTACTGGAGATAAGACCCTGGATCATGCACGAAGCAAATTGGGTGTATCAAGGCCACAAATTGCGGCCCAAATGAATAAAACTGCGGCCTGGACAAGGTGGTTGGGGCTCGGGTCTTTAGGGTACACTCTAGGTTGCCTGCACGACTTCCAGTAATCGCTAAAATTTTTTCAGGTCACCCGAGTTATAGCAGATCGCCAAAACACATCACAATTCTCACAATTTCCCGACATCGGGGTTTCTAAGTTCGCTAATTGGGGTTCTAGTCTCTGGTTTAGTCTAATATAACATCACTACAGGGGTTGTATGGTCTCTACTGACCTCAATTACACCTTTGGATTCAATTTAAACCCTAACCACTTCTAGAAATTTTCAAAGTTCACAAAACCACACTAAATCGGTTCTAAACATGTATAGGTGCTAAGGTGCAAGAAATACTATATAAATGATAAAGGAATTACCTCATTTGGCAACTCAAGAATTTTCTTGAGTTGCCCCAAGTCTTCAAAATCCGATTTTTCTTGGTCCAAAGTGTTTGTAGTGGGCTTTTGCATGTTTTTAATGAAGTGGGGATGATGTTTTGACGTGGGGATGTGGGTGTTCTGAGGAGGTAGATGAGGGAGGAGGGAGTGGGCTGCCATGGGGTTGAAGGGAGAGGAAAAATGATGAATGATAAACAAAGGCCATGGTCAATGAAGACCCTTCACCTCTCTCTCATTTCTCTCTCATGCCCATACCTCAATACTATATTCCTTTCTTTCCTTTTTGTTTTCTTTTCCTCTCATTTTAAAACAAAGCCTTGCATAAAAATGAAGAAAAGACCATGGTAGGAAATGTAAAAATGCAAAATATGACATGGTGCATGTCATGTGCACAAATCCGGCTTAATGCACGATTAGCGATATTTAATCGCGATTAGCATTAAAATTGTATATAATTAATTATAAAAATTCATAATTTGCTTAAATCAAATAAAACATTCTCTTTTCGGTAATTCCTATAATTTTCCAAATATTTTCCACTTTATCGGTATTTAATTATACCGCATTATTAAAATATTCATAATATTTATTATTTAATTATAAAAATTCCCAAAGATAATATTTTATTTTTCTGAAATGTTACAGAACACTACTTACCGGTGATTGTCTAGAGCTCGGCGGATATCCGGAGGATACCGTTTTGAAGTTATGATATGAGATGGATATGAGGACCGGTTTGAGGATGCGGCGCCTGAGATATGAGGATTTACGTGTCGATGATGGACACGGGTTTCATGATGTTTCGAGTGTCGGTGTTGGACACTCAGGTTCCATGATTTTGATGTGTCGTTGTTGGACACACGTGCTTTATATCCTCATATATATATATATACAGGCTTGTGTTTTCATGATGTTAGAGTGTCGGTGTGGGACACTCATGTTCCATGATATTGTTTTGTATCGTTGATGGACACGTGGATGATATCCACAGGCATATAAGCATATGATGTCAGATGTTTATTTATATATGTCATTGTATTGATAGATTGTTAACATATATGCGTACTTGGTCACCCTAGATATCATAGTATTACCCTCAGGATATAAAGATATCATAGTATTACCTTCAGGGTATAGTGACCTAGGAAATCATTGTTTTATTCGATTTCTACTTGCTGATGTTTTCTACTCACGAGTTGGCAACTCCCCCCCGTTGTGCTACAGTTCTTGCAGGTTTGACCGCTTGGGATCAGTTGCGGTATTGCTGGTACACAGCTTTTTCCAGGGTACTTTGCTTTGGTAGGTGGGACACATGTTGGATCATGCCCACTCTCGTACTGCTATTTTCTATTGTATCTAGATAAACTCCATCACATCAGATCAGATCAGAACTAGACATTGTATATTGGTAGACCTAGTCAGAGTTGGGTTTGTGAGAGACTTAGAGCGATGGGTTTATGATCGCTTTTATTGAGTTTTGATGTCTTGCTTCTTTATTTGTTCTTTCTGGGTTGTTTCTTCGCCGTTGGGTGTCGTATATATATTATTGCGTGGTTGTGATTCCGCCAGTTGGCAAAGAGCTAGCTCCCGCTTGGGGATGCCTATATATTGTTGTATATATGTTTTTGGATCAAAATATACGAGGGAGGTGCTGCCCAAATTTTTTAAAAAGACAAAACAGGATTCATTATACCTTTATTTCAAAACTGCACCCCCATTATTTTCCGCAAAAAGGTTTAGATTTTTCTGGGCTTCGGCTTACTTGATTTACGTCACGCCTTTAGACGTTGCGTAATTTAAGTGCCGGTCACGTGCTAAATTACGGGTCGTGACAATGTCACCCCCTCCACCTCATTTGCAAAAACAAATGATTTTCTTAAAAAGGAAATCATACAAATGCGGTGTCCAATCTGTAAGTGCACGGCGGCGCCCCGGCCGTCAATCCGACGCCGGAATGCGGAAACGAAACTTTTCTAAAAAATAGAAAACCGGCACCACCGCGCACTTTAAAACCCGGATCAGGCCATTAACCTACTCCTAGCTAACTAGAAAAGGGGGTAGAGGGCTATACCAAGCGATTCGTGTCCTTCGGTCTTCGGCCACCACTCCGATCTCCTCGCGGAATCTCCGGTCTTCATCTCCACGTCGGAACGGGCACCACATCGCCGGGTTCTTTTACGGGCTCCCACCTCTGGACCGAGGCAACTCGGGTACGAAGTTGGCGAGCCGACGTGCCCAAGGGGTGATGTAGATGAAGTGTAGAATGGTTGTCTATTGGGGTTATAGAAGTTGCCTTTGATGATGAAGGAGAGAAGAACTTTGGAGAGGGGTTTGGAATTTAGCAAGCAAGCAAAATGAGATGAATCAATTTCCCTCATGAAAATGAACTCCCTCCTTTACTCAAAGTGGCCGGCCCTCTCTAATGGGAGAAGAAGAAAAATATCAATGGAATAAGCAAGTGAGGAAAATGAGTGATAAAAAGGAAATATGTCACACCAACATCAACACAATATCCCATCTAATAAATGCAAGAGAATTGATGTAAAAAGAATCTCATAATGCTAAGAACAATCATGAAGCCTCATTTTACAAATGACCCCCTCCATAAAAACTAATTTGCACAATTGCAAATTAGCCCCTCTCATCATAAAAGTCCGGCCGTGAAGGAACAAAGAAAAACTGGCCGAAACAGAATGCAAACTGGCAACTTCAGAAAACTGATCCCGTAATAAATTACAGGAAAACCCCGCGACTGTATATACATACCCGCATTTGTATTCCCACTGAATACAACTGCAAAGAGACAAAATCTACACTGTACAATACTAGGATCCGGCTTAAACCAAAGCCCGCTAGTATTATCCGTCCGATCATGATCCATGCAATACCGCGCGTTTCTGATCGAACCCTGCCATATCTCCATACGGCCTCTACAGCGTTTCGCCCGAAACTTGAGAAAACGGTCTATTGGGGACTCTAAAGACTCGTTAATACTTTGGTTGTGGATTTAACCACTAGCACGTCAGAGGTATTAGCCTATACGTAACGGGCTACCAGGTATTGACCAAAAGGGACATCGATGAGCGAACTCATCCTGACACCCTACTGATCCTGTCAGTGACAATATCCGTACAGTCCGGTCCGTTCGTCTATGAGCATCGCATGGCGGGTCTAGGGGGTTGGTAAAAGTCAGACCCCCAAAAGCGGTACAAGTCGTGTCGGAGTGTAGTCCAAAACACCCTGAGATACTACTGGAATACCTACCAGTAAATCTCCTGCCTTGGCCAACGACTTTGTGTAATGGCTCTCCTAGACACAGCGTGACCTCACCCCCAATACCGAGAGAGATGAACCCCTGCAGATCCGCTCACTGCCTCCATGTGGCTCGGGACTGTACCCAACTAAAACCTGTTTGCACGTCTCCTTTGGGCGTGGTAGGGTAGTAATCAAAGTACAGTGGGAACTCACACGAGACAAATGACGATCTCAGGTCGATGAACTAACCTGTACTCATGTCACCAGGGAACTGCTATCTGACGTCAGGTATAAGACCAACCAGCATGTTCCCGGCGAGTCCTGTCCGGTGTACTCATAACCCAATGAGCACATGTATACATCTTAGGTGAACCAACTGACACCAGTGGCTTGTGAGACAGGCCACCGCCCCTCGTCGGGGTCTCGACTGTAGGGTTCCTAGGCATCCTAATGAGGTCTCACAAGGCATCAACCATGCCAATTTCAAAAAATCTAGGTGCCGAGAAACCCGACTACGGATCGTTGGCTAGAAATCTAGGCGAAAAAGCTAACTAGTTAACACTTAACTATGAAAATAAGGATATACAACCTTTGTAGATCCGGTGCTCCACCTCCACGGCTCCGTAATGAAGTCTCCTCGCTGTCCAAGATGGATCCCGGGCTCTAGCGTCGACTTCATCGGAGAATGGACGGGCTAGGTCATCGACAACGTGCCGAAGATGATCTACGTCGAAGCATCACTAGATCAAGCTCCACCTTCATCGAGCCTTGAAAACTTGTGAAGGAAACACACTCTACTACTTGGCAAGAGGTAGAGGATGAAGAAATAGGAAGTGGGTAGACTTTAGATTTGGATTTCACACTCTTTTTCATCACTTGCCATTGATGGAGGCAAGCTTTCTTCACTTGAAGAAATGAAGAAGAAGATGGTAAAATGTTATGATAAATTATTAGAAAATATAAAATAAAAGAATACTTATCATAATCTTTAACCATGGTAATGTGTAGAGAATCAATCATGGTTAAAGGAATGGTTAGGGTCAAGCTAGAGACAAAATGGTCACTTAGTCAAAAGATCAAGAAGCTTCAACTAGAATCCAAAATTAGCAACCATTTCATTCCATTTTCTTTTATTCATTTATCATAAATAAATGGATAATTAAATAAGATAAATGAATAACAAATAATAAACCCTAATCTATTCATTAACCAAGGTTTAATACTTTACACTTAACCAAAAAGCATGTATCATCAAACATGATACAAGCTAGTGCACAAAATCATATCACATATATAATGCGCACATCCGAGTGAGAAAATCCATCTTAAAGTGAACCAATACTAGTTAATGCAAAGTAATATATCAAATATATAATTATACATTAAATCATTAAATCAACACTTGATTTAACGATCCGGTCATATTGCATATAACCGACTAGTATCCTATGTATCGGCTTATCGAATCAACCTTGATTCAATAACTAGGGTATATCGCATATAACCTAATCGATACATTCATCGCGAGAATGGAATACGGTATCACATACACGCATTATTCTCAGTCCCGCACATATCTCATATGCGCTCCTATTTCATTTCGCTTGAGCCAGGAAACCTCTGTGTAGGACTCTAAAGACTCGTCAATACGCCGGCAGCGGATGATGATCATATCAAACATCCACAAGCCGCAAGCGGTCTGCTAAACGTAACGGCCACCCGGGTATTGAGCGATCTGAAGATCGACGAGCAAGCCCGCTCATACTCCAGTGAATCCAACCAGTAACACTACCGTACAGTCCGGTCTGATCGTCTGATATGTCGCATATCTCGCCTAGGGGTGGTAAACGTCAGACCCCAATAGCTCAATAAGTCGTGTCGATATGAGGTCTATAACACTTTGAGAAACTACTGGTAACACTTACCAGTAAATCTCAGCAACCCTGGCCAGGGATTTCCTGTTATAGCCAATCGGACACAGCACAACATCAACTCCCTATACCGGGAGAGACGAATCCCCTCCTATCGCTCATTGCCTCCATGTGACTCGGGACTGTACCCAAAAACCACCGTTTTGCACGCCCTCTTGGACGTGGTAAGATGGAAATCAAAGCACAATGGGAACCACACGAGACTCTATGACGATCTCGGGTCAACAGACTACTCTGTACCAGTGTCACCAGAGAACTGCCATCTGACGTGAGGTATAATACCATCTGGGAGTTCTCGGCGAGTCCGTCCAGTGTACTCAGTCTCTACTGAGCACCCGTATATCATCTCTGATGTCAAACACCGATGGATATGGGATCATCCATCGCCCATCTGTATGGGTCGAGAAGGTATACGCTAGTCTACTCTGGTATATCGATACCCCGTCTCGATACACCCACGACTAGGGACTTTGAAGGATGTACTTATGGACTACCATGTCCCCACTAGTATGATCCACATCATAGTCCAGGTAGTTAAGTACACATCCTAAGGGCTTTACCAACATGTAATAGAGAGACAATCAGTGTACACGTTAAGGTAAAGAGCAACCAGATAGCATACTATCATGTCGAGCAAGAAAGTCCTCCCTATATATGTCCAAGCATCCACTACAATATACATCCTATGTATAGTAATGGCCTCTACGGCATACATATAACTAACATCGACTGTATACACTAGTCTACTCTGGAGTATCGATGCCCTGTCTCGAAACTCCCATGACTAGGGACCTTTTAAGGATGTGCTTATAGACCCCAGCTCCCACGTATATGATCGCCCTCATACTGCTGGCAGTCAAGCAAGAATCCTAGGGGCTCTATCAACATGCAATAGTGATCAGTAATGTCACCTAAAGCAGTACACGATGATAAAGATAAACCAGATAGCATACTATCACCTTGAGTAAGACTGTCCTACCGGCATAGGTCCTCCCTCAATCATTGCAATCACGTGCCTGTGATCCAATAATTGACTCTAAGGGCACTATCTCCAACAATCTCCCACTTGCACTCAAGGCTAATTATTGCGATGTCGCATACTCACAGCCCGTATGATACCGAACACCCAACTCCTCTACTAGTCAGTCTCACAAAGCTCGTTTGCGAAACTATTGCGTTCGAGGAATAGCCTCAGTGAGTGGATCCGCTGTGATGTTTCTTTCTATGTCTCTCTTTATCTCAAGTTCGCGGAGAAACCCATCTCCCGAAATAAGCAATACCTGTCTTAGAATGTGTTTGGATGTCTGATGGGACCTAGTTCATAAATGAACTCCAAATCCAAACTTCTTAGGTTGTATCGTCAACTGAACTTAATCAGTATCCTGCGCCATGCCTTCCCTCAGTATCCTCCTAGACCACCTGTCCAGATACTGCCCCTCGTCAGAGGGAAAACTATAACTCTGACAGTCACTCTGTCATCCAGGTCACCTTGGAAGCCTGGAATGATAACCGTCTCCTAAAAGAGGCTGCCGTTATCATATCCCTAGAACATCAACTTATGTTCTAAAACTGCTTCCGATCGTTTCTCCAGGATTGGATTAATATCAACTTACTGCATCTCGTGCAAAAACAACATCTGGTGTGGTACTTGACATCTCATGATTGACTCAATTGCCTCAGCAAGTGATCAGCCAATCATGCACATCCCTCTATACTTTAGTCTATAAGACACCTTAAGAGAGGGTGACTCCATCACCTGCAGGTACACCACCATGCCAGGAGTCGTCCATTCTAAAAACTCTTAGAATGCTGTCTAAGTACCCTGATTGGGAAACCACCCAAATCTAGATCTATAGATCTAGTAACCAGAATGTCTTGATATTATATCCAAGTCCCATGTGGAGAAACCACTGTGTGACGACCAAAGTATAACCGATCGTAGTATAGGAATTTCACTTCCTACTCTGTGTATGTCATCCAAATACCCGGACATCACACCCTACTACCTTCTTAACAGATCCATCCCCTATTCTGATAAAGTCAAACCTATGACTGTTACATCAGAAATAGATGATCTATCTCCGCTATATCTGCTTTATTCTATAAATAGACATAAGCCACTTGTCCACTATGCTTCCGCTGCTCCTACTGACTACGACAACCCTCTGGCAGAGTCATATACACGTACACTTCTGAAGCTAGTTCAGAACGACGCTATACTCATCCTCCTACCGGGTCTCACAGTCTGGAACAATAGCATTGGAAAGTCTAGGTAAACAAGAACCTCCCTGTCACCGTCCTTGAGGCTACCGGAGTACCTCTCGGGTGACTGAGGTTACCCACCATATCTGCGGAGTGGCCAATGGAATGTCAAATCAGATTGAATCTTTAGGTTCTTATCAAATCTTCAGTAATCGTTTGCGGTTCTGGAATCACTTCCAGTTCTACCATACTCCCACTTCTGTTTTCTGAAAAATCCATTTTTATTAAAACTGTGGCGAGTCAAGAACAATATCACTATTGATCTTCCAGATGGTAGAAAGTCAACCCTCGTCATAGCCTGGGTCAACCCACAAACAACCATTACAGAAACGTGCCTTGAGTTATCCAGAGTCTGGTTTTAAGCATAAGCCGGACAACTCCCCGTACCTTAACATCGTCAAGATACGAACTGTTCTATATCCAATACAGAAACAGAGGTACTGATTTAATTGAACCAGATTCAAATCATGCAGCTGTCTCCAGAGCATGTCAACTAAATGGAAGGAGGCTAATCGGCGTTACTCAACTTAGGAGTACTTCCAATAATGAGTAACCTGAAAGAGAAGCAAGTTCTCTTAATCATTACTATCAACTGAATACTATACACAAGTATCTATATCTTTGATCACCTTGAAGAATCCTGATACTTGCAACATCCGGTTCTCTACTTTACTCTTATACCTATAACTTCTCAAAACTTGGACCTTGTATTTCTACGGAACACATGTCTAAGAACTAGAGAAGTCATAAGTAAACAGAATATAGTACGAGAACCAACCCCTCTGTCCTAATGGACACTGGACAACATACAATACTATGTATAAGTCCCTTGAGTTTAATAACTCATTTCCTGTATGTCGTAGGTTGAAAACTGTACTTATGGTTATGAAGAATTACACCGCTGTTTAATGCTCCTTACCTAACCATCCACTGATATAGGTAAACGTCATAGACATAATTTCAAAAAGGTATATCTCACTCTGTAAAAATAGACGTACAGATATATCAATTTGAAATTGGTGCATAACAACGGATATTCAAAACCAAATATTTGCCGTCCGGCAAACAACCCAGGCGATTTCCTCAAATATCACCAATTACAACGAATCCCGATATAATGAGGATAATCACCTGATTCCCAATAACTTACTCCCATTTATCATCTGTAAAACCATACAAATGTGAGAATCATACCTGGTAAATACATACCCTGGAGCAAGTGTCTAACCAGGAAATCAGTTTTCTTTTAACAGTACACAGTGAAACTGAAACATTGAAATGTTTCGATGGGGTATCCGGGTATTCCTAGTAATGCCTCTTCCATTATCCAGATTCATAATTGTAACCGTATAATTCTTTGCCACCTCTCCAAATCCCTTTATATGTCTTTAGTCATTACCTTCTGTACACCCCTTTAGGCCAAATGGTTTTCTTCCTTCCCTACCGTTCGGCACCAGCCTATGGTTTGGAAGAAGACTATCCAATAAGCATAATGGGTGTACTGTCCTAATCCTAGGAGCACTCGCAATGCGAGAGAAAGTGAAGATAAAAGACAACCGAATAAACCTTATTCCTATTTCTCCTGAACCAGAATCCATCCCCAAACTGAAACAAGTTCCTTTCGAGTTCGTATATAATCATAGGATGGAGTATCCAAATAACTGTGGATCTTCGTAGTGATACGGAGTGTCCTGGAGAAATACAAAGGTGATTTAGGATTGGCGAAGAAATACTTGGTTTGGTCGTGAATAGCAGTCGCAATTTACTTTGCCCTCTAACTAATCCCTTGATATGTCTTTACTTAATACCTTCTGTACACCATCGTTATGCTAATTGGTTTTCTTCATTCCCCACCGTTCGGCACCAGCCTAAGGTTTGGAAGAAGACTATCCAATTTGCGTAATAGGTGTACTATCTCCTAAACCAAGGAGTACTCGCAACCTGAGAGAAGGTAAAAAGAAAAGACAACTGAATAGTCCTATTCGTTTTCTCCAGAACCGGAAACCATCCTCGAATAAATTCCTTCGAGTTCGTATATAACCATACGATGGTTTTATCCAATGGAAGTAGACGTTCGTAGTATTACGGGGTGTCCTGGAGAAAAGGGTAAAAGTAGGAGTGGCAATGTGGTTTGCAACTCAGACAATCCAAAAGCCAGTGTTTAAGAAGGTTCGGTCAACTTGGTCACTGAGTCATAGTCAAGGGTCGGGTCATGGTTGCTGCCAAAGAGAGAGAGAAAAGAAACACTCAGCATGCACTCTAACCTAGATCAGAATGGTTATCACTTTATCTAATCAGGAAACCTCCCACTGTAACGTCAAATTCTTCCCCAAACCCGAAAGAAGAATTAGCCAGGATCACCCGAGGAGTAAACTAACTCATCAGTGGAAATCGGGATCCAACTATCATCGCATGATAACGTGACGGAATCCGCTCACGTTATCACACTCCAGAAGGTATGCACATATCTGGCAAGTTTCAGTTTCTTTAGAAACTCCCGATGTGATTTTTGCCCCATGCTCTTATGACCTTGACGAAGGCCAACATATCATAAGTCACATGTCAAGTTCTACCCGTCATTATCCAGGTTAATTTGAACCCACCCGTACATATCCTTGACGATGTCCAAAATAGTAGTACGACTGTCCCAAACCAACGCATCTATCTATGCTGCAGAAAAGTAACAAATAGCTACCATACACTATGCCTTGACGAAGGCTAACATACATAGCATGAATACTAAGTGCTACCTTTCTGAAATGACGGAGGGCTACGAATGGTTTCTGGCGAAAAACCTTTAACGTAATGAACTTGATATCGTTGAAGGAACCGGATAGCTTTTATAAAAATATAGTGACGAAAACCTTTGCTAAAGAGGTCACTCCCGGTGAAGGGATCTCGGCTCTTTCCCCGTGGAATGGGGTGCAGGATATTCCAACTGAATACCACGATGAAAAGCAAAAGTAAACGACTATAGTGAAGTTATTGCCCTGACGCAAACTCCTATCCAAGGGGTCACTCCCGGTGAAGGGATCTCGGCCCTTGCCTCGTCGACTGAGGTGCTGGATATTCATAACCGAATACCACTGTGCAAAATAAAAGAGAACGCCCTTGCAATAACAGCTTTTTGAAAAAATGTTCCAATAACATCAGAATAGGTTTGTTTAGCTTGGATTGATCCGAATCAACGCAGTCCCATCAATTGATCACACCACAAAAGAACGAAAATAATGATGTACGTATATGCCATCCGCATTCGCCACCGGGTCCCGTCATCACCCGTTAGGTTACTTAACTAACGACAGAGCGGGGACTGGACTAGCACGGATGCAAAACATATACAACATCTACTAGTATATATATCAATATATAATATTCGCTCAAGGCGTGATAAAAATGCAATATCACAGAAATGTAATAAGCATCACAGAACAATACAGATATCTGGGATCCCCGGGTTTCATAGAGCCGCTACTGAAACCCGACGTTCCCCTGGTCGTGCGGATAGCCTGTGCAATGAAATCCTAGACCCCTACGGGCGCGGCAAGTTACTCGCCAAAACCTGAAGCGAGGCAGCCCCCTTCAGCAACGTGAATGGACCACCCAGCACTTCACGGAATCCGGTAACTTGGGCACCCCTCCTTCGGTCAACCTGTACCCCTTACGAGTGTGGCGAATAGCCTTCCAATTCTAGAGTGAAGCCCCCTCCGTCTCAAAGCCATGAGATGTGGGCTCGTTGCCCTCTAGAACCTGGCTACCCGTGCACCCCTCCGCGGGGTAATCCTAGTACAGAAAGTAAAATATACATACAACGGGTACATCGACCTCAACCCGGTCGTGCCCCAAAATAATAATACAAACAGACAGTGACGGCAGTTCACATGTCGGACGCTCGCCCCGCAATATCAAATGTACATATAAAAACAAAACTGTACTACCACTGCAACCAGGCTATCCCCACGACCAATCCGCAATATCACAGCACAACACAGAACATCAACGTGAATGTCACGTTCGCAAATCCGTTTAAAAGGGCTATAGCAGTTAGACAGGATTTACCGATCAAATGACATTCACGGTCGCAGATATAATGTAAATACTGTGAACTAACATGTTTAAAATTTTCGATCGATCAAATTTACCGAAGTGGGCCCCAAGCACTACTGTAGCACTCAAAGAAAATTCCAAAAACCCCATTTTCAACTCAGAAGCCCACTGTAAAAATTTGGTCCAATGAACAGTAAAGGTAGCGGCGGAACCGCGGCCAATACGTGGGTTTGGCCGCGGTTCCACGGTGGAATGGTGAGTTCATGCAACCAAATTTTCACAGCATGCTTATAATTCCCTGCACGTATTTCTGCAATGTACTGAAAAATTTTTTGAAGCACAAAATGAAATCGACAGAAACTGTGCTTTTGATATCGGGTTTTCGGAAAATCCGTTCGATCGAACATTTAAACACGCTAGAGCAAGCTATACTAGGTTAATGGCGTGGCTCTGATACCAGTGTAAGTGCACGGCGGCGCCCCGGCCGTCAATCCGACGCCGGAATGCGGAAACGAAACTTTTCTAAAAACTAGAAAACCGGCACCACCGCGCACTTTAAAACCCGGATCGGGCCATTAACCTACTCCTAGCTAACTAGAAAAGGGGGTAGAGGGCTATACCAAGCGATCCGTGTCCTTCGGTCTTCGGCCTTCACTCCGATCTCCTCGCGGAATCTCCGGTCTTCATCTCCACGTCGGAACGGGCACCACATCGCCGGGTTCTTTTACGGGCTCCCACCTCTGGACCGAGGCAACTCGGGCACGAAGTTGGCGAGCCGACGTGCCCAAATGGTGATGTAGATGAAGTGTAGAATGGTTGTCTATTGGGGTTACAGAAGTTGCCTTTGATGATGAAGGAGAGAAGAACTTTGGAGAGGGGTTTGGAATTTAGCAAGCAAGCAAAATGAGATGAATCAATTTCCCTCATGAAAAATGAACTCCCTCCTTTACTCAAAGTGGCCGGCCCTCTCTAATGGGAGAAGACGAAAAATATCAATGGAATAAGCAAGTGAGGAAAATGAGTGATAAAAAGGAAATATGTCACACCAACATCAACACAATATCCCATCCAATAAATGCAAGAGAATTGATGTAAAAAGAATCTCATAATGCTAAGAACAATCATGAAGCCTCATTTTACAAATGACCCCCTCCACAAAAACTAATTTGCACAATTGCAAATTAGCCCCTCTCATCATAAAAGTCCGGCCGTGAAGGAACAAAGAAAAACTGGCCGAAACGGAATGCAAACTGGCAACTTCAGAAAACTGATCCCGTAATAAATTACAGGAAAACCTCGCGACTGTATATACATACCCGCATTTGTATTCCCACTGAATACAACTGCAAAGAGACAAAATCTATACTGTACAATACTAGGATCCGGCTTAAACCAAAGCCCGCTAGTATTATCCGTCCGATCATGATCCGTGCAATACCGCGCGTCTCTGATCGAACCCTGCCATATCTCCATACGGTCTCTACAGCGTTTCGCCCGAAACTTGAGAAAACGGTCTGTGGGGGACTCTAAAGACTCGTCAATACTTTGGTTGTGGATTTAACCACTAGCACGTCAGAGGTATTAGCGTATACGTAACGGGCTACCAGGTATTGACCAAAAGGGACGTCGATGAGCGAACTCATCCTGACACACTACTGAGCCTGTCAGTGACAATATCCGTACAGTCTGGTCCGTTCTTCTATGAGCATCGCATGGCGGGCCTAGGGGGTTGGTAAAAGTCAGACTCCCAAAAGCGGTACAAGTTGTGTTGGAGTGTAATCCAGAACACCCTGAGATAATACTGGAATACCTACCAGTAAATCTCCTGCCTTGGCCAAGGATTTCGTGTAATGGCTCTCCTAGACACAGCGCGACCTCACCTCCAATACCGGGAGAGACGAACCCCTGCAGATCCGCTCACTGCCTCCATGTGGCTCGGGGCTGTACCCAACTAAAACCTGTTTGCTCGTCTCCTTTGAGCGTGGTAGGGTAGTAATCAAAGTATAGTGGGAACTCACATGAGACAAATGACGATCTCAGGTCGATGATCTAACCTGTACACAAGTCACCAGGGAACTGCTATTTGACGTCAGGTATAAGACCAACTAGCATGTTCCCGGCGAGTCCTGTTCGGTGTACTCATAACCTAATGAGCACCTGTATACATCTTAGGTGAACCAACTGACACCAGTGGCTTGTGAGACCGGCCACCGCCCCTCGTCGGGGTCTCGACTGTATACACTAGTCTACTCTGGAGTATCGATGCCCTGTCTCAAAACTCTCACGACTAGGGACCTTTTAAGGATGTGCTTATAGACCCCAGCTCCCACGTATATGATCGCCCTCATACTGCTGGCAGTCAAGCAAGAATCCTAGGGGCTCTATCAACGTGCAATAGTGATCAGTAATGTTACCTAAGCAGTACACGATGATAAAGATAAACCAGATAGCATACTATCATCTTGAGTAAGACTGTCCTACCGGAATAGGTCCTCCCTCAATCATTGCAATCACATGCCTGTGATCTAATAATTGACTCTGAGGGCACTATCTCCAACATAATCTTCTAGAAACAATTCCGTATAAATACGGAATTCAATCTGGTATACGTATCGAAATACATATACGCATATTCGTACCAAAATACGAATAGCCAAGAGAGAAAATGAATAGTGAACAATAATACTAGAATACATATATATAAATACATACATACATATATATATATATATAAATTATTAAATCAAAACCTGATTTAATAATCCGGCTTAATCCTAAGCCTCTAGTATTATCAACCGTTCGATTAAAATCTGTGCAGCCTGTACACATATTTAATCGGACACCTGTATGTACCAACAAACGTCATCTATACCATATCTCCTGAACCGTGAAAACTCTCTGTGTGGGACTCTAAAGACTCGTCAATACGCTGGCAGTGGGTTTAACTACAAGCACGTCAGCGGCACTAGCTGTACGTAATGGCTACTCAGGTATTGAGCGAAAGAAAGGCCGATGAGCAAACTCATCCGTACCCCTACTAAGCCTGACAGTGAAAATATCCGTACAGTCCGGTCTGTTCGTCTAAGAGTATCGCATATCGAGTCTAGGGGGTGGATAAAGTCAGACCCCTAACAACGCAACATTTAGTGTCGGCATGAAACCCATCACCATATGAGAAACTATCGATCCTGGATTGGTAATTCTCGTCTACCCCGGCCGAGGATTTCTGGTGATGGCCACCCATGCACAACACGACATCAACCCCCAATACCGGGAGAGGCGAATCCTCGACGATCCGCTCACTGCTTCCATGTGGCTCGGGACTGTACCCAACTAAAACCTGTTTGCACGACTCCTTTGAGCCGTGGTAGGGTAGTAATCAAAGCACAGTGGAAACTCACACGAGACAAATGACGATCTCAGGTCGACAGACTAACCTGTACACATGTCACCTGGGAACTGCTATCTGACAATAGGTATAATACCAACTAGCAGGTTCTCGGCGAGTCCGTCCAGTGTAATCATAACCTATTGAGCACCTGTATACTATCTTAGGTGAACAAACTAACACTAATGGCTTGTGAGACCTGGCCCCTGCCCTTCGTCGGGGTCTCGATCAGTATACACTAGTCTACACTGGAGTATCGATGCCCAGTCTTGAAACTCCCACGATTAGGGACATTTAAGGATTTGCTTATAGACCCCCAGCTCCCACATATATGATCGCCATCATAATGCTGGTAGTCAAGCAAGAATCCTATGGGCTCTATCAACATGTAATAGTGATCTGTAATATCACTTAAAGCATGATGATAAAGACAAACCAAATAGCATACTATCATCTCGAGTAAGACTGTTCTAACGGTATAGGTCCTCCCTCAATCATCATAATCACTTGCCCGCGACTACGATATTTGCCTTGAGGGCACTATAGCCAACAATCTTCCACTTGCACTTAAGGCCAATTATTGCGGTGTCGCATACTCACAGCTCGTGTGATACCGAACACCCAACTTCTCTACTAAGCAGTTTCGTAAAGCTCGTTTGTGAGACTATTATGTTCGAGAAATAGCCTCAGTGAGTGGACCCGCTCCAATGTTTCTATCTTTATCTCTCTCTATCTCAACTTCACGGAGAATAACCATCTCCCGAAATGAGCAATACCTTGTCTTAGAATTTGTCTGGATATCTGATGGAACCCAGTTCACAAATGAACTCCAAATCCAGCAAACTTCTTAAACTGTATCATCCACTGAATTTAATCAGTATCCTGCGCCATGCTTTCCTCAGTATCCGCTTGGACCACCTGTCCAACATACTGTCCCTCAGAAGAGGGAAAAACTATAACTTAGACAGCCACTCTGTCATCCAGGTCACCTTGTGTAACGTTTTAGAAATCGTTTTGCGAATTTTTCCGTTTTAGGGCAAAATAGTCGGTATTTTCCGTTTTAACCCAATTTTGTTCAAACGTCCGTATAAACTTGCCGGCACCTAGTTTAGCTAAAATAAAGCTAGTGCGCGAACTTTGGGGGTATATGAGAGGTTTTGGTTCAGATAGAATTTTTCCCAAATAAAATATTATTTTAAGCGGTAAATTGTGCACGTAATTCGGGAAATTTCTTCTAATGAAAATCCTTGAAAATTATCACTACATTATTTTAGAAGCTTCTTCTCAAATATCTAGATATTTTTTTAGTGCAAAAGGATTTGATTTAAAAAAAGAAAAGAAAAGAAAGAAAGGTGGCAAATGCATTTATTGAAGCATTAATTGTATTTTTCTAGAACAAACTTCACTTTTATTTACCCAAAACCCCCCCATCAACCCTTGGTCGAGCCATTCCCCATTTTTGCCCTCTCATTTTATTTTGCTCATTTCTTCATTCTTGCTTCAAAATTCTTCAAAAAAAATTCCAAAAATAAATCCACAAAATCCTAAATAAAAATAAAACCATCATTTCCCTTCACTAAACTAGTTTGGATCTTCAAGAAAAAGGTGATCTTTGGAGGAAAAGTTGATTAATCTAGTGGCTAAATTGTGTTCTTGTTAAGGTTTAATTTCTATCCTTAATCCTTAATTAATTGTGTTTAAATCTTAAGTTAGCTAATTTATTTGTTAATATAGCTTTAAACTCTTGATTAATTCATTTATTTTAATTTTTTTGAAATTCAAGTTAGAGTTAAAGCTTGATTAAGTGTTGAATGTTAATTAAAGTGTTAATTTGTGATTAGGAAAAGATTAACCCAGTAGAAAATGATAATTTTGCTAAGGAATACTTTGTTTAATTGTGCAATTTTGCTTACTAGGTTTTTGCTAAAACTTAATTAGCAAGTGTTAAAAATATAGGAATGGTTTTGATAGTTTAGTTAAGCTATTATAAGGTGTTTGTAATCGCTAGATATGCGTTAGCTTGAAACAGTGCGAAATATTGCGATAAGTTGCTTACTAGGTTTCGGGGTTTTTCCGACGTGGGTTCAATTGGTCGTTGCGAGGTTATATCTATTTCATTCCTCGTAATTGTTTGTGTTGTGTTGCGCGATAGGGACGATCGGGGTCTAGACTTGGTGTTTTGTAGTTTAGCGACCCTAGTTAGGGTTTTTGGCCGATGTCGTGCGCGATAGATGCGCTAAGTGCGCAGTACAATTTTCAGGGCGTTATTCTTGCGTTTCGATGTCTTTTCGTCGACATAGGATATTTAGCTTATGCGATGTGTTTGTGAAATTTTAGGTTCGCAAGCGGGGACTTTGGGCACTGCGAACAAGGGGAAGCAGGTGGTCGGATTTTCATAGCTCGAGACCATCGGTGAGTAGATTTAATATCTACGGGGAAATCGCCCGTACGGCGTTAAGCGTTAGGGCTTGATTTGATATGATATTAACCACATTTGTATATGCTCATATAGAGATGATGCATGCATTTCATTGCATATAGCTACTTGTTGTGCCTAAACCTGTATTCTTTGTACACTGCACTAT
Source organism: Agapanthus africanus (assembly GCA_030015575.1). NCBI lineage: Eukaryota > Viridiplantae > Streptophyta > Magnoliopsida > Asparagales > Amaryllidaceae > Agapanthus > Agapanthus africanus. The sequence continues at coordinate 199,747,264 of CM057350.1, forward strand.
TATTGATAGTCCATGTTGCACGAGCACCAATGATATGTTACACACACACTGTCGGTAATTGCCATGATACGCACAACACAAATATTCGTTGATATACCTTGCTAGTAGTTAGCGACATAGAGATGGTTATTCTTGTGCGGTAGCGCATATGACATATAGCATAACTGTGTACCTACATGCATATACATATGCCATACTATATTTACTTGCTCGCACATATACTTTGTATCGGTGGAATGGGACGCTGTATATATATGTATTTTGGATTTGGATTTTGGGAACCGCGAGATATATTTAATGACTTGATACATTTAAATAGCGGACTTTTCCCGTGATATGCTCATATTGATGTTTTATGTTGCATATGTTGTTTTACATGGATTTACGCATTTGAGATATGTTTTCATGCGATATGGGAATTTCAAGTGTCAATGTTAGGCACTTATATTCTGAGAGATATATGGATTTGGAGACCGATACGTGGAACAAAAGTGTCGAGGTGGGATACTTTGGTTTCGAGGAAAGTATGGATATCAGAAAGACCGATACGTGGAACACAAGTGTCGAAGTGGGATACTTGGGTTTCGAGGAACGTATGGATACGAGTATTTACGTGTCGATATTAGGTACTGGTTTTCATGATGTTTTAGAGTGTCGATGTTTGACACTCAGGTTCCATGAGACTTACAGGATTTGAGGGCCGAGCAGAGGGCCGATTTGAGTATTTTGGGAATTTGGGGTGTTGTTGATTTACACTAGGTTTTTCCATGCTTATGATTTGTGCATGAGATTATTTATTTTTCCGTACTCAGTACTCAGTTAATATGCACTTATTCATGTAGATATAGTACCTGGTGGTGTACCTTGATCATGATAGTCGCATATTCATATTTTCATACTCATGCTACCAGCTTACATGCTATTGATCATTGCTGTTAGTGTATACTTGCGATTTCAGTATGATGTTATTTACTATTCACGAGTTGGCAACTCACCCCCGTTGTGCCACAGTGTTTTGCAGGACTTACCCTCTGAGTAGTCGCGGCAGGGCGTCTTATCATCTCTACTTTTGCGGATACCGCTACATTTGGCTGTGAGGCCTTTGCTTTTAGGTGGGTTTGCGGTTATCTGTTTGTACATTGTATATCTTTTTTGTTGGATCTAGTATTCTCCATCTACCACTTCTTTTATTTGACTTAGAGACGAGTTGTGAGGATTCGATGTTGTATTATTATTTTGGTGACTTTGGGTGCCGTGCTCGTGGAATCCGGTTTTGTTCAAAAGTTTTACTTCTTTATTCAGTTTTCTTTTATATTCTTCGCTTCGGCGTCGTATATATGTTTGTGGTGGTTGTCTCCGCCGTTGGGCGTGATTTGCTCCCGTTTGGGATGCTTTATATATTATCTATGTTGTACCCGTTTTCGGGGCTAGTTATTACAAAGGAGGTGCTGCCGAAATTTTCAAGAAAGAAAACTAAAGTTAAAGATTTTTACTTAAGAGTTTCCGAATTCTTTAAACTATGTTTTTCTCCATTTATCCCATTTGGGGTGGTTTAGATTTCTGGGTTTCGGCTTACTTAAATTACGTACGTCTGTAGACGTTACGTGGTTTAAGGGCCGGTCATGTGCCTAAATTTTGGGTCGTGACACCTTGGAAGCCTGAAATGATAACCGTCTCCTGAAGGAGGCTGTCATTATCATATCCCTAGAACATCCATTTATGTTCATATACTGCTTCCCTACATTTCTCCAGGATTGGATTAATATATGTTTATTGCAGCTAGTGCAAAATAACATCTGGTGTGGTACTTGAGATTTCATGATTAACTCAATTGCCTAAGCAAGTGATATGCTAATCATGCAGATCCATCTCCCCCTTAGTCTGTAAGACACCTTTAGAGAGGGTGACTCCATCACCTGCAGGTACACCACCATGCCAGGGGTCGTCCATTCTAAAACACTTTAGAATAGTGTCAAGTACCCAAATTGTGACACTTCCCAAATCTAGATCTAAAAGCATAGATATAGTAACCAGAAACCCTGATATTATATCCACGTCCTATGTAGAGAAACAACTGTGTGATAACCACAGTATAACCGATCGTAGTATAGGAATTTCACTTCCTATAAAGTGCATGTCATCCCAAATACTAGGACATCACACTCTACTACCTTCTTACCAGATCCATCTCCTATTCTGATGAGTCAAAGCCTATGACTGTCACATCAAAAATAGATAATCTATTTCCACTATACTTGATTTAGTCTAGAAATAGACATAAGCTACTTGCCCTCTATGCTTCCGCTGCTCCCACTGACTACAACAACCCTTTGGTAGAGTTATATACACGTGCACTTCTAAAGCTAGTTTAGAACGACGTTATACCCATCCTCCTGCTGGGTCTTATAATCTAGAACAGCAACAATGGCAAGTCTGTGTAAACAAGAATCTCCCTATCACCGTCTTTGAGAAGACCGAAGTACTTCTCGGGTGCCTGAGGTTACCCATCAAATCTGCGGAGTGGCTAATGGAATGTCAAATCCAATTGAATTCTTAGGTTCTATTAAATTTTCAGTGATCGTTTGTGGTTCTGGAATCACTCCCAGTTCTACCATGCTCCCACTACTATTTTATGAAAAAGTCCATTTTATTAAAACTGGTGGCAAGTCAAGAACAATATCACTATTGATCATCCAGATGGTAGAAAGTTATCCCTCGTCATGGCCCGGGATAACCCACAAACTGCCATTACTGAAACGTGCCTCGATTTTATCCAGATTCTGGTTTTAAGTATCAACCGGACAACTCCCTATATCTTAACATCGTTAAGATATAAATTGATTCTATATATATCCAATATAGAAATAAAAGCACTAATTTAATTAGAACTAGATTCAAAATCATGCAGCTGTCTCCAGTGCATATCAACCAAATGGAAAGAGGCCAATCGATATTACTCATCTAGGAGTGCATCCATATATGAGTAACCTGAAAGAGAAGCAAGTTTTCAAAACCATTACTATCAACGGAATACGAAACACAAGTATCTATATCTTCGACTACCTTAAAGAATCCCTATACTTCCAACAAATGGTTCTATTCTTTATTCTTATACCTATAACTTCTCAAAATCTGGACCTTATATTTCAACGAAATACTTGTCTAGAACTGGAGAAGTCATGAGTAAACAGAATATAGTACGAGTACCTACCCCATTGCTTAATGGACACTGGAAAACATACAATACTTTGTATAAGTCCTCTGAGATCAATAACTCAAAGCTTGTGCGTCGTAGGTTGAAAACTGTACTATGGTTAAGAAGAATTACACTGCTGTTGAATGCATCTTACCTAACCATCAACTGATATAGGTAAATGTCACAGACATAATATCAAAAAGTTATATCTCACTTTATAAAATAAACGTACAGATATATCTGTTTGAAATTGGTACATAACTACGGATATTCAAAACCAAAAATTTGCCGATAGGCAAAAACCAGATGATTTCCTCAAATATCACCAATTACAACGAATTATGATATAATGAAGATCTAATCACCCAATTTCCAATATCTTACTCCCACTCACCATCTGTAACACTATACAGATGTGACAAACGAATCTGGTAAATACATACCCTGGAGTTGGAATCTAATTGGGAAAACAGTTTTCACTTAACATCGCACAGTCGGACTGAAACATGAAAATGTTTCGAAGGGGTTAACCTGGTATTCCTAATAACGCCTCTTCCACTATCCTGATTCATGACAGTAACCATATAGTTACCTGCTCTCATTTCAATCCCTTTATTATGTCTTTACTTATTACCTTCTGTACACCTTCTTTAGGCTAATTGGTTTTTTTCCTTCCCTACCCTTTGGCACCAGCCTAAAGTTTGGAAGAAGACTATCCAATAAGTGTAATAGGTGTACACTCTTTATGCCAGGAGCCCTCGCAACCTGAGAGAAGGTAATGGGAAAAGACATCTGAATAATCCTATTCTATTTCTCCTGAACCGGAAACCATCCTTGAATTTGGAACGAATTCCTTCGAGTTCGTATGTAACTATACGATGGCATGTCTAAGCATTATGGACGTTCGTAGTGATACGACATGTTCTGGAGAAATCCAAAGTGGATGTGGGAGTGGCAGGGGTATACACGGTTTTGTCGTGAATGATAGCAGTCGCAATTTTCTTTGCCATTATTCTAATCCCTTTATATGTCTTTACTTATTACCTTCTGTACACCACTTTTAGGCTAATTGGCTTTCTTCCTTTCCCACCTTTCAGCACCTGCCTATGGTCTGGAGGAAGACTATCCAATAAGCTCAATAGGTGTCTCTCCTAATCCTAGGAGTCCTTACAACCTGAGAGAAGGTAAAGAGAAAAGACAACCGAATAATCCTATTCAATCTTTCCAGAAACAGAATCCATCCTCGAATCTTGGAACAAGTTCCTTCGAGTCCGTATGTAACTATACGATGGATTATCTAATATGTGTGGATCTTCGTAGTGATACGGGGTGTTATGGAGAAACGCAAAGGTGATATAGAGGAAGCAATGATATATGCGACACCGTGACATTCCAAAAGCCAAAGTGTTTTAAGAAGGTTCGGTTAACTTGGTTCATGAGTTTTAGTCTAGGGTCGGGCCATCGTCGCTACCAAAGAGAGAGAGAGAAAAGAAACACTCAGCGTGCGCTCTAATCTAGATCAGAATGGTTAATCACTTTATCTAATCAGGATGGCTCCCACTGTTTTCTTGAATTCTCCTCCAAATCCAAAAGGAGAATTAGTCGGGATCATCTAAAATCACCCGAGGAGTAATCCTACTCATCAGTGGGGATCGGGATCCAACTATCATCGCTTGATAACTTGATAGAATCCACCCAAGTCACCACACTCCAGAAGGTATGCGCAAGCCTGGCAAGTTTCCTTTATGTTTGAAACTCCCGATGTGATTTTTACCCCTAATGACTTCATGGCCTTGATTGTAACGCTTTAGAAATCGTTTAGGCGAATTTTCCGTTAATAGGTAAAATAAACTGTGTTTTCCGTAAAAACCTAGAAGTGATCATTTTTCAGTATAGACTTAACTGTACCTAGTTTAACTAGGAAATTTCTAGTTTGCGGTTTTTAGTTGTCACTTGAAAATTTTAGTTCACTTAAATATTTTTCCATAATTAAAATATTATTATAAGCTTTTAATTATGCACTTAATTAGTGGTAATTACAAATTTGATTGGGTTAATTATGCTAAAGTGAATTTATGCTATCTTAATCATAAGATTAAGCATTAAACCATCTTTGCAAAATATCCTTGAAAATATCTAGATATTTGTTGGAATTAAAGAAAATTTTTAAATAAAGATTAAGAGGTGGCATGGATGGGAGGTGCTTTAATGAGCTTTAATGTTGTTTTTAGACTAGAAATTTCCACACAACTCCACATCTTTCTCTTTTCCTCCACCTTGGCCGAGCCCCCTGCTGCCCTCTTATTTTCTTCACCCCATTTTCACTTCTAAAAGCTCAAATAAATCATCAAAAATCATCAAATAATTCCACAAACTCAAATACAAATCCATACCCATTATTCTTTAACCCTAACCAAGCTTGGATCTTCATGAAAGTTAGCATTTTGGAGGCTAATTTGGAAGTTTAGTTGCAAGTTTATGAATCCAAGTGAGGTATAAAATCCTAACCCTAAGCTTTAGTGTTGTTTAAATACCTTAATCTAGTTATTAGATGTTTAAATAAAGCTTGAACTAGCATGTTTTGGAAATTCTAGAAAGGGTTATGAAGATCAAGTTAGGATTTTGGTTGTTTAAAATGGTTAATTGAGTAGTTTAGACTTAGAAAACTTAACCTAGTTGTGAGATTTTTTATTTGTTATTTTCCTAATTGTCTAATTAAGCTTATTAGCAAACTAACTTTTACTAAATCTTATATGGGTGAGATTAAAATTGTAGTAAAGGTTTGGGTGACTTAATTAGGCTACTATGTGATGATTGTGATCGCTAGAATTGTTTAAACTTCTAGATTTGAGCTAAAATGATTAAAAGTGCTTACTAGGTTTTCGGTAAACTTAGGCGTGGGTTTCAATTGACGTTGCGATTATATTTATAGTATCTTCCATGATATATATTGTGTTGTGAATGCGTGATCGGTACGATTGGGATCTAGTCTTGGTGGTTGTGTAGTTTAGCATTCCTAGCTAGGGTTGTGCCGATATCGTACGCGTTTTGTGCACTAGGTGCACAGTGTGTATATCTTGTGGACTTTATCCTTGCGTTTCGTTGTCTTTGTGTCGGTACAGGATATTTATCCTTATGTGTTGTGTTTGTGAAATTTTAGGATCGCAAGCGGGGACTTCGGATGCTGCGAAGAAAGGGAAGCAAGTGGTCGGATTTTCTTAGCTCGAGATCATCGGTGAGTAGATTTAACATCTACGGGGAAATCGCCCGTATGGCATTATGCGTCAGCGTCGGATATGGTATTATAGCTGCATGTTTATACGCATATGAGTTGATTGCACATCGGCATCATTGCATATTATTACCTGTTGTGCCTTGACGTGGTACCTATTGGACACTGCACCATTACTGATGGTTCATATTGCACGAGCACTAAATTGTATGCTACACCCACACCGTTGGTAATTGCCCTGACACGCGCAACACATATATTGCTATAGTTACATATACCCCTATGTGGTATTGTATTGACATTGACATTGAGACGTTGATTATTGTGCTATTGCGCATATGAAATGCATCATACATACCTTCTTACATGTAGATACACATATCTTGCTATAGTTACATGTACACCTCATATGATGCTGCACTTGATTTCGGAGGAATTGGGAACCGCATGATATATTTTAAAACTGGATTCATTTAAAGAGCGGCTTTCCCTTAATATGCTCATATTGCTGTTTTATGTTGCATATATCAGATTTCATGGATTTATGCATTGAGATATGGATTTCATGTGATTTACGGATTTGAGAACCGTGGGGATATTTCAAGAAATGTGTATTGTTTTGAAAAACCCGGTTTCTCTTGATATAATATTTCAATGCGTCCACCATGAGTTTTCTCGGTTCTGAGACTTGTGTTGGAAACCCGATGCGAGGAGTGGATGAGGCCGTGTTGCGGGTTCATGGTGGACCCGGTATGGTACCGCGGGGCAAGAAAGGTATGTCGATGGATTTAGCTGATGAGCCCGGCACGGGAGGTGCACTGCCTACCGGTGACAGTTTTAGACTCGGCGGTTATCCGGAGGATATAGACCGGAGTCGTGAGATGGATATGGGCCAATTCGTACTGTTGGAGCCCACGGGCCGATCCGGCAGACGGAGCCTATGGTACATGGATTTACGTGTCGATGCTGGACACGAGTATTTCATGATGTTTCGAGTGTCGATGTTGGACACTCAGGTTCCATGAGATTTACAGATATGAGGGCCGGTTTTGGTGACGGCGCCTGAGGATTTTGGGATTTGGGGTGTCATTGATGGACACCAGGGTTTTTCCATGCTGTTGATTTGTGCATGAGGTTTATTATTTATCCTACACTCAGGATTTATTTGATATGCATTTGATTTATGTAGATGTAGTACCCTGGTGGTGTACCTTGATCATGATTGTTGCATATCCATATTGCCATACTTATGCTATCAGATTAAATGTGATAGATTATCGCTGTTCGTGCATACTTGCGATTACAGTATGATGTTATTTACTATTCACGAGTTGGCAACTCATGTCACAGTGTTTTGCAGGATTTACCCTCAGAGTAGTCGCGGCAGGGCTTCTTATTATCTCTACTTTTGCAGATACCGCTACGGTTGGCTGTTAGGCCTTTTGCTTTATGTGGGTTTGCGGTTATCCAATGATGTTCATTATTTATCTTTTGTATCTAGTACTCTCCATCTACCACTTCATGTATTTGACTTAGAGACGAGTTGTGAGGATCGATGTTGTATTATTTTGTGACTCTGGGTGCCGTGTTCGTGGGAGCCGGCTTTGTTATAAAGTTTTACCTCCTTATGCCGTTTTTATTTATATTTCTTCGCTACGGCGTCGTATATATGCTTGTGGTGGTTGTTTCCGCCGTTGGGCGTGATTTGCTCCCATTTGGGATGCTTTATTTATATTCTATGTTGTACCCATTTTCGGGGCTAGTTTTTACAAAGGAGGTGCTGCCGAAATTTTTAAGAAAGTAAACTTAAGTTTAAAGATTTTTACTTGAGATTTTCGAAGGTTTTTAACTATGTTTTCTCCACTTATCCCTTTTTTTAGGGTGGTTTAAATTTCTGGGTTTCGGTTTACTTAAATTGCGTACGCCTGTTGACGTCATGTGGTTTAAGTGCCGGTCACGTGCCTAAATTTGGGTCGTGACATTGATAGAGACTAACGTGCCATAAGTCGCTAGTCAAGTTCAACCCATCATTATCCAAGATTGATCTAAACCCACCCGCACAATCCCTTGATAGAGACCAACGTGACTATCCGGCTGTCCTAGATAATCACATATCCATGCTACAGACACGTATCACGCAGCTACTGTACGCTATGTCTTGATAGAGACCAACGTACATAGCATGAATACAATGAGATACCTATATGAAATTACGGAGGGCTACGGCTGGTTTTTGGCGAAAAACCTTTAACATAATGAACTTGATATCATTGAAGGAACCGAAGTGTTTTTACAAATATATAGTGGCGAAAACTTTGGCTAAAGAGGTCACTCCCAGTGAAGGGATCTCGGCACTTTCCTTATAGAATGAGGTGCAGGATATTCCAAACTGAATACCATGAAGCAAAACAAAAGAAATGACTATAGTGAAGTTATTACGCCGACGCAAACTTTTTCTCAAGGGGTCACTCCCGATGAAGGGATCACGGCCCTTGCCACATCGAATGAGGTGCAGGATATTCATAACTGAATACCACTGTGCAAAGTAAAAGAGAACGTCTGTAATGTCAGTTTTTAAAAAACTTGGTTCCAACAACATCATATATAGGTTAGTTTTATCTTTGCATTGATCAGAATCAACACAGTCCCATCAATTAATTACACCAGAAAAGAACGTAAATATGATGTATGTATATGCCATCTGCATTCGCCACTGGGCCCCGTCATCACCCGTTAGGTTACTTAACTAACGACAGAGCGAGGGCTGGACTAGCGTGGTGCAAAACATATACAACATCTACTAGTATATATATAAATATATATAACAATCGTCCCGGGCATGATATAAAGCAACATCACAGAATCTCAGCCAAGCAACACAGTGTGGTGGATAATCCTGGACCCTCGGGTTTCACTTGAGCCGCAAATGAGACCCGACGTCCCCCTATCGTGTGGATAGCCTATGCAATGAAAACCTAGACCCCTACGAGTGCGGCAAGTTACCCGCCAATCCCAGAAGTGAGGCAACCCTAATCAACAACGTGAATGGGTCACCCGGCACTTCACGGAATCCGGTAACTTGAGCACCCCTTCGTGGGTCAACCTATACCCCCTATGAGTGCGGCGAATAGCCCGCCAATTCTAGAGTAAGGTCCCCTCCATCTCAACGCCATAAGATGCGGGCCCGTTGCCCTCTAGAACCTGGCTATTCGTGCACTCCACCGCGGGGTAATCCTAGTACAGAAAAGAAAAGAAAATGTATAAGGGTGACATCGACCTCAACCCGGTCGTGCCCCAAACAAATAATATACAAACTGGCAGTGACGGCAGTCCACATGTCGGACTCTCGCCCCGCAATACCAAATGTACAAATGAGTCTAAACTGTACTACCATTGCACCAAAGTTATCCACCACGACGATCCAACCACAATCACAACACAATACAAAACATCAACGTGAATGTCGCGTTCGCAAACCCGTCTATAAGAACATATAGCAATTAGACGAGTTGTACCGCTCGAATGACATTCACGGTCGCAGATAGTAATGTATGTACTGAAAACATTTAAACAGTACTGATTATACTATTATTATTGATATTATGACGCACTGACATTTGGATTTTGCAAGGTCCAGATACTTGATATAGCATGTGAGTATTCGACAGGATTGCCGATCAGTGAGAACCACCTCATTGATATAGCTCTTATGCGGGTTAGTTATTCCTTAGATCTTTATTACTTCCGCTATCTTTTCCAGTAATTGTTTTTGTGGCTATTGGAAATGTGATAGATAGATTTAGTAGTTTACTGTTCTTGATATTTGATTGACAACTGTAATGTGACTATGAAAGGATCTTTCTTCGCCATAGGTAGCATGGTTGGTTTTGTTACGTCCCGAAATTTTCGTACTTTGGGAAGCGGGGCGTGACAAGGTTTTGTTGGTATCGGAACGCATAGGTTTTAGGTTAGCTGGGTTTGGTTTCTTTTGTAGTTGGGTATTGGACCCAATACACTAACCAGGAAACCCAGAATTTTAGGAACATGTCTTACCACATTATTGTCTTGTCATTCAAACTCTTAAATCTTATCTTTCCCGTAACTCTTTTATCTTGACGATATGAAAATGATATTGCATCTCGATTTGGAATCGTTTTGGTTCCTTTTTGTTTCTCCTATCTTATTCCCTCGATTCTGACAGTAGGATTTGGGCGACTTGAATGGAGTTATGTAATTGTAACTATGTACCATGGTATGGTTTCAATGCGGTGCTCTATTTAAGTAACCTGGAGTCCTATTTCGATTCATTTTCTTGACTTATGTTCGTTATGCTATTTTGTTTTCTTTCGGTTTCATTGTTAACGAATTTATGTTTTATCGCGAACTTGAATCCAACAACCCGTTATATCTTTCCCCTTGTCCCGTTGTGACCTATTTGTTTTGCATTTCGAAGAATAAGGAGACACATATGACGATTTTAGTAGTTCGACACCGACCTCAGCGGGAGCTGGTACAGACCACTTCAAGACCGATCAGGTGTAAGATATTTCTTTAAAGAAGTTCAAAATGACCCGCCTTAAGTTATCAGAGTAGCACAGCGGGAGTGTATAGACTGATAACCCACAAGTCTTAGAACAAACTTACAAATTCATGATGAAGAGATCCGTTTACTGAAGGGTGAAGTTTGTAAACAAGTTGCAGATGAAGTGCTGATAGCAGTTTGGGATTTCATGGATTTGTTCAAGGACATCTCAGGTTTACCGTCAAAACAAGATATGGAGTTCGCGATTGATCTTATTCCTATAGCAGTGCGAATTAGAAGGCTTTTATCCGATGTCACTGGTTGAACTGGAAGAGGTAAAGAGACAAGTTTCTGAAATATTAGAGAAGGATTGGATTCGCAGCAGTGGTTGTTAGAGATAGTGCCCTCAGAGTCAATTATTGGATCACAGGCACGTGATTGCAATGATTGAGGGAGGACCTATGCCCGTAGGACAGTCTTACTCGAGATGATAATATGCTATCTGGTTTATCTTTATCATCGTGTACTAGTTTAGGTGACCTTACGAGTTACTATTGCACGTTGATAGAGCCCCTAGGATTCTTGCTTGACTACCAGCAGTATGAGGGCGATCATATAAGTGAGAGCTGGGGTCTATAAGCACATCCTTAAAAGGTCCCTAGTCGTGAGAGTTTCGAGACAGGGCATCGATACTCCGGAGTAGACTAGTGTATACAGTCGAGACCCCGACGAGGGGCGGTGGCCGGTCTCACAAGCCACTGGTGTCAGTTGGTTCACCTAAGATGTATACAGGTGCTCATTGGGTTATGAGTACACCGGACAGGACTCGCCGGGAACCTGCTAGTTGGTATTATACCTGACGTCAGATAGCAGTTCCCCGGTGACATGTGTACAGGTTAGTTCATCGACCTGAGATCGTCATTTGTCTCGTGTGAGTTCCCACTGTGCTTTGATTACTACCCTACCACGGCTCAAAGGAGTCTTGCAAACAGGTTTTAGTTGGGTACAGTCCCGAGCCATATGGAGGCAGTGAGCGGATCTGCAGGGGTTCGTCTCTCCCGGTATTGGGGGTGAGGTCGCGCTGTGTCTAGGAAAGCCGGAACATGAAAAGTCCTTGGCCAAGGCAGGAGATTTGCTGGTAGGTATTCCAGTAGTATCTCAGGGTGTTCTGGGCTACACTCCGACACGACTTGTACCGCTATTGGGGGTCTGACTTTTACCAACCCCCTAGGCCCGCCATGCGATACTCATAGACGAACGGACCGGACTGTACGGATATTGTCACTGACAGGCTCAGTAGGGTGTCAGGATGAGTTCGCTCATCGACGTCCCTTTTGGTCAATACGTGGTAGCCCGTCACGTATTGGCTTATACCTCTGACGTGCTAGTGGTTAAATCCACAACCATAGTATTGACGAGTCTTTAGAGTCCACCACACTCAGTTACTCAGGTTTCGGTCGAAACGCTGTAGAGGCCGTATGGAGATATGGCAGGGTTTGATCAGATACGTGCGGTATTGCACGGATCGTGATCGGACGGATTTTACTAGCCGGCTTCGGCTTAAGCCGGATCCTAGTATTAAATAGTGTAGTTTTGTCTCTTTGCATTTGTGTTCAGTGGGAATACAAATGCGGGCATGTATTTGCAGTAGCGGGGTTTTCCTGTAATTTATTACGGGATCAGTTTTCTGAAGTTGCCGGTTTGCATTCCGTTCCGGCCGGTTTTCTTTTATTCCTTCACGGCCGGACTTCTTGATGGAGGGGGTTAATTGCAAGTTTGCAATTAACTTATCTGATGAGGGGTTTGATGCATATATGTAGCTTCCTCATCATGAGATTCCTTTTGAATCAATCACTTGCTTTCATGTGATGGTTGTGTTTGATTTGATGAGAAATGAAATGGTTATGACCATTATCATTTTAGATTATTCATTTTTCCCCACTTGATAAATTCCATCCTTTTTCTCCACCATGGAGTGAGGGGCCGGCCACTATTCATGAGAGAGAGGGAGAGGTTTCATTTTGGATGAGGGAAAGAAATTCATATGATTTTCATGCTTGAAAAATATATACACCATCATTCTTCCATAGTTCTCCTCACTTCCATCATTCCATGGCAACTTTACATACCCTAAAGAGATATGGCTACTACACTATTCTACAGCATCTCTTGGACGCGTCGGCTAGCCAACTTCGCGCCCGAGTTGCCTTGGTCAAGAGGTGGGAGCCCGTAAAAGATTCCGGCTTTGTGGTGCCCTTTCCGACGAGGAGTTGATGGACGGACATTCCGCGGGAGATCAGAGTGGAGATGAAGACCGAAGGACACGGATCGCTTGGTATAGCTTCTCTACTCTTTTCTAATTTGCTAGTTGCTAGGTTAATGGCCCGATCCGGGTGAAAAGTGCGCGGTGGTGCCGGTTGCAAGTTTTGCAAAGTTTTTGTTTCCGCGTTTCCGGCGTCGGATCGACGGCCGGGGCGCCGCCGCGGGCTTACAATGGTATCAGAGCCACTCCATTAACCATGCCTAGCTTGCTCTAGTATGTTTAGAACTCGATCGAACAAAAATCCCCAAAAACCGTATTTTCTATGCATCGTGTTTCTGTCGAAATATTTTTTGCTCCAAAAATTTTTCAGGTTGTTTCAGAATACTGTGCATGAAAATCTAAGAATTGTGTGAAAATTTGGTAGCGTGATCACTCCATACTGCCGCGGAACCGCAGCCAATCCCATGCTTGGGCCGCGGTTCAGCCGCGCATTGAACAGATCAGCTCACCAAAATTTTCCAGATTGTTTTAGACTTGGAAATAGGGGTTTTGGGATATTATTTTTGGGCCCATATTTTCTGTAAGTGCTACAGTACTGCTTGGGGCCCACTTTGATAAATTTGTTCGATCAGATATTTTAAACATGCTAGTTCACAGTATTTACATTATATCTGCGACCGTGAATGTCACTCGATCGGTAAATCCAGTCTAACTGCTATAGCCCGGTTAGACGGATTTGCGAACGTGACATTCACGTTGATGTTCTGTGATTGTGCTGTGTTGTTGCGGATCGGTCTTGGGGGATAGCCTGGATGCAATGTTAGTACAGTTCTGTTTTATATGTACATTTGATATTGCGGGGCGAGCGTCCGACATGTGGACTGCCGTCACTGCCTGTTTGTATTATTCTTTTGGGGCACGACCAGGTTGCGGTCGATGTACCCGTTGTATGTATATTTTACTTTCTGTACTAGGATTACCCCGCGGAGGGGTGCACGGATAGCCGGATTCTAGAGGGCAACGAGCCCGCATCTCATGGCATTGAGACGGAAGGGGCTTCACTCTAGAATTGGCGGGCTGTTCGCCGCACTCGTAGGGGGTATAGGTTGACCCAGGAGGGGTACCCGAGTTACCGGATTCCGTGAAGTGCTGGGTGGTCCATTCACGTTGTTGAAGGGGGCTGCCTCGCTTCAGGTTTTGGCGGGTAACTTGCCGCGCCCATAGGGGTCTAGGATCTCTTTGCACAGGCTATCCATACGACCAGGGGAACGTCGGGTTTCAGCAGCGGCTCTGTGAAACCCGGGGATCCCAGATATCTGTATTGATCTGTGTTGCTATACATTTCTGTGTTGTTGCATTTTTTATCACGCCTAGAGCGAAAATTATATATTATATATATACTAGTTGATGTTGTATATGTTTTACATCCGCGCTAGTCTAGTCCCCGCTCTGTCGTTAGTTAGCTAACCTAACGGGTGATGACGGGACCCAGTAGCGAATGCGGATGGCATATACGTACGTCAGTATATTTTCGTTCTTTGTGGTGTGATCAATTGATGGGACTGCGTTGATTCGGATCAATGCAAGATAAACAAACCTATTTTGATGTTGTTGGAACACTTTTTCAAAAAGCTGTTATTGTAAGGACGTTCTCTTTTGTTTTGCACAGTGGTATTCAGTTGGAATATCCTGCTCCTCAGTCGACGAGGCAAGGGTTGAGATCCCTTCACCGGGAGTGACCCTTGGACAAAAAGTTTGCGTCAGGGCAATAACTTCACTATAGCCGATTACTTTTGCTTTGCATCGTGGTATTCAGTTGGAATATCCTGCACCTCATTCTACGGGGAAAGAGCCGAGATCCCTTCACCGGGAGTGACCTCTTTAGCAAAGGTTTTCGTCACTATATTTTCTAAAAAGCTATTCGTTCCTTCAACGATATCAAGTTCATTATGTTAAAGGTTTTCTCCAGAAACCATTCGTAGCCCTCCATCATTTCAGTTAAATATTCGGTAGTATTCAAGCTATGTATTTTGACCTCACGCCAAGGCATAGTGTTTGGTAGCTGCCGGGTATTTATCTGTTGCATTGATAGATGCGTTGGTTTGGGACAGTCGTACTACTATTTTGGCCTACGTCAAGGGTATGTACGGGTGGGTTCAAACTAACCTGGACAATGATGGGTAGAACTTGACATGTGACTTATAATATTTTGACCTCACGCCAAGGTCATAAGAGCATGGGGCAAAAATCCACATCGGGAGTTTCAAAAGAACTGAAACTTGCCAGATATGCCATACCTTCTGGAGTGTGATAGCGTGAGCGGATTCCGTCACGTTATCATGCGATGACAGTTGGATCCCGATTCCCACTGATGAGTTGGTTTACTCCTCGGGTGATGCCGGCTAATTCTTCTTTCAGGATTGGGGAAGAATTTGACGTTACAGTGGAAGGTTTCCAGATTAGATAAAGTGATAACCTTTCTGATCTAGGTTAGAGTGCTGTTCATATCAGAAAACTGCATTCTAATACCGCCCATTCATTATCTATTTGTTGTATTTATCGGTACTATTAACCAATGTCTGCTCAGTAATATAGATTACAGGTATCCGTGATAAAATACTGGAAATACATTTAAAAGCATGGATATATCAATTGAGAGCCGACACTGAAACCAGAACCGCAATCCGACCGATACTTCAGGAGTCCCTTTTTGCAACAAGTTTGTGTACACATTTTTCTATCTAAATGGTCCAACACAACAAATGTGTACACAAGACTTTTAGGCACATGTGGATATGCATTCAAGGCAAAATATTATATGCATTCAAGGCTAAACATCATGTGTTGATTTTTTCCTTCCAAAACTGAAATCAAATCAAAGTCAATCAAACAAATCAGCATGAGCCATAATGGGGTAGCCATGAATCAAGCCACATGTGAGAATGGAGTAATGAGCATTTAATGGTGAAGATTATGTATGTGATTTAAAGATTCAAATTTCCTTCCAAAACTGAGTGCAAATCAAATTCAAATAGACAAATCAGCATATACCATGATGGGGAAGACAAGAATCAAGTCACAAATGGACATGAAGTAATGAGCATTCAATGCTAAAGATTTTGTGTTGATTTAAAAATTCGAATTTCCCTCCATTCTTTGGAGCCTATAAATACAGACCATGGGGCAAAGGTTCAAAGATCATTCTTTAGTCATTCTTTAGTCTTGGATTGTCATTCTTTGTCCAAGTTTTCTATTCTCCTTTCTTGTAAATAGCTTAGTCCCCTTGAAGTCTTAACCTTCTCTTGATCCTTCAACCTCTTCATTGAGCTTGAAGGTTTAAGGGTTGGTTATTGATCTCAAGGGGTTGTATCGTTCTTGATGATTAATAAAGGTCTTTTTTTTGTGCCTTCATTCACCACGAGTTCTTTGCCTCTTCTTGATCTTGCAACCTCTTCATTGAGCTTGCAAGTTTAAGATTTGGTTATTGAACTCATGTCTTGTTTTGGGTTCTATGGTTCTTAGTCTTTCTTACTCGCTCTTTTACTTACATGTATTTTCATTCTTGTCTTTTATTACTTGCAATTTATTACCATGTCATTTAATTACTTGTTTGTAGTCTTTTCTTTTCTTTGTAGCTTTTCTTTTTTCCTCTTTGTTGTTTTGTGAATGTTGGTGTGAATATTGTTGTTAGGAAAAGAGAAAGATTTTGTAAGTTAACATTTCGCTCCTCATTTCCTTTTCCCGTCTTTTCCCATTTGAAACTCCGCCCAAATCTTATGCAAACGCTCCGTTAGGCACCCTACCCTACCAAGGTAAAGGTGATTCCTAACCGTGACCGGTTGCATTCGGTTTGGCCGGAGGTGAAAGCAAGAGACAAGAACGGAAGGACAAGGGTCAATAAGCTGGATTCTATGAATACCGTGCTTAAGTCCCCTAATCTACGTTGTTGCCGATTGTTCTAGCTTCATTGGTTGAGTTCGGCTCAAAGTACTTGAATACGGAATCCATTAACTTACACTATCCTATCGTTTCCTAACAAGCCTTATACTTGAATATACACATAGGTTAGATAACGAACAAATCCACCATGTTGTTAACTCGTTAGAACAAGAACGTAAAACTTACCATCTCCCTGTGGATCGACCCGTGCTCATCGCGGCTAGCTGCAAAGCGACACCGTCCTGATCGCGGTTAAACTTTAGAACTTTAAATATCCGACACGCTTTTGGCGTGCGATCAAATGGCGCCGTTGCCGGGGAGACGGTAATATTTTTGTTTTTGTTATTTCGGGTTAATCTTGTTAATACCCATCTAACCCTATTTTTCAAAACAACATAAAAATTTCAAAACCAAAATCAAAACAAAAATTAACACAAGCTAACCATTTTGTTCTCTGGATTTTATACCTGCTTGCACTCTCTGACTAAACATAAAAAGATAAACAATACCAGTGTGGTATTAGTGGAACACTGAGACTACTGTTGAAATTTGGAGCCCTACCTCATCAAGTTGGCCGGCGACATCATCACCAAATCCGGCGACGCCGGCCCTTTCACCACCTCTTGCCTCCAATTTCTCCTCTGAGCTCCAGTGTTCTATTTTTGTCCTATTTGTATTGTTTGTTTTTTTATAATTTTTAGTGTGCAGGTATTTGGGCATTCGTATCGTTTTTCCGCACTAATATCCATTTTTTCCGACATTTTAGATTTTGCGGATTTGCGAAAAGCGGGCGTGGGGAGCAAAGTGCACATTCAAAATCAAGGTGGTTACGAAGAACAGTGCCAAAGATCCGGGTAGTTTGACCCGCGCAAGCGAACTTTTCAAGCTTACCGGATTCGATTCAACGGGGGTTTCTTAACCCACAACTTAACGGTACGTACTTTACTAACACCTTCTTCTCAAATCCGACGCTTCCAATATAATATCTTTGCAGGATTCTTTGCAAGTTCGCTAGCAAACGCCAAAAAAAAAATAAAAAAATTGACTAACCCGTATTTGTTGCAGTGCCGAGCTTAAACTAAAAAACGATTGTTTGATTCTTTGAATAAATTTTTTTTTCATTGAATTGCGCATTGCATACATTAATACGGATTTAAGGGCAAGCGAACCCCACAACATACGGTAAAGGATTTCATCACCTTTTCCGTGGCCCACAAATCACGAACTTGAGCATAACGTTTACCCGCACAAATTTTAAAAGAAATTAGACTTTAAGCCTTAAGGATTTCGCGCTCACTAGGAGAGGTTAATTGTGTTTAGAACACCGCTTAACGGTATATTGTTTACGGGGTGTCTAGGAAAGTGTTAACGGCGAAACCGCCAAAAGAGAAAGGGTTATTTAATTAAGGACCTTCGCGAAAGCGTCGGAAAACCTCCCCTTATCTTTGCACTTACCTGGCCTCGTGATCAGTGTATCTTGAGCCTGTTTCTCGACACAGTTTTACTTCGACAATCAAGTTCTTGAGCAGGTCTAGTTGACCTAGGTGAACCCTAGAACGATTAGGTGTGTGGTATTTTTGTGTCGTGGTTGTTTTTGTCCAGATTCTTTTTTGTATATTTCATTCTTTTGTTAATAACTAACTAAAAAATTAAAAAATTAAAAAATCTCATTCTTTTTCCCCTCCTTTTCTTTTCTTTTCCTTTCTTTCTTTCTCTCTTCATATCATGGGTACCCCACCTCGAAAAACCCTTGCTGAACTTTGGTACCCACAACCAGACATAACTTCTTACGGTTCTTGTTTTGGTCGAACTTCGAACGATCCATCCATGCCAAAAATTTCATTGAAAGATCGCATAGACGCATCTAGGACAAACACTTGCACTCCGCAATCCACTTTGTATCAACCTCCCCCACCCTCTTATGTTGACACCCCTTTTGCAAGTCGTCCTTTGTCCCTCGCTGAACATATTGAACAATCCCGTAGCCGATCTTTCACTCCTTTCACCACTACAAATTCTATGGATCAACAATTCCATTCACCTTCTTATTCGTATGATGATCCTACCCTTGTCCAGCCATTCAATTCCTACGAGTCCTACCCAACTTTTGCACCTGCCGTAGACATTGATTCTGAACAACCTTTTGGGAGTTTCCAGTATCCAAACAACTTTGAATGTTTTACTGAAACCCCTTCACAACCCATGTCTAGTCTAGAACAAATGTTGGAAGACTTTAGGGTAGTGTCATGCCAACAGATGATGGATTTGAATGCGTCCATGGCCGCCCTCATACAACCTAGTGACCCGGTAGCTAGTTTTCAACTAGCTCCACATTTTACAATGTATGATGAGACGGTAGGACAGGCTGAGAATTTGAGTAGTGAAAGTGAGCTGTACACCCTTCCTAATCAAACCTACCCATTGCAAATTGATTCACACAACTCCAATTTTGAATGTCTATCTAGTGTCCCAAAAGATTTACCAATTGAAGATAGAAGGGTTAATGAGTTGTGCGATCTTGTAGTATTTGATTTACCCGATTGTGAAGGGTCCATTCCAAGTGAAACCGGTCCTAAACCTTTTAACCTCTACACCTCCATCTTAGAACTAGAATCGATTGAAATCTATGCTTTTGATGAGGAGTCTGAGAATCTTAATGTTCACTTGATTGAGGATATTGACGCAGGGAGTATTTTAGATGATGAACCTGTAGATTTGACTGAAATTTTCTCTCCAATTCATCATCCCGAGTCATTAAATGTTTCTCCCGAACTTCATATGCGTCTTGATTTTGATGAGATTTGCATGGATGAGATAATTTTCGAGGAGAATTATGAGGATAGTATTGAGGAGAGTATTGAGGATAGTTTTGAGGACGAACCATTTTTGTTTGATGTGTCGGATTTTTCAATTCATCCTCCTGAACCATTAACTGTTATACTTCCTAAATCACCCTCCATCCTTTCCATCGTTCCGACCACGCAAAAGATCATGCAGGAGGACTGTGAGTTTGAAAATTTTCTGTTCAATCACAGCACATTTGACGCCACTAGTGCGTTCCTCCTTAAATATGACACTCTTCTCACAGCCGATAACGATTACGAGTGTTTCACTTTTTCGGACGATGTTGAAGGCTCACCACCCGAGTTTGAGTCCTTCAAATTTTCAGATGAGTTAGTTGAACCATCAAACTCGGTTGCTCACAGTCAATTCGAACCATTGATGGAATCTTTCGAGTTCAAGACAGTTTACTTAGGTGAGAATAAGACTATCCCTAAATCACTCCCCTTCGTCCCTTCCATCGTTCCGACCTTGCACGAAACTGTATCACTTTCATTTCCTATGTCTGGTTTACCGAGTTCGGCATACCCATTTCTCACGAATCTTGAGGGATTTGACCCCATTTCTCGACGGGTTAATAAATTAGCACGATCGCTTTTCACACATCGGTCATTAAAAATTGCGCTAATTTATTCACTCCATTTTCACCCTCAAGTTCGTACACCATTTCTTTTTCCCTTCCGCCATTCTTCCTCTCATATACCGAGACCGTATCCCGCTTCTATCTCCATACGGTCTTGCGTATTCTCCATTTCTTTTCTCTTCACATTCTTTCACCAACCCGCATATTACATAGATAGAATTTTTGAATGGTTAGTACTCACTTTTGGCCTGTGTAAGGCCTTGTATAGCTTGATACCGTTCTCTCCCCTCCTAATCCTGAACTTCAACGCTAAACAGTGGAAACACTGTTTCACTTAAGTTTGGGGGGAACCTTTTGGTGTACATATTTTTGGTTTTTATTTTTGTATATAATTTGTTTTTGGGGAGGCACCGACAATTTTGACTCTCTTGGTGTAGCCTGACAGTGAGGGCACTGTCAAGTTTAAGTTTGGGGGTGTGCTCGGTAAGCTTTCTACCTTCGCATTCATTTGTATATTCTGCATTTGCATACTTATTTAAAAACCCATAAAAATCAGAAAATTTTCTAAAAACATAAAAACTATGTCGTCAAGTTAGCTAGCGGGAGAACTTAGATTCAATATTTCGACGGTTTTATTTGATAAGATAGGAACAACTAAATCCTATTTTTAGATTTTGAAAACCTGAAAGATAACTCTCCTTTGAAGTTAACTATAGCTAATATACGTCTTTACATCACACTACACGTGTCGTGAGTTTTGAAAATTAGATGACAAGTCTATTATGTCTGAAAACTTTTAAATTGATAAACTATTTTCTGAGGATCAAATAGGTTTGTTCTGAAATAAGTAATATCAAGACTAGGTTTAAAGAGAGGTGAATATGAAGGGATATTATTGAGGCCTTAATTGGAACTAATTCTGAAGAATAACCCATCTGGAACTTGATTGGAATGATTACACACCTAACCCACTAAAAACGTCTTTTATCCAAAAAAATAATTGAACTACCAGTTATATCTCCGTTCACATTAAATCATCATTGTCTTTTGTTTTTGGGCCTAGGTAACTTGAGTAATTAAGTCCGCTGGGGTGTCTCTACACCTAATGCCCTAAAACTAACTGGTTTGGGAGCATTGACCCAAAGCTCGCTAAGAAGCCTAGAAAGTCCAAATTAAAACAAAGTCAAGCAAGTGTTCTCTCCGAGTTAAAATTCCTAACGGTTCTTTGTGTGAGAATAATCTTGACAAAAGACAGATTTTTATAAAAAAAGTATTTCTAGCGGAGATATGAAGGTTTCATTCTATGATAAAGACTATTGCACGGTCACAAAGGTGTGTATGAAATGAAAACAAGAAAAAGGTGGAGTGAAAAATAAGACCTAGTTTCCTGTTAAGGAAGATAGAAATTCTGAATTTGAAACCTAACTGGAAAACGAAACTTGAGAAATACTTAACTCTTTATAAAACTTATGAGATCCTTTTAAAAAATTTATCCGGGCTTTAATTTGTGACATGATGACTTTAATCGATCCTTCTGAAACTTAACGACACTATTTGCAATGCACGTAAAGACATATAAAATCTTAAGTTAAATGAGAAGCGAGGTGTGAAAAATAAAGGTTCGATAGTTATAAATTTAGGATAATAGAATTGCTATCTTTTAAACAAAACCTTAGGGTTTGAATCATAGTTATTTTGCAAAACTAGCTTGACGGGATTTTGTAGGTAGTATCCGCTGAAAACCCTCAGGAGACAACACTCCTCCTACTAGGGACACCTAGAGGTTTAACGGCTTGTTGCACACGCTCAGTGCAATCGCGTTCCCTGCGAAAGTGCGGTTAGGATTTTCTTTTGTGAATAAATGGTTTTGCTCGGGACGAGCAAAAGATAAGTTTGGGGGTATTTGTTCATATCAGAAAACTGCATTCTAATACCGCCCATTCATTATCTATTTGTTGTATTTATCGGTACTATTAACCAATGTCTGCTCAGTAATATAGATTACAGGTATCCGTGATAAAATACTGGAAATACATTTAAAAGCATGGATATATCAATTGAGAGCCGACACTGAAACCAGAACCGCAATCCGACCGATACTTCAGGAGTCCCTTTTTGCAACAAGTTTGTGTACACATTTTTCTATCTAAATGGTCCAACACAACAAATGTGTACACAAGAATTTTAGGCACATGTGGATATGCATTCAAGGCAAAATATTATATGCATTCAAGGCTAAACATCATGTGTTGATTTTTTCCTTCCAAAACTGAAATCAAATCAAAGTCAATCAAACAAATCAGCATGAGCCATAATGGGGTAGCCATGAATCAAGCCACATGTGGGAATGGAGTAATGAGCATTTAATGGTGAAGATTATGTATGTGATTTAAAGATTCAAATTTCCTTCCAAAACTGAGTGCAAATCAAATTCAAATAGACAAATCAGCATATACCATGATGGGGAAGACAAGAATCAAGTCACAAATGGACATGAAGTAATGAGCATTCAATGCTAAAGATTTTGTGTTGATTTAAAAATTCGAATTTCCCTCCATTCTTTGGAGCCTATAAATACAGACCATGGGGCAAAGGTTCAAAGATCATTCTTTAGTCATTCTTTAGTCTTGGATTGTCATTCTTTGTCCAAGTTTTCTATTCTCCTTTCTTGTAAATAGCTTAGTCCCCTTGAAGTCTTAACCTTCTCTTGATCCTTCAACCTCTTCATTGAGCTTGAAGGTTTAAGGGTTGGTTATTGATCTCAAGGGGTTGTATCGTTCTTGATGATTAATAAAGGTCTTTTTTTTGTGCCTTCATTCACCATGAGTTCTTTGCCTCTTCTTGATCTTGCAACCTCTTCATTGAGCTTGCAAGTTTAAGATTTGGTTATTGAACCCATGTCTTGTTTTGGGTTCTATGGTTCTTAGTCTTTCTTACTCGCTCTTTTACTTACATGTATTTTCATTCTTGTCTTTTATTACTTGCAATTTATTACCATGTCATTTAATTACTTGTTTGTAGTCTTTTCTTTTCTTTGTAGCTTTTCTTTTTTCCTCTTTGTTGTTTTGTGAATGTTGGTGTGAATATTGTTGTTAGGAAAAGAGAAAGATTTTGTAAGTTAACATTTCGCTCCTCATTTCCTTTTCCCGTCTTTTCCCATTTGAAACTCCGCCCAAATCTTATGCAAACGCTCCGTTAGGCACCCTACCCTACCAAGGTAAAGGTGATTCCTAACCGTGACCGGTTGCATTCGGTTTGGCCGGAGGTGAAAGCAAGAGACAAGAACGGAAGGACAAGGGTCAATAAGCTGGATTCTATGAATACCGTGCTTAAGTCCCCTAATCCACGTTGTTGCCGATTGTTCTAGCTTCATTGGTTGAGTTCGGCTCAAAGTACTTGAATACGGAATCCATTAACTTACACTATCCTATCGTTTCCTAACAAGCCTTATACTTGAATATACACATAGGTTAGATAACGAACAAATCCGCCATGTTGTTAACTCGTTAGAACAAGAACGTAAAACTTACCATCTCCCTGTGGATCGACCCGTGCTCATCGCGGCTAGCTGCAAAGCGACACCGTCCTGATCGCGGTTAAACTTTAGAACTTTAAATATCCGACACGCTTTTGGCGTGCGATCAAGTGCACGCTGAGTGTTTCTTTTCTCTCTCTCTTTGGCAGCGACCATTGACCCGACCCTAGACTATGACTCAGTGACCAAGTTGACCGAACCTTCTTAACACTGGCTTTTGGATTGTCAGAGTTGCAAACCTCATTGCCACTCCTACTTTTACCCTTTTCTCCAGGACACCCCGTATTACTACGAACGTCCATTTCCATTGGACAAAACCATCGTATGGTTATATACGAACTTGAAGGAATTCGAGGATGGTTTCCGGTTCTGGAGAAAACGAATAGGACTATTCAGTTGTCTTTTCCTTTTACCTTCTCTCTCAGATTGCGAGTACTCCTTGGCTTAGGAGATAGTACACCTATTACGCAAATTGGATAGTCTTCTTCCAAACCTTAGGCTGGTGCCGACCGGTAGAGAATGAAGAAAGCCAATTAGCCTAAACGGTGTACAGAAGGTATTAAGTTAAGACAAAGCAAGGGATTAGTAAGAGGGCAAAGTAAATTGCGACTGCTATTCACGACCAAACCAAGTATTTCTTCGCCAATCCTAAATCACCTATTTCTAAGGTTTATTCGGTTGTCTTTTATCTTCACCTTCTCTCGCATTGCGAGTGTTCCTAGGACTGGGACAGTACACCCATTACGCTTATTGGATAGTCTTCTTCCAAACCATAGGCTGGTGCCGAACGGTAGGGAAGGAAGAAAACCATTTGGCCTAAAGGGGTGTACAGAAGGTAATGACTAAAGACATATAAAGGGATTTAGAGAAGCGGCAAAGAATTATACGGTTACAGTTGTGAATCTGTATAATGGAAGAGGCATTACTAGGAATACCAGGATACCCCATCGAAACATTTCAATGTTTCAGTTTCACTGTGTACTGTTAAAAGAAAACTGATTTCCCAATTAGACACTTGCTCCAGGATATGTATTTACCAGGTAGGATTCTCACATCTGTATGGTTTTACAGATGATGAGTGGGAGTAAGTTGTTGGGAATTGGGTGATCATCCTCATTATATCAGGATTCATTGTAATTGGTGATATTTGAGGAAGTCACCTGGGCTGTTTGCCGGTCGGCAAATATTTGGTTTTGAATATCCGTTGTTATGCATCAATTTCAAATTGATATATCTGTACGTCTATTTCATAGAGTGAGATATACCTTTTGAAATTATGTCCATTACATTTACTTATATCAGTGGATGGTTAGGTAAGGAGCATTGAACAGCTGTGTAACTCTTCTTAACCATAAGTACAGTTTTCAACCTACGACACACAGTGAATGAGTTATTCGACTCAAGGGACTTATACAAAGTATTGTATATTGTCCAGTGTCCATTAGGACATAGGGGTTGGTCCTCATACTATATTCTGTTTACTTTTAACTTCTCTAGTTCTTAGACATATGTTTCGTAGAAACACAGGGTCTAAGTTTTGAGGAGTTATAAGTATAAGAATAAAGTAGAGAACCAGGTATTGCAAGTATCGGGATTCTTCAAGGTGATCGAAGATGTAGATACTTGTATAAGGTATTCAGTTGATAGTAATGTTTAAGAGATCTTGTTTCTCTCTCAGGTTACTCATAATTGGAAGCATCCTAAGTTGAGTAACGCTGATCGGCCTCCTTCCATTTAGTTGACATGCACTGGAGACAGCTGCATGATTTGAATCTGGTTCAATTAAATCAATGCCTCTGTTTCTTGGATATAGAACAGTTCATATCTTGACATTGTTAAGATACAGGGAGTTGTCCGGCTTATGCTTAAAACCAGACTCCGGATAACTCAAGGCACGTTTCTGTAATGGCTGTTTGTGGGTTGACCCGGGCTATGACGAGGGTTGACTTTTTACCATCTGTAAGATCAATAGTGATATTGTTCTTAACTCGCCACAGTTTTAATTAAAAATGGATTTTTTCAGAAAACAGTAGTGGGAGTATGGTAGAACTGGAAGTGATTCCAGAACCGCAAACGATTATTGAAGATTTGATATGAGCCTAAAGATTCAATCTGGTTTGACATTCCATTGGCCACTCCGCAGATATGGTGGGTAACCTCAGGCACCCGAGAGGTACTTTGGTATGCTCAAGGACGGTGGCAGGGAGGTTCTTGTTTACCCAGACTTGCCATTGCTGTTGTTCCAGACTGTGATACCCAGCAGGAGGATGAGTATAACGTCGTTCTAAACTGGCTTTAGAAGTGCACGTGTATATGACTCTGCCAGAGGGTTGTCGTAGTCAGTGGGAGCAGCGGAAGCATTGGTGGACATCAGGCTTATGTCTATTTATAGACTAAAGCAGATATAGCGGAGATAGATCATCTATTTCTAATGTGACAGTCATAGGTTTGACTTCATCAGAATAGGGGATGGATCTGTTAAGAAGGTAGTAGGGTGTGATGTCCTGGTATTTGGATGACATACACAGAATAGGAAGTGATTTTCCTATACTACGATCGGTTATACTTTGGTCGTCACACAGTAGTTTCTCCACATAGGAATTGGATATTATATCAGACATTCTGGTTACTAGATCTATGGTTTTAGATCTAGATTTGGGTGGTTTCCCAATCTGGGTACTTTGACCGCATTCTATGAGTATTTAGAATGGACGACTCCTGGCACGGTAGTATACCTGCAGGAGATGGAGTCACCCTCTCTAAAGGTGTCTTACAGACTAAAGGGGAGAGGGGTGTGCATGATTGGCAGATCACTTGCTTAGGCAATTGAGTCAATCATGAGATGTCAAGTACCACACCAGATGTTGTTCTTGCAGTAGATGCAATAAGTTGATATTAATCCAATCATGGAGAAACAATCGGAAGCAGTTTTAGAACATAAGTTGATGTTCTATGGAATTGATAACGGCAGCCTCCTTTAGGAGACGGTTATCATTCCAGGTTTCCAAGGTGACCTTGATGGCAGAGTGGCTGTCAGAGTTATAGTTATCCCTCTGACGAGGGGCAGTATTTTGGACAGGTGGTCCAGGTGGAGGCTGAGGGAAGGCTTGGCGCAGGATACTGATTAAGTTCAGTTGACGATACAGTCTAAGAAGTTTGGATTTGGAGTTCATTTCTGAACTAGGTCCCGTCAGACATCCAGACATTCTAAGACAGGTATTGCTCATTTCGGGAGATGGCTTTCTCCGCGAACTTGAGATATAGAGAGACATAGAAAGAAACATCAAAGCGGATCCACTCACTGAGGCTATTCCTCGAACGCAATAGTTTCGCAAACGAGCTTTGTGAGACTGACCAGTAGAGGAGTTGGGTGTTCGATATCACACGGGCTGTGAGTATGCGACATCGCAATAATTAGCCTTGAGTGCAAGTGGGAGATTGTTAGAGATAGTGCCCTCAGAGTCAATTATTGGATCACAGGCACGTGATTGCAATGATTGAGGGAGGACCTATGCCGGTAGGACAGTCTTACTCGAGATGATAGTATGCTATCTGGTTTATCTTTATCATCGTGTACTGGTTTAGGTGACCTTACGAGTCGCTATTGCACGTTGATAGAGCCCCTAGGATTCTTGCTTGACTACCAGCAGTATGAGGGCGATCATATAAGTGAGAGCTGGAGTCTATAAGCACATCCTTAAAAGGTCCCTAGTCGTGAGAGTTTCGAGACAGGGCATCGATACTCCGGAGTAGACTAGTGTATACAGTCGAGACCACGACGAGGGGCGGTGGCCGGTCTCACAAGCCACTGGTGTCAGTTGGTTCACCTAAGATGTATACAGGTGCTCATTGGGTTATGAGTACACCGGACATGACTCGCCGGGAACCTGCTAGTTGGTATTATACTTGACGTCAGATAGCAGTTCCCTGGTGACATGTGTACATGTTAGTTCATCGACCTGAGATCGTCATTTGTCTTATGTGAGTTCCCACTGTGCTTTGATTACTACCCTACCACGGCTCAAAGGAGTCGTGCAAACAAGTTTTAGTTGGGTACAGTCCCGAGCCACATGGAGGCAGTGAGCGGATCTGCAGGGGTTCGTCTCTCCCGGTATTGGGGGTGAGGTCGCGCTGTGTCTAGGAATGCCGGAACATGAAAAGTCCTTGGCCAAGGCAGGAGATTTGCTGGTAGGTATTCCAGTAGTATCTCAGGGTGTTCTGGGCTACACTCCGACACGACTTGTACCGCTATTGGGGGTCTGACTTTTACCAACCCCTAGGCCCGCCATGCGATACTCATAAACGAACGGACCGGACTGTACGGATATTGTCACTGACAGGCTCAGTAGGGTGTCAGGATGAGTTCGCTCATCGACGTCCCTTTTGGTCAATACGTGGTAGCCCGTCACGTATTGGCTTATACCTCTGACGTGCTAGTGGTTAAATCCACAGCCATAGTATTGACGAGTCTTTAGAGTCCACCACACTCAGTTACTCAGGTTTCGGTCGAAACGCTGTAGAGGCCGTATGGAGATATGGCAGGGTTTGATCAGATACGTGCGGTATTGCACGGATCGTGATCGGACGGATTTTACTAGCCGGCTTCGGCTTAAGCCGGATCCTAGTATTAAATAGTGTAGTTTTGTCTCTTTGCATTTGTGTTCAGTGGGAATACAAATGCGGGCATGTATTTGCAGTAGCGGGGTTTTCCTGTAATTTATTACGGGATCAGTTTTCTGAAGTTGCCGGTTTGCATTCCGTTCCGGCCGGTTTTCTTTTATTCCTTCACGGCCGGACTTCTTGATGGAGGGGGTTAATTGCAAGTTTGCAATTAACTTATCTGATGAGGGGTTTGATGCATATATGTAGCTTCCTCATCATGAGATTCCTTTTGAATCAATCACTTGCTTTCATGTGATGGTTGTGTTTGATTTGATGAGAAATGAAATGGTTATGACCATTATCATTTTAGATTATTCATTTTTCCCCACTTGATAAATTCCATCCTTTTTCTCCACCATGGAGTGAGGGGCCGGCCACTATTCATGAGAGAGAGGGAGAGGTTTCATTTTGGATGAGGGAAAGAAATTCATATGATTTTCATGCTTGAAAAATATATACACCATCATTCTTCCATAGTTCTCCTCACTTCCATCATTCCATGGCAACTTTACATACCCCAAAGAGACATGGCTACTACACTATTCTACAGCATCTCTTGGACGCGTCGGCTAGCCAACTTCGCGCCCGAGTTGCCTCGGTCAAGAGGTAGGAGCCCGTAAAAGATTCCGGCTTTGTGGTGCCCTTTCCGACGAGGAGTTGATGGACGGACATTCCGCGGGAGATCGGAGTGGAGACGAAGACCGAAGGACACGGATCGCTTGGTATAACTTCTCTACTCTTTTCTAATTTGCTAGTTGCTAGGTTAATGGCCCGATCCGGGTGAAAAGTGCGCGGTGGTGCCGGTTGCAAGTTTTGCAAAGTTTTTGTTTCCGCGTTTCCGGCGTCGGATCGACGGCCGGGGCGCCGCCGCGGGCTTACAGTGGTTCACCATGGGGAGCTCCAGTTCTTCTAGTCAAGAAGAAAGATGGCATGCGGAGGATGTGCATCGACTATCGAGAGTTAAATCGAGTGACTATTAAGAATAAGTACCCAATTTCTCGCATAGGCGAATTATTCGATCACCTCAGTGGCACGAGAGTATTCTTGAAGCTGGATTTGCGATCAGGGTATCACCAAGTTCGGGTGAAAGTAGAAGACATTTGCAAGACAATGTTCCGAACTCGATATAGACATTACGAGTATTTAGTTATGCCTTTTGGAGTTACTAAAGCACCAGCAATATTTATGGATTTGATGAATCGGATCTTTTCACCATTTCTAGATCATTTCGTAATGGTATTTATTGTTGATATTTGTTAGTGTATATGCCCTAGAGGCCATTACTGTATCATACTAGCTTGTATATTACTTGATGGAAGCTTGGGATATTCACAGTTGTATAGACAATCTTGCTTAAAATGGTAGTATGCTACATGGTTTGTTTCTACTTTAATATGTGCATGTGTTTCTTTTAGCATATCGCTTATACATATTAGTAGAGCCCTTAGGATCTTTGCTTGATTACCAGCGTTGTGATGGCAGTCACACTAGTGGGGACTGGATAATCTACAAGCACATCCTTATACAGGTCCCTAGTCGTAGGACTATCGAGACAGGGCATCGATACTCCGGAGTAGACTAGCGTATGCGCTTCTCATCCCAGCAGGGGAGACGGTCTGTCCCACAGCCGTCAGTACGTCATACTTGAGATAGTATGTGGGTGCTCGTTAGGTTACGAGTACACTGGACAGGACTCGTCGAAAACTGTTGGTTGGTACTATACCTATCGTCAGTTATCAGTTCCCAGGTGACATGAGTACAACTTAGTCCGCTGACTTGACACTGTCACTTCGCCTCGAGTGTGTTCCCACTGTACTTTGATTACTACCCTACCACGGCTCAAAGGAGTCGTGCAAACAGGTAGTAGTTGGGTGCAGTCCCGAAGCACTTAGAGGTAGTGACGGTTAGACAGGATTCGTCTCTCCCGGTATTGGGAGTTGATATCGCGTTGTGTCAAGGAGAGCCATTACACATAGTCGTCCCTGGCCAGGGCAAGCGAGATATACTGGTAGGTTTCCAGTGTTATTTCAGGGTGTTCTGGGCTACACTCCGACATGACTTGTACCGCTATTAGGGGACTGACGTTTACCGCCCCCTAGGCCCGCCATGCGATATTCTCAGACGAACAGACCGGACTGTACGGAGACTGTCACATTCAGGCTCAGTAGGAGTTCGGATGGGTTTCACCTCATCAGTTTTCTTATCGGCATCTACCTAGGGGCCGTTACGCACAGCTAGTGCCGCTTGCGGTCTGTGGTTAAACCCACTGCCAGCGTAGTGTCGAGTCTTTAAAATCCTACACAGAGAGATATTCGCCTTTGGGCAAAACAGAGTAGAGGTCGCATGGTTTTGTGACAGGGTTCGGTCACATCCGTGCACTTGTGCCCGTTTGGTGTCCGGGCTGTTATTACTAGCGGGCTTTGGTTTAAGACAGATCCTAGTATACGTTTTGGGATTGATTGGATCTCTTTGTATTCGTGTTCCTTGGAACACGGATGCGGGTGTGTATGCACAGTTGACAGAAACAGAGGCAGAGGATCTCTTTGTATTCGTGTTCTTTGGAACACGGATGCGGGTATGTATGCACAGTTGACAGAGACAGAGGCAGAGGATTCTCATTAGGGTTGTTGACTGTTGACTTTTTCTAAACCCTAATGAGAATAAGAAATATGATTAATAATAATATTAATTAAGTATTATTGTGCCATGGTTGGGTTGAAAGTTTGACTTTGTTGACTTGTTGACTTTGTTGACCGGTTGACTAGTTTGGACTTGTTGACCATCATCATTGTATGGCTATCATTTCATGGCTATGACTTTTGCTTGCTTGTTGTTGTTTACAAAATGAGTGCATGAAATGATAATGCCATTGACATGAACCATCACGAATACTTAATTATTATTTATTATCATGATTATTTTTGTTTTTGAGAGCATGGTTGTAAAAAGTCTTATTCATTCTATCATATTGATTCTCTCTCATCCAAGCTCTCCCTCTTCCTCTTGCTCTTCCTCTTGCTCATGGTTCTCTTGTCTCATGAGTTGAGAAACAAGAACCATTGAGATAAAATCCATAAAACACTTCTCTACTCATCGTAGAGTACAAGGTCTAGCAAGCCAAGTATTTTAGTTTCCTCTAGATTGAGGTTGGAGCCAAAGGTAAAAGCTTTCGGGTGGATCCATCTTCGGCACAAGGAGACGACGAGGTGAGGCCGATCTGACCACCACAAGGAGTCGAAGAGAAGGAGTTCAAGATTTGGTATAACCCCTAACATAGTAGCTAAATTCTTAGTTAGGTTGTTAGATAGTTTGTTTAACAAAGATCCGGTTTCTAGTCCATGTTACCTTCACCGAAAAATCGTTTTTCACCATTTCCGCAACCCCGAAAGAACCGGGGACGGGTAACGTGGACTTACAATATTCTAGTCTATTCAAGGAGCAAAGAAGAGCATGCAGAACACTTGAGAATTGCATTACAGACGTTGAGGTAAGAAAAGTTATATGCTAAGATGAGCAAGTGCGAGTTTTGGATCGAAGAAGTGAAGTTCTTGGATCATGTGGTATCCGAAGATAGAATTGCAGTTGAGCCCGAAAAGATTGCAGCTATTCACGTTTGGTCGATTCCAAAGAATGTGGGGGAGATCAGAAGTTTTCATGGGCTTGCTGGATATTATAGAAGGTTTGCGAAGAACTTCGCTCGATAGCAGAACCATTGACCAAGCTAACACGGAAGGAGGTAACGTTTGTGTGGACTGAGAAGT
The DNA here is from genome assembly GCA_030015575.1 of Agapanthus africanus. Classification (NCBI taxonomy): domain Eukaryota; kingdom Viridiplantae; phylum Streptophyta; class Magnoliopsida; order Asparagales; family Amaryllidaceae; genus Agapanthus; species Agapanthus africanus. The sequence goes on from CM057350.1 coordinate 199,779,798, forward strand.
GTGCGTCAGCTTTTGAAGTTCTGAAGCAAAGATTGACAACTGCTCCTATTTTGACAGTACCGGATGGTTCCGGAGGACTAGTTATTCACAGCGATGAATCTGGGAAAGGCTTGGGATGTGTTCTGATACAGTATGGGAAGGTTATAGCGTATGTGTCGAGGCAATTGAAGACCCATGAGAAGAACTACCCAACAAATGACTTAAAACTAGCAATAGTGATTTTCGCGCTGAAGATTTGGAGACACTACTTATTGGGCGAAAAAGTTGAAGTGTTTACGGATCACAAGAGCCTAAAATACGTGTTAACACAGAAGGAACTCAATATGAGGCAGCGTAGATGGTTAGAGTTGATTTCTGACTATGATCTTGATCTAAAATATCATCCAGGAAAAGTTAATGTAGTGCCGGATACTTTAAGTTGGTTGCCAGCGATACAGATGTTGACTGCACGGAAGAAGATTATAGCTGATCTTCAGAGGTTCGAGTTGGAGATCGTACTACCAGATTTTTCGGGACAGTTGATGCAGTTGCAAGTACAGTCATCCTTGATCGATAACATTAAGGCAGCACAGTCGCACGATCCTAAATTACAGAAATTTTGAGGACAAATGCATGCGGGACTTCGAACAGATTTGTTGATTCATGAAGATGGTTCGTTACGATATGGAAGCCGTTTATGTGTGCCTAAAGGAGATGTTCGTGAAGAAGTCATGAAAGAAGCTCATAGTTCCGCATATTCAGTACGTCCGGGGGTACGAAGATGTATAGAGATTTGCGACAACATTTCTGGTGGGAAGGCATGAAAAGGGAGATTGCTCGCTACATATCAAAGTGCTTGGTGTGTGAGCAAGTCTAGGATGAACATCAAAGGGTAGCTGATTTGTTGCGACCACTTTCGATTCTTCAATGGAAGTGGGAACATATAATTATGGATTTCGTGACAGCCTTACCACGGAGTCCAAAGGGCAATAACGCAGTTTGGGTGATTGTCCATTGATTAACCAAAACAGCTTATTTCATACCATTCTGAGTTGGTCAGTCGACGGAGGTGTTGGCAGAGCGATACATGCTGGAGATTGTGAGATTGCATGGAGTACCAGTTAGTATCATTTCTGATCGTGATACTCGGTTCCTATCACACTTTTGGAGGAGTCTACAAGAAATTTTGGGAACTCGTTTGAAGTTTAGGACGGCTTATCATCCTCAGACAGACGGACAGTCCAAGAGGACGATCCAAACTCTTGAATATATGTTGAGAGCGTGCATGTTAGACATTAAGGGTTCGTAGGAGGATCATTTGCATTTAGTAGAGTTTTCTTACAATAACAGCTTTCAGACAGATAGCTCCATTTGAAGCATTGTACGGTCATAAGTGTCACTCGCCTGTCTTTTGGGACGATATTGGAGAAAGAAGATTGTTGGGACCAGATCTTATTATGCAAACTGTGAAGAAAGTTAGCTTGATCCGCGATCATATGAAGGAGGCACATGATCGACAGAAAAGTTGGGCTGATACTGGAAGAAGACCTTTGGAGTTTGCTGTTGGTGACCTTGCGTTCTTGAAGATATCACCGACTAGGAAAGTAATCCGATTTGGTAGTCATGGAAAACTTAGTCTTCGATTCGTGTGGCCTTTCGATGAGCATGTCGGAGAGGTAGCTTATCGATTGGATCTTCCACCATCCTTGGAAGGTGTTCATGACGTGTTTCATGTATCTCAACTCTACAAGTATGTTTGTGATGAGACGCATGTTCTTGATCACTCGGAATTGATATTGAGAGAATATTTGACTTATAAAGAGCAACCGATAGCGATTGTGGATCGACGAGAAAATGTTCTCAAGAATAGGGTGATCCCTCTAGTGCTTATTTCGTAGGGAAATCGTTCGCATGGAGAATCTACTTAGGAACGTGAAGATGAGATTCGACAAAAGTTTTCTTATCTCTTTCCTTAAATCCGTATTTTCTTATCTTTTCCTGTTTATTGAATTTCGAGGACGAAATTCTTTTGTAGTTGAGCATAATGTAACACCCTAGTACGGTTATACGATATTAATTAGTATTTTAACAATTGCTTTATATTTCTTCTATTTTATTCTTTTAGGTTGCAAGTGATTTGAATAGCAGCAGTAGTTATTTGACCCGACCCGCATGTGTAAAACCCAGTATAGTGCTAGATTATATCTGATATTTATCAGTAAACTGAATCTATGTGAATCTAGTATACTATATACATATACATACATATATACATATACATACACACACACACACACACACACACACACATATATATATATAGATCATTATATATATTTTAGTAGCCATAAATTAAGGATAAGTTATATTTTGTTAACGATCATCATATGATTGACATCCTTTATCTTATTTTACTTTTATCTTTTACGTTTAAATCTTAAGATGTCTAATATCCAATATTTACTAAATCTAGATATATTTTAGAATCCTTTTAAATCTTAAATTAGGGATATGTGTTATTTAAAATATATTTTTGGATTATGGTTGAGAAGTTTATGTATGTGAATTATTTTCCAAAATATATTTTTGATGAGATTTTGGTGGAGATTGGTTGTAATTTGATATTATCTGTATACATTAAAACTAATATATTTATAACCTAATTTAAACTATACTATATATTTGTATATTAAACACAAAAGCTCTCTTTCTCTATCTCTCCACATAACATATCTCTCTTTCTCCTCTAACTAAATCTCTCTCTTATCAATTTATATATTCTCCTTCGTTCTTCAAGCCCACATTCATTCTCGTCGATGCAACTCCAGTCGCATCCTAGAACCTTAACCGAGCCATCAAAACTTGGTATTGATTTGTATAGGGTCGTGTTGCTTCCGTTCATCGCGTTTGTTTCGTGACAAGTTTACAACTTACAACATGTTATGGTTTACACAATTTACTTATATATTATCATACTATCTGTTTCCCCCAATCAGAGCAAAGCTCTGTTTGAATTTCAAAAATTCAAAAAATTGAAGCAACGCTTCAAATTTAGTGCGTTGTGCGTAACGTGCCACGTGTCAAAAGATGATACGTCAGCGCAGCGCCCAAGGCAGCGCGCCCAATCAGAGCAAGGCTCTATTTAAAACAAAATTAAAGGAAGCAACGCTTCAGTTGCGCTGCGCTCTGCGCTGCGCGACACGTGTCAGCGCAGTTGCGCTGCGCTGCACGCTGCGTGACACGTGTCAAGCGCTGATGCATCTGCGCCAAACAGAACTAAAATTCCAGTAAGATCTTTCTGTTCTTATTAAAACAAGAAGATTGTCTTCTGTAAAACAGAAGCCCTTGGATCAAAGATCCAACGGTGGGGAAAATTCCCCAAATCACTCAGAGAAAGATCTCTTTAACAAATTTAACAAATTAATGGGCACTATATAAAGGCCCCTAGACCCCAATTCAAAAACACATGAAGATCAACAACAAGAACACAGAGAATAGAAAAACTCTAGAAACAGAGAGAGAACTCTAAAGAACTCTGAGAAGAAATTCAGAAGGAAAAAGAAGGTAAAACCCTTTAAAAAAAAGAAGAATTTCTTCTGAATAGATCATTGATCTAAGAACAAGATCAATGATCTTCAATAAAAAATAAATAATGACAAAAGCATTGCTTTTTTATGAACCATTGGTTCTGGAATCTTAAAGATTCTTTTCTTGAATCCAAAATTGGATCAAGAAATTAAAACAGTGCCTTGCACTTGCAGATCTGCACTGTTGCGCTCCTGGGTTGGCGCAAGCCACCAGATAGCGCCACGTGTCAGCACCATAACCACTTGCGCTATGCGCTTTTAAGATAGAGCATTGCTCTCTGAATTTGGCGCAACTCACCAGAGCGCGCCACGTGTCAGCAGCGTACTGGCGCAGCGCACTGCGCTTGCGCTCACCAAAGCATGACACGTGTCACCTCCACATGCGCTTGCGCTCAATAATTGACGCAAAGCGCCTGACAAGCCATTGTCAGATAATTAATGCACTGCATTATTTACAGAAGGGCCAAGCCCAATTAAAAAAGGCCTAACAGGCCAAATTAAATGCAATGCAGGGCAGAGCCAAAAAAAAAACAGATGCTGTGCATCATTTAAAAAGGACAGAGCCCAAATCAAAAAGGCCTAGCAGGCCAAAATAAAAATGCAGTGCATTATTAAACAGGGGCAAAGCCCTAGCACAAGTCTAATAGGCCGAAGATAAAAACGTTAAATATTCTCAACTGGACTTAGCCCAATCATGGCCGTAAGTCCTCAAATTAAATTGACTGAGCAAGACTGCTCTCTTAAATCAATTTACATCCGGTTCAAGGGTACATCTCCGAACTCCTCTGACACTTATCGTTGTAATCCTTCAACGACGTCAGAGAGGTGACGGGTCCCGACAACCACACATCGATACGTACTGTGGGGTCCTTAAACTCATGGACTAATGTGTCCTTAAACACACCAATACGGACTGTAGGGTCCTTAAACTCATGGACTAATGCGTCCTTAAACACACCAATACGGACTGTGGGGTCCTTAAACCCATGGACTTATGCGTCCTTAAACCAAGATACGGACTGTGAGGTCCTTAAACCCATGGACTTATGTGTCCTTAAACCAAGATACGGACTGTGGGGTCTTTAAACCCATGGACTTAAGCGTCCTTAAACTCACAGACTTATGCGTCCTTAAACTAATATCCGTCCCCAAAATAGGAACGATGGACCACCATGTCCCTAAACTGGCAATGGACCACCATGTCCCTAAACTAGAACAATAGAGCCCAAATGCTCTTTTGTTGGATCTAAATGATCCTGTTAAGTTGATCTTAGTCTCAAATTAGGCTAACGTATCCTTAACAAACGTTTAAGTTGATCTTAGCCTCAAATATGGCTAACGCATCCTTAAACCAAAACTTTCAAAACAGACTTTAGTCCCAAATTGGATTATAGATCTCTCAACCAACTTTGGTTCAAGGGTACATCTCTGAACTCCTCTGACATATGTCGTTGTAATCCTTCAACGTCGTCAGAGAGGTGATGGGTCCTGATGGCCATACATTAAATGGACCACTATGTCCCTAAAATGGAACAATCGAGCCCCCAAATGCTCTTTTGTCGGATCTAAACGATCCCGTTAAGTTGATCTTAGTCCCAAATTAGACTAACGTATCCTTAACAAACGTTTAAGTTGATCTTAGCCTCAAATATGGCTAAAGCATCCTTAAACCAAAACCCCAAACCCAAATCTAAGAAAATACGGATTTGGACTAATCTACGTCCTACGGGCGACGGCATAACTTAGTCTCCGTATACAATCCACGGGCAACCACAAACAAAACAAACACACACGACACGAAGTGAAATTTCTGGAGAAGGAGAAAGTTGTTACTGTGATGTGGTAGCTTAATTAACTGCAGGGGCTTGCGCCTGTAGGGAAGAGCGTCCCCACAATCAAAAACCCCTCAAGCGAGGGGGAATCTGACGAAGTTTGCTACATCTGCCGCATCCGTCCAAACCACCGATACACGGTGCCATAAATCAACTTGGTATCTTCGGAGAGGTGGACGGATAAAACTAAACAGCATCTGCCCTGAATCATAGGCAAGACGTCCATGTCTTGGCCGCCGTTCGGAGGGGAACAGATTCTGGCACGCCCGGTAGGACCTTTTCTTCTTTCCACTCCACACTTCGTGTGTCCTCTTCGCGAAACGAATCGCGGTTTGTTAATAGTTGCCTTTGGGTCTCAAGTTACTACGATTTGGTCTTTTGCCTGGCGCAGAAATCAAGCATCAATGGCCTCCAATTGCTCGAGCTGCACGAAATGCAAGTGCAACCGACGCTCCGCCTCACCTGGATGTGTAGCATATGGGCCTCAAGCGGCCTCCATCCTTGCCATGCCGGTGGAACAAGTGACGCAGGCCACCACCGGTCTGTTCTTCGAGACTATGCTCCTGTAGGGTTCCTAGGCACACCCATGAGGTTCCACAAGGCATCAACCAGGCCAAAATCAAATTTTTCTATGTGCCTAACAACTCTATGCAAGATCGTTAACTAGAGGTAAAGGCGAAAAACAAGCAAGTTAACAACTTAACTACAAGTGAAAGGGATTACAACCTTTGTAGATCCGGTCCTCCACTTCTTTAGCTCCGTGATGACGTCCCTCTGCTGCGATCATCGGGATCCCGGACTCCAGCGTTGGTTTCATCGGAGAAACGATCGGGCTAGGTCGTTGACTTCGGTGCCGAAGATGATCTACGTCGAGGCGACTCAAACTCAAGCTCTATCTTCACTAGGTCATGAAACTTGTGAAGATAACACCCTATACAACATGGCAAGTGGTAGAGGATGAAGAAATAGGAAGCGGGTTCACTTTGGATTTGCATTTCTAACTTGATTTCATCACTTGAAATTTTCTAGCAAAGGTTTTCTTCTTCATGAAGAAGAAGAAGAAGAAAGAAAAAGAATGAATGATCAATAATAGAAAATCAAGTGAAGCTTATCATATTGCAATCATGGGTGAGTTAACACATGTAGAGAATAAACTAGGGTTTAGGTTGATGGTTAGGTTAAAGCATAAAACAAAATGGTTAGACTTTTCAAAGATGCTTAAAAAGCTTCATGAAGCTTCAAGCATAAAACAAAGAAAAACAACCATTTTATTTTTGCTAAACATAAATAAATAAGTTAATACCCTAACCATTAACCTAAATATGGTTTAAAGCATACACACACCCAAGTTTGCATGTATCATCAAACATGATACAAACTAGTGCACAAACATATATCATATATACAATATGCACAATCTAGTGAGAAAAAATAATCTTAAGTGAACCATTACTAGTTAATGTAAAGTAATATATCAAATATATAATTCTACATTAAATCATTAAATCAACACTTGATTTAATGATCCGGTCATACTGCATATAACCGACTAATATCAAGTGTATCAATTTATCGAATCAACATTTGATTCGGTAACCCGGCCATATCTTATATAACCGTCCGATGATACAAATCGCGAGAATAGAATTCAGTATCACATACTGGTATTATTCTCGGTCCCGCACATATCTCATATGCGCTCCTATTTCGTTTCGCTTGAGCCAGGAAACCTCTGTGTAGGACTCTAAAGACTCGTCAATACGCCGGCAGCAGGTGATGATCATATCAAACACCCATAAGCCGCAAGCGGTCTGCTAAACGTAACGGCCATCCGGGAATTGAGCGATCAGAAGATCAATGAGCAAGCCCGCTCACACTCCTATGAATCCAACCAGTAACACTTACCGTACAGTCCGGTCTGATCGTCTGATATGTCCCATATCTTGCCTAGGGGTGGTAAACGTCAGACACTAGTAGCTCGATAAGTCGTGTCGATATTTGTTCTATAACAGTTCGAGATACTACTGATAACACTTACCAGTAAATCTCAGCAACCCTGGCTAGGGATTTTCGGTTATAGCCAATCGAACACAGCGCAATGTCAACTCCCTATACCGGGAGAGACGAATCCCCTCCTATCGCTCATTGTCTCCATGTGATTCGGGACTGTACCCAAAAACCACCGTTTTGCACGCCCTCTTGGACGTGGTAAGGTGGAAATCAAAGCACAGTGGGAATCACACAAGACTCTATGACGATCTCGGGTCTACAGACTAACCTGTACCAGTGTCACCAGAGAATTGCCATCTGACGTAAGGTATAATACCATCTGGGAGTTCTCGGCGGGTCCGTCCAGTGTACCCAGTCTCCACTGAGCACCTGTATATCATCTCTGATGTCAAACACCAATGGATATGGGATCATCCATCGCCCATCTGTATGGGTCAAGAAGGTATACGCTAGTCTACTCTGGTATATCGATGCCCCGTCTCGATACACCCACGACTAGAGACCTTGAAGGATGTACTTATGGACTACCATGTCCCCACTAGTATGATCCGCATCATAGTCCAGGTAGTCAAGTACATATCCTAAGGGCTTTACCAACATGTAACAAAGAGACAATCAGTGTACACGTTAAGGTAAAGAGCAACCAGATAGCATACTATCATGTCGAGCAAGAAAGTCCTCCCTATATATGTCCAAGCATCCATACATCCTATGTATAGTAATGGCCTCTAGGGCATACATATAACTAACAATCTCCCACTTGCACTAGGGCCATCTGATAGCAGTGGTTGTAGTATCTCATACTCAACCATCCCATAAAAGTCTCTCTCTGGGAAAAGGCCTTTGTGAGTGGATCCGCCGTGTTGTCCTCTGAGTCTACTCTCCTAACCTCGATCTCCTTGGAGATTAACCATCTCCATGATCAGGTGATACTGCCTTAGAATATGTCTGGATCACTGATAGGACGGACGTTCCTTGGCATAAGCCACAACTCCGTTGTCACACAATGGGAGGAACTAAGTTCATCTCATGAACTAATATACACCCAGACAGCCTTTTTGGTAGCATCTTAAGTAGCGATGTATCCAGCCTTTATCGTCTAGTAAGCCACGGTATCTAGCTTGGAACTCTTCCAACATACCGTCCCTTTACTAAGGGTAAAGACAATGCCTGTGACTGACATTCAGTCGTCCTTATCACCCTGGAATCTTTCCAGTGATTCTCCCCAGGATCGATTGATACCATCTCACTACAACTAGTGAGTATCCTAATATCCAATTAGATCTATCTCATACATCCAAAACCCAGGATTTAGCAGGTATCACTTTGATCCTATATGGAGAATCCTTGTGATAAGCGGAGATTGACCGAGCGTAGCATAAAAAACTCCTTCCCCATTTAGAGTATGTCATCCACGTACTCTACGAGGATCACCACCATACTCCCTACTACCTTCTTGTATATACAAGGTTCATCTACCATTTTGATGATGTCAAACTCTTTGACTAACTCATCAAAACAGATGTTCCAACTCCGCGATGCCTACTTTAATCTGTAAAGCAACTTGCACACGTTTCCGCTGCTCCCACTGTCTACAGCTCTCTGGCTGTGTTCTTATAGACGTTCTTTTCTAAATCATTATTTAGAAAAGCAGTCATGGCACCCAACCACCAGATATCGTAGTCATGGTATGTAGCAATGGCAAGTAGGATCAGGATGGGCTTAAGCATAGCCACTGGAAAGGCTTCATCATTATCCATGCCTGGTCGATGACGAAAACCTTTAACAAGTCTAGCTTTGAAAGTCTCAACTTTTCCATCTACACCAAGTAATCTTCTCAAGATATACTTGCTGCTGATAGGGATTTAACCCTTCAGATATGGCAACCAAAGTCCATACTTTGTTGTTGTATATGGATTCCATCTCAGATCGCTAAGCATCCAGCCATTCTTACAGAGTCCCTACTCTCGATGGCCTGCTCGAAACTAGTTGGGTCATCATCTCATGATGCATTCCTTGCTCCCACTGTCATCGAGAAACCGAAGTATCTCTCAGGCGGATGAGGAACCCTACCAGATCGGCGGAGAGGCTGAGGTTCGTCGGGGACTATTGAAATCTTTGGTTCTGTCAAATCATCAGCTGCAGTCTTGTATAGCTGGAACCTTTCCAGTTCTACAGAATTGACCTTGCCTCGATCTTGTCCGGATTTTTGCTTTTGAAATAGGCCGGACAATCCCAAATCTTAACTTACTTAAGAGATAGGCTCTTCCCATACCATATCTTATATGGAGTGGTAGGCACTGATTTGATTCGAACCCAATTCAATAGGTATGCAGCTTCTCAAGTGCATAACCCCCAAAAGGAAAAAGGTAACTTAGTAGTACTCATCATAGAGCGCACCATATCTCATAGGGTGCTATTGCTCCGTCCCGATATACCATCGTGCTATGGTGTATACGGAGGAGTAATGCCGAGAGAGAATCTCATTCTCCTTTAGGATAGTCCAGGAATTCCGTGCTCAAGTATTCTCCTCCTTGATCTCAACAAAGGACATAATACTTATACCCGTAATTTGGTTCTCTACTTTTAATTTATATTCTGTGAATATCTCAAAAGCTTCGGACTTGTGTTTCAACAGGAACATATGTCTGAATGTTGAGAGATCATCAGAGAATATAATGAAGTACAAAGAACCGGTCTTGGTATGTGTAGACAGGGGACCTACATCATCATGTATCAATCCCAAGAGTTTACTAACTCTTTTTCTGTTTCCAATAAACAGAGCTGTGGTCGTCTTATCTTTGTGACATGACCGGCAAGTTTCGCAAGATGTAAATTCAAACTAATTTAAATATGCATCTAAATATAACTTCAGCCAGTCGGGTCGCATTGATATGACTTAGTCTACAATGCCTCAAGAAGGATTCGTTCATTTCTGAACTCTTCCTCTTGTGTGTGTTCTGTATACTAAGAACTGTAGTTTGATTTAGAACATCAATGCTTTTAGATAACGTGCCTGAACCGATCAACTATTGATATATGAAATGTTCAAAACATTATCCAACAATACAAAATTATATCCTTCTTTAATAAATAAAGAGATTGATATGATTTTGTATATCAGGTTCGGTATCTAATAGCATTTGTTCAGAATCAATGTATTGGTAATACAGGGTGACAGTGACCAACAGACATGGCTGCAACACTTGCATCGTTTTTTGTCTCATGAAACTTATCACCCGTTCTCAGTTCTCTACCTTTCTGTAGCCCATGTAACAGATTACATATGTGGGATCCTGATCCGGTATCTCATACCCAGGACGTAGAGGATACAGAGAAACAGTTCTTTGTAATGAACACACCCGAAGAAGATGTATCATCATGCACTTTCTTCGTTTGGGCGGCATGGGAATCCTGGTATTCCCCTAATTCCTGCTCGGTCATATAACAATTATAAGTTGGAGCGGGACCAACGTTCCCCAGCTCAGTATAACAAGCGGGTTCGGTCAATACATCCATATTATTATCTTGATTAAGGTGTGATATGGTCGCTACCTGGAGAGAGAGAGAAGAAAACACTCTGCGTGCGCTCTTGCAAGATTATATTGGTTATATATTTTATCTAATCAGGATGGCTCCTACTGTTTTTATCAAATCTTCCTTCAAACCTTAAAAGGAAAGACTAGCCGGGATTAATTACACTCTACAAGTTCGCCAATCTTTCAGCCAGGCCAGTGCCGGTACTTTGAGGGAGGTTCCCCGTGCTTTCGCACGGACCTAATTAAAGTAAACCTCGTTTTCCCAGGGGCGTAACCCCGTTGACACCTTTCTAGACACCTACTTGATCGGCTAATTGTAAAGTGCAAAACTCTCCCAGGAGTAACAATTACTCGCAGTGGGTATCGGGATCCAACTATCTCATAGAAGGTATGCAATCTCATTGCAAATTTCAACACTTGAAATTCCCGATAATTTTGCCCCTAACCTCCTATGACCTTGACAAAGGCCAACAAACCATAGGATGCTAGTCAAGTTCAACCCGTAATTTCTTGATTGAATTAAACCCACCCGCACGACCCTTGACAAAGGCCAACAAGGGCGTACGACTATCCTAACCCAATTTGCATCATATGCATAAGCAGATAAGCACTAGTCAGCTACCGCACACTACGCCTTGACAAAGGCCAACAAACGCAGCACGAATACTAACTACTACTTATCTGAAATGACGGAGGGCTACGTCAGGTTTTTCTGAAAACCTATTGCGTAATGAACTTGATATCGTTGTAGAATCAAATGATTTTAAAATGGAGTGTTTTGAGGCTTTTTCTAGTTTTGCTAAAGGGGTCACTCCCGGTGAAGGGATCGTCGGCCCTTTCCCCGTCGAATGAGGTGCAGGATATATCATATATATCACTGTGCAAAGCAAAAACTCCAAAAGCAATCAAAAGACAAACCGAGTGTTGTAGCATCTGCCAGTTATTGATAAAGGGGTCACTCCCGGTGAAGGGATCTCGGCCCTTTCCTCATCGAATAAGGTGCAGGATGTTCTATAAGGAACACCACGATGCAAAGCAAGAACTGTAGCTACCTGTTTTTGAAAATTCGATTCCACAACATCTTTTAGCTTTCTTTTTCTTTCATTAATCACATTAATGAAGTCCCATCATTTAAGTACCTAAACATCACAGATAAATACTACGTACACTTATGCCATCCGCATTCGCCTCGATGTCCCGTTTGCACCGTTAGGTTAGGTAACTAACGCCAGAGCGAGGCAGGGCTAGCGCGGGTGTAATACATAAACAACGTCTATATAATATATCATATATACTATATACAATATCTATCTGAACATATCACATGATCACATCACAGATAACGCAGCAGAAAATATCATATGAAATATTGGATATACTAGGACGTCCGTGTTTTATTTTGAGCCTGTATAAAACACGGATTCCACGGTCGTGATGAATAGCCAATCCCACACCCCTAGACCCCTACGAGAGCGGCAAGCAACCCTACCAATTCTAGGGTTAGGAGACCCAGACTCGACTCCTCGAGATGGTCTCCCACTAGACCCTAGAACCCGGTTACTTGTGCTCCCCTCCTTGGGTCTATCCTAATGCGGAAAAGTAAATAATATACATCAACGGTGATATCTTCCGCAACCTGGAAGTTCCATAATAAAAGAATATTACATACAAGTTTTTACATGAATGAAAAAGAAAAACACCCATCTCACATAAAAACACCCCGGCCATTCAAACACGACGATCCAATATAACATATCCAGCAACACATAACATCACATGTCATCAACGTAAGTAAATATGCCTATCCCAATTGTTGTTGACATATAGCAACGAAACCGGCGATATCACATATTACACTTACGATCGCAGAAAAGAAAGGGTAAAACTACAACAGTTGGAATCCGCAACCTCTTTAGACATCGCATGCCTAACCAAATGAATTCCTTAGACATCGCATGCCTAACAATTATAAATCCCGCATTTCAGTCTCAAAATCGAAAACTTTTTTCAATATCAAGTCGGGCAATTCAACAAGATTCCTGACATCCTGAACGAATGCTCGTCGCAAACTTTAGTAGACGGCCGCACCCCCGATACCGTTGACGAAGTGCACTAAGGCGGAACACCGCTGCCGCGAGCACCCGAACGGATGCTTTCGGCGACGGGGTTCTCCTACAGTCACTTGGTCGAGGCTATAGGGCATGGCCATCTATTAAGTTTACCCGACGAGTATCCGCATACGTAACATGATTGCGACGGAGTTTTGATCACATCAAAATCCCGTGGCAACCGGTCAAGTGAGACTAAACTGTTAGATTTATAGCATTCATATTAGTTATCACATAACTACTTGTGGATTCCAATTATTGTATCACATTCCAGATAAATAGAAAATGTTAAACTTTCCGATCGAACAATCAAACACCCAAGTTTTCCCGGAACAGCTCAACACATGAAATAAGTTTAAAAACATTCACTTCATGCCACAGTACCAACGGTCCAGCCGTAGAAGGGTCAAGCCAACGCCTCACATGTAGCACGCCGTACTGCCCCAAACCCTAAGGTTCAAAGGGCAGTTCAAGACGGTCACATAATCGAGTTAAGGTTTGTTATCCTCTAGAGGGTCCATCGCGTTACTTGCACTACTTAGACGTTTTCAAACTACGGAAAAATCCAACACTTGGAAATTTCCCGGCAGGGGAAAAAGTGGGTATTTATATCCGGTCGAACTTTTTAACATGTTCTAAAATACCCGGAAAAACACAAAGACGAAGTTAAACTTTCCGATCGAAACATCGAGTCCCCAATACAACCCATAAAACTCAACTCTTGAGTATAATTAAAAGTACCCAGAAACATCAGGAATCACAAACGGGGGAAACTGTACAAAACTGAAACCCTAAGTCTTCAATTGCGCCGCGGAACCGCCGCCAATGGCATGTCATTGCCGCGGTTCCGCGGCCGTTTAAGTGATTCCGTGTCTCGTTTTGTAATGTTAACCTTATATTTCTTGCACTATTTTCTGAACATTTTTAATTCAAAAAAATCCACAATTTCAGAAATTGTACAGAGAGGGGTATTCGATTAGGGTTTCGGGTTCGATCGGACTTCTAACTTCGCCTACACTTCGCCTAAAGCTCTAGCTAGGCTCTGATACCACTGTAGGGTTCCTAGGCACACCCATGAGGTTCCACAAGGCATCAACCATGCCAAAATCAAATTTTTCTATGTGCCTAACAACTCTATGCAAGATCGTTAACTAGAGGTAAAGGCGAAAAACAAGCAAGTTAACAACTTAATTACAAGTGAAAGGGATTACAACCTTTGTAGATCCGGTCCTCCACTTCTTTAGCTCCGTGATGATGTCCCTCCGCTGCGATCATCGGGATCCCGGACTCTAGCGTTGGTTTCATCGGAGAAATGATCGGGCTAGGTCGTTGACTTCGATGCCGAAGATGATCTACATCGAGGCGACTCAAACTCAAGCTCCATCTTCACTAGGTCATGAAACTTGTGAAGATAACACCCTATACAACATGGCAAGTGGTAGAGGATGAAGAAATAGGTAGTGGGTTCACTTTGGATTTGCATTTCTAACTTGATTTCATCACTTGAAATTTTCTAGCAAAGGTTTTCTTCTTCATGAAGAAGAAGAAGAAGAAAGAAAAAGAATGAATGATCAATAATAGAAAATCAAGTGAAGCTTATCATATTGCAACCATGGGTGAGTTAACACATGTAGAGAATAAACTAGGGTTTAGGTTGATGGTTAGGTTAAAGCATAAAACAAAATGGTTAGACTTTTCAAAGATGCTTAAAAAGCTTCATGAAGCTTCAAGCATAAAACAAAGAAAAACCACCATTTTATTTTTGCTAAAAATAAATAAATAAAATAAATAAATAAGTTAAAACCCTAACCATTAACCTAAACATGGTTTAAAGCATACATACACCCAAGTTTGCATGTATCATCAAACATGATACAAACTAGTGCACAAACATATATCATATATACAATGTGCACAATCTAGGGAGAAAAAATAATCTTAAGTGAACCAATACTAGTTAATGTAAAGTAATATATCAAATATATAATTATACATTAAATCATTAAATCAACACTTGATTTAATGATCCGGTCATACTGCATATAACCGACTAATATCAAGTGTATCAATTTATCGAATCAACATTTGATTCGGTAACCCGGCTATATCTTATATAACCGTCCGATGATACAAATCGTGAGAATAGAATTCAGTATCACATAATGGTATTATTCTCGGTCCCGCACATATCTCATATGCGCTCCTATTTCGTTTTGCTTGAGCCAGGAAACCTCTGTGTAGGACTCTAAAGACTCGTCAATACGCCGGCAGCAGGTGATGATCATATCAAACACCCACAAGCTGCAAGCGGTCTGCGAAACGTAACGGCCACCTGGGTATTGAGCAATCAGAAGATTAATGAGCAAGCCCGCTCACACTCCTGTGAATCCAACCAGTAACACTTACCGTACAGTCAGGTCTGATCGTTTGATATGTCGCATATCTTGCCTAGGGGTGGTAAACGTCAGACCCTAGTAGCTCGATAAGTCGTGTCGATATTTGGTCTATAACAGTTCGAGATACTACTGATAACACTTACCAGTAAATCTCAGCAACCCTGGTCAGGGATTTCCGGTTATAGCCAATCGAACACAGCGCAACATCAACTCCCTATACCGGGAGAGACGAATCCCTTCCTATCGCTCATTGTCTCCATGTGATTCGGGACTGTACCCAAAAACCACCGTTTTGCACGCCCTCTTGGACGTGGTAAGGTGGAAATTAAAGCACAGTGGGAATCACACAAGACTCTATGACGATCTCGGGTCTACAGACTAACCTGTACCAGTGTCACCAGAGAACTGCCATCTGACGTAAGGTATAATACCATCTGGGAGTTCTCGGCGAGTCCGTCCAGTGTACCCAGTCTCCACTGAGCACCTGTATATCATCTCTGATGTCAAACACCAATGGATATGGGATCATCCATCGCCCATCTGTATGGGTCGAGAAGGTATACGCTAGTCTACTCTGGTATATCGATGCCCCGTCTCGATACACCCACGACTAGGGACCTTGAAGGATGTACTTATGGACTACCATGTCCCCACTAGTATGATCCGCATCATAGTCCAGGTAGTCAAGTATACATCCTAAGGGCTTTACCAACATGTAACAGAGAGACAATCAGTGTACACGTTAAGGTAAAGAGCAACCAGATAGCATACTATCATGTCGAGCAAGAAAGTCCTCCCTATATATGTCCAAGCATCCACTATAACAACAAAGACTGATTAGTCCCTACTTTTGCCCTTCATCCTATGTATAGTAATGGCCTCTAGAGCATACATATAACTAACAGCTCCCGCCTGCAAGCTTCACCATTCCAGTGCCCGCACCGGAAGCGCACAAGAAGTCGGTCTTCGATCGGCTCACTGCTACAACGGCCCCTTTCAACGGGTCGTCCAATATCAAGCCGGCAGCCTCGGTCTTTACCAGGCTGAACCAGAACTCCGATGGGCCTGCCAAGAAGCCCATGAACGCTGAAGTGGCCGTCCCGAGGAAGATAGCCACCTCTGCTCCTGAAGTCGTCAAGGTGGCTTCTCCTGTTTAAGAGTCGGTCTTTTCAAGGCCGACCATTCCGACTCCTGTTCCTGCTCGAGGGGCTGTCTTTGACAGATTGAACATCGCCACTCAAAAGACAACATCAGTCTTTAAGAGGCTGGCACCAGCGGCGCCTCATCCGGACAGGGGGCAAAACGAAATTATCCCTATCGCCGAGCCAGTCCCAACGGCTCGACATGCTCGACGTCGCCACTGGCGCCGAGTAAGGAAGGCCGGGGGCAACTCCCCCTCAGGGCTAACTCCACCTGCTCCAGTGGTGGAAGTTAATGCTGCTGTTCCAACTGGGAACAGCTTTGAACCGCTAAGGAGGGTACGCAAGAACTCTCCGACTGCCACGCTAAAAAGATCTCCTCCACCTGCGGAGAGGGTTACAGAAACTAAGCTGGAGCAGCCCCCTCAACGGCTGTCCTCCAAAATTTACAAGGTCTGGCGGAGGGTCCAAGACTCAGTAATCGACCGAGATCACTCTCGCCGGCAGAAAAGGACGAAAGTGCAGGAAGAAAAGAACCGTCCTGACAAACAGCAAAGGACGACAACCACCAGGGTGCCCGCTGCAACGGCCCCTTCAACTTCAACGGCCCACAAGAGAAGAAGGCCGGAGAAGTTCCCTACACCTGCGACAAATGCCAAAGGCGGCGAGCCCAAACGCCCCAAGTCCGGGGGCATTGTAGTCTATACCGTCTACATGGCGTCTGGTAAAGAGGACAGCCGTACATCTATAGGTCATAGACCGCTTACACGGTCAGTGACCAAAGCTCAGGAGCAACAGCAGAAGCTCCAAGAAATCATGAACGCGATGGCCGCACTCACTGGGCCAAAAGAAAGCCCCGAAGCGTCCTCGGATCAACGCCAGGAGCAAGAAACCGACGCTGAATTCCTTCGTAGGATATTGGAGAAGAAGGACAAAGAGGCTGCGGAAAAAGCAGCCAACATAAAGCGAATGGCCCTCCTGTTCCAAGATATGGTGGGTATGATGATCCAACAAGATCCTCCTGCTGAAGATCCTCCGATCGTCCTTGAAGACGACAGGGGAGAAACGTCAAATCCTCCACCGGCTCTGTCAACAGCCAAGGAGGAGACAATCTCCAAAGCTGACTTGGATGAATATATAGCTCAGCAGATACGGGTTCATCAGACGACTGAGGCAGCCGGTCAGGTCGTAAAAACGGGGCGACCATATCCGAGCTGGTACGATCAGATCAAGTACCCGTCGGGCTATACAATACCGAAATTCCATGTGTATAAGGGGACTGGCAATCCCCATCAACATGTTGCCCAGTTCAGGGCTCTTTGCGGCAACACTGGCAGTGATGATAAATTGTTGCTTCGCTAGTTCGTCGGTAGCTTATCGGATACAGCATTCGAGTGGTATTCCAAGCTCCCAAACGACTCTATCAAGACATTTGCGCAGATGGAGCTGCTGTTTACCCAGCGTTTCGCAAGCGCTAGCGAACGCACCCCGATAACGGCATTGATTAATGCCAGGGTGAAGCCAGGCGAAACATGGGTTCAGTATGCGATACGGTGGCGGAACTTATGGTCAAAATGCGAACAACGCATTGAAGAGGCTCAGGTAGTAGGCATGTTTGTGGGAACCCTCGATCCGCAGGCGACCATATCCCAATGCATGATGTTCTTCAAGCCGACTACCTTCCAGGCCCTGATCGACAAGCTAGCTCAAATGGATTAGATGGGTCATAGACCACCCTCTCCAAAGCCAGACTCTCGAAATGAGAAAGGGAAGGGAAAAGCGATCGTTGTTGCCAATGCTCAACAACAGCCGAGCAACTTGAAACCGGCTGTCCGTCAAAATAATATGCGTCCGCGCGTACCCCTTGAGGAGAGGCTAGGACGTCCTTACTCGTTTCCCCGAGATAAAACGAGAAGACTGTTTGAGCTAGCATTGTGCAACCGACTCATAAATCTGCCGGATCCAAGACGTCCGTCGCAGCCAAATGATGTCAATGATCCCAACTACTGTCCTTACCACCGAGTATTGGGTCATCCGATCGAGGATTGCTACGTCTTCAAAAATTGGATTGAAGACCAGTACCAACAGGGCAAGTTCGCATTGTCCAAAAGATGGAAGGTGAACCCACCGCAATCTCACGCCCCTAAAAGGGTAAATACGCCGGGGGCAACGTGCTCTCTCATTGAAGAAGCTCCATGGGAGGTTGTACTCTCAGCCAAAACAAAGAGGATACTGAACGATCTTCAAACATGCCCAACGATCAGGTGGAAGAACCTGTTGGAACCTCAGATCATTGAAAGGATGTTGAAGCCGTGCCCAACTCCAAAGATCGGTAGTGATGGCCCAAGCATTCACAACCAGCCGTCAAAATCTTCAAAGAAGAAGAAGAAGAAATCCAAGAAGTACGTGAAGCCTGGTGACAAGCGCACGGACTTACAAAAGCAGATTGACGCACTGGAGGAGTACAACCAGAAAGCAAGAACTCCCATCACACTCCAAGAGTTCCTCAACCACGTCTTTCAAGAAGAAGATGAGGGGGAGAGCTTGTCAGATGAATCCGAGGAATACGTGGCGAGCTGTCATATGATTTCCCATTCGTTTACAAACGATGAGGAAACTCCTTGCACTGAAAAGCTAGGGGCAGATCCTAAACCGGAAATTTTGGGGCCATCGGATGAAACAATTGACGCATTCCTCAACGAAGCTCTGTTGAAAAGTAAAGTTGATCGGAAACGCGAAACGGTCCTATTTGAAAAGGCCAAGCGCCAGCGATTAGACGAAAGAGTTGAGGCACTCCCGTCAAATCAAAATACAGCCATTGCGGACAAAATCAAATTCAAGACGAGGAAAAGGTTTCCTAAAGCCATATCAATGGGTATGAAGCTACCACCCACCCTCTGAAGGAAGCAGAAATGCACCCCTCCTATTGCTTATATCATCAAAAAGGTTTCGTACCCCACCGAAGAGTGCAAAGCTTTCAATAAATGGTGGCAGGGGTATGTCGCTCACCGGCAATATCTTAAGCGGGAAAAGCGCAAAACTCGCCGGGAGCGGAAAAATACGACCGAAGGACTTAACAGAACTACCGGCGATTGTCGCATGGTTAACGCCGGGGGATCGCAAGTGCTCACATTCGGGAGCGACTCTGACGAGGAAATGGCTCTTAGCCCCCTCTTTAAAGAGTCCACCTCGGGAAAAGAAGAAGAGCCGAAGGTCTGCGAAAATATCCGGCTGCGTAATCGGACGCTACCCGAAAAGAATCTCGGATCCTCAAACAAGAAAGATAAAGGGAAAGAAAAGGTCTATGAGGATATTGCCCTAGATGACCAAGTCATGGAAGAGCTAACTGCCAAGGACCCGCCGAAGAAAAATAAGATGGATTATAACGTTCTAGCGCATCTGAGGAAGCTACCCTCGCAGCTCAGCATTCTTGACGCCCTTTTGTAGGATTACTAGGCACACTAACAAGGCTCTACAATGAATCGACCATGCAAAAATTAAATTTTTATGTGCCGAACAACCCTAAGCAAGATCGTATACTAGAGATTAGGCGAATCATATACTAGAAAACAACTTTAACGACTAAGTGAATACGAAATACAACCTTTGTAGATCGGTCCTTCACTTCTTTAGCTCCTTGTTGAAGTCCCTTCGCTGCGATCGTGGTTCTCCCGGACCCTTGCATGGCTTCACGAGGCGAAAGACGCGTGCTTGCTTGAAGTCTTCGAGGCCGAAGATGATCTACGTCGAGGGGATGCCAACTCAAGCTTCTACTTCACTAACTTGAGAATTAGTGAAGCAAACACCCTAAATTAAAGTGCTAGTCTAGTAGAGGATGGAGAAATAGGAAGTGGGTTCTCTTTAGAATTTTATTTCTCACAAAGTTTCACTCTTTTTCAAAACCCTAGAAAGCTTTTTCTTTTGCTCAAAGAAGAAGATGAACAAAAGAAAAGAATGAGGATAATGATCAAGTGTATAAGCTAACCATGGTGAGTGAGTATCATATACTAACTCTTGTAGAGACTTAACCCTAGGCTAATTGTTATGGTTGGGTCAATAAAAATCCATAGTAAAAACAAACTCAAGTTGAATTAGTCAATGCATCCACAAGCTTCCACAAGCTTCATGCATTTTCTAATCCTCCACTTGATTTTGTAATTACTTTAAATATTAAAAACCCAAACTAAAAATTAGCATAGTGTAAGTCTCATACACCCATGGATGATGTATCATCAACCATGATACAAAAATATAACACATTTTAATATATATCATATATATAGTAAAGATGTGTACACGTGAGAAAAAACCCTAAGTGAACATGTGTTAGTTAATGTAAACTAGTATATCAAATATACAATTATACAATAAATTATTAAATCAACATTTGACTTAATAATCCGGTCATATCACATATAACCGACTAACATCCAATGTATCGACTTATCGAATCAACACTTGATTCGATAACCCGGCTATATCATATATAACCGATCGATACAAAAAGTCGCGAGAATAGAATACGGTATCACATACACGCATTATTCTCGGTCCCACACATATCACATATGCGCCCCTATTTCGTTTTGCCTGAGCCAGTAAAACCTCTTTGTATGACTCTAAAGACTCGTCAATATGCCGGCAGTAGGTGATGATCACATCATGCACCCACAAGCCGTCAGCGGTACTAGCTGGACGTAACGGCTACCCGGGTATTGAGCGATCGGAAGATCAGCAAGCAAGCCCGCTCCAACTCCTGTAAAAGCCTGCCGGTAACACTTCTCGTACAGTCCGGTCTCCTCGTCTGATATGTCGCATATCAAGTCTAGGGGTGGTAAACGTCAGACCCCAATAACCGATAAGTCATGCCGATATGAGGCTCATAACGGGTCGAGAAACTACTGATAACACTTACCAGTAAATCTCTAAATCATCCCTGGCCAGGGACTTCCCTGTTACGGCCAATCGAGCACAGCGCAACATCAACCCCCAATACCGGGAGAGACGAAACCCCTCCTATCGTTCATTGCCTCCATGTGACTCGGGACTGTACACAAAAACCACCATTTTGCACGCCCTCATAGACGTGGTAAGGTGGAAATCAAAGCACAGTGGGAATCACACAAGACTCTATGACGATCTCGGGTCTACAGACTAACCTGCAAAAGTGTCACCAGAGAACTGCCATCTGACGTGAGGTATAATACCATCTGGGAGTTCTCGGCTAGTCCGTCTAGTGTACCCAGTCTCCACTGAGCACCCGTATACCATCTCTGATGTCAAACACCAATGGATATGGGATCATCCATCGCTCATCTCATGGGTCGAGAAGCGTATACGCTAGTCTACTCTGGTATATCGATGCCCCGTCTCGATACACCCACGACTAGGGACCTTGAAGGATGTACTTATGGACTACCATGTCTCCACTAGTATGATCCGCATCATAGTCCAGGTAGTCAAGTACACATTCTAAGGGCTTTACCAACATGTAACTATAAGACAGTATAAAGAGACAAGTATACATGTTAAGATAAAGAGCAACCAGATAGCATACTATCATATCGAGCAAGAAAGTCCTCTTTATATATGTCCAAGCATCCAATATAATATACATCATCTGTACAATACTGGCCTCTAGGGCATACATACAACTAACAATCTCCCACTTGCACTAGGGCCAGCTGCTGTAGTATCGCATACCGAGCATCCCGAAGAGTCTCTCACACTGTATCTGGGGAATGGCCTTCGTGAGTGGATCTGCTGTATTATTCTTCGTGTCAACCCTCCTGACCTCGATCTCCCGGCGATCAACTATCTCCCGGATCAGGTGATGCCGCCTCAGAATATGCCTGGATCGCTGATAGGACCTGGGTTCCTTGGCCAAAGCCACCGCTCCATTGTTATCGCAATACAAAGGTATTGGATGCTCAAAGGATGGAACCACTCCAAGTTCAGTAATGAACTTCTTGATCCAGACAGCCTCTTTGGCAGCATCATTGGCAGCGATGTATTCAGCCTCCATCGTCGAGTCTGCCACGGTTTCCTGCTTGGAACTCTTCCAGCTAACCGCCCCTCCGTAAAGGGTAAAGACAAAACCCGACTGCGACTTAGAGTCGTCCTTATCACTCTGGAAGCTCGAATCGGTAAAGGACTCCACTTGGAGTTCTCCGTTACCATACACCAAGAGTATCTCTTTAGTCCTTCGCAAGTACTTGAGAATGCTCTTCACAGTTGTCTAGTGACTCTCTCCAGGATCAGCTTGATACCTACTCACTACACTTAGTGAGTATGCTACATCGGGTCTGGTACATAGCATCGCGTACATGATAGAGCCTACAGCCGAAGCATAGGGTATCCCTTGCATGCGAGCTCTCTCCAAATCAGTCTTGGGAGACATCTCTTTGGAGAGAGTGAGCCCTGAGATCGTGGGTAAAAACCCACGTTTGGACTCTTCCATACTAAACCTCTTTAGTATGGTGTCAATGTACCTGGATTGGGACAATCCCAATATCCTTTTAGATCTATCTCTATAGATCCTAATTCCCAAAATGTAGGGGGCATCACCAAGATCTTTCATTGAGAATCTTTATGATAAGAAAAGCTTGACCGATTGCAGCATAGGAATGTCATTTCCTATCAAGAGTATGTCGTCCACGTACAATACGAGGAAGACAACCTTACTCTCTGCCTCCTTCTTGTAGATACAAGGTTCATCTACGTTTTTGACGAAGTCAAACTCTTTGATAACGACGTCAAAGCAGATGTTCCAACTCCGCGATGCTTGCTTTAATCCATAAATGGATTTAAGCAGCTTGCACACCTTCTCGCTGCTCCCACTATCTACGAAGCCCTCTTGTTGAGTCATGTACACGCACTCTTCTAAATCACCGTTTAGAAAGGCGGTCTTAACATCCATTTGCCAGATTTCGTAGTCATGATATGCAACAATGGCAAGCATGATCTGGATGGATTTAAGCATAGCCAATGGAGAAAAGGTTTCGTCATAGTCCACACCTGGTCTTTGACGAAAACCCTTTGCAACAAGTCTAGCTTTGAAAGTCTCCACTTTCCCAGCTACACCAAGTTTTTTCTTAAAGATCCACTTGCTCCCAATGGGTTTTACCCCTTCAGGAGCATCTTCCAAAGTCCATACTTTGTTGGTGTACATGGATTCCATCTCGGACCGCATTGCATCCAGCCATTTCACTGAGTTCCCACTCGTGATGGCCTGCTCGAAGCTAGTTGGGTCATCATCAACCATGATGCAATCCTCGCTCCCACCATCCATGAGAAAACCGTAGTATCTCTCAGGTGGGTGAGGAACCCTACTAGATCGGCGGAGAGGCTGAGGTTCATTGGGAACTACTGAATCCTCCGGTTCAACCAAATCTTCTGTCGTAGTCTGTATTGCTGGAACCTCTTCCAGTTCTACCTCCTTGCCACTAATCTCTTTTTCTAGAAATTCCTTTTCTAAAAAGGTGGCATGTCGAGAAACAAACACCTTTTGTTCCTCGGTGTGGTAGAAGATATATCCGCGCGAATGTTTGGGATATCCAATAAACTTACACAGAATGGACCTTGCCGCGAGTTTGTCCGGATTTTGCGTTTTTACATAGGCCGGACAACCCCATATCTTAACATAATTAAGACATGGTCTCTTTCCATTCCATATCTCATATGGAGTGGTTGGCACAGTTTTGGTGGGAACCATATTCAATAGGTCTGCAGCTGTTTCCAGTGCATACCCCCAGAAGGAAATAAGTAACTCAGCTGTGCTCATGATAGAGCGCACCATATCTAATAGGGTCAGTTCCTCCGTTCCGATACACCGTTGTGCTGTGGTGTATATGGAGGAGTCAGCTGAGAGAGAATCCCATTCTCTTTTAGGAAGTCCAAGAATTCATTGCTCAAGTATTCACCTCCTCGATCAGATCGAAGGATTTTAATACTTTTTCCGGTTTGGTTCTCAACTTCTTGTTTATATTCTCTAAATTTCTCAAAAGCTTCTGATTTGTGTTTCATCAGGAACACATATCCGAATCTAGAGAGATCGTCAGTGAATGTAATGAAGTACGCAGAACCATTCCTGGCATGTGTAGACATGGGGCCGCATACATCACTATATACCAGTCCCAAGAGTTCTATAACTCTTTCTCCGTGTCCCGTAAACGGAGTTTTGGTCATCTTTCCTTTGAGACATGGCTGGCAAGTGTCATAAGATGAAAATTCAAACGGATTCAAATATCCATCCTTATGCTACTTAGCTAGTCGTGTCGCATTTATGTGACCCAGTCTACAATGCCACAAGAAGGATTCGTTCAGTTCTGAACTCTTCCTCATGTGTGTGTTTGTTATACTCAGAACTGTTGATTGATTTAGAACATAAATGCCATTGCACAACATGCCTGATCCAACCAACTTTTGGTTTAGGAAAATGTTCATAACATTATCCTGTAATACAAAATTATATCCCTCTTTACTCAACAAAGAAACCGATATAATGTTGCATATCAGGTTCGGCATGTAATAGCATTCGTTCAGAATCAATGTATTACCAGTTGGCAATACAAGGTGATATTCCCTGACGGTTCTAGCTGCAACAATTGCACCATTTCCAACCCTTTTGTCTTTATCACCTTCTCCAAGTTCTCTACCTTTCCTAAGCCCATGTAACTGATTACATATATGGGATCCTGACCCGGTATCTAATACCCAGGACGTAGAGCAAATGGAGAAACAGTTCTCTGTAACGAACACACCCGAAGAAAATGCATCAACATGTACTTTCTTCATTTGGGTGGCATGGGAATCCTGGTATTCCTCTATATCCTGTTCAGTCTTATAACTTTTATAAGAAAGAACGGAACCAACGTTCCCCAGCACAGTATAACATGCGGGTTCGGTCAATACATCCATATTATTATCTTGATTAAGGCATGATATGGTCGCTACCTGGAGAGAGAGAGAAGAAAACACTTTAGCGTATGCTCTTGCAAGATCAGATTGGTTATGTATCTTATCTAATCAGGATGGCTCCCACTGTTTTTATCAAATCTTCCTTCAAACCCTAAAAGGAAAGACTGGACGGGATTAATTATACCCTACAATTTCGCCAATCTTTCAGCCATGCCAGTGTCGGTACTTTGAGGGTGGTTCCCCGTGCTTTCGTACAGACCTAATTAAAGTAAACCTCGTTTTCCCAGAGGCATAACCCCGTTGACACCTTTCTAGACACCTACTTGATCGGCTAATTGTCCTATGTAAAACTCTCCCGGGAGTAACAATTACTCGCAGTGGGTATCGGGATCCAACTATCTCATAGAAGGTATGTAATCTCATTGCAAATTTCAACACTTGAAATTCCCGATAATATTTTTCCCCTAGCATCCCATGACCTTGACGCAGGCCAACAAACCATGGTGCGCTAGTCAAGTTCAACCCGTCATTTCTTGATTGAATTAAACCCACCCGTACGACCCTTGACGCAAGCCAATAAAGTCGCACGACTACCCTAATCCAATCTGCATCATATGCATAAGCAGATAAATACTAGTTAGCTACCGCACACTACGCCTTGACCCAGGCCAACAAACGTAGCATGAATACTAAGTAGGATTTATCTGAAATGACGGAGGGCTACGACAGGTTTTTCTGAAAACCTATTGCGTAATGAACTTGATATCGTTGTAGAATCTAGTGAATTTTGAAATGGAGTGATTTTGAGGCTTTCATTAGTTTTGCTAAAGAGGTCACTCCCGGTGAAGGGATCTCGGCTCTTTCCTTATGGAATAAGGTGCGGGATATATCATATATATCACTATGCAAAGCGAAACTCCAAAAGCAATCAAAAGTCAAACCGAGTGTTGTAGCATCTGCCAGTTTTGCTAAAGAGGTCACTCCCGGCGAAGGGATCTCGGCCCTTTCCTCATCGAATAAGGTGCAGGATATATCATATATATCACTCCGCAAAGCAAAACTGTAGCTACCCTTTTTTTTTATTAAAATTTGATTCTACAACATCTTTTAGGTTTCTTTTCTTTCATTAATCATATTAATGAAGTCCCATTATTTAAGTCACCTAAACATCACAGATAAATACGACGTACACTTATGCCATTCGCATTCGCCTCGATGTCCTCTCATGCACCGTTAGGTTAGGTAACTAACGGCAGAGCGGGGCAGGGCTAGCACGGGTGTAAAACATAAGTAACGCCTATATAATATATCATATATACTATATACAGTATTTATCACAGCACATCAAATGATCACATCACAGATATCGCAGCAGAAGAAACATATGAAACATTGGATATACTAGGACGTCCGTGTTTTATTTTGAGCCTCTATAAAACATGGATTCCACGGTCGCGATGAATAGCCAAACCCACACCCCAAGACCCCTACGAGAGCGGCAAGCAACCCTACCAATTCTAGAGTTAGGAGACCCGGACTCGACTCCTCGAGTTGGTCTGCTACTGGACTCCAGAACCCGGTTACTTGTGCTCTCCTCCTTGGGTCTATCCTAGTGCGGAAAAGTAAATAATATACAAAAGGTGACATCAACCTCATCCCGGAAGTGCCCCAATAAAAGAATATTACATACATTTAATTTTACATGAATGAAAATAAAAACTCTCATCTCACATAAAAACCCCCAGCTATTCAGAACGCGACGATCCAATATAACATATCCAGCAACACATAACATCACATGTCATCAATGTAAGTAAATATGCGCATCCCAATTGTCGTTGACATGGAGCAACGAAACCGGCGATATCACATATTACACTTACGGTCACAGAAAAGAAATTGTAAAACTACAACATTTGGAATCCACAATCTCTTTAGATATCGTAAATCCGAAATATCACATACTTCGCATTTCATGCCTAACTTTGTGAATTCCACATATTGTATCACATTCCAGATAAATAGACAGTATTAAACTCTCCGAACAGATAATCAAATACCCAAAATTTCCTAAATAGCTCAACACTTGAGCGGAGTTCAAAAATTCCAGAATACGTAACAGTAGCAACGGTCCAGTCGTAGAAGGGTCAAGCCAACGCCTCACATGTGGCACGCCGTACTGCCCCAAAGCCTTAGGTTCAAAAGGCAGTTCAAGACGGTCACATAATCGAGTTAAGGTTTGTTGTCTTCTAGAGGGTCCATCACATTCTTTGCACGTTTTTCCGAAAGATTTAAATTCGGTAAAAATTCAACACTTGAAAATTTTTTTGTGCCGGGAAAAATTGAGTTAATGATATCCGTTCGAACATTTTAATACTTTCTAAATTATCCGGAATAACAAAACAAAATTAAATTCTCCGATCGAATCGACGATTACAAAATAAACCCCTGAATACTCAACACTTGAGTCAAATTTAAAATACCCATAAAAATCCAACAGCAGAATTGAACATTACTGTACAACAAAAAAGCCCATTGTCACTCTACTGCCGTGGTTCCGCGGCACAAGAAGGGATTTGCCGCGGAACCGCGGTGGTCCGTACGATTCAGGCGCTCGTTTTGCACCCTTATGCTTAGAAAACCCTGCTGAATTTTTTAAGTATTTTTAATTCAGAAAAAACACATTTTTGAAAAAATGTCCAGAGAGGGGGTTAAATTTGCGTTTCCAGGTTCGATCGGGGTTTTAACTTCGTTAACACAATGCCTAATGCTCTAGCTAGGCTCTGATACCACTGTAGGGTTACTAGGCACACTAACAAGGCTCTACAATGCATCGACCATGCAAAAATTAAATTTTTATGTACCGAACAACCCTAAGCAAGATCGTATACTAGAGATTAGGCGAATCATATACTAGTAAACAACTTTAACGACTAAGTGAATACGAAATACAACCTTTGTAGATAGGTCCTTCACTTCTTTAGCTCCTTATTGAAGTCCCTTCGCTGCGATCGTGGTTCTCCCGGACCTTTGCATGGCTTCACGAGGAGAAAGACACGTGCTTGCTTGAAGTCTTCGAGGCCGAAGATGATCTACGTCGAGGGGATGCCAACTCAAGCTTCTACTTCACTAACTTGAGAATTAGTGAAGCAAACACCCTAAACTAAAGTGCTAGTCTAGTAGAGGATGGAGAAATAGGAAGTGGGTTCTCTTTAGAATTTTATTTCTCACAAAGTTTCACTCTTTTTCAAAACCCTAGCAAGCCTTTTCTTTTGCTCAAAGAAGAAGATGAACAAAAGAAAAGAATGAGGATAATGATCAAGTGTATGAGCTAACCATGGTGAGTGAGTATCATATACTAACTCTTGTAGAGACTTAACCCTAGGCTAATTGTTATGGTTGGGTTAATAAAAATCCATAGTAAAAACAAACTCAGGTTGAATTAGTCAATGCATCCACAAGCTTCCACAAGCTTCATGCATTTTCTAATCCTCCACTTGATTTTGTAATTACTTTAAATATTGAAAACCCAAACTAAAAATTAGCATAGTGTAAGTCTCATACACCCATGGATGATGTATCATCAACCATGATACAAAAATATAACACATTTTAATATATATCATATATATAGTAAAGATGTGTACACGTGAGAAAAAACCCTAAGTGAACATGTGTTAGTTAATGTAAACTAGTATATCAAATATACAATTATACAATAAATTATTAAATCAACACTTGACTTAATAATCCGGTCATATCACATATAACCGACTAACATCTAATGTATCGACTTATCGAATCAACACTTGATTCGATAACCCGGCTATATCATATATAACCGATCGATACAAAAAGTCGCGAGAATAGAATACGGTATCACATACACGCATTATTCTCGGTCCCGCATATATCACATATGCGCCCCTATTTCGTTTTGCCTGAGCCAGTAAAACCTCTATGTAGGACTCTAAAGACTCGTCAATACGCCGGCAGTAGGTGATGATCACATCATGCACCCACAAGCCGTCAGCGGTACTAGCTGGACGTAACGGCTACCCGGGTATTGAGTGATCAGAAGATCAGCAAGCAAGCCCGCTCCAACTCCTGTAAAAGCCTGCCGGTAACACTTCTCGTACAGTCCGGTCTCCTCGTCTGATATGTCGTATATCAAGTCTAGGGGTGGTAAACGTTAGACCCCAATAACCGATAAGTCGTGCCGATATGAGGCTCATAACGGATTGAGAAACTACCGGTAACACTTACCAGTAAATCTCTAAATCAGCCCTGGCCAGGGACTTCCCTGTTACGGCCAATCGAGCACAGCGCAACATCAACCCACAATACCGGGAGAGACGAAACCCCTCCTATCGCTCATTGCCTCCATATGACTCAGGACTGTACCCAAAAACCACCGTTTTGCACGCCCTCATGGACGTGGTAAGGTGGAAATCAAAGCACAGTGGGAATCACACAAGACTCTATGACGATCTCGGGTCTACAAACTAATCTGCACAAGTGTCACCAGAGAACTGCCATCTGACGTGAGGTATAATACCATCTGGGAGTTCTCGGCGAGTCCGTCCAGTGTACCCAGTCTCCACTGAGCACCCGTATACCATTTCTGATATCAAACACCAATGGATATGGGATCATCCATCGCCCATCTCATGGGTCGAGAAGCGTATACGCTAGTCTACTCTGATATATCGATGTCCCGTCTTGATACACCCACGACTAGGGACCTTGAAGGATGTACTTATGGACTACCATCTCCCCACTAGTATGATCCGCATCATAGTCCAGGTAGTCAAGTACACATCCTAAGGGCTTTATCAACATGTAACTATAAGACAGTATAAAGAGACAAGTATACATGTTAAGATAAAGAGCAACCAGATAGCATACTATCATATCGAGCAAGAAAGTCCTCTCTATATATGTCCAAGCATCCAATATAATATACATCATCTGTACAATACTGGCCTCTAGGGCATACATACAACTAACACCTTTTACTATCAAAAGAGGCAAGGGATTCATTAATCAAGGCACTACAGGACCCCGAGCAATTCCAAGCTTTCCTGGCCGAAAAAAAGATGAAGGATGAATTGGAGGAAGTGCACACAGCCGATGTCACTTTTGGCGATGAAGACCTTCTCGTTGGGACGTGCGAACACAACCGTCCCCTGTATGTCTCAGGATATTGCCATGATATAAAGATAGGCAAAATCTTGGTTGACAATGGGTCTTCCGTTAATCTCCTCAACGTGCGGGTGTTAAAGGAAATCTGCATGAGCGTCCAGCACCTTGCTCGGGATAAGATCACCATCCCCGGGTTCGACTCTCAATCATCACGAACTCTTGGATCTGTGATACTGACGCTACGCTTTGGGCTACTCGTCACGGACATTAAGTTCCACGTCATAGACGCTAAGACGTGCTATAATGCTCTGCTCGGCCGACCATGGTTACACGAGTACAACATCATCCCTTCTACACAACATCAGTGTATGAAATATTTTAAGGATGGTCTCGAGTATACCGTGACGGGAGAACTGAACCCGTTCTCCGTGAACGAAGTCCGTAAATATGAAGACGCCAAATACTTCTTACCTGATTTCGAAGACACGGAGAGGTGTCATAAGCCAGAGAACAAAGCTAACGCCACCATCCCTGTCTTCGGGAGTGATACCGAGGAGGAAGAGGAGATAGTTTATTCGGGTCCGCCTTAATACAACAAGCCAGGACCATCCGCTCCTACATTGATCTTTGGTAGTGATTCGGAAGATGAAGTCCACGCTATATTCTCTGCTCGGCCTTCAATACAAACATCCGCTGACGAAGAGCAGAGTCTGCAAGTCGCCTTGGTTCCACTTAAACATCATAAAGAACTGGATGCGCTCAATACTTACAGTGTAGAAGAGCTACAGACATTCTATGTCCCTCCCAGGCGAGAAGGCGAAAAGGCGATTCTATTCTACCGCTCCGGGGAAACCAGAGTAGAAAAAGAAATCTGGCACGGTGCGGATCCTACGCTTGACAGGCTTCAGCCCATCCGTCTCCCCAGATATTATACAGAAGGCTTGAAAAGGCTGTTGAAGCGCCATGGGATATCCTTCAAATAGACCACTCGAAAAGCTAAGTTCTATGACAGGGTCTGGAACGTCCCCGGAACTCAGCACAAGTTGCCTAGTGGGAGCATGGAAACAATCGGGCTTGGATACATTCGGTCCATGAAACGAGAACTAATCCGTGATTGCTACGTCGTACATGACTTCAATGAAGAAGCGGATGCTCAATGGGAGGACGCTAATCCTAAACCGGTAAAAGTTCCTGATCTAAAAGTGCCCATTCCGTTGTTCGAAGAATAGATGAACAGGATTATAAGGGAAGCTAGTCAAAAAGTCTGAGACGACCATAACCGCGAAATGGCCATCTACGAGAAAGTCAAAACGCAACGCCTCCTCCAACAGGCCGTGAAAGATGAAAATGCCGCTCCTTGTCAACCTATTATAAAAAAGGCTCGACGCAGAGGCAGAAACAAGTCGAAAAGCGAAAAAGGCGCTCGACAGCAACAAAGCGGGACTAGGAGGCCACGCAAGCGGGAATCGAGCTGTCCAGATTTGTCCCTTGTAAAGAAGATGAGTCGAGCATACTCTTTTCCTCGGGACAAGACGAAGAAGATACTTGACCGAGCTATAAAATACCAGATGCTTACACTGCCGGAGTCCAAGCACCCCGAACAGACAGGCGAAATCTCACACCCGAACTATTGCTCTTATCACCGAGTAATAGGGCATCCTCTCGAAGACTGCTTCACCTTCAAGAACTGGGTTGAAGATCAGTATCAGCTCGGCAAGTTCGCCCTATCTGACAGCTGGAGGGTAATGCTACCACAGAAGCACGAACCCAAAACTATGAGAGAAGAACCAGGACCACATCGGTCTTGGAAGCGAGCTCGTACTTGTCACATGATAACAATATCAAAAGAAGGATCTGAGAACATGGATGACCTTCCCTGGTGCTTCGAAAACAGCAACGACGAGGTCATCTCAGAATTTCCACCAGCACCGAAAGAGCTGGAGGATGGAATACATACCACTGCAGATAATCTCAAGAAAATTGAGTTGGGGACGAATAACGACCCGCGACCGACATTCGTCAGCGAGTTGCTATCTGAAGAAAGGGTGGCTGCGTTAAAAGACGTGCTTATACAGTATAGAGATTGCTTCACGTAGAACTATTCCGAAATGCCAGGACTAGACCCAGAGATCACTGTGCATAAATTGGCGATATCTCCGGACGTCAAGCTGGTCAAACAAGCGCCAAGAAGAATGCGGCTCGAGCTTGAGATGCGTATCAATGCCGAGGTCAAGAAGCTAATCTACTCTGGCTTTATCCAGGAGGTTCAATATCCCGACTGGATCGCCAACATCGTCCCGGTGATAAAGAAAATGGGACTGTGTATATCTGCGTGGACTTCCGGGATCTCAATAAAGCTTGCCCGAAGGACGATTTCCCAGTGCCAGTCACTGAGCTGATGATAGATAACATGTCCACTCACGAAGTTTTCTCCTTCATGGACGGCTCATCAGGATATAATCAGATCAAGATGCATCCCGAAGACCAGAAGCACACCGCTTTTCGGACCCCTCTGGGAATATTCTGTTACAAGGTGATGCCCCTCGGTTTAAAGAACGCTGGTGCCACCTATCAGAGGGCCATGATGAAGATCTTCGATGACCTTATACATGAAATTGTCGAATGCTATATCGACGACCTCGTGGTGAAAAGCAAATCGTATGAGGAACATCTCGAGCATCTGAAGACCGTATTTCAACGCCTTCGACAATACAACTTGAAGATGAACCCTCTCAAGTGCGCATTTGGAGTTTCCTCGGGCAAATTCCTTGGATTCGTCGTCCGACACAGAGGTATTGAGATAGATCCGTCAAAGATTAAGGAGATCTTGGAAATGCCTCCGCCGAGAACTCTCAAACAGCTACGGTCTCTTCAGGGAAAGCTCATGTATATACGGCGATTTATAGCCAATCTTTCAGGCAAGTGCCGTCCTTATAGCCACCTGATGAAGAAGGGGACCCCATTCGTCTGGGATCAAAAATGCCAAAGCGCGCTAGACAA
The DNA here is from genome assembly GCA_030015575.1 of Agapanthus africanus. Taxonomy (NCBI): domain Eukaryota; kingdom Viridiplantae; phylum Streptophyta; class Magnoliopsida; order Asparagales; family Amaryllidaceae; genus Agapanthus; species Agapanthus africanus. The sequence continues at coordinate 199,813,452 of CM057350.1, forward strand.
AATCAAGCAGTACTTGCAAAACCCGTTAGTGCTGGCTGCTCCGGTCAAGGGAAAGCCCCTCATTCTCTATACGACTGCCCTCGAAGGTTCCTTAAGCGCATTATGGGCGCAAGAGAATGACCAAGGGAAAGAAAAAGCACTCTACTATTTAAGTTGAGTCCTGCTGGGGGCAGAAAGCAACTACCCCCCCATTGAAAAACACTGCCTGGCGTTGATCTTTGCGATAACAAAGCTCAGGCACTATGCGTTGGCGCATGAAGTCCGTCTCATTTCGAGGGTAGACCCCCTTAAATAGTTAATGTCGAAGGCCATATTGACAGGGAGACTCGCTAAATGGGCCCTGCTCTTGATGGAGTTCTCGATAACCTATCAACTTCTCAAGGCAGTAAAAGGCCAGGCCATCTCCGACTTCCTCGCTGAGCATCCGATACCTGCTGATTCCCCTCTGAATTGCGAACTGCCAGACGAACATGCGTTTGACGCGATCGATGGGAGCGATACCCGATGGGAGCTTTATTTTGATGGAGCATCTTCCATGAAGAAGCGTAAACAAAGTACCCCTATAATCAAATCAGGGGTAGGCCTTATCTTCGTGACTCCACAAGGAGGGATAATGCGCTTTGCTTTCTCCTTAACAGAACCGAGGATGAACAATGAAGCCGAATACAAAACTTTGATAGCAGTCCTCGAGATCGCCATCGACATGGGAATTGAAAACCTCCTCATATATGGAGACTCCCAACTGGTCGTCAGTCAAGTAAATGGCGATTACCAAACGTGCAAACCAGAGCTGGTGAAGTACGGCGAAAAGGTGCAACAACTGTTGACCCAAATTCCCTCCTACACTTTGGAAAACATACCGCGTGCGGAAAACAGCAAAGCAGACGCATTGGCCAAGCTCGCTAAAGAACTGGCTGACGAGAATCTCGATGACGTCAGAATTGTGGTACAAAACCGTCGGGTGCTTGCCCCAGCAGAAATATCTCCGGAATCATCCGAAGAAAAGGGAGAGACTGAGCGGACGACCCTGCAAATAAAAGACCGAGAAAATGCTTAGGATTGGAGAGAAGTCTTCATAGACTAGTTCAAATACTGTCGAACGCCCGAAGATGCGTCCTCAAGACATCAGCTCATGAAACGAGCTCTGTTTTTTTCCTTCGTCAATGATACTCTGTACAAGAGGTCGTTTGATTCTCTGTAGTTGAGATGCTTAGGACCTAACGAAGCGAAAAGAGTCGTTCAGGAAGTTCATGATGGACTCTGCGGTTCTCACCAAGCAGGCCCGAAAATGAAGTTGAAGATAAAACGGATGGGTTACTACTAGCCCACGATGATTCAGGACTGCCTCGAATATGCGAAGCAATGCCACTCATGCCAAATTCATGGGGACTTCATCCACCAGCATCCAAATCCACTACATCCAATGGTGGCTAGCTGGCCGTTCGAAATGTGGGGAACTAACATAGTCGGCCCCATCGAACCAGCATCGTCTAGAGGACATCGTTTCATCTTGGCAACGACTGACTACTTCTCCAAATGGGCAGAAGCAGTACCGTTGAGATAAGTGAAGATGGAGAATATCCTCCATTTCTTCAAGACGCACGTCATATATCGGTTTGGAACCCCGCGACGTATCATCTCCGATAACGGGCCGGCCTATAGAAGCCACAAGATCAGTCGCTTCGTGATCAGTCGAAAATAATGTATTTTTAACACGGCAATTTCCCTATCTTTTGCACTCATTTAGAAGTGTTCAGTTTGCATATTTCACATATTAGCAAAACAGTCGTTAAATATCAGATTGCATGTGTTAGACTTTTAAACCGACACTTTAAGGGAAATTGACTGTATTTTATGGCATCGCATCATCTCTGTATTTGCGCAACACTTGTGTCGAGATTTGTGCAGGAAATTGCAGGAGCAAAGCCAAAAGAGCTGATCAAAAATACGCCAACTCAATGATTTCAGATCTGGTAGCAACTCAAAAGGAAATATAAAAATCAACATATCAAAGAAAGGCCTAATTGTCAGCCCAAGACCACTGCAGAAAGACCAAGCTCTAAAGCCCCCAAAGCGCCGCGGAACCGCGGCGGGAGCCGGCTTGAGCCGCGGTTCCGCGGCGGTTTGGACACGTCAGCAAGTCATTTTCAGTGCAAAATTCATCTCTCAGGGCCCACATCACTTTAATACATGTCAAATTCCAGAATTCTCCAGAGTCTTCTGCCAGATCAGCAAAGATCATTAAGCATGCTAATCTTGATTAAGCTCCTAACTAATCACATCTAGAAGCTTCTCCTCTAACTAACTTTTGGAGGGAAATTCAAATCTCCTCAACAAACTTTTGGAGGGAAACTTAAAATTCAAATCCTAGATCTAGGGTTTTGATGGCTATAAATAGGAACCTAGATCTAAGGGTTGAGGTTAATCAAATCTTAGTTAATCTTAGTTGCTCATTCATCAATTCTTCATCTTCTTCCACAAGTCTAGTGACAAGGCTTGTGCGAAACCCTAACCCTAATTCCACTCCAAATTCAAGATCTTGAGTACCAATCAAGCAAGAAGCCCTTCAACCTTTTAGGAGCGGAGCCGATCTCCAATCGAGCAAGTGATCCAAGCCGATCCGCGACTCACGGAGCCGAGCGAAGCCAAATCGACGATCGAGTTCTTCCTCTTGTAGTTCTTGAGTGAATGTAATGAAATTGTTGATATAAATAAAAGGTGAAATTCTTTAATCTTGCTTTCTTTAAATTCTTGCATCATGATTCGATCTTAATTTGTAATTGTAGTTCTTGTTGTGATGTTCGAGTAAAACTCCGCTCGTAAAGGAGTCGAGACGATCAATAGAATGATGATGTAACAAATCTTAATACGATTCTTGAGTCCTACGAGCTTTGTAAACCCTAGCAAGTTCAAGAATCGATGACCTAGTTTCGTTGCGATGCTTTCTTGATTGTGATCGCTCGAAATTAGGGATCTACGATCGTTTCTTGAATTTACTAGAGGCTAGAATATGAATGATATCGACGAAAGAACAAGGGATAAGATGAAACCCTAGTTTCATAAGAAATCCCTAATTCTCGATCGATCATCATCGATCTAGTATCAATTCATCGAAGGATAAGAATACGTCATTTTAAGATTACATCACATCTATAGATTCGATCGATTCCTACGAGCCTCATTTCGATTCTTGATATTTGGTTGGAAAAATCATCACAAACATCTCAATTCTTGATTTTATCTTTTCTTGTTATTAGATTTAGATTTTCTAATTCTTGAACTTCAACTACAAAACATGAATTGTTTTCGTTTCTTTTTTTTAAAGTTTCAATTCACCTAATTCAAAAGACGAACGATTACACTTTCCCTGTGGACGATCCGCACTTACTAACGCGCTACAACCGACACCGTTATTGATTGCGGTCAAAAAACTTTTGGTTGTGATTTCTTTACAATTTTCATACTACACAATAAAAAAATCACTAAATCACTTCGCGCAACAACATAATATAGACTGGAGATATTCCTCAGTTTATAATCCGCGAGCTAACGGTCTAGCTGAGGCCTTCAACAAGACCTTGACAAAGAACGTGAAGAAGACGGTGTCCCGAAATAAGAAGGACTGGCATGAGAGACTGCAAGAAGCTCTCTGGGCGTATCGAACTACGTTCAAAACGGCCACAAACACAACGCCGTACGCGTTAGTCTTCGGTACAGAAGCAGTACTCCCCCTCGAAATAGAATTACCTTCTCTACGAGTGGCAGTTCACTATGAGCTGACGGATGAAGAAAATACTCACCTTCGGCTTGAGGAGCTTGATGCCCTTGATGAAACACGGCTCATAGCGCAACAAAATCTTGAGGCTTATAAAGCAAAGATGACGCGCTCATATGAAAGATTAACCCGGCCGAGGACATTCCGCCAAGACGAACTCGTGCTAGTGGTCAAAAGACCCATGATCCCCAATCGAGCCAAGCGGGGAAAATTCGAGCTGAACTATGAAGGCCCGTACATCATAGACAAGGTCTACCAGGGTGGAGCCTATCTGCTCATGGATATGCACGGTGAAAGGCCTTTCAGACAAATAAATGGTCGCTTCCTGAAGAAATACTACGCCTAATGAGTCACAGCCTAGGTCAATGATAAATGACGACGACTATGTCCGCTCACTATCTTCCTAAGCCCAAACTCTATAAGTAGTAGCCGGCCTTCTTTACCACGGACCGAAACGTCCTTAAACTAATGACGGACCGAAACGTCCTTAAACTAATGACGGACCAATACGTCCTAAAACTAGCTGACGACCGAAACGTCTTTAAACTACTACCGCAGCATCCTCAGGCTGACGAGATAAAAAAAAGAGAATAAAAAAAAATATATAAATAATAATAATAATAATAATAATAATAATAATAAAAAAGAAAGACGGTATGTCCATAAGCAAAATGGGTACGGATGAAAACCCGAAAGGGCTCAGTGAGTAAAAACAGCAGGGCTACCGGCGAGTGTTCGTGAAAACCCGAAAGGGCGCGACCTCGTTAGAAAAAAAAATAATAAAAAAAAAGAATAAAAAAAAGAATAAAAAATTTAAAAAAAGAGACGGTATGTCCATAAGCAAAATGGGCACGGATGAAAACCCGAAAGGGCTCCGTGAGTAAAAACAGCAGGACTACCGGCGAGTATTTGTGAAAACCCGAAAGGGCGCAACCTCGTTAAAAGACACTTGCAAGGTCCTCTCGACCTTGTAAGGAGAAACCACCCGCGTGAGATCCTTACGACTCACAAGGGAGCAACACACTTAGGGATCCTCACGATTCCTAGGGAGAAAATACACTTGCGAGATTCTCACGACTCGTAAGGAGAACTCTCCTATGGGACCCTTACGGCTCATAAGATTTGAAAGTCTTAAGTTACAGAGACCTAAACCTGTGCTTAAGCAACCCCCACAACTTTCGATATTGCCCTACAAGGGGTTCAATACTGACCCTTGTATACAATCCACGGGCACGAATAAACATTTCCCTAACCAAGTCCCATCCGTGGCTGGGAATATGTTCGCATGAGGAACAACCCTTGTAGGTCCTCTCGACTTACAAGGAGAAAACCCTCTTGTAGGATCCTTACGACTTACAGAGGAACATACACTTAGGAATCCTCACGATTCCTAAGGAGAAAACACACCTACAAGATCCTCACGACTTGTAGGGAGAAATACCTTTGTGAGACCCTTACGGATCATGAAGTCAAAAGCTTTAGTCGACAGGACCCTAACCCTGTTCGCTAAGCTACCTTTGTTCGACATCGACAGAGGCAAATGATGATTCGCTCCTGGCAATATCCCAGTTGTAGCGGTGCTGATGCCGAAATCGATGTCTAATTCCAGGCTTACAGCGAAAAGTCAGTAGGCCGCACATGCATAACAAAATAGCCGAAATGATGGGGCAGCTTGCAATAAAAAGCAGCAACTAAAAACGTAAGCATACAAAATAGCCGAAAGGATTGGGCAACTCGCAATAAAAAGCAGCGAGTAAAAATAAAAAAAAACTGCCGAAATGATTGGGCACCGCGAAAAATAGCCGAAATGATTGGGCAAACGCGACCTTCGCGATATAAAAGCTTAAATGATAGAGCATCGCGGAAATAAAACAATAATAAAAAAATGTGAATGAAACTTCTGCCCTACAGCAGAGACCACGTCGATCCCTGTATACAATCTAAGGACGCAAACAAAAAGGGAACCATACCTTCCCAACGGGCTCCGCCAGAAAACGAAGCCAAATCTCGGCGGTTCACCAACAACCTAGAGATAACCGCGACATTCGTCTCGATACAGCAGACGCAGTGCCAGCAAACGAAGAGAAAATCAAATTTCTAGCTTCACAGTTTTGACGGTAACTCATATAAAACCTGAAAGACCACCAGAATTCGTTTCAACCCCGATGAAACTAGTGTCTTCGGCAAAATATTTCGACTCAGGGAAACCAGTGTCCTTGACGAGAACTTCTTGATTTGCGTCGACCCGCAGAGAAACTAGCGTCTTTGCAGGAATTCATCGATTCGTTTCAACCCCAGGGAAACCAGTGTCCTTGGCAAATACTTCGACTCAGGGAAACCGGCATCCTTGACGAGAACATCCTGATTCGCGTCGGCCTGCAGAGAAACCAGTGTCTCCGCGGGAACACCCCGATTCGTTTCAACCCCGAGGAAACCAGTGTCCTCGGCAAAATACTTCGACTCAGGGAAACCAGTGTCCTGGACGAGAACTTCTTGATTCGCGTCGACCCGCAGAGAAACTAGCATCTTTGCAGGAATTCATCGATTCGTTTCAACCTCAGGGAAACTAGCATCTTTGGCAAATACTTCGACTCAGGGAAACCAGTGCCCTTGACGAGAACTTCTTGATTCACGTCGACCCGCAGAGAAACTAGCGTCTTTGCAGGAATTCATCGATTCGTTTCAACCCTAGGGAAACCAGTGTCCTTGGCAAATACCTCAATTCAGGGAAACTAGTGTCCTTGATGAGAGCTTCTTGATTCGCGTCGACCCGCATAGAAACCAATGTCTCCGCAGGAATACTCCGATTCATTTCAACTTCGAGGAAATCAGTGTCCTCGGCAAAATACTTCGACTCAGGGAAACCAGTGTCCCTGACGAGAACATCCTGATTCGCGTCGGTCCGCAGAGAAACCTGTGTCTCCGCAGGAATACTCCGATTCGTTTCAACTTCGAGGAAACCAGTGTCCTCGGCAAAATACTTCAACTCAGGGAAATTAGTGTCCTTGACGAAAGCTCCTCGATTCGTCTTGGCTCGTGAGGAAATTAGTGTCTTCGCGAGGACTTCCCGATTCGTCTCAACTTGAAAGAAAAAGCCTAAGGCAGCAGGGATTAAAAATCTTGTTTCTTAAGCACTGGGACCCTGCAAGTCGGCCTAAAACGGTCTCTTACATACTATTCACGGGTCTCACTCTCCAAAGTCGAATCTTATCAAGGAGGGAAACAACCGCTTATGCGTCCTCTCGACTCGTAAGAGGGAAATTCTCTTATAGGATCCTTACGACTTATAAGAGAAAACACACTTAGGAATCCTCACGATTCCTAAGGAGAAAATACACCTATGAGATCCTCTCGATCCGTAGGAAGAAAAGTTTTTATGAGACCCTCACGGCTCATAGAGTTGAAAAGTCTTGGGCAGCAGATCTGAACCTGCGGCCTAAGCCATCGCTATCTCTTGAAGAAACCAAGATGCTCGCTCTATCACCTGTCAACCATGTTTACCAAGACAACATACTGATAATAAGAAAAGGGAGAAAGCAAAGAAGTGATACAAGACATTGCAAAGAAAAAATGTGTATCTTTATTTATTAACTCAATCAAGTACAAGGTGAATCGTACAAAAGAATAAAGAATGGATACATTTTATTCGAAAAAGAAATTTTTTACAAATATATTGATACAAGGGCAGCTACTGGGAAGGAAGCGTCTTAAATAGCCCTATCAGTTGTTCGCGCACTTCCTTCTATGCCTTCTCCTGATCGGCCACCACCGCCAGTTCCGCTTCCACTTGAGCCCGCTGCTGTAGGAAGGTTGAGAGCTGCTCCTCAACTGCTTGCTGAAATGCATGGCGACCTTAGGCATCACGCTCAGCGGCATCGAGCTTCTGCTTCAGTGCCAGCCCATCAGAAAGACTTTGCAGAAGGCCCTCGAAGACAGCCTTCACCCGAGCAGCATTCGCGTGAACTTCAGCACGCAAGCGAGCAGTCTCGCTTGAAGACTCTTGACATTCCCTCAGCCTTAAAGCCACTTCTTGTTCCAAATGGCAGAAGTAAGAAGCACTTTGCTCGATCCATGCTGCCCGTTAAGTGCTTGCGGCCAAGGTCTCAGGGGCAGGACGCGTAAGCTCCAGCTGATGCAGGCGGGCCTCGATTTCCCTGCGGTGATTAACCCAAGACTCGACGACGCCTTCAATATGAAAATTTACAAGCGCCTCCAACATCAGGTTAACCTCCGCAACGAAATCTACAGCAGAGGGGAGAGCGTCCGCGTCAAGCTCTTCGACGTATCCGCTCAGCATGCCCAAGCTCATTACGGCACCCTTTGAAGACAGACGTCTCAGGAAGGGGCCTGCCGGCATTATAACGCGAGACTCAAAGGGCGCCAGAATCGGAACGACAGCTAAAAAAAACAAAATACTATTAGATGACGGTTCAAGAAATGTGAAAAAGTCATCGATGGGATAGTTTACTATACCAGCTGCAGCGGGCGGCAAGGCCGGGAGGGCCGGTGGTGCGACCGATCTTTCGTCTCCTCCTTCGATTTGTAGCACTGCAATCAGGACAAGGAAGAGTCAGAAATAATTCCATTATTGAAAAAAAAAGAAAGGCATCAATTGGAAATGATACTCACCAGCGCCACTGGAGGAAGAAGCGAGTTCAGATGGGAAGGAGAAGTGCGGGTGCAACACCTGGTAGAGATGATCAAAACGCGCTCCTGCAAAGACGCAATAGTACAATATTAGTACATAAATTATGCGGCCGAAAGATGAAACTGATGGGTCACGAATCCATACCTTCCAACATCTGCGATGGTATGAGAGAAGGCTGAGAGGTGGCCACCGCCAAGGCAGTAGTTGACGGCGCCCCCTTGAGCAATAGAGCGTCAACACTGGCCACACCTGCGTTAAAAATAAAGATACACTTGTCAGAAAGGATTGCAAGATAAAAAAAGGGGGACGGTAACCCGAAATTTACCTGATGAGCTGCCAGCCGAGACGGAGGCGTCTCCCTCCTCCATCGATACGAGTCCACCGCCCGTGGCCTCATCACCCGACTCAACGGGGGCTGTCGTCGTGCTCGCGTGGCCAGGAGACGGCGGAAGACCATAGACGGGGAGAGCAATGATTGGAGCATTGCCAGACTCTTGAGAAAGAGCGGCTAGCTTGTCCTTGGGAATCACGCCCATCTCACCCGCTACTCCTTCAGGCTCGGCGGTCGCTGCTGTCTCATCCGCCGTCGCCATGGGATCGCCAGTCTCAGGCGCTCCACCCGCTACTGCCCCAGGCTCAGTTATAGTAGCCGTTTCATTTGCCGCTACCTCGGGCTCGGCATCAACGACCTTCTCTGGTGCAGTCCCTCAGCCCCCGGCTCAGGTCCAGCAACCCCGGCGACGTCGCCCACCGTCGGCTTGGGTTCAGCCGGTGCCTCTTCCTCTGTCCCTTTAGGTTCGACGGTTTCCGCCTCCCTTTCGGTTGGACTTGATCCTGCAGGACAAGATATATAAGAACCGACAGGTTTACAATTCTTACAATAAAATCTTGAAAGGTACATTACCTGAGGTAGACTGATCGTTAGCCTCCCGAACTGCATGCGCCACCTGTCTGCGAGCTGTAGACAAGGCGACCGAAGGCTCTTCCGAGGGAGTATCGACATGAGGGACGGTGCTTGGGCCCGCTCCCATGGCCAATGCAGCCATGCGTGCATTCGCCTCACGCCTTAACCGCTTTCTCTCCTCCTGTGCCGTCAAGACGGAGCTTTTCAAAGCTTCCTTCATTGAGGCATCATCTTCCGTGAACAGAGATGCCTCCAAATTCTTCAAGGCATCCCTCATCGACTTTTCGAGTCGAGGCTCTTGCGGCAGCCCTGATGAGGCCGGAACATCAGTGGCTGGCCCGGGAAGAGTCTCCGCGTCACCTTGCGGGACCGGCATTGTGGTTCCTACGATGAGAAAAAGAAAGGGTTAGATCGACCATAACAAAAAGAGAATAAAGACTTAATGAATCGAAATGTACCGAGGCCTAAGGATGCTCTGTGCAACCCTTCGAAAATCGTTTAGGCAGTTTTTCGGTAATCGGCTAATTTTTCGGCTTTTTCCGTAAAAAGTCAAAATAGGTATTTTTCATTGTAGACCTAATTATACAAAATTTAGATAAGATATTACTATAATTTTGTCACTAAAATGTCACTTATAATTTTCTGGTTAAATAAATTTTTTTTCGTAATTAATTATTTTTTAAAAATTATTTTAAGCTTTTAAAAATACATTAAATTAGTGATAAATACAAATTTAATTAGGTAAATTTCATAATTAGGAATCTTTATAAACTAAAATAGAGTGTTAATAAATTTTATCATAACTTTATAAGATTTTAGTTTTAGGGTTTGAAATTTATGAAAAAAATGATGTAAAATGGGGTTTTTTGTAAAAAGTTTGATGTGAAAGGCATTAAATGGAAACATAAGGGGTTTTTTGACCTAGAAACTTCTACAAAAAACCCACAACATCCCTCCCTTGCTGCTGGCCGAGCCTCCCTGCAGAAAATCCCTCATCTCCTCACTTCATTCTTGCTTCAATTTCATAGCAAAAATCCATAAAAAATTCACAAATTACTTCTCCAATTCAAAACAAAACCCTAATCCACTCTCTCCTCAAGCCAAATTAGTTCAAAACTTGATGAAAGGAGACTTCTTTGGTGGTTTGTGCAAGCTAGGGTTCAAGCTTGTGAGGTGAAGATTCTAATCTATTTGTTAACTTGTAGTTTAAATGTGCTAAAATTGAAATTTGAAGTATTAATTTAGTAGTAATTGTTTGTTTAGGAAAATCAAGAGAGGGATTTGATTTCAAATTAGGGTTTGTAGCATGGTTGATGGATTAAAGTTAGGGTTTTGGTTATCTAATTGGTTAAATGGTTAATTGTGCGATGTTGCGCTCGCTAGATCGATAAAATTGCGATATTTGCATCGAATCGGTAGGCTTTTTGCTTACTAGATTTTTATTAAAATTAGGATGTGATCTAATTGTGTTATATTAGCGATATAATTAGCTTCATATACGACTATTAGAGTGCGTGAATGCAGGGTTTTGTCTAGCCGGGTTTTAGTTTTGTCGATCGCCCCGAAATAACGATTTTAGTTAAGATTTAGCGATTTTTGTGTGTTTTCCCGCGCACCGAGTGCACGTTATGTTTAATTCGAGAGCGTCGATATTTGTATATTGTGACTTGCATCGTTTTAGGATATGTAATCTTATGCTTGGTGTTGTGCAAATATAGGCTCGGTCGGGGAAACATCGGACACGGCGCGTAAAGGCAAGGCGGTGGTCGGATCGGATTAGCGGGGATTTCAGGTGAGTAGATGTATTCATCTATGGGGGAATCGTCTGGATGGCGCGAGGCGCCCCCTAGTTAGGATTACCCTATTTCTTGCAAGATTTATATTGTTAGTTAGCTTACCCCTTTATTTACACTGCATACCCTTATAGTTAATAGTATGCTAGATTGCATGGTTATTCATATGCACATATGCGATAACACTTCGTAGGACACGAACACCATTACCATTGGCATCTGTTGCACGCGCACTATTCATGTGACACACACGCCTTTGGTAATTGCCATGCCACGTGCACCATAGAACCAGTTTAGTTTAGTATCGCCATTTGCATCATACATGATATATGAAATTGCATAGCATGTATATATCTCGCATCATCATCATACTTACATAGATTTTAGCCACAATTCACATTGCATACCTTGTTATCATAAACATTTATCATATATAACATGTGGACATTATGATTTTTCTTGAGAATTTCAGTATTGCTGCGATTTCGGGATTTTTGGGGAAAACCGCAAGAATTTAACAAAAGCTTATATTTATCATTTTTAAAACAAGTTGCGGTTTTCTCGTGATGTATGTGTCGTCCACCATGAGTTTTCATGTTTTCTGTTGGATTTCGAGACCCGATTCGAGGAGTCGATGAACCGTCTCGGGTACATGGTGGGCCCGGTATGGTACCCCGGGGCAAGAAGATCGAGTTGTAGACGATGAGCCTGGCAGGGGAAGACTACCTACCGGTGATGTCTGGCGCGGCGGATATCCGGAGGATACCGACCGTTGTCGTGAGATTTGATGATATGGGCCGATCCGGACCGACGGAGCCCGATATTTGAGACATTGATACAGTGAGATATTGAGACAGATATGATTTCATATTTGGTGTCGATACTTGACACGGGTTTTTAGATGATTTCTTGATGGTATTTAGCTATTATACAAATATTCTTTTTCTAAAGATTAGAATGCAGAACTCTTAGCATTTAAAACACTTAAAAATTTAGTAATGACATTGCATACATGTGCATGCATACTAGAGGTATTATATCACATCTGAATCTACATGCTGTGACGCATTTGCGTGCATTCTTACGATTGCCTTATTAGATGTTATATTCTACTCACGAGCTGACAACTCACCCCCGTTGTGCCACAGTGTCTTGCAGGTCGGACTCATCAGTCTTGTAGCGGCGGCTATCTTATCATCAGCTCCTTTTGCTCAGACTCGCGACATCGCCCGTAGGTGGGTTGCGAGCATACTTTATTTTTTTTTGCTCTATCATTGTATCTAGTATTCTCCATCTACCTCTTTCTATTTGTATATGCGACCTAGTGATGAGATTGAGAGATTTGTATATATGTGGTTTCTTTTGGGTCGAGCTCACTTGAGCCGACGTTGTGTTTTCTGATATTTTGCATTTCTTTTATGCTCTTTTCTTGATATTACTTGTATATTGCGTGTGGTTGTGATCCGCCTTGGGCGAAGAGCTAGCTCCCGCTTGGGGATGCCATTTTATGATTACAGGTTATATATATCTTGTTGTACCCATTTTGGGGGATAGAAAATACACAGGAGACTCTGCCGAAATTTTCGGAAATTTTTGATGTTTTTAAAAAAGGGATTCTATGCAACTTAATCGATTTAAAAACCATTTTCATTAAAGGTTTTCCTTCACTCACTTTTGATTTTGGTTTAGATTCTTCTGGGATTTGGCTGACTTAGGTTACGGTACGCCTTTAGACGTCTCGTAATCTAAGTGCCAGTCACGTTCCGTACCTTCGGGTCGTGACACTCTGAGTCGTTCCTCCTCTTGGAAAGTTTTGAGGGAAGCAGCAATGGCTTCTTCAGTGGTGATGCCTGTTTGAAGAAAAGAGAGGAAAAGCATTAGTCAAAGACAATAATAAAAGTACGATGCAATAAAAAAATGCGACTAGTAATTACCCGATTGTGCAAGCTTAGTTAGCCACGCGTCGCGCCTCGCCAATCGCTCTGAAGCTGCGATGGCGGCCGCCAGATCAGTGTCATCTGGCGGCATAACCAATCCTTTATTGGTCCCGTACTCACCCAAGCCCTCGCTATAGGGAGCATGAGGTTCCTGAACGAACGCAACGTCAGCTGAGAAGAGCGACTTCTTCTTCCTCTTCTGCCCGCCAGCCTTGGGTGCACCCAAGATCAACTTGCGCTTTGCAGGCACCTTAGGGCGGCGGGTCCCGATATCCGCACCCACACCGGAATCCGGCGAAACCACATTTACCGTCTCCACTAGAGCACGGGGCGCTGGCGGCGCATCCACAGTATCAGGAGGCGGCAATCCGCGTGGAGGGCTCAACACGCGCGGTGGCCTAACTCCAGCATCTTTCAGCGGAGGAATGACCGGGGTCCTTGGCTTTAAGGGAGCCTTGCGATCGCCGCCGGGAGGCGCACCCTTGTGGTCAACCAGCATGCGCTTCTCCATAAGGACAACTGGACCCATTGCATGCGCGTACCAAGCCACGTACGCGTTGAGGACCTTGGGGACGCAGCTCGGCTCGCTGATGAAGAAATAGGAGCCCGTGTTAAGCCGCATGAAATGGTGCATTGCACTCCTTATCCCCTCCTGGCTGGCCATGGGCTCTTCCAAGAACGCTTCCATCGGGATCCCCTGGTGATAGCTCGATTGCTCAGCGAACCGGTGAGGGTTATACCTCATGAAGAGCGCCGTCTCATTCTGCCTAAACACCAGGTAGCCCGGCCGAATGGAGTAGAGGTGGAGGATCTCTTGAGCTTTCAAAATGGAGGCCCCGTCCTTAAAATCATCGCGCAGCGGCACTACCGACTTGGTGGTCTCTGAGCCTATGGTTATGACTTTATCCAAAAAAGAAACCTTCGCTCCGACCAGGTGTGGACGAAGGAGCAGCCCCCTAGCCTCCCGCGGAGACGCAACCACGATCGAGGCGCCGACCAGCCGCATGACTCTTGGGAGTCTGCATTTCTCAAAAAACGAAGGGATCTTATGGGCGCCGAACACCCCGTGCACATGCATTTCCATCCATGAGGTGAAGTAGTGCATCGGGAAATTAGCAGGCTGCACCCCAGGTTCATTAGCGTCCGCCGCCACGCTAAGTCCATTATATAGGTGAGCCAACCCGGCGATTCTTACTGTCAACTACAAGCCAGCCACCATCCGATGCGCTGGGTAAAAGACAGACGGCCGCATGTGGCGCGGGTGCATGGGGAGCGCAAAGCTGCATAGCCACAATCCTAGGAACCCTACAAAAAAGGTCTCCTCATCCATGCCCGGGACGACAATTTCTGACAAGGGCATGACTGCGGCGCCGGGGAGATAAAAGTCCTTTTAAGCGTCCTCCGATATGGGTCGACGGTCCAAGCCGAAGCCAAAAGGGTCATCAAGCTGGGCGAACTTCTCGCTCCGCTCCGATAGATATTCCGGTCGAATGAAACGGGCGATAAAATCTGCGAAACTGACTCTCCGGACGCCTGATTCCAAATAGAGCCCTTCATATATGTCCAGCACCTTCACCAAGCCCGGAAACTGGTGCTGAATAGCATTTTCTGGCGTCAGATCAAACACTAGCGGCTTGGTGGCAAAGACGTATTCGTTAGGAGGAAGCAGCTCCTCGTAATGCTCCCCCCTCATCGGCAGACCTGAGATTTCAGCAAACTCCTCCAAGGAGATAGAGACTTCCCTGTCCGTCATCAGGAAGGTGTGGGTGGGGATATTCCATTGTTCGATAAAATCCTTAATCCACCATGTTGGAGGAGAGGGATACTCAAAGAGCGAGACGTAGATGGCCGAATACAAACCAATCTTCATCAGATGAGTCCTCTTCGCTGATAAGATGTACCGGGCCCACTGCAAATATCCGACGGGCGGGCGTGGGATCAATCCGATGTTATAGGCCTGTCCCCAAGGGCGTGCTTCACCCTGACAGATTCACCTCCCCAAAATGTCTATTGCCGCCGGCGGCTGCACGGGAATAGCGCCAATTGCAGGCTGGAGGAGGTCATCCGAGTTCCAATTTTTGACCTCCACGGCATACTTCACCGGGGGTTCATCCGCATAGGGGATCGAAAATATGGGCTCGGACGGCGTAGCGGAACTAAAGCTTCGGCCACCCTGGATGATCTCGTTATACCACCTACCCCACAGGTGAAGGTTCTTGTGCTCAGGGTCATGATCCTTGATGAGAGTGAGCACCTCTCGGTCCACTGGTGCCTGGGGAAATCCTCCCTCCGAGCGGACAAACGGGAATGATAAGTCAGCAGGCATGTTTCCTGTAGAGGGACAAAAGTCAGCCGTCAGTGTTGTAATTCCAACACTTGGCATTTTAAAAATTTATACCACATTGCAATGCAGTGGGTAGGGGACTAAAGGGGGACCCACAAAATCTGGATGACAGTGCATCATTTAATAAGACAGCCCCATCATTGGATGAGACTGTCAATTAATGAAGAGATCCCTAAGAGAATATTCTCATTAATGGGAAATCTCTAGAGACAAGGAGAAAATCTCCTCTTTCAGAGCAAAGATCTATCACAGAGTGACATTTGTCAAACTCTGGTCTCAAGGGAATAAATATTTCCTAAAAAAAGCCTAGCTCTGTAATAATAATGGAAAGATCCATCAAAAGAAAAATTTAACTCTTGAAAGAAGTAAAAATTTTGGGATCTCAAAAATCCATGAAAACTCTTAAGAGTTCTTCATTTTCAGATCAAAAAAAGATCTATATTTGATCCATGAGCAAAGCTCTGTTCATAGGTTAAAACCCATGAAACAAGATCTCTGTAGATTTATGGATTTTTGAGAGCAAGACTCTGTTGATGAAACCCCAAAGGGGTTTTCTTTAGATCAGAGATCTATAAGAGCAAGGCTCTGTTAATTAAATTTAATTAAATTAAATTTAAGTTAAATTTTACCTAAGTTGTTCTAAAAATCTGAACTCTGGAGTTCTTGAAAAGAAACGAGAGCAAGGCTCTAAAGTTCTCAAAAGCAAGAGCAAGGCTCTGAAAATCAAAGTTCTTGAAAATGGTAAATCATTTACTGAGGACCAAGGGTCCTATTTATAGGAGCTTGCGCCCCTTCAACTCACCAGTTGATCCAATGGCCAGGATCTTGCCACCGCTGCACTCACGTGTGTGCCACTTGAGCGCAACGGTGGGGGGGCATTTGTTTCCCCCAATCAAAGCAAAGCTCTGTTTGAATTTCAAAAATTCAAAAAATTGAACCAACGCTTCAAATTCAGTGCGCTGCGCGCAACGCGCCACGTATCAAAAGCTGATACGTCAGCGCAGTGCCCAAGGCAACGCGCCCAATCAGAGCAAGATTCTATTTAAAACAAAATTAAAGGAAGCAATGCTTCAGTTGCGTCGTGCTCTGCGCTGCGCGACACGTGTCAGCGCAGTCGCGCAAGCGCAGTTGCGCTGCGCTCTGCGCTGCGCGACACGTGTCACCGCAGTCGCGCAAGCGCAGTTGCGCTGCGCTGTGCGCTGCGTGACACGTGTCAAGCGCTGATGCATCTGCGCCAAACAGAACTAAAATTCCACTAAGATCTTTCTGTTCTTGTTAAAACAAGAAGATTGTCTTCTGTAAAAAAGAAGCCCTTGGATCAAAGATCCAACGGTGGGGAAAATTCCTCAAATCACTCAGAGAAGGATCTCTTTAACAAATTTAACAAATTAATGGGCACTATATAAAGGCCCCTAGACCCCAATTCAAAAACACATGAAAATCAACAATAAGAACACAGAGAATAGAAAAACTCTAGAAACAGAGAGAGAACTCTAAAGAACTCTGAGAAAAAATTCAGAAGGAAAAAGAAGGTAAAACCCTTTAAAAAAAAGAAGAATTTCTTCTGAATAGATCATTGATCTAAGAACAAGATCAATGATCTTCAATAAAAAAATAAATAATGACAAAAGCATTGTTTTTTTATGAACCATTGGTTCTGGAATCTTAAAGATTCTTTTCTTGAATCCAAAATTGGATCAAGAAATTAAAACAGTGCCTTGCACTTGTAGATCTGCACCGTTGCGCTCCTGGGTTGGCGCAAGCCACCAGATAGCGCCACGTGTCAGCACCATAACCACTTGTGCTATGCGTTTTTAAGATAGAGTATTGCTCTCTAAATTTGGCGCAACTCACCAGAGCGCGCCACGTGTCAGCAGCGCACTGGCGCAGCGCACTGCGCTTGCGCTCACCAAAGGGTGACACGTGTCACCTCCACATGCGCTTGCGCTCAATAATTGACGCAAAGCGCCTGATGATCAGTCGACAATATTGCATTCTTAACACGGCAATTTCCCTATCATTTGCATTCATTTAGAAGTGTACGGTATTCATATTTCACATATTAGCAAATCAGTCGTTAAATATCAGATTGTATGTGTTAGACTCTAAAACCGGCACTATAAAGGAAATTGACTGCATTTCATGGCATCGCATCATCCCTGTATTGCGCAACACTTGTTTCGAGATTTATGCAGGAAATTGCAGGATTAAAGCCAAAAGAAGCTGATAAAAAATACACCAACTCCAAGTCTTGAGTTCTGGTAGCAATCTAGAGGGCAAAACATAATTCAACATATCACAAAAGGGCCCATATGTCAATACCAGAGAAGCCCAAAAGTTTCAAGCCATGAAGCCTCTAAAGCGCCGCGGAACCGCGGCGGGAGCCAGCTTATGCCGCGGAACCGCGGCGCTTTTGCCACATCATCAGTTGAATTTTGGTGCATAATTCTTCTCTCAGTGGCTATACCTCATTTTGACATGTCAAATTCCAGAATTCTCCAGAGTCTTCTGCCAGATCAGCTAAGATCATTAAGAAAAGCTAATTCTAATTAAGCTCCTAACTAATCTCTTCTAAAAGCTCCCTCCTAACTAATCACATCTAGAAGCTTCTCCTCTAACTAACTTTTGGAGGGAAATTCAAATCTCTTCAACAAACTTTTGGAGGGAAACTTAAAATTCAAATCCTAGATCTAGGGTTTTGATGGCTATAAATAGGAACCTAGATCTAAGGGTTGTGTGGGGGGTTCATGAATCATTAGTTAGTCTTCTCTCATCATTTCAATTCTCCATCTTCTTCCACAAGTCTAGTGACAAGGCTTGTGCGAAACCCTAACCCTAATTCCACTCCAAATTCAAGATCTTGAGTACCAATCAAGCGAGAAGCCTTCAACCTTTTATGAGCCGAGCCGATCTTCAATCGGGCAAGTGATCCAAGCCGATCCGTGACTCACGGGGACGAGCGAAGCCAAATCGACGATCGAGTTCTTCCTCTTGTAGTTCTTGAGCGAATGTAATGAAATTGTTGATATAAATAAAAGGTGAAATTCTTTAATCTTGCTTTCTTTAAATTCTTGCATCATGATTCGATCTCAATTTGTGATTGTGATTCTTGTTGTGATGTTTGAGTAAAACTCCGCTCGTGGAGGAATCGAGACGATTGTAGAATGATGATGTAACAAATCTTAATACGATTTTTAAGTCCTACGAGTTTTGTAAACCCTAGCGAGTTCAAGAATCGATGACCTAGTTTCGTCGCGATACTTTCTTGATTGTTATCGCTCGAAATTAGGGATCTACAATCGTTTCTTGAAATTACTAGAGGCTAGAATATGAATGATATCGATAAAAGAACAAGGGATAAGATTAAACCCTAGTTTCACAAGAAATCCCTAATTCTTGTCGATCATCATCGATCTAGTATCAATTCATCGAAGGATAAGAATATGTCATTGTAAGATTGCATCACATCTATAGATCCGATCGATTCCTACGAGCCTCATTTCGATTCTTGATATTTGGTTTAGAAAAATCATCAAACTATCAATTCTTGATTCTATCTTTTTCTTGTTATTAGATCTAGATTTACTAATTCTTGAACTTCAAATATAAATCATGAATTGTTTGTTTCTTTTCTTTAAAGTTTCAACTCATCTAATTCGAAAGACGAACTATTACACTGTCCCTGTGGACGATCCGCACTCACTTACAATCTGCATCCGACACCGTAGTTGATTGCGGTCAAATAATTTTTGGTTGTGATTTCTATACAATTTCCCAATTACACAAACAAAAATCATAAATCAAATGGCGCCGTTGCCGGGGACTATTTGATTTACGTACACAATCGAGAAATTCAAACAATCAAATGGCGCCGTTGCCGGGGATAGTGCGCTAATTGTTCGTATTTTGAAATTTGAGTTGAAAAATTTATTCCATTGTAATTTTTAGATCTAAACTCGCACAAACCCTAATACGTGTGTTGTGATTTGATTGCGAGGAAATCTGGAATCATTGGAGCTTGGATAAAATTTTTGTGAATATTCCAGAGAGCTAAAGGGAGCAACAGGAGCATTGTGATAAATTTTTTTTGCAGAGATCTCTTCACACAACCGCGATTCCGCGGCCAATACCCCCTTAATGCGGCGGTTCCGCGGCCCCCTTGCTGAGTCACTGCACCAAATTCTCAGGTAATCTCAATCTTTCTTATCTCCTTCCTAAAATCTGCTCCAATTAACATTTTGCTGCAGGTTTCTTTGCAAATAATCGTAGCGCCGCAAAAGCAAAATAAAAATTTGTGCGTGTTTTTGATTCTTGGTTGTTTGCATATTAATACGGAAATTAAGGGGCACGACCAAATCCAGATTAGGTGGGGAGTTCATTACCCTTCCTAAGCCCCGAAAATCACAAACCTGCATCCGCATTACCCTCATTAATTAAAAAATATCTAGAGATGACTCTAAGGACCGTCGCGCTCACTTAGGACAGAAGAAGGCCGTGGGTAATTCATTGCTTATCCGCGTTTTCTTGTGGTGTCTAAGGCAAGTGTGTCGAAGGCTAGTGGTTATTAATTAGGCCCACTACTTACGTAGTGGAGTACCTTCCCACTTACCTGGCGCTTACCTGGCCACAGGGGGACAAAGAGGCAGTGGAGGATTTTTCCTGCGACTTGTCTTTTGGCAGTTAGGAGCGGTCTAGAGCTTGACCTAGGTGACCAATAGAATTTGGGTTTTGCTTGTTGCATTTGTTGTGATCGCATCATTTTTTTAAAAAATACGTATATTTTCAAAACAAACACCGCATTCATCATTTCCTCTAATTATACCAACGCTGCCACTTGTGCTACAACCGTTTAGCACAATGTTAGGCTGGACACGGGATTCCATTTCCCGTCTTGTCCGCGTTTCTTTTATCGACCCCAGAGTCGGTAATTCTTCGTCTTCTCCCCCACCACCTACCACAACCGCGATGGACCCAAATCCATCAAACTTTAACACTACTATGCCACCGCCCGCAGGTGCGCAGAATCTTCCACGCATTTCTCTCCAAGAGAGATGCTATCCTACACGTGTTACCCTTCCCACCTGTCTTTCTATACCACCTGCCAACGGGGAAAATTTTGAAATCAACCCCCAATTCATCAAACTGTTACCCAAATTTCATGGTCTTGATTCTGAAAATGCATACATGTTTATTTCCAAATTCGAAAACGTATGTGCTTTGATGGGAAATTCACAACTGTCTTTGGATGCTCCGCGTTTACGTCTTCTCCCATTCACTTTGTGCGATTTAGCCGAGAAGTGGCTTTACATCACACCCGCACACTCTATTTCAATATGGGATGAATTTGTTGCAGCATTCCTTAAGAAATTTTATCCCAATCACAAGACCGCCCGTGTTCGGAGCGAAATCTCCAAATTTACCCAACTTCCCAATGAACCATTTTGGAAATGCTTTGAACGGTTCAAGGATCTTCTTATCCAATGCCCTCATCACGGAATCTCCAGATGGGATTTGTGTCGAATTATCTATGAGGGTATTGATCTCACTACTAGACAGATGCTTGAAACCATGTATCATTGCCAATTCCTATCTAAAGATGATGGTGAAGCTTGGAAATACCTAGAAGATTTAGCTCAAAACACATCACAATGGGAAAGTGTTAGACCACCACCACCTAGGGAAGATGTCAATCAGCTCGATGTTTCTGTCACCATGAAAGCCGAAATGGCCGCAATACAAAGGAAACTCGACGCTATAGAAAACAAAATCTCTTCAGCCTCCCTAAACCAATCCACACTTCCCAAAACCGTGTGTGGCTGTTGTTCAAACCCTTTACATTTGACGGAAGAATGTCCTTTGAATATACCGTTTCAAGGTCACACTAATGCTGCACTTCAGCCAAGACCTGGAAACTATCCCTCTTCTTCCTCATATATTCAAGATTGGAGGAATCACCCGAACTTTCCTTGGAACCAATCACAATCTCAAAACACGGTTCCAATCCTAAACAATTTTCAAAGGGTCCCTCCACCACAACAGCAACCACCACTTCAATTGAGTCAGCACCCCTTCCAACCGCAAAATTTTAAAAATCCTGCCAACACTTTTGCACTACATGAAAACTCTTTGCAATTGGCCGGTACTGATAATATCTCTGCACTGGTGCAAACCTTGGTTACTTTCATGAAACAATCCATCCAAGAGTCGGCAAGTTTTCAATCTTCCATCGATAATATGATAAAGATCATTCTCACTCAAAATGAGAATATCAAATCAATGGAAGCACAAATTGAACGAATAACAGCAGAAATTAGTGCTAGAGAAGAAGGGAATCTTCCATCTCAACCCGTACCTGATCCTAGACCTTCACATTACACTAATGTGGACGCTTTTACAACGTTGAGATCTGGAAGAGTGCTAGACAATCATTCGGGTGAACAAATTGATAATGATGAATTGATCATTAACACCCCGGCTTCCACTTCCACTCACTCTTCTACTTCTTACCCTATTTCGTCTAACTTACCTTCTTCTTCCGAGCCTATTCTCCGTGTTCCCAAAGGCTCAAACCCTCCACCCACCTCATCTTCTCCACCCCCACAAACTTCTCCACAAATGTTGGATCCAACACTTATTGATAGAGCTCCATTTCCAAATAGGTTGAGGCCCAAGAAACATGATGCCCAAATGGAGAAGATTATGGACATGTTTAAGGAAGTTAACATCAACATCTCTCTCCTAGATGCTATTCAACAAGTTCCATCCTATGCAAAAACTCTTCAAAACTTGTGCACTAGGAAGAGGAAGACTCAAGTGCCTAAAAAAATCTTCATGTCGAGTACTGTAGACACGGCTTTTCCCCAACAATTACCACGGAAACGTAAGGACCCTGGCTGTCCTACTATTTCCATTTCTATTGGGGAGAAACACATCAACCGTGCTTTACTTGACCTTGGCGCTAGTGTTAACTTGCTTCCTTACTCAGTTTACGAGCAACTAGGTATCGGAGTGTTAAAGCCTTCGAACAAAACTCTTCAGATGGCTGACCGATCAATCACCAAACCTAGGGGTGAACTGGAGGATGTGCTAATAAAAATCAGGGAATTTGTATTCCCTGTGGATTTTATTGTACTTGATACACAGCCTGTAGAGAACCCACGGAATCATATTCCGGTGATTTTAGGTCGCCCCTTTTTGGCCACTTCCAATGCAATAATCAACTGTCGTAATGGTTCTATGACCCTATCCTTCGGGAATAGGTCAATTGAGCTGAACATTTACAAGTTGGGAAATGTACCCTCTGAACCTACTGCTCAGGTCTATTCTGTCGACTTAATGGATGTCGACAGCACCGAATTTGATGATCCTCTTGATACTGATCTTGACTCTTTTCATATGTTATTGTTTAACCCAACTATGTATCATACACATACGGACTCTTCCACCGAGATGTCCGGATCAACAATTAACACGGATTATGAACTGTTCTTAGAGTCTGAAGATCACCCCGCACTTTGTGATGACATTATTCATCGGGGTATTGATGGAACTTTTGAGGAAATCTTCGCTGATGAACTCGCATTTTTGAATGACACGGGTGTTGAGATGAATCATGTCCCACTCACTGAAATTGAACCTCCACCCCTTCTTCTGAACTGTAAAAAGAATGCGAGTAATCCATCACATTCACTGCATCGTCTCTCCAAAATGAGACGCACACACTTTCTATTCCACCACTTAACCTTTCCCCACTTCTTCTTCCACCAACCAGAGCACTGCATTGATAAATTTTTTGAATGGTTGGTGTTAACTTTCGGTCTTTGCAAAGCTTGGCATCGACCAATGATTATTGACCCCCTCATGTGATTTTCAAAGATTAACATTGCTTAAGTTTGGGGGGGTACATTTTTTCTGGCTCTTGAAAAGAAAATTTTTACAAAATTTTGAGCCAAAAATAAGTTTGGGGGAGGATCTTCACTTAAATATTTTGCCCCCACTAATAATTCCTCCCAAGCTTACAGGTTTTTCGAGATTTAGCAGAAGGCAACAGTGAGGACACTGTTGAAAACAAGTTTGGGGGAGGTTTGTGCTTATTTTCGCATCATTTGCATCATACTTTGCATAAGCACAAAACATTTTTGAAAAAAAACCATAAAAATTTAAAAATTTTCAAAAAGATAAAAATATTTTTGTACATAAATAAGATAATAAAAGTTTAGATAGTGAAAAATTACATTCATGAGATTGGAAAAATTTAAGAAAACCAAGAAAATTAGAAGTTTTCTTATACGAACTAGTAATAAGTAGTTATAAGCCGTTGTCCCAAGGGTTAGTAAGATGAAGGACGTCGCTAATCTGAGGATAAAACTAAGTCTGAAAAATAGTTTCTATTCTGGAAGCCAAAACATTTTGAACGTTGCTACCCTGCTATTCGCACTTACACACGTCTTGAAGCCCGGGATAGTAGAGGATACATTGAAATGCTCTTGTCTTAAAGCCAATGTATGAAGGAAATAAAAAAAAAAGTGAATAAAAAAATATAAAGTGGTGAGAAAAATGGACACTGGTTTTGTTATCACTAAGGGCAATAAAAAATATATAGCGAGGGTGCCTCTTCACCTAGTGCCCTAAGGCCAACTGGTCTGGGAGTCACTGCTATGCCTGAGGTGGTGCAAGACGAGGAAAATACACCAAGTAAGCAAGCACAGGAGTAATCGGTCTGTTAGTACCTCAAGAAGTATTAACGGTCGCATGAAAGTGTGTGAGTAATTTCATCTAAATATTCATTAATTAAAAAGTACTGAGGCTGATGGGCAAGAGTATGATAGCTTGAATTGAATTCTCTGGGTGTAGGGATGTCCTTTACACACACGCAGGGTGATATGATCGATGTTTTGGAAGAAAGATAGGAATGAAGAATAATACGATGTTTTATTGAGGGAGGACATGATTTCTAACATCTTTTCATGACTATTAAGATAGGGCTCATGACAACCGAAAAGCTAGCTTAGTTGGAAACCCTAATTTTCAAGGATTTTCTTTTACAATTCTTGTCTTTAAATGTAATATTCATGATCTTCCTTTTATTATTGGATTTTGTGGGTGCAATCCGCTGAAAACCCTCAGGAGACAACACTCCTCCTACTAGGGACAACTAGAGGTTTAAAGGCTTGTTGCACGTGCTCAGTGCAATCGTGTTGCCTATGAAAGTGTGCTAGTTAGTTTTTCTCTTTCTTTATTTTCTCCTTCTCTTTTTAATAAAACATTCGCTCGAGACGATCAAAATTAAGTTTGGGGGAATTTGATCAGTCGAAAATATTGCATTCTTAACACGGCAATTTCCCTATCATTTGCATTCATTTAGAAGTGTACGGTATTCATATTTCACATATTAGCAAATCAGTCGTTAAATATCAGATTGCATGTGTTAGACTCTAAAACCGGCACTATAAAGGAAATTGACTGCATTTCATGGCATCGCATCATCCCTATATTGGGCAACACTTGTTTCGAGATTTATGCAGGAAATTGCAGGATTAAAGCCAAAAGAAGCTGATAAAAAATACACCAACTCCAAGTCTTGAGTTCTGGTAGCAATCTAGAGGGCAAAACACAATTCAACATATCACAAAAGGGCCCATATGTCAATACCAGAGAAGCCTAAAAGTTTCAAGCCATGAAGCCTCTAAAGCGCCACGGAACCGCGGCGGGAGCCAGCTTATGCCGCGGAACCGCGGCGCTTTTGCCACATCATCAGTTGAATTTTGGTGCATAATTCTTCTCTCAGTGGCTACACCTTATTTTGACACGTCAAATTCCAGAATTCTCCAGAGTCTTCTGCCAGATCAGCAAAGATCATTAAGAAAAGCTAATCCTAATTAAGCTCCTAACTAACCTCTTCTAGAAGCTCCCTCCTAACTAATCACATCTAGAAGCTTCTCCTCTAACTAACTTTTGGAAGGAAATTCAAATCTCTTCAACAAACTTTTGGAGGGAAACTTAAAATTCAAATCCTAGATCTAAGGTTTTGATGGCTATAAATAGGAACCTAGATCTAAAGGTTGTGGGGGGGGTTCATGAATCATTAGTTAGTCTTCTCTCATCATTTCAATTCTCCATCTTCTTCCACAAGTCTAGTGACAAGGCTTGTGCGAAACCCTAACCCTAATTCCACTCCAAATTCAAGATCTTGAGTACCAATCAAGCGAGAAGCCTTCAACCTTTTATGAGCTGAGCCGATCTTCAATCGGGCAAGTGATCCAAGCCGATCCGTGACTCACGGGGACGAGCGAAGCCAAATCGAAGATCGAGTTCTTCCTCTTGTAGTTCTTGAGCGAATGTAATGAAATTGTTGATATAAATAAAATGTGAAATTCTTTAATCTTGCTTTCTTTAAATTCTTGCATCATGATTCGATCTCAATTTGTGATTGTGATTCTTGTTGTGATGTTTGAGTAAAACTCCGCTCGTGGAGGAATCGAGACGATTGTAGAATGATGATGTAACAAATCTTAATACGATTTTTTAGTCCTACGAGTTTTGTAAACCCTAGCAAGTTCAAGAATCGATGACCTAGTTTCGTCGCGATACTTTCTTGATTGTTATCGCTCGAAATTAGGGATCTACGATCGTTTCTTGAAATTACTAGAGGCTAGAATATGAATGATATCGATAAAAGAAGAAGGGATAAGATGAAACCCTAGTTTCACAAGAAATCCCTAATTCTTGTCGATCATCATCGATCTAGTATCAATTCATCGAAGGATAAGAATACGTCATTGTAAGATTGCATCACATCTATAGATCCGATCGATTCCTACGAGCCTCATTTCGATTCTTGATATTTGGTTTGGAAAAATCATCAAACTATCAATTCTTGATTCTATCTTTTTCTTGTTATTAGATCTAGATTTTCTAATTCTTGAACTTCAAATATAAATCATGAATTGTTTGTTTTCTTTTCTTTAAAGTTTCAACTCATCTAATTCGAAAGACGAACTATTACACTGTCCCTGTGGACGATCCGCACTCACTTACAATCTACATCCGACACCGTAGTTGATTGCGGTCAAATAATTTTTGGTTGTGATTTCTATACAATTTCCCAATTACACAAACAAAAATCATAAATCAAATGGCGCCGTTGCCGGGGACTATTTGATTTACGTACACAATCGAGAAATTCAAACAATCACCTGACAAGCCATTGTCAGATAATTAATACACTGCATTATTTACAGAAGGGCCAAGCCCAATTAAAAAAAGGCCTAACAGGCCAAATTAAATGCAATGCCGGGAAGAGCCCAAATAAAAACAGATACCGTGCATCATTTAAAAAGGACAGAGCCTAAATCAAAAAGGCCTAGCAGGCCAAAATAAAAATGCAGTGCATTATTAAACAGGGGCAAAGCCCTAGCACAAGTCTAATAGGTCGAAGATAAAAATGTTGAATATTCTCAACTGGACTTAGCCCAATCATGGCCGTAAGTCCTCAAATTAAATTGACTGAGCAAGACTGCTCTCTTAAATCAATTTACATCCGGTTCAAGGGTACATCTCCGAACTCCTCTGACACCTATCGTTGTAATCCTTCAACGACGTCAGAGAGGTGACGGGTCCCGACAACCACACAACGATACGGACTGTGGGGTCCTTAAACTCATGGACTAATGCATCCTTAAACACACCAATACGGACTGTGGGGTCCTTAAACCCATGGACTTATGCGTCCTTAAACTAAGATACGGACTGTGGGGTCCTTAAACCCATGGACTTATGCGTCCTTAAACCAAGATACGGACTGTGGGGTCTTTAAACCCATGGACTTAAGCGTCCTTAAACTCACGGACTTATGCGTCCTTAAACTAATATCTGTCCCCAAAATGGGAACGATGGACCACCATGTCCCTAAACTGGCAATGGACCACCATGTCCCTAAACTAGAACAATAGAGCCCAAATGCTCTTTTGTCGGATCTAAATGATCTAAGTTGATCTTAGTCTCAAATTAGGCTAACGTATCCTTAACAAACGTTTAAGTTGATCTTAGCCTCAAATATGGCTAACGCATCCTTAAACCAAAACTTTCAAAACGGACTTTAGTCTCAAATTGGATTATAGATCTCTCAACCAACTTTGGTTCAAGGGTACATCTCTGAACTCCTCTGACATCTGTCGTTGTAATCCTTCAACGTCGTCAGAGAGGTGACGGGTCCCGACGGCCATACATTAAATGGACCACTATGTCCCTAAACTGGAATAATCGAGCCCCCAAATGCTCTTTTGTCGGATCTAAACGATCCCGTTAAGTTGATCTTAGTCCCAAATTAGACTAACGTATCCTTAACAAACGTTTAAGTTGATCTTAGCCTCAAATATGGCTAAAGCATCCTTAAACCAAAACCCCAAACCCAAATCTAAGAAAATACGGATTTGGACTAATCTACGTCCTACGGGCGACGACATAACTTAGTCTCCGTATACAATCCACGGGCAACCACAAACAAAACAAACACACACGACACGAAGTGAAATTTCTGGAGAAGGAGAAAGTTGTTACCGCGATGCGGTAGCGTAATTAACTGCAGGGGCTTGCGCCTGCAGGGAAGAGCGTCCCCACAATCAAAAACCCCTCAAGCGAGGGGGAATCTGACGAAGTCTGTTACATCAGCCGCATCCGTCCAAACCTCTGATACACGGTGTCATAAATCAACTTGGCATCTTCGGAGAGGTAGACGGATAAAACCAAACAGCATCTGCCCCGAATCACAGGAAAGACGTCCATGTCTTGGCCGCTGTTCGGAGGGGAACACTATCATCATCATCATCATCATCATCATCATCATCATCATACAACTATATATATATAATTTATATGCCATAATTATTTAACATTAATCAATTTTATAATATACAGTATATGCAACTTTACAACTTGCGACATGCTATAATTATATCTATAAATATATATATATATATATATATATATCGTCTTAATATTTTTTATTATTAATATCATACCGTTTATATTTATAAAATCCGTATATCATTAATTAGTTTATAATTTGCATTTTATAAATTTATGCAAAATATAATTTGAAAATATTATAGTTTACACATGAAACGTCGTCGCCAAGTGGATACGACAAATCTAAAATTTACTGTACACCTTATCTTATAAAATTTATTATAAATCATAGAAAAATCATTAGCACGTGTTCTTTAGTTTGTTACGAAGCTAACTCAGAATAATATGACCCTGTGAAATATTTACTTGCAAAATAAATTGTTTAAATAACGTAAATTGTAAGTGAAACTACCTCTGAACTGCTGTCCATGGAAATTCCAGCAGCAAACTTTCAATTTCGAACGTCCATAACTTTTTTTAGAAACAACTTAAGTTAGTTTAACTTATAAAAATGAAAACCTTATTAAATTAGCTTTGTTTTGGTATATGACACATCCTTTTTGGAGGACGTTTGTTATTTTTAAGCTATTTTAAAAATCAGGAGAACGCTGAATTTCTGAACCGAACTTTCTTGTGCACGGTTAATCAATACCACTTTTATAGTTATTAATCGGATTGAATATATTATCTCTGTTAATACTATTATCTTGGTCTTGTACATGATATGATTATGTTATTCTTGACATGTTTGTAACCTGTCAGATTGTACTATTTTTGTTATCATGTTAATACATGTTGCCTGTAATACTTACTGATACCAACAATCTTGACTTGTTATCCTGATTGTGTAACGCTTTGAAATTCGTTTAGGATATTTTCATGTTAATTAGTAATTATGCGTGATTTTCGTAAAAACCCGAGAATCTTATTTTCCTTTTTATCTAGCGCTAATTGTGATAAGAGATATATATATATATATATATATATATATATATATATATATATATATATATATATATATATATACACATATTTGGGGTTTATTAATTATATTTTAGTCGTGTTTACCCTAAGTGGGAATTTTTTTGTGTTAGTGTACACATGCACACTTAGCACACTTTTGGACTTAGGTTAAAAAGTGTTATCATGTTAACCCTTTGCATTTTCTTGCATGGTTTTAATTATCCCCACCCTTTTTAACAAGTCAAAACCCTTTTTATTTTAAAAATTTAAAATAGGAAATGAAGGTATGGTGGGTAGGTGAAGAAATTGACTTTTTTTTTTGACCATTTTCTTCTCTCTCTTTTCTCTCTTCTTCTCCTTTCAGAATTCCTGCAGAGGAGCTGCAGAAAAACCACTATTTTCTTCATCTTCTTTTCTCTTTTCACTTCTCTTTTGATTATTGTACAAACCCTACACAAAACAACCCATTTTCTTCACAAAAACCTTGGAAAAATGACCTTTTGAGGTGTTTGGGGGTAAAGTCCGTACACTTGAGGAAAGAGCCGGAATTTTGGTTTTCTCTAAGGCTTTTGGGAGGTATTAAACTCACACTTAACACCCTAATTCATATCTTGTAGTATTTTTAGCTAAAAATCGTGTTTTTGTGCGTTTTTGGTGCTAATGAGGGGATATTTGTGATGTATATGTTGAATTGGCATTTTTATGGCTTGGTTAACTCATTTAAGTGCTATTAGTGTGGTTTAAACCAAGTTTTTATTTCAGTTGCACTAAAATACCCCAAAGTATCGATTTAGTGCTAAAGTGTTGTTTTTAACTAGGGTTTTTGTTCTGTGAAATCTGCTTGTACCCCGATTGCTTCAGTTTAAAATTGTAATTACTGGAGCATACACAGTAGGGATAGAGTACACACACGAAGCCCGGGAGCCCAACTCCCTGGCCAGGCCGCCGAAAAAGTCTTTCTGGCCGCAAATTGCGGCCAGATGGGTGATCTGGGGGTTGGGGTTTGTATGGTAGGAGTTTGCTTCTATGTGAAGGCTTATGGTATATATAATTTTGTAAAATTGTTCCTGTAGCAAAATCTGGGGTCAATTACCCTATTTCTCGTATTTTAAACCTTCGCGACACGTGTGATACGTGTGTGGGTTTAGGGTTTTCTGCGTATCGCGACGTGTCGGAGTAGCTTCAGGCGCGTAATCACACGTTTTAGCGTATCACGCACGTATGCGCTTGGTTCGCGACGCGGGTTACTAGTTTGGCTTTAATGTCGTATTTTTATGGATTTGAGCTTATGTGTGATAATTGGTGAAATTCTAGGTTCGCAGGCGAGTACGACGGACGCCGCGAAGAAGGGGAAGCAAGTCGTCGGCTACACTTAGCGCGAGACTACGGTGAGTAGATTTAACATCTACGGGGAAATCGCCCGCATGGCGTTATGCGTCAGGGCTGATAGGACCTTGTAGCAGCATATTGCATTTACATACATTGACTGTTCATGGATACTATTTGTTGCATACTGCATTCCCTGCTATATGTATATGAACTTAGAATTGATAGAATACCGCACTGTTACTAACGGTTCATGTTGCACGAGCACTAATCTGCATATTACACACACACCGTTAGTAATTGCCATGACACTCATATTATAGAATTGCCATGATCATTATACTGTAGCTCAGCTCACATATGACTTGACATGATTTTGCTATTTGTACACATACTCATTTGCATATCTAGACTTATGCATATCCAAACTGTACTTATATAGATAAGCTGATTTTTGGGTAAAAATCTGGGGACCGCATGATACCTTTTAAAACTAAATCTACTTAAAGAGCGCCTTTCCCTTTTCCTTCATAGTATGACTTATGATGCATATATTACATCGCATGGATTACGCATTGGCTTTGGTTTTCATGTGATTTCTGGATTTGAGGACCGTGGGGTTATTTAATAAAAGATGCACTGTTTTGAAAACCCGGTTCCTCTTGATATGATATTTCAGTGCGTCCACCATGTGTTTTCTCAGTGCTAGAGTGACATATGAAACCCGATTCGAGGAGTGGACGAGGCCGATTGCGGGTACATGGTGGACCCGGTATGGTACCCCGAGGCGAGAACGGATCTGTCATGCAGCAGGCGATGAGCCTGGCAGTGGGACCACTACCTACCGGTGCTTGGTTGGACCTGGCGGTTATCCGGAGGATACTGACCAGAGTCGATAGATGGATATGAGATGACCCGTACTGCCGGGGCCGAGGGCTGATACCGCAGACGGAGCTCGTGGGCTGATCCGGACTGACGGAGCCCGATATATGAGGATTTGCGTGTCGATGCTGGACACGATTATTTCATGATATTTTGAGTGCCGATGTTGGGCACTCGTGATTCTCTGAGATTTACAGGATTTGAGGGCCGATGAGAGTGTCGGCGCCTGAGTCTATTGGGAATTGGGTGCATTGATGGACACCGATTATACTTTCCACGTTGACATTCCGTGTAGATGTTATATTTCCCATGCTCAGCATTCATTATTTTGCAACTCATCCTGTAGTTATATTACCTGATAGAGTACTTGCATGATTATTGCACATACTGCTTATCGCATATGGATATTATCTGCTGGCATATGATAGAGTAGCGCAGTACGTGCATGCCCACGATTACCTTTATATGTTATCTTCTATTCACGAGTTGGAAACTCACCCCCGTTGTGCCACAGTATTTGCAGGTTGCCCCTCAGAGTAGTCGCGGCAGGCTGCTTCTTTGTACCTTTTGGCTACAGATACCACTGCAGTTGGCGCGAGAGCTGTTTTGCTGTTAGGTGGATTGTGGTATCTGGTTATTCCTATTGTACACACTTTTGTATCTAGTATTCTCCATCTACCTTTATATGCATTTGGCTTAGAGACAGTGTGAGGACAATGATGTATATTATTTATATTCTGGTGTCGAGCTCGTATGAGCCGACTTTACTTATGCAGTTTATCTTTCTCTGATGTTTTTCACTTATTGCTCCTTTCTTCGCTTCGACGTCGTATATTACTCTGTTGGTGTTTGTTTCCACCGTTGGGCATGATTGCTCCCGTTTGGGATGCTGTACTATATTGTTATCATTTATTTCATGTCATATCTTGTACCCGATTTCGGGGTTAGTTTTTACAACAGAAATTATGCCAAAATTTTTAAGATAATAACTTAAACTACTTAAGGTTTTCCAAATGTTTTAAACAAATATTTTCAACACTCACTACTTTTAATGATTTTGATTTCTGGGTTTCGGCTTACTTAGTCGCGTCATGCCTGTAGACGTTACGTGGTTAAGTGCCGGTCACGAGTCGAACTTCGGGTCATGACAAAGTTGGTATCAGAGCGTAGGTTTTACCTTTCGGATTGTTGGATGACCTGGTATGATGGAGTAGGTAGCCGAAGCAGAGTGGCGTAGCGTGCGTATGTTCCGCGGCATACTTACGACACGGTACTCCGCCTAAGAGACCTTAAGACTTATTGATTTAATTTCCTTCATGAGTATATACATTCTTGCGATTCAATTTCCGTATCCTTATCGAATCCTATTTTCTTTTCAGCCATTATGCCGCCAAAGACTACGAGGGCGCAGAGAGCCGCGAGGGCCGAGATTCGAGTTGACTCGTCCGAGACGAGGACTGATCCGGGTAGTACACCGGTTGTACCCGAGCAGGCTGTTCTTCCTATGACAGATCAGATCACCATGCTAGGGGCTGGTATGCAGAAGATGCGCCAGACGGTGGGATCCAGTATGCAGGAGATGCGCCAGATGATGGGATCACTAGTTGAGACACTTCGAGCGCAGCGACCAGAGGTAGTTCCACCCGTTGCAGGGACCGTGATGGTACCCGCAGTACAGGCAGATGCCCCTGCAGCTTCAGAGGTTATTACGGTGTCGCTATCAGAGTTTATGAGGTTGAAGCCTCCGGTCTTCACAAGCACCGATGCAGCCGAGGACCCACAGTCTTTCATTGATAGGATGGCTTGGATATGTCGTTCACTTAGATGCGCCGATGCGAGATGGGTAGAGTTCGCGATCTTTCGCCTGGTAGGTCTTGCGCAGAAATGGTGTGAATTAGTCGAGAAAGGTAGAGCAGTAGGTCTTCCTCCTATGACCTGGGCAGAGTTCGTGACGATATTCCTTGCCCGCTTCCTTCCACTGAGTGTCAGAGATGCTAGAGCACGCAGGTTCGAGTCCTTACGTCAGACTCCGGAGATGACAGTGGCAGAGTACGACGTGCTGTTCATAGAGCTATCTATCTATGCCCCCTATTTAGTGGCTACTGAGGAGATGCGAGTCAAGAGGTTTGTTCGAGGCTTGCTTACCCTGTTATTTCTTGTGATCAATGCACAGCATTACGAGACCTATGCAGCAGTTGTAGATGCAGCCTTATTGGTTGAGGAGCGCCTTGCTGAGACTTCGGTAGTTCCAGAGCCGAAGAGAGTTCATGCGGATACATCAGCACAGAGACAGCCTTTTCGGCGCCGTGATAGACGTCTTGCAAGTGGCAGAGATTTAGGGCGAGGACGGTTGTTCAGCTCCTATCCCCAAGAGGGTCAGCGGTCGTCGTTAGGATGTTTTCGCTGCGGGAGTTCTTATCATCATGTACGAGATTGTCCTGAGATACCCCGGAGGGAGGCAGCACCACCGCATGTCACATTACCACCTTCACCACCCCAGAGGGCGTTGCCTATAGTACCTACTGTTACTCCACATCGGACTCATACACAGAGAGGCCGTGGTCGCGGAGGATTTGTTCATAGAGGACGAGGTGACCGAGGCAGAGGACAGCCAGCTGCCGGCAGGGGACAGTCAGTCGTAGGTGGAGGACAGGCGCGGGTTTTTACTTTGACGCATCAGGACGCGCAGGCGTCCAATGCGGTGGTCTCAGGTATCCTTCCAGTATGTTCTGTTGATGCACACGTGTTGTTCAATCCCGGATCCACGCACTCGTACGTATCCATACACTTTGTGCCAAGTTTGGGTAGAGAGTCCGGTTTACTTGATCAGCCGCTTGTTGTGACCACTCCTGTAGGAGAGTCGTTTGTTGCTAGGCACGTGTTCCGATCCTGTACCGTCCGTATTGGCGAGAGAGAGTTGCCTGTCGATTTGATCCTTCTTGAGATGTTGGACTTCGACGTTCTTTTGGGCATGGATTGGTTAGCCATGTGCTATGCGTCTGTGGACTGCCGCGAGAAGACAGTTAGATTTTGTTTTCCCGACAAGTCGACTTTTGTTGTATTGGGGGACCGTGGTGCCGCCCCTCACAGTTTGATTTCTTCTTTTCGTGCTGGACAGGTTTTGAGGAAGGGATGTCAGGGATTTCTCACCTATGTTTGCGATACTAGAGCTACAGAGGTTCCGTTGGATCAGGTTCCGGTTGTTAGTGAGTTCCCTGATGTTTTCCCTGACGAGCTTCCTGGGCTACCGCCTGAGCATGATATTTCTTTCTGTATTGATCTGATCCCCGGCACGGGGCCTATTTCTATACCGCCTTATCGGATGGCCCCGACGGAACTTAGAGAATTGAAGGGTCAGTTGCAAGATTTGCTGGATAAGGGACTTATTCGACCTAGTGTTTCTCCTTAGGGTGCTCCGGTCCTGGTTGTCAAGAAGAAGGACGACAGTTTGCGTCTGTGTATCGACTACCGCCAGCTGAATAGGGTTACAGTGCGGAACAGGTATCCTTTGCCACGCATCGACGACTTGTTTGACCAGCTACAGGGGGCAGGATACTTTTTGAGGATCGATTTACGATCAGGCTACCATCAGCTGCGGGTTCGATAGGAGGACATTCATAGGACAGCTTTCCGCACGCGCTACGACCATTATGAGTTTTTGGTGATGTCGTTCGGACTCACCAATGTGCCAGCAGCATTCATGGACTTGATGAACCGTATATTCCGGCCGTATCTTGATCTATTCATTATAGTATTCATTGACGATATTCTGGTGTATTCCCGGAGTAGAGAGGAGCACGAGCAGCACCTGCGGATTACACTGCAGACTTTGAGGGAACACCAGCTTTTCGCAAAATTCTCCAAGTGCGCATTCTGGCTGGACAGCGTAGACTTCTTGGGCCACATGATTACACGAGATGGTATATGTGTGGACCCGAGGAAGATCGAGGCCGTTCAGCGTTGGCCCAGACCTACATCAGTTACGGAGATTCGCAGCTTTTTAGGGTTGGCCGGCTACTACAGGCAATTCATGCAGGACTTCTCTCGTATTGCTACACCTTTGACCGGGTTGACCCGGAAAGGAGTTCCTTTCGATTGGACGGAGGAGTGTGAGCACAGTTTTCAGCAGCTACGGACTCTACTGACTACGACGCCAGTGTTAACATTGCCTTCAGGATCAGGCAGATTTGTGGTCTATTGTGATGCTTCTCAAGTGGGGATAGGGTGCGTATTGATGCTGCATGACAGGGTGATCGCGTATGCTTCACGGCAATTGAAGAAACATGAGCAGAACTACCCCACTCATGATTTAGAGATGGCTGCAGTGGTCTTTGCACTTAAGATCTGGCGACATTACCTATACGGCGAGTCGTGCCAGATATTCACTGATCACAAGAGCTTAAAGTATATATTTCAGCAGCGAGACCTGAATCTTAGACAGCGCCGTTGGATGGAGTTAGTGAAGGACTACGACTGCAAGATCTTGTATCACCCGGGCAAGGCTAATGTAGTGGCTGATGCTTTGAGTAGGAGGTCCGGGGGTAGTCTATCTTGTTTGAGCGCAGTGCAGAGGCAGTCGTCGACAGATTGGCAGATTTTATGCGACAGCCGGATGCAGTTCGAGTTTATGCCGATCG
Source organism: Agapanthus africanus (assembly GCA_030015575.1). NCBI lineage: Eukaryota > Viridiplantae > Streptophyta > Magnoliopsida > Asparagales > Amaryllidaceae > Agapanthus > Agapanthus africanus. Next base: position 199,849,567 of record CM057350.1, read on the forward strand.
GGGGACAGCTTGCACATGTTCGTGCACGCCCACAGTTGCTTGACCGTATATATGAGGCACAGTACAGTGATGACCGTTGTTCAGAGATCATGGCACAAATTGGACAGGGCATATTTTCCGAGTTCATGATCGATGATCAGGGGATACTGCGATTTGGGACTAGACTGTGCGTACCAGATGCCGAGGGACTGCGACGTGAGATTCTTGAGGAGGCACATCGATCGGTGTACAGTGTTCATCCAGGTTCCACCAAGATGTATCATGACATGAGAGATGTTTACTGGTGGGACGGAATGAAGAGGGACATTGCAGATTTCGTGTCGAGATGCCTGACTTGTCAGCAAGTCAAGGCCGAGCACCAGAGGCCCGCGGGAGAGCTACAGCCGTTACCCATTCTGGAGTGGAAATGGGAGCAGATTACTATGGACTTCATTGTAGGTCTACCGAGGACCAGTCGAAGGTATGACTCCATCTGAGTGATCGTGGATCGTTTGACGAAAGCGGCTCACTTCCTGCCAGTGAAGACGACTTTCGGATTTGCTCAGTATGCCCAGATATACATCGACGAGATTGTACGACTGCATGGAGTTCCGACATGTATCGTGTCCGACAGAGGCACCCAGTTTACCAGCCGACTATGGCAGAGGCTTCAGGAGGCTTTGGGCACCCGCTTGAGTTTCAGCACAGCATTTCATCCGCAGACCGACGGACAATCAGAGCGGACTATTCAGACCCTCGAGGACATGCTCCGAGCGTGCGTATTAGACTTCGGAGGTATCTGGGATCATCATTTGCCCTTAGTAGAGTTCTCCTACAACAACAGCTACTAGGAGACCATTCAGATGGCACCGTTTGAGGCTCTTTATGGGAGGAGATGCAGATCGCCTGCCTGTTGGAAAGAGCTCAGTGAGAGCAGTATCTTAGGGCCACAGATTGTCGAGGAGACGACCGTGAAGATTCAGTTGATTCGCGATAGGATGAGAGCAGCCCAGAGTAGGCAGAGAGCTTATGCGGACCGTCGTCGGCGCAGACTTGAGTTTTCTGTAAGTGATCATGTTTTTTTGAGGGTCTCCCCAATGAAAGGTGTGATGAGATTTGGGAAGAAGGGGAAGCTTAGTCCCAGATATGTGGGCCCCTTCGAGATCCTCGAGCGTGTTGGTGTAGTTGAGTATCGGTTAGCCCTTCCGCCCAGTTTTCTAGATGTGCACCCCGTATTTCATGTTTCGATGCTCCGCAAGTATCTTCACGATCCTTCACATGCGATTCAGCACCCGATGATTCAGCTTGAGCGCGACCTTTCCTATGCCGAGCAGCCAGTGGTCATCTTGGATCGATAAGTGAAGAAATTGAGATCGAAGGACATACCGTCCATCAAGGTACTTTGGCGTGGCCCGAGTAGCGAGGAGGTCACTTGGGAGATCGAGAGCGAGATGAGGGAGAAATATCCCCATCTCTTTGAAGGTACATATAGTTAGATTTTTAAATTCGGAGACCGAATTTCTTTAAGGGGGTAGATTGTAACGCTTTGAAATTCGTTTAGGATATTTTCATGTTAATTAGTAATTATGCGTGTTTTTCTTAAAAATCCGAGAATCTTATTTTCCTTTTTATCTAGCGCTAATTATGATAAGATATATATATATATATATATTTGGGGTTTATTAATTATATTTTAGTCGTGTTTTCCCTAATTGGGAATTTTTTTGTGTTAGTGTACACATGCACACTTAGCACACTTTTGGACTTAGGTTAAAAAGTGTTATCATGTTAACCCTTTGCATTTTCTTGCATGGTTTTAATTATCCCCACCATTTTTAACAAGTCAAAACCCTTTTTATTTTAAAAATTTAAAATAGGAAATGAAGGTATGGTGGGTAGGTGAAGAAATTGACTTTTTTTTTGACCATTTTCCTCTCTCTCTCTTTTCTATCTTCTTCTCCTTTCAGAATTCCTGCAGAGGAGCTGCAGAAAAACCACCATTTTTTTCATCTTCTCTTCTCTTTTCACTTCTCTTTTGATTATTGTACAAACCCTACACAAAACAACCCACTTTCTTCACAAAAACCTTGGAAAAATGACCTTTTGAGGTGTTTGGGGGGAAAGTCTGTACACTTGAGGAAAGAGCCGGAATTTTGGTTTTCTCTAAGGCTTTTGTGAGGTATTAAACTCACACTTAACACCCTAATTCATATCTTGTAGTATTTTTAGCTAAAAATCGTGTTTTTGTGCGTTTTTGGTGCTAATGAGGGGATATTTGTGATGTATATGTTAAATTGGCATTTTTATGGCTTGGTTAACTCATTTAAGTGCTATTAGTGTGGTTTAAACCATGTTTTTATTTCAGTTGCACTAAAATACCCTAAAGTCTCGATTTAGTGCTAAAGTGTTGTTTTTAACTAGGGTTTTTGTTCTGTGAAATCTGCTTGTACCCCGATTGCTTCAGTTTAAAATTGTAATTACTGGAGCATACACAGTAGGGATAGAGTACACACACGAAGCCCGGGAGCCCAACTCCCTGGCCAGGCCGCCGAAAAAGTCTTTCTGGCCGTAAATTGCGGCCAGATGGGTGATCTGGGGGTTGGGGTTTGTATGGTAGGAGTCTGCTGCTATGTGAAGGCTTATGGTATATATAATTTTGTAAAATTGTTCCTGTAGCAAAATCTGGGGTCAATTACCCTATTTCTCGTATTTTAAACCTTCGCGACACGTGTGATACGTGTATGGGTTGGGGGTTTTCTGCGTATCGCGACGTGTCGGAGTAGCTTCAGGCGCGTAATCACACGTTTTAGCGTATCACGCACGTACGCGCTTGGTTCGCGACGCGGGTTACTAGTTTGGCTTTAATGTCGTATTTTTATGGATTTGAGCTTATGTGTGATAATTGGTGAAATTCTAGGTTCGCAGGCGAGTGCGACGGACGCCGCGAAGAAGGGGAAGCAAGTCGTCGGCTACACTTAGCACGAGACTACGGTGAGTAGATTTAACATCTACGGGGAAATCGCCCGCATGGCGTTATGCGTCAGGGCTGATAGGACCTTGTAGCAGCATATTGCATTTACATATATTGATTGTTCATGGATACTATTTGTTGCATACTGCATTCCCTGCTATATGTATATGAACTTAGAATTGATAGAACACCGCACTGTTACTAACGGTTCATGTTGCACGAGCACTAATCTGCATGTTACACACACACCGTTAGTAATTGCCATGACACTCACATTATAGAATTGCCATGATCATTATACTGCAGCTCAGCTCATATATGACTTGACATGATTCTGCTATTTGTACATATACTCGTTTGCATATCTAGACTTATGCATATCTAAACTGTACTTACATAGATAAACTGATTTTTGGGTAAAAATCTGGGGACCGCATGATACCTTTTAAAACTGAATCTACTTAAAGAGCGGCTTTCCTTTTTCCTTCATAGTATGACTTATGATGCATATATTACATCTCATGGATTACGCATTGGCTTTGGTTTTCATGTGATTTCTGGATTTGAGGACCGTGGGGTTATTTAAGAAAAGATGCACTGTTTTGAAAACCCGGTTCCTCTTGATTTGATATTTCAGTGCGTCCACCATGTGTTTTCTCGGTGCTAGAATGACATATGAAACCCGATTCGAGGAGTAGACGAGGCCGATTGTGGGTACATGGTGGACTCGGTATGGTACCCCGGGGCGAGAACGGATCTGTCGTGCAGCAGGCGATGAGCCTGGCAGTGCGACCACTACCTACCGGTGATTGGTTGGACCTGACGGTTATCCGGAGGATACTGACCAGAGTCGATAGATGGATATGGGATGACCCTTACTGCAGGGGCCCAGGGCCGATACCGCAGACAGAGCCCGTGGGCTGATCCGGACTGACGGAGCCCGATATATGAGGATTTGCGTGTGAATGCTGGACACGATTATTTCATGATATTTTGAGTGCCGATGTTGGGCACTCGTGATTCTCTGAGATTTACAGGATTTGAGAGCCGATGAGAGTGCCGGCGCCTCAGTTTATTAGGAATTGGGTGCATTGATGGACACCGATTACACTTTCCACGTTGACATTCCGTGTAGATGTTATATTTCCCATGCTCAGCATTCATTATTTTGCAACTCATCCTGTAGTTATATTACCTGATAGAGCACTTGCATGATTATTGCATATACTGCTTATCGCATATGGATATTATCTGCTGGCATATGATAAAGTAGCGCAGTATGCGCATGCCCGCGATTACCTTTATATGTTATCTTCTATTCATGAGTTGGCAACTCACCCCTGTTGTGCCACAGTATTTGCAGGTTGCTCCTCAGAGTAGCCGCGGCAGGCTGCTTCTTTGTACCTTTTGGCTACAGATACCATTGCAGTTGGCGCGAGAGCTGTTTTGCTGTTAGGTGGGTTGTGGTATCTGGTTATTCCTATTGTACACACTTTTGTATCTAGTATTCTCCATCTACCTTTATATGTATTTAGCTTAGAGACAGTGTGAGGACGATGATGTATATTATTTGTATTCTGGTGTCGAGTTCGTGTGAGCCGACTTTACTTATGCGGTTTATCTTTCTGTGATGTTTTTCACTTATTGCTCATTTCTTCGCTTCGGCGTCGTATATTACTCTGTTGGTGTTTGTTTCCGCCGTTGGGCGTGATTGCTCCCGTTTGGGATGCTGTACTATATTGTTATCATTTATTTCATGTCATATCTTGTACCCGATTTCGGGGTTAGTTTTTACAAAGGAAATGATGCCAAAATTTTTAAGATAATAACTTAAACTACTTAAGGTTTTCCAAATGTTTTAAACAAATGTTTTCAACACTCATTACTTTTAATGGTTTTGATTTCTGGGTTTCGGATTACTTAGTCGCGTCACGCCTGTAAACGTTACGTGGTTAAGTGCCGGTCACGAGTCGAACTTCGGGTCGTGGCAGATTGACCTGACTTGTTGTCTTGCTAGACAAAACCAGTACACGATTGTTCCTGTGTTGGCATTAGGTAGACATTCTATTAATTCCTGACTTGAATACAAAACCCGGGGAAAAGAGGAAATCAAGAATGTAACTGAAACGTAACTCAAGAGGATATTATTATTATTTGCCATGATTCCGGGCGTGAACGGAATAAATATTGTTTATTGTGCCATGGTCCCGTGGAGGTATCAACGGGATATATTTTGCCGTGGTCCCGTGGGGGTATGAATGAGATATATACTGTTGAGTTACAATGAGAATTACATTAATTGGTTTCAAAAACTTATAGAATAGATAACCTAGAAGCACCGACTCTAGGATACACGTGACACACCTATATCCTACTGTGTTTATACCTGCGATTATGATTTACACTCATATCATCTTGTATAGCATTCTGACCTGATTATACTATTATTATTGATATTATGACACACCGACGTCTGAGATTTGCATGGCCCAGATACTTGATATAGCATGTGAGTATTCGATAGGATTGCCGATCAGTGAAGACCACCTCTTTGATATAGCTCTTATGCGGGTTAGTTATTCCTTGGATCTTTATTGCTTCCGCTATCTTTTTCAGTTATTGTTCTTGTGGCTATTGGACATTTGATAGATAGATTTAGTAGTTTCCTGTTCTTGATATCTGATTGACAACTGTAATGTGACTATGGAAGAATCTTTCCTCGCCATAGGTAGCATTGTTGGTTTTGTTACGTCCCTAAATTTTTGTATTTTGGGAAGCGGGGCGTGACAGTGAGTGCATACTTTATGGAGTGTGGTTTCTTGAGTTGCTTCTATTAAGGTTATCACACGATGATAGTTAGGTCCCGATTCCCACTGTGGGTAGTATTACTCCCGGGAGATTTCCACTTCACAACTAGCCAACCCATTAGGTGTCTAGAAAGGTGTTAACGAGGTTATGCTTATGCAGAAACGGGGTTATTTAATTAGGTTCGCACGAAAGCACGGGGAGTCTCCCTCGGAGTATCAACACTAGCCTAGCTGAACGGTTAGCGAACTTATGAGGTGTACATGATCCCGACTAGTTCTTTTTTTAAGGTTTGAAGGAGAATTCATGAAAACAGTGAGAGCCATCCTGATTAGATAAATTAAAAACCAATCTAATCTTGCAAAAGCATACGCTAAGTGTTTCTTTTCTCTCTCTCCAGGTAGCAACCATGTCACGCCTTAATCAAGATAATAATATGTATGATTTGATCGAACCGGCTTATTACACTGGGCTGGGGAACGTCGGTTCGGTTCTAACTTGTGAAAACTTCACGAGTTTGGGAAAGGGGAAAAGGAATGCAAGGACTTCCATATAACCCTTATGAAGGAGAAATATTCTAATGCATCTTCTTCGGGTGTATTGGTCATTGAAAACTGTTTTTCGGTCAGTCATATCTCTTGGGTATTAGATACCAGATCGGGATCACATATCTATAATTTATTACAGGAACTGAAAAAAGTAGGATGGTTGGACCGGGTGATATGTCCTTGTTGGGAATTCACCCGTGCGTGCAAACGCGTATGTTTTGGAAATGGAAATGTCTTAAGGAAATGGATGCGCACACAAGCTCGTTCTCGTTTTAAAATTTATAAACCGCAAGTGCACGGCGCGTTGTAGCAAGCCGGCAAGTACGGATCGATTCGCAGGGAATTGTATATTATGTCTTGTTGTTTAAGGTTCAACAAATAACGAATGGTTTGGTTTGTCAGAAAAATATAAAATACGAAAACAAGGAAAACAAGTTAAGAAAGAAGTGGTTGTGGCTTTGGCTCGGAAGGTCGAATCGCGACGATTTCTTTGACGTTCCCTTGTTCATGAGTTGTCCGTTCTTTTGTCGATCCCGGCGCAAAGCATGACTCGTCAAGGCGGGTAGCGATGCACAAGTCTTCAAGTTGCCGATATTCGACGCAGACACGAAACGAGTCCTTTTTGTTCACTCACCGTTTGTATGTCCAAGCTTGGGGCATCAACACTAAGCACGAGGGTTAGCAAGCATACGCCAACATCAAAAACACAAAGTAGCGAGTGAGAGCAAATAGTTTTAGTGTTAACTTTGCTAAGGGTTTGTGATAGTATAGGGTATATGAAAAGCGAGGGATTGTCAAGCACTTGGTCACAAAATACCTTATCTAAACTTAGCAAATTTAACACCAAATTGATTTGAACTTAAATATTGTGAAATGGGGAAAGGTAGTGGGTATGGTATATGAAGAGGTTACAAAGTAACCATGGTTTCAAAATACCATATCACATCAATACATAAACAATTTTTAAGTTAGAATCAAGTTATAAGCACATTAAACATGAACAAGAGGAGGAGGAAGGCAAAGCCTTTCATCTTATTTCCTCACCATAACTGTCACGACCCGAAATGGCACGTGATTGGCACTTGAATCATGTGAAGTCTATAGGACGCCACCTAATTCAAGTAATCCAAAAGCCCAGAAATCTAAACCATATAAAAGAGAGTGAAATAATACTTATTTAAAAGTTAACATATAAATTCACTTTGAAAGTCGTGGCAAGCATTTTTAAAACATCAAGTCTTTTCCAAAAATTTCGGCAGAGTTTTCTTTATAAATATTGGCCCCAAATGGGTACAAACATGAATATACATAAGTAATGAAATAAGGCATCCCCAAGTGGGAGCTAGCTCTTCGCCAATTGGCGGAAACAACCACGCAAGCAATATAATATATAACGCCGAAGGGCGAGGATGAAAACTCAGAACGAAAACCCAACATCCTCAAGAAAACCAGAGAAGAATCATAATAATACAAGCACGTGACTTTAAGGTCGAAAGAATAACAACTGGTTTTCTAAGTCTATCAAATAATACAAGTCTGGCTGATGGAGTTTACTAGATGCAACTGAAATAATAAAAGTACTGCGGTGGTCACGATGCAAGTGAACCCACCTACCAAAGCAATCACCCGGAAGGAAGCAGTGTGCCAGCAAGCCACAACGAAACCTGTACGGCCAAACCTGCAAGGAACTGTGGCACAACGGGGGTGAATTGCCAACTCGTGAGTAGAAAATATCACCGAGAAGAAATCATATGTATGACTCTCTCCTAGGTTATACAATAATATCCTCATAATATATAACCTGGAACATATAATAATGGCAAAGGTAATCATCTAAACATAAGTATAATACTAAGTGCTCGTGTTAGTGCCTCAGGTAGCAACATGTCACATATATGATGTACAAATATATTAAGAATGAAAGTAAAATGCATCTTGTACGAGAAAACTGTTTTCTTATCTCAGTGAGATTTCTGTATAAAAACCGAAGTATCATCAATGAAATCAACAGAGAATCCGTGTCAAGCATCGACACAAAACATATATCTCAATATCTCAATGTCTCAATATCTCAATATCTCGGGCTCCGGCAATCCGGACTGGCCCATATAATCAAATCTCAATATCTCGGGCTCCGGCAATCCGGACTGGCCCATATAATCAAATCTCAAGACTACGTCGATATCCTCCGGATATCTGCCGCGTCATGAATAACCGGCCGGTAGTGCTCCCCTGCCGGGCTCAACGCCATCATCTGCGACCATCTTGCCCCGGGGGTACCGCACCGGGTCGAACATGCACCCGCAGACGGTTCATCCTCCTTCTCGAATCAGGTGTATGATACTACTCAAGAGCCGAGAAAACTCATGGTGGACACCTTTCACATCATATCACGAGAAAACCGTAATTTTTTATCTTTTAGAAATGAAAATGAGTTTATAAAATCCTTGTGGTTTCTCCAAATCCAGAAATCTCATAGAAAATCCGAAATCCCAATCTTGAGAGTAAATAAACAGTGAATTACCGGCATAAAGCCCCATAATACTTCATGACAAATGAACGTATAAATGCATGAAGTATCTCCGTAATAAATGCAATATCTAAACTAGCATATAAAGCAAGCGTACTAGTACTATGTCGAAACTATCAGCTAGCAATTTATACCAATGAAGTAGTGTTTTCTAATGTGTACGTGACATGAAAATTACCGATGATGATGTGTGTGAGCCGAAAATCAAGTGTACGTGGAGCATACGCATCATCGGTAATGGTGCTGGTGTCCTGACAACAGGGTTTCATAATAACTAACGAAAACACATTTAAGCATGCAATGCGATACGACCTGCAAGAATGTATGGAAAATGAAGTAATAACCGCAACATTTAAGAATATACATTTCTATATACGAGTCATACAGTTTTGGCATTTGAAATAGTACGAATCTTGGTTTTAGAAAATAGGGGCTACGGTGTTTTTAAGAAAATGTACGTCTTTCGAAAAATCCGCAGTATCTCTCGGCCTGTCTTTAAAATACTCACGATCGTCAGTTTTGAAAATAAGTATGACTCGAGCCCAGTCTATCATCTACCTAATAAACTGCAGGACTAAACTAAGAGACTAGTCGAAAGAGTAAGGAAATCCACCTAAAGTCCGAGTCGATATATTTAGTAGTTGGCGATCCCGCCTCAATAGCGTCATGTATGGTAAAATATATAATACGACATCCTCGAATCAAGAGTGCGGGTCAAACATCATATCTATACCTCGTATGGTAAAATCCATCGTACGGCATCCCAAATTGGGGTATGGGTCAAATATCACACATACCTCATTTTTCATATGGTATCATTATCATAATATCCTGAATCAGGGGTACCGTTCTATGGTCTAGTACATACCGATACCATCAAACATATATCCGCGTGTGAATAGAATCTCATCGCCCATCGATCCACTATAATATCATGTCGTATCTCATATTACGACCCAAATCACATAACTGATCTCACGGCATCATGCCCGATCATATCGACTCACCTCCAAGTATCATATACTATCCTCATCATCCTTGTATACGTATATGTATATATATATATGTACCAACGCATCCACACACACACATATACATATAAATATATACACCCAATTATATCACGTGTGTGCATGTGTGTGTGTACCTTACTCTAGGGTTTCGCAACTAAGAACTAAACTAAAAGCACTATCTTCCAATTACGCTAAAACTAACCCATGATCCCCTAAAGCTGTTCTTGCTGATTATCCACGTATCACAACACACACACACACACACACAGACACACACATCATATTCACATACTACACTACGAAACTGTGGGGGTGCTATACGCCATCCACCCGACTTTCCCTGTAGATATACATCTACTCACATTGATCCTTGCTTGCCGAAGTCGATGTCGCCATGCTCCTCCTTGTCATCCGAAGTCCACGTGAGGGTGCCTACACATATAAACACATAGTATCATAAACAGAATCGCGTACGAAAACCAAAACGGCACACGTATCACACATAGGTTAAAACCTATGGTCTACTCATGCAAATCAACCAAATAACCATCGACATCGACGTACAAACGCTAATCGATCGAGACAAAACACAATATCTAAAATTCAAGTCATTAGAAGTCACAAAACATAAAACAACAACTTAGAAAACTGGTTCCAGATTTTGGTTCAGGTAAAATTAGGCTAAACTAGCAGTACAGTGGGGTAGTATATGGGGTAATTGAGCTACAGAACTAATTCTAACACCAATACCCAAAATTTAACCGGCCACATTAACCTAAATTCCGAGCTGGCCGGCCTGGGATGCTTGTTCTGGGTTCGTCTCCTCAGGGTGGTCTCCTAGTGCTAAATGTAGGTCAATAGAGTTGCTAGTTTTTCTAGTAAAAGTTCCAGGTCATTCCAGATTCCCTGTATGCACAATTTATACACAAAACCGACACGGAAGTTTCAAATTTCAAGTTTCAGGGTCTCGGCTCTGTTTGATTTAGGTTTTTAACACTAAGGGGGGTTTGTAGTTACCAATTACACCCAATTGCACCATCCCAACTCATGAAAAGCCATAACCCTCATCTTGGAATTTTCAAAGCTCACTAATCTATACTTAATCAATTCCAAACTAACAATAGAAGTTAAGAAACTCAAATACTAAACTAATAGTGCAGGAAATACCTCATTTGGCAACTCAAGAATTTTCTTGAGTTGCCCCAAGTGCTCCAAAATCTTGTCTTGTTTAGTCCCCTATGCTTGTAGTGAGCTTGTGCATGGTTTTTGTGAAGGGGATGTATGGTTTTAATATGGTTTTGGTGGTGTTGTGAGGAGGTAGAGGAGGTAGGGGAAAGAGGGCAGCCAAGGTGAGGAGAAGGAGAAGAAAATGATGAAATGATGAATGAATAACAAATGAGCCATGGTCAATTGACCCTTCACCCTCTCTCTCTCTCTTGCCTATATCTTAAGCCATGCCATAATTCTTTATTCTATTTCTTTTCTTTTATCCTTTTTTTTCTTTTTCAAACCAAAAGAAAATAAAACCCATATACATATAAAAGAAAAAACAAGATGCTATGGTTCACACAAATTGAAAAATGTGTTTTGAAACATGACATGGTGCATATCATATGCCTAACTAGGCTTGATGCATGATTAATAATAATTAGTCAAGCTTAGGCATAAACTTGTATATATTTAATTGTATAAAATTTATAAAGCGTCTAAATCATATAATATTCTTTCAAAATCAACACTCAAATGTAATTTTCCAATATTTTTCCAATTTATTGGTATATGATCATACCATATCATTAAAACCAATCTCCATACTTAAAATATTCATAATATTTATTTTTTTGATTTATTTAAATTCCAAAATATAATATTTTATTTTTCTGAAATGTTACAATAACCACAACCAAAGAAATTAGTTACACATAATGAAAAGAAAGCAAGAAACAAAAGAAGCAAGTAAACAAAACAATAGCAAAAGCAATATTATTAGCACTTGAAGTTGAGGTACAAGATATTGGTAACTTGTTCAACCTCCATATTGAAGCTCTCAAGAGAAAGCTTCAAGAGGGAAGAAGAAGAGACCAAGTTAAAGCCCACACAACTTTCAAGCCTAAACCAAAAATAAACTAGAAATGGGTATATACTATGCATCCTCTTGCTCAATATTTGTTCTGGTATTTATAGGCTCAACTCCAGAATAAACAAACAATATAGATGGACTGATGTGACCCTGAGAAATGACCAGAAGAAAAATGAGGATGATTGGACCAAGGGGGGCCTGCGGGGCCGGATTTTCATGGGGGGCTCGCCGGTTTGGATCCGAGCAAATGGGCTCGTTTTGCTGTGGTGATCTTTAGTTCACTCCACAATCTCTCTGGTGCTGTTTGATTTCTTTTTAATAACCTGGTTTGCACTAAATAATTTGGAGGGAAACATGAAGCATTGTATCACATCATAACTTTATGCATTTAACACACATAACCTCACATGTGCCCACCACTTGCGCAATTCATCATTTGTGTGTGCCAAGGCAGCCTCACCATGGTCCATGTACCAAAGAGCATGTGCACACTTGCATTGTGTTGGACTAAAAATATGTACACATGTTTATTTGCAAAAAGAACTCTTTGGGTATCGGTCGGTTTTCTGTTCTGCTTGCCGTGTCGACTCCCAAACGTTATATCCATGATTTTGAATGTGTTTCCAGTATTTTATCACGAACGCCTGTAATATGTAATTACTGAGCAGACACAGGTTAAAAGTACCGATATATAACAAAATAGATAATGAATGAGCGGTATTAAAATGCAGTTTTCTGAGATGAACAAATACCCCCAAACTTATCTCTTGCTCGTCCCGAGAAAAACAAAAAATCCTAGCCTCATTTTCGTAGGGAACGCTATTGCACTGAGCATGTGCAATAAGCCGTTAAACCTCTAGGTGTCCCTAGTAGGAGGAGTGTTGTCTCCTGAGGGTTTTCAGCGGATTACACCCATAAAATCCAGTCAAGTTAGCATAGTGGAGAAACTGTTGATTCTAATCTTAAGTTTAGAAATCAAAGTTAGAAGTTCTATTACCCAAGTTAGAAACGTTAAACCCTATTTTTCACTCCTCACAATTTGTTTAACATAAGTTTATACGCGTCTTTATGTGATTGTGCGGATAGTGTCGATAAGTTTTTAAGAACTTGATTAGGGTCATCATGTTATAAGTATGGACCAGGATAGACTTCTAAAGGATCACACGAGTTTGAAAGGAGCTAATATTTTCTCAAATTTCATTCTCCAGTTAGGTTTCAAGTCTGAATTTATATCATTTTTAACAGAGAACCTAAGTCTTATTTTTCACTCCTACCATTTACCTGTTTTTGTTCATACACACCTTTCGTTATCGTGCAAAATGTCTTTATAAATATAAACTTTCATATCTCCGTAAAAAAAACTGTTTTATAAGAAAACTCGTCTCCGCCAAGATTATTCTCCTACAAAGAACCGTGAGGATTTTTAATTCGGAGAGAACACTTACTTACCTTGTTTTATTTGGCGATTGGAAACTTAGCGGCTTTGGGTCAATGACTCTCAAACCAGATAGTTTTAGGGCATTAGGTGTGGAGACACCCCAAGGACTTAATTACCCAAGTTACCAAGGTTACAAAACAAAAGACTCATTTTATTTAAAATATTCTGAACTTAGTGAAAACGGAGATATAACCAGCATTTCTTTCAAATCCGAAGACGTTATATATGGATAAGATGTGTAATTACTCCAACAAGGTTCCAGATGTGTTATTTTTCAGACTTGTAGCTTCATATTAAAACCTCAATAATACCCTTCATATTCACCTTACTTTATGAACTATTCTTGATATTACTTAACTCAGAACAAACCTGTTTGATCTTAAAGATGTTTATCAATTTTAAAAGTTTTACAGACATGTCAGACTTTCATCAAATTCTCAAAAACATACGACACATGTAAAGTGTTTTAAAAGACGTATATCAGTTATGGTTAAACACAAAGGAGGGTTATTTTTCGGGTCGTCAGTTTCACAAAAAGGATTTAGTTATTTCTAACTTATCAACCGAACCGTTAGCATTCGAATCTAAGTTCCCCCGCTAGCTAATATGACAATCAAGTTTTTATATTTTTGGGAAATTTTTTCAATTTTTATGTTTTTTTAACATGTATGCAATGCAGAATATACACATGATGCAGCAAAACAAACGCAGTGCTCACCCCCAAACCTGAGTTTTACGATGTTCTTATCGTTGCCTCCATCTCCGGTAGCTAGACTTAGACATCAGGATGCGAATTTATTCAAAGAAAGAAAAAACCTAAGACTAATTATAGTATATACAGTTTAAAAGATTGGGTTAGTCCAGAAATTAATACCAGCCATTTAAAAATTTCGTCAATATAGTGCAAGGGCTGGTAAAAGAATATGTATATAACAAAAAAGAAAAAGAAAAAACAAATGTATATGTTAGTTGTTAGTGAAAGGCCTGGGCGTGTAAAAATAGGGATCGGAAGATGTTGAAGGTGAAGATGAAGTTTTGAAGAGGTCAAAGAATTGCTTTCCGAATGAATTGAATTTTCAAGACGCACATGTTGAGTTTCGAAGTCAAGTTCGCGTAAAAATTGGAGTTCATCCGCAAAAAGTTCAGAAAAGGAAAGGTTCATAGGATGATCCCAAATTGTTCCTAACTTAAACTCACAAAGAATATCAAGTTCATCAGCAAATATCTCTTCAAAACTAGACATGAAAGAATGTTTTTCAATACTGCCTTCCTCCCTATCATCTTCTACAATCTTATTCTCATCGTTACAACTCACAATTCCCAAAACAAGTTCTCCCTCATCATATTCACAACTGGGTAGGTATATGTCATCTAAAAAAGTAGGTTCCCACACTAACGTTTCTTCCGAAACAATATCAACTGGTGATACAAAATTGTGGGTTCCTGATCATTGATTTCCTCTAACAATTTATCACAACCATACCCAAAAAATTGACAAGATCTCTCTTCTAAAATTTGAGCGCAACAATCAGTCGGTGAAAGATTTTCCTCTTCAAGTAGGATATCGGTTAATTCAACCTCAAGATTATAAGTGACTAGAGGCTCAATAGGTACTTGAAGGCTAGTGTTAGACTGACTCAGAAGGTTTTCTTGTGTGTCCTGATAACACTTAGTCAATTCATTCGCATCATCATCAATGAAATCATCAAAATTCAATTGATCGTTTATCTTACTCGGGTGACTTTCTAGATGATAGATATTGACACTATGTGGTTCTAATTGACTGTGTTCACTCTCTAGAATCCTCACAGCTACATGCTCTTCAATTCTAGCCAATGATTGAGCTTGAGCGTGAAACAATTGCTCAGACTGCTGTATAAATAGGGCTAGTGTCACAGCTGTTTGATTCTTGACCGCAATCATTACTTCAATACCCTTCTCTAAAGCGGTCAACTTAGCATCCATCTCACTATCATTCCCTAATGATGGCTTAATTGTTTCAGGTTGGGAGGGTTGTGACGGTGGTGATGCTAAAGCTGTTACCTTGTCGACCTCTTTTTCTAAATTTTCAATCATTCGATCTAGGGTTGAAGTAGGACTGGGTTCAAGAGTATTAGGTGGGTGACCATTATCAAAACTCTGGGACGGCTGGCCACCCCCTAGAAAAGGACAATTTTCATGAATGTGGGAAGAATTTTGGCAATTTGTATAAACGAATTGGGACTGAGTGTAAACAAAAGAATAAGTATCGTGAAAAATTGAATTGAATTGTGTATCACCCATATTAACAGGAATTCACAAATATCACAAAAACCAAGAGTATCACACCCCTAACAGTCTATGTTATGCTAAGTCAACTAGACCTGCTCAAGAATCTGATTGTCGAAATAAAACTGTGTCGAGAAACTGGCTCAAGATATACGGATCACGAAGCCAGGTAATTGCAGAGATAAGGGAAGGTTATCCAACGCTTTCACTAAGTTCCTTAATTAGAATAACCCTTTCTCATGAACACTTTGCCTAGACACCCCGTGAACGATATACTGTTAAGCGGTGTTCTAAACACAGTTAATTTCTCCTAATGAGCGCGAAGTCCTTAAAGTCAAAGTTCTAGTTGATTTTAAATTACTGTGGGTATGCAAGAATGCAGTTTTGTGATTTGTGGGCTATGGAAAAAGGTGATAAAATCCTTTACCGTATCTTGTTTGGTCATGCCCTTATTATCCGTATTAAGATGCAAATGTGCAATCAATAAAAGAATTCAAGAATCAAGCAATTTACACAATTCTTTTTCTGTTTTAGGCCTAAGCGCTGCAACAATTACGGGTTAGTTCTCTGTGCAATTGGTGGCATTATTGTGCGAAGAATCCTACAGAAGATAGAATATTGGAATTCGTCAGATTTGAGCGAAGGTGTTAGAAAATACGTACCGATGCAATTTTGGGTTAAGAAACCCCCTTTGAAGTGAATACGGGTATTTGAATGTTTGCTTGCATGGGTCAAACTACCCGGATCTTTGGCACTATACTTTACTAACGTTTTGCAATTGAAATATCGGAAAATACGATATTTAGTGTCAAAAAGCGATATATATGCCCCAATTCATGTACACACAAAATTACAAAAATCAAACAATACTAATAGATTACTGACAAGACACTGGAGATAACACAAGAAACAGAAATCAAAAACACCGTGAATGGGCCGGCGAGATCGGAATTTTCATCAATGTTGCCGGCCACATGCAGAGTATTTGTGTTCGAATTTTGTGTGGCTCTTCCAAGCTATATTAGTAGTCTGCTAGTATACTTTAATTTTTTAATTTAAGTTTAGGGTGATAGCAGGTTTTAAGGACAGAGAACAAAGTGTTAGAAATGAATGTGTTTTGTTAGTTTTGAAAAAATTGAGTTAAAAATTAGTGAGTTAGTACGAACTAGAAATAACAATTCCTAATAACTACCAACTCTCCGGCAACGGCGCCAAAAACTTATTAGGAATTCACCCGCGCACGCAAACGCATATGTTTTGGAAAAGAAAATGTTTTAAGGAAATGAATGCGCACGCGAGCTCGTTCTCGTTTTAAAATTTATAAACCGCAAGTGCACGACGCGTTGTAGCAAGCCGACAAGTATGGGTCGATCCGCAGAGAATTGTGTATTATGTTTTGTTGTTTAAGGTTCAACAAATAACGAATGGTTTGGTTTGTCACAAAAATATAAAATACGAAAACAAGGAAAACAAGTTAAGAAAGAAGTGATTGTGGTTTTGGCTCGGAAGGACGAATCGCGACGATTCCTTCGACGTTCCCTTGTTCATGAGTTTTCCGTTCTTGTGTCGATCTCGGCACGAAGCATGACTCATCAAGGCGGTAGTGAGGCACAAGTCGTCAAATTGCCGATATTCGACGCAAACACGAAATGAGTCCGTTTTGTTCACTTACCGTTTGTATGTCCAAGCTTGGGGTATCAACACTAAGCACGAGGGTTAGCAAGCATACGACAACATCAAAAACACAAAGTAGCGAGTGAGAGCAAATAGTTTTAGTGCTAACTTTACTAAGGGTTTGTGATAGTATAGGGTATATGAAAAGTGAGGGTTTGTCAAGCACTTGGTCACAAAATACCGTATCTAAACTTAGCAAATTTAACACCAAATTGACTTTAACTTAAACATTGTGAAATGGGGAAAGAGAGTGGGTATGGTATATGAAGAGGTTACAAAGTATCCATGGTTTCAAAATACCATATCGCATCAATACATAAACAATCTTTAAGTTAGAATCAAGTTATAAGGACATTAAACATGAACTAGAGGAGGAGGAAGGCAAGACCTTTCGTCTCATTTCCTCACCATAACCACAACCAAAGAAATTAGTTACACATAATGAAAAGAAAGCAAGAAACAAAAGAAGCAAGTAAACAAAACAATAGCAATAGCAATATTATTAACACTTGAAGTTGAGGTACAAGATATTGGTAACTTGTTCAACCTCCATAATGAAGCTCTCAAGAGAAAACTTCAAGAGGGAAGAAGAAGAAGAGACCAAGTTAAAGCTCACACAACTCTCAAGCCTAAACAAAAAATAAACTAGAAATGGGTGTATACTATGCATCCTCTTGCTCAATATCTGTTCCGGTATTTATAGGCTCAACTCCAGAATAAACAAACAATATAGATGGACTGATATGACCCTAAGAAATGACCAGAAGAAAAATGAGGATGATTGGAGCAAGGGGGCCGGCGGCGCCGGATTTTCATGGGGGGCCTGCCGGTTTAGATCCGAGCACATGGGCTCGTTTTGCTATGGTTATCTTTAGTTCACTCCACAATCTCTCTGGTGCTGTTTGATTTCTTTTTAATAACCTGGTTTGCACTAAGGAATTTGGAGGGAAACATGAAGTATTATATCACATCACAACTTTATGCATTTAACACACATCACCTTACATGTGCCCACTACTTGCACAATTCATCATTTATGTGTGCCAAGGTAGCCCCACCATGGTCCATGTACCAAAGAACATGCGCATACTTGCATTGTGTTGGACCAAAAATATGTACACATGTTTATTTGCAAAAAGAACTCTTTGGACATCGGTCGGTTTTCTGTTTTGCTTGCCGTGTCGACTCCCAAACGTTATATCTGTGATTTTGAATGTGTTTCTAGTATTTTATCACGAATGCCTGTAATCTGTAATTACTGAGCAGACACAGGTTAAAAGTACCGATATATAACAAAATAGATAATGAATGAGCGGTATTAAAATGCAGTTTTCTGAGATGAACAGTCCCTCAGAATTGTGAACGGAGCACATGTTGTGCCGCCGTCGTCAGAGAATATCACCTGGTGTTGCCAAGTGACAACACTGTGATTTTGAACAACTGTTACTATGTACCATTTATGCTTTGCAATATTATATCAGTTTCTTTACTAGATAAAGATGGATATAATTTCGTTCTAAATAGAAATATCATGAATATTTTGTTAGTGTATATGCCCTAGAGGCCATTACTGTATCATACTGGTTTGTATATTACTTAATGGATGCTTGGGATATTCACCTTGTATATACAATCTTGCTCAAAATAGTAGTATGCTACTTGGTTTGTTTCTACTTCAATGTGTACATGTGTTTATTTTTGTATATCGCCTATACACATTAGTAGAGCCCTTAGGATCTTTGCTTGATTACCAGCGATGTGATGGCCGTCACACTAGTGGGGCTGGGTAATCTATAAGCACATCCTTATGCAGGTCCCTGGTCGCAGGACTATCGAGACAGGGCATCGATACTCCGGAGTAGACCAGCGCATGCGCTTCTCATCCCAGTGTGGGAGACGGTCTGTCCCACAGCCGTCAGTACGTCGTACTTGAGATAGTATGCGGGTGCTCGTTAGGTTACGGGTACACTGGACAGGACTCGTCGGGAACTGACTAGTTGGTATTATACCTATCGTCAGTTATCAGTTCCCAGGTGACATGAGTACAGCTTAGTCCGCTGACTTGACACTGTCACTTCGCCTCGGGTGTGTTCCCACTGTACTTTGATCACTACCCTACCACGGCTCAAAGGAGTCGTGCAAACAGGCGGTGGTTGGGTGCAGTCCCGAAGCACTTGGAGGCAGTGACGGTTAGACAGGATTCGTCTCTCCCGGTATTGGGGGTTGACATCGCGCTGTGTCTAGGAGAGCCATTACACGAGTAGTCCCTGGCCAGGGCAAACGAGATATACTGGTAGGTTTCCAGTGTTATCTCAGGGTGTATTGGGCTTCACTCCGGCACGACTTGTACCGCTATTGGGGGACTGACGTTTACCGCCCCCTAGGCCCGCCATGCGATGTATCAGACGAACAGACCGGACTGTACGGAGAATGTCACACTCAGGCTCAGTAGGAGTTCAGATGGGTTTCGCCTCGTCGGTCTTCTTGTCGGCATTACCTGGGGACCGTTACGCACAGCTAGTGCCGCTTGCGGTCTGTGGTTAAACCCACTGCCAGCGTAGTGTCGAGTCTTTAGAGTCCCACACAGAAAGCTTTTCGCCTTTAGGCAAAAGAGTAGAGGTCGCATGGTATTGCGACAGGTCGCATGGTTTTGCGACAGGGTTCGGTCACATCCGTGCACTTGTGCACGTACAGTGTCCGGACAGTTTACACTAGCGGGCTTTGGTTTAAGCCAGATCCTAGTGTACCTTATGGGATTGGATTTATCCAGTTTGCATTCGTGTTCCTCGGAACGCGGATGCGGGTGTGTATGCACAGTTGACAGGGAGGCACAGACAAAGGATTCTCATTAGGGTTGTTGACAGTTGACCGTTGACTTTTTGACTTTTTGCTCAACCCTAATGAGAATATGATATGTGATTAACTATTATATTAATTAAGTATTATGGTGATATGGTTGTTGACTTGTTGACTTTTGTTGACTTGTTGACTTTGGTGACTTGTTGACTTTTGTTGACTTGTTGACCGGTTGACTAGGCTTGACTAGTTGACCATCATGATAACCATGGTTATCATTTCATGCCAAAGACTTTTTCTTGCTTGTTCATTTGAGTAAAATGAGTGCATGACATGATAAGGTTATGGTTACTTCAACCATCACATAAGACTTTTGTTGATATGATGAGTTATCATTGCTTTGGATTATGAGAGGGTGAGAGAGAAAAGAGAGCCTCATTCTTTCTTGCTCATTCTCTCTCTTGTTCTTGAGCTCTCCTCTTGCTCTCACCCTCAACCTCTTCCTCCCTCTCTTGATCTATGGTTCTCTTGTCTCATGAGTTGAGAATCAAGAACCATAGATAAAATCCCATTCTAAATCATCTCTACTCATTCTAGTTCACTAGGTTTAGCAAACCAAGTGAACTAGTTTCTTCAAAGAACGAAGAAGGAGCTAAAGGTTGGAGCTTTCAAGTGGATCTATCTTCGGCGTACGGAGACAACGAGAAGGAGCCATCGAACCTCCATCGGAGCTTGAAGAGAAGGAGTTCAAATTTAGGTATAACCATCTTCATCCGAGTAGCTAAATATCTTTAGCTTAGTTTGCTAGTTTTAGTTTAGACAACGATCCCGACCATAGTTTAGTCCATGTTGCCTCTTGCGATAAAAATTCGTTTTTTATACCGTTTCCGCCTCCCCGTAAGAACCGGGGGTCGCAACGTGGACTTACAGTGGTATCAGAGCCTAACTAAACTTAAACTAGCTTGGTAGTGAAGTGTAACGAAGTTCGGAACCGAAAAAAATCACAAAACCGGATAATCACAAAAACTGAGTTTCTGTTGAAATTTTTTCTGCTCAAAATGAAAAACTTTATACTCCTAAATTCGGCTCAGGGTTTTGTGTGAACACCCAAGAAAAACGATACAGTGATTCGCCTAAAGTGCCGCGCTTCCGCCGCGTGATCCTTCTTAGACGCCGCGGAACCGCCGCGACTTGGTGTCTTCTCTGCATCGTTTTTCGTGCAGTGTGTTTGTGTGTTGGTTTTGGGATTTTTAAAATATATTATATGTGCCCAGATTTTCCAGAAAAGAAATTTCCTTTTGGGGTCCTATAATTCCGTATTTTTCCTGAACTTCACTGCACTTTGACTATGATGGTTATATCTGTGATGCTTGCATGTATTGAACGTCGGCTAATCGCTATAAGTCGATTAGTCGGGGTTATACATGATCTGTAATGTGCTGGAATGTGTATATGAATGTGTTGGACTGTCGCGGGTGAATAGCCGGGGTGGATGTGAGATGAGCTTTTGTTTTTCTTTCATTCATTGTAAATGTAAATTGATGTAATAATTATTATTTGTTTGACCGCACAACCGGGTCGGGGTTGTAGCCGTCATTGTATAATTCTTTTTACTGTTTTTGCTCCTAGGATAGACCCATGGAGGGGTGCACAAACTACCGAGTACTTGGCGGGTAGTTTGCCGCACCCGTAGGGGTCTTGGGTGGGGTATTTGGCTATTCACCGCGACCGTGTTATCCGCTTTTCGTTTCAGGCTCGAAAGGATTGCGGATTGCTAGTATATCCAATGCATTCATCTGTGATCTGTAATGTCTATCATTGCTTATTATTTAGGCGTTGCTTATGTTTTACAGACGCGCTAGCCCAGCCCCCGCTCTGTCGTTAGTTAAGTAACCTAACGGGTAATGACGGGGCCCAGTGGCGAATGCGAATGGCATAAGCGTACGTCATATTTTGGTTGTTTTCTGCAATGGTAGGGTTAAATGATGGGACGCATTAAAAGAACTAATGCAAGAATATCACGCATTAAAAGAACTAATGCAAGATAATAAACCAAGTTAAAGTCGTTGGAACACTTTCGAAAAACCACTCGGTTCTTTTCAAAACAAACTTTTAAAATACGGAGTTTGAGCCACTCCATTTAAAAGCTATCTCGTTCCATCGACCATATCAAGTTCACTAAGTTCACGGTTTTGCCAAAACCATCCGTAGCCCTCCGTCGTTTCACATGAATAGTCAATAGTATTCAAGCTGTGTATGTTGGCCAAAGTCAAGGCACAGTGATTGGTAGCTATTGGGTGTTCATGTGTAGCATAGATAGATGCGTTGGTTTGGGACAGTCGTACTGCCATTTTGGCCAAAGTCAAGGGTAGGTACGGATGGATCCAAATTAACCTGGATAATGACGGGTAGAACTTGACATGTGACTTATGATATTTTGGCCAAAGTCAAGGTCATAAGAGCATGGGGCAAAAATCCACATCGGGAGTTTCATAAGTACTGAAACTTGCTAGATTTGCATACCATTTGGAGTGTGATGATTCTGGTAGGATTCCTTCAGTTTCGTCACGCAATGATATTTGGATCCCGATCCTACTGTGAGTATATGCTACTCCTCGGGAAATTTCTCACTTAACGATCAATGCTATAAACCTAGTAGGTGCCTAGAAAGGTGTTAGCGGGGCTACGCCCCCAGGGAAAAGAGGTTCTCTAATTAAGGAACTTCGCGAAAGCGTTGGAAAACCTCCCTCGAAGTACCGACACCGGCCTGGCTGAACGGTTAAGCAAGTATTGTACGGTGGGATTGATCCTGACTAATTCTTCCTTTATGGTTTGAGGAGGGATTCGAGAAACAGTGGGAGCCATCCTGTTTAGACAAACTAAAAACCACTCTAAACTTGCAAGAGCATCATGCTGAGTGTTTCTTCTTCTCTCTCCTAATTGCAGCGACCAATCAACATGACTGGACTTAAGTTACTCCTAGATAAAAACAAACTGACAGGGCCAAACTACAAAGATTGGCTCAGGAATGTCAAGATAGCAATCACTTATGACAAGCTGGGGTATCTTCTTACCACCAAAGCTCCCCCTGTCCCTGGTCCAACTTCCAGCGTCGCGGATAAGGAAATCCGCAAGACTTGGGAGATTGATAGCGCGAAGGCCAAGTGCCTCCTGCTTGCCTCGATGGACAACGAACATCAGAGGAGGCATGAGAATATGGACATGGAGTCCATATTGCTCCATACAAAAGAACTGTATGGAGAGCAATCACGTATCGCAAGATACGAAGCGTCGAAAAAGTTATTTTCGACAAGAATGGCCGTCGGATCATCAGTAGCCGAGCATGTGCTAAAGATGATCGGCTTCATTGAGGAGCTCGCTGACCTAGGGATCACATTGGAGAGTGAGCTATATACGGATATAGTTCTCCAGTCCCTTCCTTCCACTTACGCCCAGTTTATACTGAACTTCAACCTACAAGAAAAGGAGGTTGAACTATCAGAGCTCCTCAACATGCTGAGGAGCGCAGAGGGCACCCTACAGAAAGGTAGGGAAACATCCACTTTGTTTGTAGGAGGATCATCTTCTTCTAGGTCCAAGGCGAAAGCCAAGGGAAAGAAGAAGAAGGCCCCCGCCAAACCAAGGGGCGGTGTTGGTAAAGTGGATACGAAGGGAAAAGGCAAAGCAACAAAGATAGCGGGGAAGCTTGTGGATAAGGAAGAATGCTTCTATTGTCATAAGAAAGGACACTGGAAGAATGATTGCAGGGCCTGGAAGGCCAGAACACAGGAATTGAAGCAGGTTGCAGCTTCAGCTTCAGGTGTGTATGTTATTGAAAACTGTCTTTCAATAAACTCTACTTCCTGGGTATTGGATACCGGATCAGGATCTCATATCTGTAATTCTTTGCAGGCGTTGAGAAACCGTAGTGTTTTGAAAGCAGGTGACATGACCCTCAGAGTTGCAAACGGAGCTAGCATGGATGCTAAAGCCGTGGGGGACTATCACCTGGGAATGTCAGATGGACATGTTTTGGTTTTGCGTAATTGCTTTTTTGTACCCAACGCAACTTGTAATATCATTTCTGTATCTTTAGTTTCTAAAGAAGGTTATGAATTTGCGTTTGTAAGTAATGTTGTAAACATTCACCTTAATCAAGTTTTGATTGGGTCAGGTACATTGAGTAATGGTATATACGTGTTAAACCAACCACAGATTTTCAACGTCCAGAATACACACAAAAGAAAGTCTCCAGAAATAAATCAGACTTTCTTATGGCATTGTAGATTGGGTCACATCAATGAGAGAAGGTTGACTAAGTTACATACAGAAGGATATTTGAATGCGTTCGAATATCAATCGTATGCCACTTGTCAATCTTGTCTCAAAGGAAAGATGACAAAGACTCCGTTTACTGGACAAGGAGTAAGAGCGAGCGAGCTCTTGGGACTCGTACACAGTGACGTGTGCGGTCCAATGTCTACACATGCCCGAAGCGGACATTCTTACTTCATTACTTTTACGGATGACTTCTCAAGGTACGGTTATGTCTTCTTAATGAAACATAAGTCCGAGGCCTTTGGAAAATTCCAGGAGTATAAGAATGAAGTAGAGAAACAGACCGGCAAAAGTATTAAGATTCTAAGATCGGATCGAGGTGGAGAATACTTAAGTGCCGAGTTCCTGGACTATTTAAAAGAGAACGGAATTCTCTCTCAGCTTACTCCTCCATACACCCCGCAACATAACGGTGTATCGGAGAGACGGAACCGCACCCTATTGGATATGGTGCGGTCCATGATGAGTAACGCTGAGTTACCGCGATCATTCTGGGGGTATGCGCTAGAATCAGCCGCATACCTTTTGAACCGAGTTCCCACTAAGACTGTGCCTACCACGCCATTTGAGATGTGGTGTGGGAAGAGACCCCATCTTAATCACATTAAGATATGGGGAAGTCCAGCTTTTGTCAAAAAGCAGCATACGGACAAGCTCGAGGCACGCTCAGTACTGTGCAAGTTTGTGGGATATCCAAAGAATTCCAAGGGATATTTCTTCTACTGTGAAGAGGAACAAAAAGTTCTTGTTTCTCGACATGCCCACTTTCTAGAACACCAGTTCATAGAAAAAGAAATAAGTGGGAGCGCAGTAGAACTGGAAGAAATTCCAGAACCACAGACTGTTACTGAAAGCTTGATGGAACCAGAGGGTTCAACAGAACAGGACATTCCTACGCCGCTCCGCAGGAGTAGTAGGCAGTCTCATCCGCCCGAGAGATACTACGGTTTTCTCATAGACGGGGATAGAGAGGATTGCATCATAGATTATGATGAGCCTACTAGCTTCCAGCAGGCCGTTCAGAGCGTTGACTCAGTGAAATGGCTGGATGCAATGCGGACCGAAATGGAGTCCATGTACACCAACAAGGTATGGACGTTGGACATTGCTCCAGACGGGGTAAAACCCGTAGGATGCAAGTGGATCTTCAAAAGGAAGATTGGTGTAGATGGACAGGTTGAGACCTATAAAGCTAGGCTGGTAGCAAAGGGTTTTCGTCAAAGACCTGGCTTGGACTACGACGAAACCTTTTCTCCAGTAGCCATGCTGAAATCCATTCGGATCCTTCTTGCCATTGCTGCCTTCCACGATTATGAGATCTGGCAAATGGACGTAAAGACAGCTTTTCTAAATGGAAATTTAGAGGAGTGTGTCTATATGGACCAGCCAGAGGGTTTCATTCAGAGTGGGAGCAGCGGAAAGGTGTGCAAGTTGCTTAAGTCCATCTATGGACTAAAGCAGGCATCGCGGAGTTGGAACATCTGCTTTGATGAGACGGTCAAAGAATTTGGCTTTATCAAAAATCCAGATGAACCATGCATCTATAGTAGATTTGTAGCGAGAACTGTAGTATTCCTCGTTTTATACGTGGATGACATTCTCTTAATAGGAAATGACATTCCTATGCTACAATCTGTCAAGGGGTTCTTGTCACACAGGTTCTCCATGAAAGACCTGGGTGATGCCTCATACATTCTGGGTATCCGGATCTACCGTGACAGATCCAAGAGGATATTAGGACTTTCACAGTCCAGGTACATCGACACCATACTGAAGAGATTCAGTATGGAAGATTCCAAGCGCGGTAATCTACCGGCTTGTCACGGGATCACCCTCTCTAAAGAGATGTCTCCCAAGACTGATTTGGAGAGGGATCGCATGTCTATTATACCCTACGCTTCTGCGGTAGGCTCTATAATGTATGCGATGTTGTGTACCAGGCCGGATGTAGCTTATGCACTGAGTGTGGTAAGCCGGTATCAGTCTAACCCTGGGGAGAAACACTGGATAGCGGTAAAGAACATTCTCAAGTACCTGAGAAGGACTAAGGAGATGTTCTTGGTGTATGGCGGAAAAGACCTCCAGATCGAGGCCTTTGCTGACTCCAGCTTCCAGAGTGACAAGGATGATTCCAAGTCCATGTCGGGTTTTGTCTTTACCCTCAATGGAGGGGCGGTGTGTTGGAAGAGTTCCAAACAGGAAACCGTTGCAGACTCGACGATGGAAGCGGAATACATCGCTGCATCTGATGCCGCAAAAGAAGCTGTCTGGATAAGGAAGTTCTTGAAAGAACTTCAGGTGGTTCCGTCCATTGTTGATCCAATACCTCTGTATTGCGACAACAACGGGGCTATAGCTTTAGCGAAGGAACCCAGGTCCCATCAGAGATCCAGGCACATCTTAAGGCGGTATCACTTGATCAGGGAGATCGTAGATCGCCAGGAGATCGAGGTTCGGAGAGTCGCTTCAGAAGATAACACTGCTGATCCATTCACCAAGGCCCTGCCCCAGACTCAGTTCGAGCGGCTGATCGAGATGATAGGTCTTCGATACGCCAGTACATGGCCTTAGTGCAAGTGGGAGATTGTTAGTGTATATGCCCTAGAGGCCATTACTGTATCATACTGGTTTGTATATTACTTAATGGATGCTTGGGATATTCACCTTGTATATACAATCTTGCTCAAAATAGTAGTATGCTACTTGGTTTGTTTCTACTTCAATGTGTACATGTGTTTATTTTTGTATATCGCCTATACACATTAGTAGAGCCCTTAGGATCTTTGCTTGATTACCAGCGATGTGATGGCCGTCACACTAGTGGGGCTGGGTAATCTATAAGCACATCCTTATGCAGGTCCCTGGTCGCAGGACTATCGAGACAGGGCATCGATACTCCGGAGTAGACCAGCGCATGCGCTTCTCATCCCAGTGTGGGAGACGGTCTGTCCCACAGCCGTCAGTACGTCGTACTTGAGATAGTATGCGGGTGCTCGTTAGGTTACGGGTATACTGGACAGGACTCGTCGGGAACTGACTAGTTGGTATTATACCTATCGTCAGTTATCAGTTCCCAGGTGACATGAGTACAGCTTAGTCCGCTGACTTGACACTGTCACTTCGCCTCGGGTGTGTTCCCACTGTACTTTGATCACTACCCTACCACGGCTCAAAGGAGTCGTGCAAACAGGCGGTGGTTGGGTGCAGTCCCGAAGCACTTGGAGGCAGTGACGGTTAGACAGGATTCGTCTCTCCCGGTATTGGGGGTTGACATCGCGCTGTGTCTAGGAGAGCCATTACACGAGTAGTCCCTGGCCAGGGCAAACGAGATATACTGGTAGGTTTCCAGTGTTATCTCAGGGTGTATTGGGCTTCACTCCGGCACGACTTGTACCGCTATTGGGGGACTGACGTTTACCGCCCCCTAGGCCCGCCATGCGATGTATCAGACGAACAGACCGGACTGTACGGAGAATGTCACACTCAGGCTCAGTAGGAGTTCAGATGGGTTTCGCCTCGTCGGTCTTCTTGTCGGCATTACCTGGGGACCGTTACGCACAGCTAGTGCCGCTTGCGGTCTGTGGTTAAACCCACTGCCAGCGTAGTGTCGAGTCTTTAGAGTCCCACACAGAAAGCTTTTCGCCTTTAGGCAAAAGAGTAGAGGTCGCATGGTATTGCGACAGGTCGCATGGTTTTGCGACAGGGTTCGGTCACATCCATGCACTTGTGCACGTACAGTGTCCGGACAGTTTACACTAGCGGGCTTTGGTTTAAGCCAGATCCTAGTGTACCTTATGGGATTGGATTTATCCAGTTTGCATTCGTGTTCCTCGGAACGCGGATGCGGGTGTGTATGCACAGTTGACAGGGAGGCACAGACAGCGGATTCTCATTAGGGTTGTTGACAGTTGACCGTTGACTTTTTGACTTTTTGCTCAACCCTAATGAGAATATGATATGTGATTAACTATTATATTAATTAAGTATTATGGTGATATGGTTGTTGACTTGTTGACTTTTGTTGACTTGTTGACTTTGGTGACTTGTTGACTTTTGTTGACTTGTTGACCGGTTGACTAGGCTTGACTAGTTGACCATCATGATAACCATGGTTATCATTTCATGCCAAAGACTTTTTCTTGCTTGTTCATTTGAGTAAAATGAGTGCATGACATGATAAGGTTATGGTTACTTCAACCATCACATAAGACTTTTGTTGATATGATGAGTTATCATTGCTTTGGATTATGAGAGGGTGAGAGAGAAAAGAGAGCCTCATTCTTTCTTGCTCATTCTCTCTCTTGTTCTTGAGCTCTCCTCTTGCTCTCACCCTCAACCTCTTCCTCCCTCTCTTGATCTATGGTTCTCTTGTCTCATGAGTTGAGAATCAAGAACCATAGATAAAATCCCATTCTAAATCATCTCTACTCATTCTAGTTCACTAGGTTTAGCAAACCAAGTGAACTAGTTTCTTCAAAGAACGAAGAAGGAGCTAAAGGTTGGAGCTTTCAAGTGGATCTATCTTCGGCGTACGGAGACAACGAGAAGGAGCCATCGAACCTCCATCGGAGCTTGAAGAGAAGGAGTTCAAGTTTAGGTATAACCATCTTCATCCGAGTAGCTAAATATCTTTAGCTTAGTTTGCTAGTTTTAGTTTAGACAACGATCCCGACCATAGTTTAGTCCATGTTGCCTCTTGCGATAAAAATTCGTTTTTTATACCGTTTCCGCCTCCCCGTAAGAACCGGGGGTCGCAACGTGGACTTACATATTTACCTCAATCAGGTATTGGTTGCAGAAGGTACATTATGTAATGGTATATACGTTTTTAATCTAAACACAATTTTCAATATAAATATATGCAAGAGAAAATGTTCAGAAATGAATAAATCCTACTTGTAGCATTGTAGACTTGGTCATATCAACGAGAAAAGATTAGCTAAGTTGCATAAGGATGGATATTTGGATCCATTCGAATTTACATCTTATGAAACTTACCAGTCTTTTTTCAAAGAAAATATGACCAAAACTCCGTTCACAGGACACGGAGAAAAAGCTACAGAGTTTTTGGGACTCATACACAGTGATGCGTGTGGTCCAATGCCTACACATGCGAGTGTAAGGAAGGGTGCTAGGATCGCTACGATCGCGAACCGTGGCGGAATGACATAATAAAAATTATGGAAACATAGCACCAATCTCTAACAACAAGATCAATCAAAATCTAGTAGTTGCAAACAAGAAATGAGCTAGTTTGCATGCTACAAGCTTTATAGCGCGTTTGCCATCTCTTCTTGGACTCCGGAACAAACTTGCCCGGTGATCTCTTTGCCGAAGATGATCCACCTAGAGATAACTCCATCACAAGCTATAACTTCAAATGATCATATCAAGTTGAAACAACTCACTAATCAAACCTGCTAGGAATGATTAGTAAGTGATGTAGAATAATTAGCTCACTAATTTTCTTCTCTTTCCTTTTTCCTTTCTCACTTGAGAAAACTCAGGAGAGAGCCATTGTGAGAATTCTATAAGGTTAAGCATGAGAACAAAAAATAACTTGTCATTTATTTTCGAAGACCAGTCAAGAATTATCCAAATAATTCTAAACTCTACTTAAACAAATGACTCATTCTTTTCTTTAAAAATCATGAAGAATAGAAAGTTGTTCTCATCTCATTCCATGTGATTTTCACACACACACACACACACACACATGTTTCATATAAACATACATGACAAAATGCGTGTATATATATTTATATCAAATATAAATATAAATAAGGAGAAGATAATATTAAAAGTGAGCATGATATTAGTTAATGTGTGTGTGTGTGCATGTATATCAATATATAAATATACATTTAATTATTAAATCAACACTTGATTTAATAATCCGGTTATATCATATATATACCGGCTAATATCATTAAACACCCGATTAAAATACGTGTATCACATACACGCGTTTAATTGAACTCCTGCGCGTATCCCAATACGTGCCCTATATCATTTCGTCTCTGCTAGAAAACCTCAGTTTGGGACTCTAAAGACTCAAAAATACGCTGG
The DNA here is from genome assembly GCA_030015575.1 of Agapanthus africanus. Lineage (NCBI taxonomy): Eukaryota > Viridiplantae > Streptophyta > Magnoliopsida > Asparagales > Amaryllidaceae > Agapanthus > Agapanthus africanus. The sequence continues at coordinate 199,880,076 of CM057350.1, forward strand.
CAGTAGGTTAGGATCATATCCATAACCCACAAGCACGTCAGTGGTACTAGCTGCATGTAACGGCTACCCAGGTATTGATCGAAAGAAGATCAACGAGCAAGCTCAGCCAAACCTTACAAAGTCTATCAGTGACAATCACCGTATAGTCCGGTCTTTTCGTCTAAAAGTGTCACATACCAGGTCTGGAAGATGGAAACCGTCAGACTCCCAATAACCCGATAAGCTGTGTCGATCATGAACTCATAACCACCTGAGAAAATACTGATAACACTTATCAGTAAATCTCAACTGCTTTGGCCAAGGACTTATATGGTTATAATTGATCTGGCACAACAAGACCTTGACTCATAATACCGGGAGAGACGGAATCCCTTTGATTGCTCACTGCCTCCATGTGCTTCGAGACTGTACCTAACTAAAACCTGTTTGCACGACTCTTTAAAGCCGTGGTAGGATAGTAATCAAAGTGTTAGTTATATGTATGCCCTAGAGGCCATTACTGTACATGTGATGTATATTGTAGTGGATGGTTGGACATATATAGGGAGGACTTTCTTGCTCGACATGATAGTATGCTATCTGGTTGCTCTTTATCTTAATATGTATACTTATTGTCTCTCTATTACATGTTGATAAAGCCCTTAGGATCGGTGATCAGTCGAAAATATTGCATTCTTAACATATCAATTTCCCTACTCTTTCTAATCATCTAAATGTGTTTGGTATAAATATAGCACATATTAGTAATTCGTCTGCAAAATATCAAATAATATGTGTTATACATTATAACCGGCATTTTGAGGGAAATTGAGTGTTTATTACTACACGCATGATTTTGTATATCTCAGCACTGTTTATCAAGATTGTGTGCAGAAAATCCTTCAGGTTAAAGAGCCGGAATCACAAAAGTGCCGATAAAATGCATCAAGTCCAAGACTTGAGATCTGGCAGCAACCAAGAAAGAAATGTCAGATTACAGGTATCAGAAGAAGACCCCAACATTGTCAGAAGAAGACCACAGAAATTTCATGCAGCGATCTCTCAACTTGGCCGCGGATCCGCGGCCGAGTTGGCCGATCCGCCGCGGATCCACGGCTTAATTGACATGTCATCAAATAAGATTGTCTCCAGAAGCTTCTTCTCAACGGCCTCACTTCTTCAGGACGCTTAAATTACCACGTGGCTTCTTCCAGAATGCTCTGCATAACAAACTCACTCTAGAATATTCCTTGTAACAACCTTCCTCTAGAATATTCCCTCTAACAAACTCATTCTAGAAGTCTCTCTCTAACAACCTAGCTTTGGAGGGAAGATTCAAATGAGTGGTTATAAAAGGAGATCTAAACCTAGGGTTTGAGGTTGTTGATTGTTGTTGAATGGTTGTTCAGTTGTTAGACAATTAGTGATTGAATATTGAGCCAAATTTGCACAAGTTGAGTGACACAACTTGATCTAAACCCTAACCCAAATTCAATTCTAAAGACAAATCAAGATCACTTTGAGAAGCAAATCAAGCAAGCAACCATCGATCCTTTATTCGCGAAGCCAATCTTCATCAAGAGCACGAGATCCAAGACGATCCAAATCTCACGGAGATCGAGCAGAGCGAAATTCGACGGATCTAGTTACCTCTTCAAAAGGAGCGATCGAGAGCAACATCTTGTAATCTCGAATTGAGGGAATGTGTAATTAGTCGTTGATTGAGTAAAGATGATAATTGTAATTCTTGCTTTCTTTACATTCTTGCGTTATGAAAATTCTTGATTCTTGAATATTTTATTTTCATGATGTGTGAGTGAAATCTCCGCTTGTGACGGAATCGAGAGATTTGGTAGATCTAGTGATGATAAAATCCTAATACTAATCTTAAGTCTTATGAGATTTGTGAACTTTAGGAAAAAGAATCATCAATAACCTAATTTGGATCGAGATCACATTTTGATAATTTCGTTGCAAATTAGGGATCAAATGATTGATGTATCTCTTTGCTAGAGGCTAGATCCGAATGATGATCAATGAAAAGACAGGGGATAGAGAATGAGAAATCCTAGTTTCTTCAATAGATCCTTAATCTTCATTCATCGCCATCGATTTAGCTATAAATTATCCATAGATAAGATTAATCATTATTAGATTCATCATTGCTACCAATTCGATCGATTCTTACAAGCTATTCTACAAATCTTGATAACTAAATTGATTGGGACATTTCTTGATTCTTGATTCTAGATTTTTAGTTTCTTTATGTTTCTTGAAATTAAAACTCACAAATCTTGAATCAATTTTCTTGCATTTTCTTTTATCTTTTCATTTCGACTCATCTAAAACAAGATCGATCAAAACACACATCTCAGTAGACGATCCGTATTCATTAACGCGCTACATCGACACCGTTAATTGATTGCTGTATAAATTTCTTTGGTTGTGATTAAAACTTTTCTAAATACACACGAAGGACGATCAATCAAATGGTGCTGTTGCCGGGGATGCGTGCTATTTTGTTCGTTTTTGTTATTTGAGTTGAAAAATTATTATTCCATCAAATTTTCATCCAAGAATCGCTTCAAGTGCTTAACGTTTAGTGTTTGAAGTTTTGTGAGGGAATCTGGAATCATTTCGGCAGTTAGATCAAGATTGAAAGAAGATCTACAAATTCCAGAGGAGTACAAGAAGCTACAGGAAAAGTTTGAAACCCTACTTCCTCCATTGCACCGCGGATCCGCGGCGAGGTGCTGGTTTCTGCGGCGGTTTCGCCGCCGTTTAGGCGTTTCACTGTTCCCAACTTCTGTGGTATATTTTCTGTTCTCTTCTCTTCTCTCTGATCTTGTCCAATAACAAATTTTCTCCAGGATTCTTTGCAAAATTCGCAGCACGCTAAAAGAAAAAAATTTCTTTTTGCGTTTCTTGAAATTGGTTGTTTGTGCATATTTTAATACGGAAATTAAGGGGCAAAGACCAAATTCAGATTAGGTGGGGAACCCTTCCTAAGCCCCAAAAATCACAAACTTGCATCCGCATTACCCTCATCAACTAAAAAAGATCTAGACAAGACTCTAAGGACCGTCGCGCTCAATTAGGATAGAAGAAGGTTGTGGGTAATCTACTGTTTATCCGCATTTCTTTTGTGGTGTCTAAGGCAAGTGGTTACTTAATTAGGCCCACTACTTACGTAGTGGAGAACCTCCCACTTACCTGGCACTTACCTGGCCACAGAAGGGGTAAAGAGGCAGTAGAGGATTTATCCTGCAATTTGTCTTTTGGAAGTCTAGGAGCGGTCTAGAGACTTGACCTAGGTGACCATTAGATCTAGGGTTGCTTGTGTGCATTTTTTGTGATTTGATTTTTCAAAACCCGTATTTTTCAAAACAAACACCAACCAACTTTTCCTCTAATTATCACTAACGCTGCCACTTGTGCTACAACTGTTTAGCACATGTTAGGCTGGACACGGGATTCTATTTCCCGTCTTGTCCGCGTTTCTTTTATCGACCCCAGAGTCGGTAATTCTTCGTCTTCTTTCCCACCACCCATCACGACCGCGATGGACAGATTTCCATCAAACTTTAACACCACTCTGCCACCGCCCGCTGGTTCGTAGAACCCTCAACGCATTTCTCTCCAAGAGAGATGCTATCCTACACGTATTCCCCTTCCCATCCGTCTTTCTATACCGCTAGCCAATGGGGACAATTTTGAAATTAAAGCTCATTTCTTCAAACTTTTACCCAAATTTCACGGGCTTGAGTCTGAAGACGCATACGTTTTTATCACCAAATTCTAAAACGTATGTGCTTTTATGGGTAATTCACAACTGTCTGTGGATGCTATGCGTTTACGTCTTCTCCCATTCACTTTGTGCGATTTAGACGAGAAGTGGCTTTACAACACACCCACACATTCTATTTCAACATGGGACGAGTTCGTTGCAGCATTCCTTCAGAAATTTTATCCTAATCATAAGACCGCCAGTATTCAGAGCGAAATCTTCAAATTTACCCAACTTCCCAATGAACCATTTTGGAAATGCTTTGAACGGTTCAAGGATCTTCTTATCCAATGCCCTCATCATGGAATTCCTAGATGGGATATGTGTCGAGTTATCTATGAGGGTATTGATCTCACGACAAAACAGATGCTTGAAACTATGTGTCAATGTCAATTGCTGTCTAAAGATGATGGTGAAGCTTGGAAATATCTAGAAAATTTAGCTCAAAACACATTACAATGGGAAAGTGTTAGACCACAATCACCTAGGGAAGATATCAATCAGCTCGATGTTTCCCTCACAATGAGAGCCGAAATGGCCGCAATACAAAGGAAACTTGACGCTATAGAAAACAAAATCTCTTCAGCCTCCCTAAACCAATACACACTTCCCAAAACCGTGTGTGGTTGCTGTTCAAACCCATCACATTTGACGGAAGAATATCCTTTAAATGTACCGTTTCAAGATCACACTAATGCTGCATTTCAGCAAAAACCTGGAAACGATCCTTCTTCTTCCACTTATAATCAAGGTTGGAGGAATCACCCTGATTTTTCTTGGAACCAATACCAAACTCAAAACACGGTTCCAAACCAGAATGACTTTCAATGGGTCCCTCCACAGCAACAACAACTGCCAAAAATGAGTCAGCACCCCTTTCAATCGCAACTTTTACAAAACCCGGCCACCAACTTTGATCTTGCTTTTGCCGGTACTTTTACACCCTCTGCACTCGACTTGTTCATTACACAGTCCATGAAAACGAATGACATTTTAAAATCTTCTATCCAGACGTTAGTGCAAAACACTGTCTCCCACGGTGAGAGTATCAAATTGATAGATGCACAAATTGCACTACTGATTGCAGCAATGAGTGCTAGAGAGAAAGGGAATCTTCCAGCTCAACCCCCACCTGATCCTAGACCCTCGCATTATAATGATGTGAATGCAGTTACCACGTTGAGATCTAGAAGAGTGCTAGACAATCATGTGGGTGAACAAATTGATAATGATGAATTGATCATTAACACCCCAGCTTCCACTTCCACTTCCATTCCCATTCCCACTTCTACTTCTTATCCTATTTCGTCTAATTTACCTTCTTCTTGCGAGCTTATTCTCCGTTTTCCCCAAGGTTCAAACCCACCACCCACTTCATCCTTCCTACCCCCACAAACTTCTCCATAAATGTTGGACCTAACACTTATTGATAAAGCTCCATTTCCAAACAGATTGAGGGCCAACAAACCTGATGCACAAATGGAGAAGATTGTGGACATGTTTAGGTAAGTTAACATCAATATCCCTCTCCTAAATGCTATTTAACAAGTTCCGTCTTATGAGAAAATTCTTAAGAACTTGTGCACTAGGAAGAGGAAGACTCAAGTGCCGAAAAAAGTGTTCATGTCGAGTACTGTAGACACAGCTTTTCCCCAACAATTACCAAGGAAATGTAAGAACCCTGTCTGTCCTACTATTTCTATTTCTATTGGGGATAAACACATTAACCGTGCTTTACTTGACCTTGGAGATAGTGTTAACTTGCTTCCATATTCAGTCTATGAGCAACTAGGTATCGGAGTGTTAAAGCCCTCGAACATAACTCTCCAGATGGCCGACTGATCAATCACCAAACCTAGGGGTGAACTTGAGGACGTGTTGATAAAAATCGGGGAATTTGTATTCCCTGTGGACTTTATTGTTCTTGATACACAGCCTGTAGTGAACCCACGGAACCAAATTCCGGTGATTCTAGGTCGTCCCTTTTTGGCTACTTCCAACGCTGTAATCAACTGTAGAAATGGCTCTATGAACCTATCTTTCGGGAATATGTCAATTGAGCTCAACATTTACAAGTTGGGAAGTCAACCCTCCGATCCTCATGCTCGAGTATGTTCTATCGAATTAATGGATGTCGACAGCAGCGAATTTGATCAGCTTCACGATATAGATCCAGACTTCCTTTATACGTTATTGTTTGACCCAGATATGTATTATATACATACGGACCCTTCTTTTGAGTTGTCCGGGTCAACATCTAATGCTTATTCTGAACCTTTCATGGAGTCTGAGTATCATCCCGTTGTTTCCAATGACATTATTCTTCAGGATATTGATGAAAGCTTCAAGGAAATATTCGTTGATAGACTTGCATTCTTACCAAATACGGGTGTTGAGATGAATCATCTCCAAAACAAAGAAATTGAACCTCCGCCCCTTTTTCTTGAGAATCACGAGAATGCGAGTAATCCATCACAATCACTGTGTCGTCTCTCCAAAACGAGACACAAACCCTTTCTTTTACACCACTTAACTCTTCCCCACTTCTTCTTGGCTCTTTTCAACTTGTTCTTCCACCAACCGGTGCACACTGATAAAATCTTCGAATGGTTGGTGTTGACTTTCGGTTTTTGTAAGGCTTTGTATTGACCAGTAACTTTACCCCCCTCTTATGATTTTAAAAGATTAACATTGTTTAACTCAAGTTTGGGGGCGGGGGGGGGGGGGTATTTTTGGCTCTTGAAAATAAAAGTTGTCCTCAAAATGGTGAGCCAAAAATAAGTTTGGGGGAGATTTTCACGTCCATATTTCTTGACCCCGCTAATAAATTTTCCTCCCAAGCTTACAGGTTTTTGAAATTTAACGGATGGCAACAGTGAGGACACTGTTCTAAACAAGTTTGGGGGAGGTTTGTGCTTATTTACGCATCACTTTGCATCATACTTTGCATAAGCACAAAACATATAATAAAAAAAAAATTTATTTTTGTACATAAATAAGATAATAAAAGATTAGATAGTGAAAAATTACATTTAAAAGATTAGAAGAATTTAAGAAAACCAAGAAAGTTAGAAGTTTTCTTAAACGAACTAGTAATAAGTAGTTATGAGCCGTTGTCCCAAGGGTTAGTAAGATGAAGGAAGTCACTAATCTGAGGATACAAATAAGTCTGAAAAATAGTTCTTTTCTGGAAGCCAAACATTTGAATGTTGATATCTTACTATACGCACTTACACACGTCTTGAAATTCGGGATAGCAGAGGATACCTTGAAATGCTCTTGTCTAAAAGCCAAAGTATGAAGGAAATAATAAATGAATAAAATATAAAATGGTATAGAAAAATGAACACTGGTTTTGTTATCACCAAGGAAACATAAAAAAAATATAGCGAGGGTGCTTCATCACCTAGTACCTTAGACCAGCTGGTTTGGGAGTCACTGCTAAGCCTTAGGTGTTGCAAGATGAGGAAAATACTAATACGCCTAATCAGCAAGCACATGAGTAATTGGTCAGTTAGTACCTCAAGAAGTATTAACGGTTGCATGAAAAATGTGTGAGCAATTCCATCTAAAATATTTACCAACTAAAAAGTACTGAGGTAGATGGACAAGAGTATGATAGCTTGAATTGAATTCTCTGAGTGTAGGGATGTATTTTACACATACGTAGGGGTATATGATCAATGTTTGGAAGAAAGATAGGAATGAAGAATAAAGACGATGTTTTATTAAGGGATGATGTGATTTCTAATATATTTTCATGACTATTAAGATAGGGATCATGATAACCGAAAAGCTAGTATAGTTGGAAACTCTAATTTTCAAAGTTTTTCTTTTACAATTCTTGTCTTTACATGTAACTTTCACAGTCTTCCTTTTATTATTGGATTTTGTGGGTGTAATCCGCTGAAAACCCTCAGGAGACAACACTCCTCCTACTAGGGACACCTAGAGGTTTATAGGCTTGTTGCACGTGCTCAGTGCAATCGTGTTTGCCTACGAAAGTATGCTAGTTAGTTTTTCTCTTTCTTCCTATTTTCTCTTTCCCCTGAATAAAAGATGTTTGCTCGAGACGATCAAAAGTAAGTTTGGGGGAATTTGATCAGTCGAAAATATTGCATTCTTAACACATCAATTTCCCTACTCTTTCTAATCATCTAAAGGTGTTTGGTATAAATATAGCACATATTAGCAATTCGTCTGCAAAATATCAAATAACATGTGTTATACATTATAACTGGCATTTTAAGGAAAATTGAGTGTTTATTATTACACGCATGATTTTTTATATCTCAGCACTGTTTATCAAGATTGTGTGCAGGAAATCCTTCAGGTTAAAGAGCCGGAATAAAAAAAGTGCCGATAAAATGCATCAAGTCCAAGACTTGAGATCTGGCAGCAGCCATGAAAGAAATGTCAGATTACAGGTATCAGAAGAAGACCCCAACATTGTCAGAAGAAGACCATAGAAATTTCATGCAGCGATCTCTCAACTTGGCCGCGGATTCGCGGCCGAGTTGGCCGATCCACCGTGGATCCGCGGCTTACTTGACATGTCATCAAATAAGATTGTCTCCAGAAGCTTCTTCTCAACGGCCTCGCTTCTTCAGGACGCTTAAATTACCACGTGGCTTCTTCCAGAAGGCTCTACATAACAAACTCACTCTAGAATATTCCTTATAACAACCTTCCTCTAGAATATTCCCTCTAACAAACTCATTCTAGAAGTCTCTCTCTAACAACCTAACTTTGGAGGGAAGATTCAAATGAGTGGTTATAAAAGGAGATCTAAACCTAGGGTTTGAGGTTGTTGATTGTTGTTGAATGGTTGTTAAGTTGTTAGACAATTAGTGGTTGAATATTGAGCCAAATTTACACAAGTTGAGTGACACAACTTGATCTAAACCCTAACCCAAATTCAATTCCAAAGCCAAATCAAGATCATTTTGCGAAGCAAATCAAGCAAGCAACCATCGATCCTTTATTCGCGAAGCCAATCTTCATCAAGAGCGCGAGATCCATGACGATCCAAGTCTCACGGATATCGAGCGGAGCAAAATTCGACGGATCAAGTTACCTCTTCAAAAGGAGCGATCGAGAGCAACATCTTGTAACCTCGAATTGAGGGAATGTGTAATTAGCCGTCGATTGAATAAAGGTGATAATTGTAATTCTTGCTTTCTTTACATTCTTGCGTTATGAAATTTCTTGATTCTTGAATCTTTTATTTTCATGATGTGTGAGTGAAATCTCCGCTTGTGACGGAATCGAGAGATTTGGTAGATCTAGTGATGATAAAATCCTAATGCTAATGTTAAGTCTTATGAGATTTGTGAACTTTAGGAAAAAGAATCATCAACGACCTAATTTGGATCGAGATCACATTTTGATAATTTCGTTGCAAATTAGGGATCAAATGATTGATGAATCTCTTTGCTAGAGACTAGATCCGAATGATGATCAATGAAAAGACAGGGGATAGAGAAGGAGAAACCCTAGTTTCTACAATAGATCCCTAATCTTCATTCATCGCCATTGATCTAGCTACAAATTATCCATAGATAAGATTAGTCATTGTTAGATTCATCATTGCTACCAATTCGATCGATTCCTATAAGCTATTCTACAAATCTTGATAACTAAATTGATTGGGACATTTCTTGATTCTAGATCTTTAGTTTCTTGAAATTAAAACTCACAAATCTTGAATCAATTTTCTTGCATTTTCTTCTATCTTTTCATTTCGACTCATCTAAAACAAGTTCGATCAAAACACACATCTCAGTGGACGATCCGTATTCATTAACGCTCTACATCGACACCGTTAATTGATTGCGGTATAAATTTCTTTGGTTGTGATTAAAACTTTTCCAAATACACATGAAGGATGATCAATCAATCGGTACTTGACTACCAGGATTATGATACAAATCATACTAGTGGGGATAGGGTAGTCAATAAGTACATCTTTCAAATGTTCCTAGTCGTGGGAGTATCGAGACAGGGCATCGATACTCCAAAGTAGACTAGCGTATGCGCTTCTTGACCCATATGATGGGCGATGGATGATCCCATATCCATTGGTGTTTGACATCAGAGAAGGTATGCGGGTGCTCAGTGGAGACTGGGTACACTGGACAGACTCGCCAAGAACTCCTAGATGGTATTATACCTATCGTCGGATAGCAGTTCTCTGATGACACTGGTACAGGTTAGTCTGTAGACCCGAGATCGTTATAGAGTCTTGTGTGATTCCCACTGTGCTTTGATTTCCACCTTACCTCGGTCAAGAGATCGTGCAAAACGGTGGCTTTTGGGTACAGTCCCGAGTCACATGGAGGCAATGAGCGATAGGAGGGGTTTCGTCTCTCCCGCTATTGGGAGTTGATGTTGCGCTATGCTCTATTGTCCATAACAGGAAATCCCTGGCCAGGGTTGCTGAGATTTTCTGGTAAGTATTACCAGTAGTTTCTCGAACCGTTATGGACCTTGCATCGGCATGACTTATCAGGCTATTGGGGTCTGACGTTATACCACCCCCAGGCTGTGATATGCGACATATCAGACGAAGAGACCGGACTGTACGGTAGTGTTACTGATTGGATTCGCTGGAGTACTAGCAGGCTTGCTTGTTGATCTTCTGATTGTTCAATACCCGGGTGGCCGTTACGTTTAGCCGACCGCTTGCGTCTTGTGGGTGTTTGATATGATCACCACCTACTGCCGGAGTATTGACGAGTCTTTAGAGTCCTACACAGAGGTTTCCTGGTTCATGCGAAACGGAGTAGGAGCACATATGTGATATATGCGGGACCGAGATTAATACGAGTATGTGATACCGTATTCTATTCTCGCGATATGAGATATCGGTCGGGTATATGTGATATAGCTGGGTTATCGGATCAAGTGTTGATTCGATAAGTTGATTCATTTGATATTAGTCGGTTATATGTACTATAGCCGGATTATTAAATCAAGAGTTGATTTAATAGTTTAATGTATAATTATATATTTGATATATTAAATTACATTAACTAATTTTAGCCCACTTAAGATTTCTTTCTCACTTTTTGATACATTGATATATATGTGATATATATTAATAGTATTCTTTTTGCACAAAATATATATGTGATATATATTGTTGTGTCATATTAGGTTATATATGCAACATGTATATATGAGACTTACACCATGCTAGGGTTAATGTTAGGGTTAATATTTATTCTTAAGTAATTACAATTAGTGGAGATATTTTGATTGTTGGAAGCTTGGAGAAGTTTCAAGATCACCATTGACTTAGTCCACTCTTTTGTTTTCCTTAAGATATTTATCAACCCAACCATTAACTATACACAATGGTTAACTCTCTACAAGGGTTAGATATATGATATACTCACCCATGGTTGCATTTTAACCCTAATGATTTATTCATTCAACACTTGAGCTTCATCTTCTTCTTCCTCATTTTTCAAGCTTTCTAGCTTTTGTAAAAGTGATGATAACTTGTGAGAAAAATATATCTAAAGTGAGCCCACTTCCTACTTCATCATCTTATACTATTAGCCATTTAGTTTAGGGTGTTTGCTTCACTAATCTACACAATTAGTGAAAACATAGCATGAGCTAGTATCTCCTCGACGTAGATCATCTTCGGCCTCGAAGACTTCGAAGCAAGTTTGTTCGTTTCTTCATGGGAGATTTTCTAGAGTCCGGGGATCGTGATCGCAGTGAAGGGACTACTACACGGAGCTATTGAAGTGAAGGACCGGTCTACAAAGGTTGTATTCCTTGTTCACTTAGATGTAAAGAGTTTACATATCTTGTTTAACCCTAATTCTCTAGTTCGATTACTTGGCGGGTTTGTTTAGCACCCCAAAATTTTCAATATAGCATGTTTGATACTTGCCAAAACCTTCACAAGGTGCTAAGCTAACCCTGCAGTGGTATCAAAGCCAAGCTAGAGCATTAGGCGTTGCATAGGCGAAGTTTAAAGTCCGATCGAACTCCGAAAGCCCGAAATGACCCCCTTTCTGGAAATTTTTCCAAAAGTTGGATTTTTCCATGTTATAAATACTCAGAAAATCATGTAAGGAATTCTTTGGACACACCTGAAGAACGAAACCCTAACTCGTCCAAGTGACCGCGGATCCGCGGCCAAAACATGGTTTTGGCGGCTGATCCGCGGCGCCACTTGAGAGGTTTGGGTCGGGCCCTCCAGCTGTTGGTCCGTAGGTACTAGGGCATGCTTCTGGGAACTTTTAATTTTTTCTTAAGTGTTGAGCTCTCTGGGAATTTTTAGGAATTCGTTGCATCGATCGAATTATCTAACTTCGCCTAGCTAACTGTGATTGTGATATAATATTTGGAATCCACATAATTGGTTATGTGATAACTAGTTTGAATTTTATAAATCTAGCACTTTAGTCTCATTTGATCGGTTGCCACGGAATTTTGAAGTTGATCAAAAGTCCGTCGCAATTACGTAGTGTACGCGGATACTCGCCGGATAACCTTACTAGAGAGCCACACCCCATAGCCGCGACCAAGTGACTGTAGGAGAACCCCATAGCTAAAATCATCCGTTTGGGTGCTCGCGGCCGCGGTGTTCCTACTAGGTGCACTTTGTCGACGGCATCAACGGGTGCGGCCGTCTATTAAAGTTTCCGACGTGCATTCGATCAGGTTATCAGGAATCTTGTTGAATTACCCGACATGTTATTAGAAAGTGTTTTTAATATCGAGACTAAAATACAAGGTTTATAATTGTTAGGCATGCGATGTCTAAGGAATTCATTTGGTTAGGCATGAAATCCAATGTATGTGATATATTGGGTTTATGATGTCTAAGGTAGTTGCGGATTCCAACTATTGTAGTTTTTCACTTTCTTTTCTGTGACCGTAAGTGTAATATGTGATGTATCACCGGTTTCGGTGCTATATGTCAATGAAAATTGGGATACGCATATTTACTTACGTTGATGACATGTGATGTTTTGTGTTGCTGTGATATGTTATATTGGATCGTCGTGTTTTGAATAGCCGGGGTTTTTTTTATGTGAGATGAGAGTTTTTCATTTTTATTCATGTAAAATTCATTGTATGTAATATTCTTTTATTGGGGAACTTCCGGGTTGAGGATGATATCACCATTGTATATTAGTTACATTTCCGCATTAGGATAGACCCAAGGCGGGGAGCACAAGTAACCAGGTTATAGGATACAGTGGGAGACCATCTCGAGGAGTCAAGACCAGGTCTCCTAACTCTAGAATTGGTAGGGTTGCTTGCCGCTCTCGTAGGGGTCTAGGGATGTGGGTTTGGCTATTCATCACGACCGTGGAATCCGCGTTTTTACTGGCTTATATAAAACACGAAATTCCTAGTATATCCAATATTTCATATGTGATTCTTCTACTGCTGATATTCTGTGATGTGATCATTTGAACTGTTCTGAGACGAATGCCTATATTATATATATGAGATATAATAAATATTGATACTTTCGTTTCTTATGTGATGCTTGGGAAGCATAAAAGATGGGACTTCATTAATGAAATTAATGAAACTAAAAGAAACCTAAAGATATTGTAGAAACTTGTTTAAAAACTGGTAGCTTTAGTTTCTTGCTTTGCATAGTGGTATTCCTTGTAGAATATCCAGCATCTTATTCGATAAGGAAAGAGCCGAGATCCCTTCACCGGGAGTGACCTCTTTAGCGAAACTAGCAGATGCTACAAACACAGTTTGTCTTTTGATTGCTCCTATAGTTTTTTGCTTTGCATAGTGGTATTTATGAAATATCCTGCACCTTATTCGATGAGGAAAGAGCCGAGATCCCTTCACCGGGAGTGACCTTTTTAGCGAAACTAGTAAAAGCCTAAAAAACACTCCTTTTTCAAAATCACTCGATTCTACGACGACAGCAATTTCATTACGCAAAGGGTTTTCTTAAAAACCTATCGTAGCCCTCCGTCATTTCAGATAAGTATTATTTAGTATTCGTGCTGCGTTTGTTGACCTTGTCAAGGCATAGTGTGCGGTAGCTGATTAGTGCTTATCTGCAAAGCATATGATGCGATTGGATTAAGGTAGTCGTGCGGCCTTATTGACCTTATTAAGGGTCGTGCGGGTGGGTTTAATTCAATCGGGAAATGACGGGTTGAACTTGACTTGCGGTCTATGGTTTGTTGACCTTGTCAAGGTTATAGATCGCTCGGGGCGAAACATTATCGGGAGTTTCAAGAGTTGAAATTTGCAATGAGATTGCATACCTTCAATGAGATTGTTGGATCCTGATACCCACTACGAGTAAGAGTTACTCCTGGGAGAGTTTTACACATTACAATTAACCGATCAAGTAAGGGTCTAGAAAGGTGTTAACGGGGTTCCGCCCCTGGGAAAACGAGGTTTATTTTAATTAGGTCCGTGCGAAATCACGGGGAACCTCCCTCAAAGTACCGACACTGGCATGGCTGAAAGATTGGCGAACTTGTAGGGTGTAATTAATCCCGGCTAGTCTTACTTTTTAGGGTTTGAAGGAAGATTTGACCAAAACAGTGGGAGTCATCCTGATTAGATAAAATAATAACCAATCTAATCTTGCAAGAGCGCACGCAGAGTGTTTTCTTCTCTCTCTCTTTCTCCTGGTAGCGACCATTTCACACCTTAATCAAGATAATAATATGGATGCATTGACCGAACCTCCTTATTATACTGAGCTAGGGAACGTTGGTTTCGCTCAATCTTATAACTGTTATAAGTTCGAGCAGGAAATAGGAGAATATCCGGATTCCCATGCCACCCAATCGAAGAAAATGCATGATGATGCATATTCTTCGGTGTCCTTATTACCGAGAACTGTTTCTTAGTATCCTCTACGTCCTGGGTATGTGATACCGGATCAGGATCCCGCATATGTAATATGTTATATGGGCTACAGAAAGGTAAAGAACTGAAAATGGATGATATGTCTCTAAGTGTTAAAGAATGGTGCAATTGTTGCAGCCAAGTCAGTTGGCAGATATCACCTTGTATTAGATACATTGATTCTGAACGAATGTTATTACATACCGAACCTGATATACAATATTACATCATGTTCTTTACTGAGTTAAAGAAGGATATAATTCTGTATTGGAGGATAATGTTGTGAACATTTTCCCGAATCAAGAGTTGATTCGATCATGCACGCTATATAATAGCATATACGTTCTAAATCAAACCACAGTTCAAAGTATCTAGAACACACACAAGAGGAGTAGTTCAGAAATGAACGAATCCTTCTTGTGGCATTGTAGACTAGGTCATATCAATGCGACACGACCAGCTAAGTTACATAAAGATGAATATGAGAATCTGTTCGAATTTTCATCTTATGATACTTGCCAGTCTTGTCTCAAAAGCATATGACCAACACTCCGTTTACTGGAAACAGAGAAAGAGTTAGTGAACTGTCACGACCCGCAGGGTACGGAACGTGACTGGCACTTAAGTTTACGAAACGTCTAAAGACGTCCGTAAAATAAGTAAGCCAAAGCCCAGAAAACAAAACCAATTAAGCAAAAGAGTGAAGAAAACCCAATCAATTGAAAGCGAGTTATCAAATAAGTCATGTAAAACCCTTTTTAAAAACAATACCAATTTTTCCGAAAATTTCGGCAGAGTCTCCTTTGTAAATACTGGTTCCCAAAATGGGTACAACAAAAATATACATAAATCCAACAAAATAGGGCATCCCCAAGCGGGAGCTAGCTCTTCGCCACAAGGCGGTCACAAATCCCACGCAATATAAATGACAACAAGCATAATAATCATAATAAGCATAAGAAAACATCATGTCGACTCAAGTGAGCTCGACCCCAAAATACAGCATAAAAGTCCACAAACCTCACAGTCTCATCTCTAGGTCAATATACAATAAAACTGGTAGAAACAGTAGATGGAGTACACTAGATACAAAGAATATACAAGGTGGTACAAAAATAATAACATAACCCACCTATGAGCAAATCTCGAGCTCAGGCAAAAGAGGCAAAAGAACAAGTGCGCCCGCCGCTACTAAACTGACGGAGCGGACCTGCAAAAGACTGTGGCACAACGGGGGTGAGTTGCCAACTCGTGAGTAAAAAAATAACATCTACAAAGGCTATCGTATGCATGCACACAAGCATCCTAGCATCTGTAATACAGGTATGACTGGATGCACTAGCAGGTGTGTATACAACATCAGTGTACGAATATGTATGCAACATGAATATCTGAGGTCTCAATAGGTATATATAAGAAATATTTATCTCTTTTTGTTTTTGAAACTCTTTTAGAATGCCAGCATAATACTCAAAGAATCGACGAGAACCGGTGTCCAGCAACGACACCCAAAAGCTGTCTCAAATATCATAAATGTATCTCTGGCCTCAGCCGTCCGGCTGACCCATCTCAAATATCAATATCTCATCATCTAGCGGCCACGGTCGGTATCCTCTGGATATCCGCCGTCCCAAACAGTCACCGGTAGGTAATCCGTCCCCTGCCAGGCTCAACGTCAACACCACATTCCTCTTGCCCCGGGGTACCTTACCGGACCCACCATGTACCCGTGCCGGTTCCTCCACTCCTCGACACGGATTTCCAAAACCACAGCAAACTCATGGTGGACGACACTTACATCACTAGAAAACCGCAATTTACATATTTTAAAAATATAATAAGTTTAGAAATTTTGCGGTTTTCCCCCGAAATCCAGCAATATCATAAAATCTCAAGAAATCCTCATAAGTGCATATATCAATGATAATGAATGCGTATGATATCAATAATCAAGTTGCGATGTGTGATCAATGGATTAAGCATGAACAATTAATATGATGAAGTACATGCACATGAATAGCAATTCTACGGTTTCATTTTAAGGAATTAAAGGCAATAGCACAAGTTTAAGTATCAATTGGTAAAAGGTTTAAATTTAAAGGTTATCTAGTGTGGTGGCATGGCAATTACCAGGGTGTGTGTGTAAGCATGAATAGTGCTCGTGCTGCATATAAAAACCCTGGCAATTGTGCAGGTGTTCTATAAAATGGTTTCGTATAGGTATGTCAATATAATGCATGGATGCAGCAAATAGTCAAATAAGTATTTCACCCCTAATTACTAACATCACTAAGGGTCTTGTAAGTTACTAAAACTATCGGGCGGCTTGCGCCATCCAACGATAGTCCCCCGTAGATATTACATCTACTCACCGGAATCCCTGGCTAGCTGTGTCCAATCACCGCTTTCCCCTTTCGCGCCGCGTCTGACGTCTCCGCGACCGAACCTGGAATTAACATCAATACCAAACATAAGGTTACATATCAAGAACAACGCAAAACCCAAACGAAACTACTAACGTTCGCTAGCTAGGTACAACGTGCACAACGTGCGCGGAACACACGCGAAAATCGCAAAAACTGCCAAAAAACGCCGATTTGGTCGCCCGGCAAAACTAAAACCCGACTACCCAAAAATCCGCACTCACGCATCCTAAAAGTCATAGGACAAGCCATTACAATCATCAAGATATCAAAAATAATTCATCACATAATTTTATAACAAAACTAGTAAGCATTTGCATTCCAAAATCGGTGCAAAAATCGCCGATTTGCGACAAAACGACTACAATCTAGCATAATCACCCAAGTCACACCATTAGATAACCACTACACAAAATTTCAACACATTAACCATGCTCCAAAACCTAAATTCCACAACCAACCCTTTCTTGATTTTTCTCAAAAGCAATTGCAAATCAAAATCCATACTAGAAAAACTTAACTAA
Source organism: Agapanthus africanus (assembly GCA_030015575.1). Taxonomy (NCBI): domain Eukaryota; kingdom Viridiplantae; phylum Streptophyta; class Magnoliopsida; order Asparagales; family Amaryllidaceae; genus Agapanthus; species Agapanthus africanus. The sequence continues at coordinate 199,897,658 of CM057350.1, forward strand.
CACTAATTTCAAACCCAATTAGCAAGTTAACCTTCTAGATTAGGTTAGCAAAACAACTAGATAACAAATTAGGTTTAATCAACTAAATAATGGTTTCTAAACCTTAATTCAACTCATTAATCATGCTTCACAACCCATTTCCATACACTAACCCCTTTCTAGATTTTCCTAAAACAACAATTTACAACCAAATCACACTTCTAAAATTAACTAAATTAGCATAATTTGAAGACTACATGAACAAGGTAACCATATAGATTAGTTAATTAACAACTAGATCAACTACAAAACAATTTAATTAACTATCATGGCTTCAAAACTCTAGTTTAAACAAACTACTCTTTTTAAAAAAACAAGATTAGAAATTAGCTAACTTTTAACACTAATACCATATAATTAAAGGAATTTAGCAAAAAAAGAAAGTAACTTGATGGAAATTATACCTCAATTGAGATCTAGCAAGAATAAATTTTGCTCCAAATGATGGCCTCAAGCATCAAGATCCAAGCTCGGGAGGTGAAGGAAAAGAAAGATGAAGGAGGGTTTTAATTTGCAAGCTTTAATTTGAAATTTTGATGTGTTTTCTTGAAGAAATTTGAACAAAATGAAAAGAAAAGAGATGAAGAAGGGGGAGGTGCAGGTTTCAGCCAGTAAGAGGTGAGGGGGAGGGGTGTGGGTGAGTGGGAAAGTCAAGGGTCAACTCCACAAAAGTCAATGCACCATACCTTATTAACTATATTTAAAATAATTCAATAAACCACTAATTCAACCCAAGAAAGAGAACAAAGAAATGAGGCCAGAAATTTTTGGACTTGCACAAGGTGGGGCTGTCCTAGGGCTGAGGGAAAAGAGACAGGGGTTTTACAAAAGAAATTTTATGCAAAAAGGCCCCCCCTACAAGTCAAAAATTGCAAGTTTTAGCTCAAAATTCAATAAATTCGTTTCATATCATAAAAATTTGTTAAAAATCAAAATAAATTACTAAAAATTTATGTTACCACTAGATTTTAATTATCATAATTTTAGAGATTAAAATTATCCCGGAAAAATTTGTATTTATCGCTAATTTAATGTATTTTCTTACCGGCTTAAAATAATATTAAAAAATTGAAAAATTAGGGAAAATTTTTAAACGACCAGAATTTCATAATTAACTCATTAGCTACTAAAAACAAGCAATTACCTATCCATTTTAGGTATAATTAGCCCTAAACTGCAAAATAACAAGAAAGACGGTTTTCGGAAAAATACCGAATTTTCACCGAATTTCAGGAAAACACCAAAACGACTTTTCAAGACGCTACAATCTTCCCCCCTTAAAGAAATTCGGTCCCCGAATTTAAAAATATAGCTACGCGTACCTTCAAAGAGATGGGGATATTTCTTCCTCATCTCGCCCTCGGTCTCCCAGGTAACCTCCTCGCTGCTCGGGCTACGCCAAAGGACCTTGACGGTTGGTATAATCTTCGACCTCAACTTCTTCACCTGCCGATCCAGGATGGCCACCGGCTGCTCTGCAAAAGAAAGGTCGCGCTCTAGCTGGACTGTCGGGTGCTGAATCGCATGCGAAGGGTCGTGAAGGTACTTGCGGAGCATCGAAACATGGAAGACGGGGTGAACATCGGGAAAGCTGGGTGGAAGAGCCAAACGATAAGCAACAGCGCCAACCCTCTCGAGAATCTCGAAGGGACCTACGAATCTAGGGCTAAGCTTCCCCTTTCACCCAAAACGCATCACGCCCTTCATCGGAGAGACTTTCAGAAAAACATGGTCGCCAACTGCGAACTCTAATCTGCGACGGCGCCTGTCTGCATAGGATTTCTGCCTGCTCTGAGCCGCTCTCATCCGGTCTCGGATCAACTGTATCTTCGCTGTCGTCTCCTCAACAAGCTGCGGCCCCAAAATGCTGCTCTCGCTGAGCTCTGTCCAACAAACGGGCGATCTGCATCTCCTCCCATACAATGCCTCGAAAGGTGCCATCTGAATAGTATCCTGGAAGCTGTTGTTGTAGGAGAACTCCACTAGAGGTAAATGACGATCCCAGCTACCACCAAAGTCTAAAACGCACGCTCTGAGCATGTCCTCGAGAGTCTGAATGGTCCGCTCTGACTGTCCGTCTGTCTGCGGATGAAACGCTGTGCTGAAGCTCAAACGAGTGCCCAAAGCCTCCTGAAGTCTCTGCCAAAGCCGGCTGGTGAACTGAGTGCCTCGATCTGACACGATACAAGTCGGTACGCCATGTAGTCGCACGATCTCGTCAATATAGAGCTGAGCATACTGAGCGAAGCTGAAAGTCGTCTTCACTGGCAGGAAGTGAGCCGCTTTCGTCAATCTATCCACGATCACCCAGATAGAGTCGTACCCTCGACTGGTCCTGGGTAGACCCACAACGAAATCCATCGAAATCTGTTCCCATTTCCACTCTGGAATGGGTAACGGCTGTAGCTCTCCTGCGGGCCTTTGGTGCTCGGCCTTGACTTGCTGACAAGTCAGGCATCTCGAAACGAACTCCGCAATGTCCCTCTTCATCCCGTCCCACCAGTAGGTCTCTCTCATATCATGGTACATCTTGGTGGAACCGGGGTGGACACTCTACACTGATCGGTGTGCCTCCTCAAGAATGTCGCGCCGCAATCCATCAGCATCTGGTACGCACAGTCTAGATCCATATCGTAAAATCCCCTGATCGTCAACCACGAACTCGGAAAATCTGCCCTGTCCCATCTGTGCCATGATCTCTGAGCAACGGTCGTCACTGCGCTGTGCCTCATATATACGGTCAAGCAACTGTGGGCGTGCACGAACATGCGCGAGCTGTCCCCCTGTCTGAGTGAACTCGAACTCAACTCGGCTGTCGCATAACATCTGCCAATCTGCTGACGACTGCCTCTGCACTGCGCGCAAAAAGGATAGACTACCCCCGGGCCTCCTACTCAACGCATCTGCCACCACATTCGCCTTGCCGGGGTGATATAAGATCTCGCAGTCGTAGTCTTTCACCAACTCCATCCAACGACGCTGTCTGAGGTTCAGGTCTCGCTGCTGAAATATGTACTTTAAGCTCTTGTGATCGGTGAATATCTGACACGACTCGCCGTAAAGGTAATGTCGCCAAATCTTCAGTGCAAAGACCACTGCAGCCATCTCCAAATCATGAGTGGGGTAGTTCTGTTCATGCTTCTTCAACTGCCGAGAAGCATAAGCGATCACCCGGCCATGCTGCATCAATACGCATCCTAATCCCACTCGCGAAGCATCACAGTAGAAAACAAATCCGTCTGATCCCGAAGGTAAAGATAATACCGGCGCCGTAGTCAAACAAGTCCGTAGCTGCTGAAAACTGCGCTCGCACTCCTCTGTCCAAACGAAAGGAACTCCCTTCCGGGTCAAACCGGTCAACGGTGCAGCTATACGGGAGAAGTCCTGAACAAAACGCCTGTAGTAGCCCGCCAAGCCTAGAAAACTACGGATCTCAGTCACCGATGTAGGTCGGGGCCACTGCTGAACAGCCTCAATCTTCTTCGGGTCCACACAAATGCCGTCTCTCGTAACCACGTGACCCAAGAATCCGACGCTGTCCAGCCAGAATGCACACTTGGAGAACTTCGCGAACAGCTGGTGCTCCCTCAGAGTCTGTAACGTAATCCGCAAGTGCTGCTCGTGCTCCTCTCTGCTCCGGGAGTACACCAAGATATCGTCGATAAACACGATGATGAACAAGTCAAGATACGGCCTGAATGTACGGTTCATCAAATCCATGAATGCTGCTGGGGCGTTGGTGAGTCCGAACGACATCACCAAAAACTCGTAGTGGCCGTAGCGCGTGCGGAAAGCTGTCCTCAGTATATCCTCCTGTCGAACTCGCAGCTGATGGTATCCTGATCGCAAGTCGATCCTCGAAAAATACCCCGCACCCTGAAGCTGGTCGAACAAATCATCAATGCGCGGCAACGGATATCTGTTCTGAACGGTAACTTTGTTCAGCTGGCGGTAGTCGATACATAAGCGCAAACTTCCATCCTTCTTCTTGACAAACAGGACCGGAGCACCCCACGGAGAAACACTCGGTCGAATAAGCCCCTTATCTAACAAATCCTGCAACTGATCCTTCAGCTCTCGAAGCTCTGCCGGGGCCATCCGTTAAGGAGGTATAGAAATAGGCCCCGAGCCGGGAATCAAATCAATGCAGAACTCAACATCGCGCTCAGGCGGTAGCCCAGGTAGCTCATCAGGGAAAACATCAGGGAACTCAGAAACAACCGGGACCCGGTCCAACGGAACCTCTGCAGCTCGAGTATCACAAATACACGCTAAGAATCCCTGACATCCCTTCCGCAAGAGCTGACCAGCGCGAAGAGACGAAATTAAGCTAGGAAGGGTGACACTGCGGTCTCCCCGAATAACAAGGACTGGCTCTCCCGGAAAGCTAAATCGGACTGCCTTCTCACGGCAGTCCACCGAAGCATAACAAGTGGCTAGCCAATCCATGCCCAGAAGCACATCAAAGTCCAACATATCGAGGAGTATCAAATCAACTGATGAATCCCTCTCCCCGATACGAACGGAACACAAACGAAAAACAAAACGAGCGACAAACGACTCGCCTACCGGAGTAACAACAACAAGCGGATGATCTAACGACGACGACTCACGGCCCAACATCGGTGCAAAGTGTGTAGATACGTACGAATGTGTGGAACCTGGGTCGAATAATACCCGTGCGTCGAAAGAACAAACTGGCAAGGTACCTGTCACAACGGCATTGGATGCCTGCGCATCCTGCGGTGTCAAAGCAAAAACTCAGGCCTGTCCTCCACCGATAGCGGGCTGACCTCGACCTCGGCCTCTGCCTCCTCGTCCTCTCTGAACAGGACCGCCGCGTCCACGGCCTCTGGGTGCACCTAACTGGCGTGGAGCATCACCTGGGGTAGGAAGTAGGGCTCTCTGAGGAGGGGGTGGTGATGGTGGTAGGGTCACAAGCGGAACTGTCGCTGCTCCCTGTCGTCTCACCGGACAGTCTCTGACAAGATGGTGCAAACTCCCGCACCCAAAACACCCTGGCGACGGCTGCTGCCCCTGGGGATAAGAACCATATAACTGTCCCCGCCCAAATCCTCTGCCAGGCCTATCTCTCGGAAAGAATCTGGCGCGCTGCCTCTGAGACGGTACATCGGTGCGCATCCTCTTCGGCCCAGAAACGGCCGAAGTCCGTGATATGCGTGCCTCCATCCGCAATGCCGTATCCATAGCAGCTGAATAAGTGTCGTAGTGTTGGGCGCCAATGGCAAGATATAGCTGGGCATCAAGTCCCTGTACGAACCTCTTCACCATCTTCTCCTCGGTATCCACCAAATACTGAGCATATCGGGATAACTGTGTAAACTGGATGTCATACTCAGACACCGTCATCTCAGGTGTCTTGACTAAGGCCTCGAAGCTGCGAGCTCTGGCGTCACGAACGCTCTCTGGAAGGAAACGGGCTAGAAAGACCGCTGTAAACTCGGCCCAAGTCATAGGCGGTAGACCTGCAGCTCGACCTCTCAAGACTGACTCCCACCATGTCTGCGCGAGACCCTCTAGTCGGAAACTCGCAAGCTCTACCCATCGATCATCCGAACATCTCAGCGAACGGCAGATCCTGGCTAAACTGTCAAGGAACGTCTGTGGGTCCTCCGCTGCCTCGGTGCCGGTGAATACTGGAGGTCTCAGCCTCATGAAATCCTGTAGCGAAACCGGAATGGCCACGGTGGTAGTAGTAGGAGCAGGTATCATGGTCGTCTGTGATGTAGTAGGTACGTCATCCGGCCTCGGTGTACGACTGGCTGCAACTAGGGATCCTACCATCTGACGTAGCTCCTGCATGCCTCCCATCATCTGTCGCAACTCCTCCATACCAGTCTCGAGCCTATCCATACGGCCTGGGGAAGGTGGATCGGTCTGTCCCTGCGGCGTAGGCATACCACCCTGCTCAGTCCTAGTCTCGGACGAGCCAGCTCGAATCTCGTCTCTGGCGGCAGCCCTCTGTGCCCTCGTAGCCTTCGGCGGCATAGTGGCTGTTACAGTAAAACGGATAGTAAGGACAGTGCAATAGGATCATAGGATACACGGAATTGAAGAAGGAATTTTTTCAACCAAGTATATCCTAAAGTCACTTAGGCGGAGTACCGTATCGTAAGTATGCCGCGGACATACGCACGCTACGTTACCCTGCTTAAGTCACTTACTCCATCTACCAAGGGTCATCCTACACTCAAAAAGGTAAAACCTATCGCTCTGATACCAACTTTGTCACGACCCGCAGGGTACGGAATGTGACTGGCACTTAAGTTTACGAAACGTCTAAAAACGTCCGTAAAATAAGTAAGCCAAAGCCCAGAAAACAAAACCAATTAAGCAAAAGAGTGAAGAAAACCCAATCAATTGAAAGCGAGTTATCAAATAAGTCATGTAAAACCCTTTTTAAAAACAATACCAATTTTTCCGAAAATTTCGGCAGAGTCTCCTTTGTAAATACTGGCCCCCAAAATGGGTACAACAAAAATATACATGAATCCAACAAAATAGGGCATCCCTAAGCGGGAGCTAGCTCTTCGCCACAAGGCGGTCACAAATCCCACGCAATATAAATGACAACAAGCATAATAATCATAATAAGCATAAGAAAACATCATGTCGACTCAAGTGAGCTCGACCCCAAAATACAGCATAAAAGTCCACAAACCTCACAGTCTCATCTCTAGGTCAATATACAATAAAACTGGTAGAAACAGTAGATGGAGTACACTAGATACAAAGAATATACAAGGTGGTACAAAAATAATAACATAACCCACCTATGAGCAAATCTCGAGCTCAGGCAAAAGAGGCAAAAGAACAAGTGCGCCCGCCGCTACTGAACTGACGGAGCGGACCTGCAAAAGACTGTGGCACAACGGGGGTGAGTTGCCAACTCGTGAGTAAAAAAATAACATCTACAAAGGCTATCGTATGCATGCACACAAGCATCCTAGCATCTATAATACAGGTATGACTGGATGCACTAGCAGGTGTGTATACAACATCAGTGTACGAATATGTATGCAACATGAATATCTGAGGTCTCAATAGGCATATATAAGAAACATTTATCTCTTTTTGTTTTTGAAACTCTTTTAGAATGCCAGCATAATACTCAAAGAATCGACGAGAACCGGTGTCCAGCAACGACACCCAAAAGCTGTCTCAAATATCATAAATGTATCTCTGGCCTCAGCCGTCCGGCTGACCCATCTCAAATATCAATATCTCATCATCTAGCGGCCACGGTCGGTATCCTCTGGATATCCGCCGTCCCAAACAGTCACCGGTAGGTAATCCGTCCCCTGCCAGGCTCAACGTCAACACCATATTCCTCTTGCCCCGGGGTACCTTACCGGGCCCACCATGTACCCGTGCCGGTTCCTCCACTCCTTGACACGGATTTCCAAAACCACAGCAAACTCATGGTGGACGACACTTACATCACTAGAAAACCGCAATTTACATATTTTAAAAATATAATAAGTTTAGAAATTTTGCGGTTTTCCCCCGAAATCCAGCAATATCATAAAATCTCAAGAAATCCTCATAAGTGCATATATCAATGATAATGATATCAATAATCAAGTTGCGATTTGTGATCAATGGATTAAGCATGAACAATTAATATGATGAAGTACATGCACATGAATAGCAATTCTACGGTTTCATTTTAAGGAATTAAAGGCAATAGCACAAGTTTAAGTATCAATTGGTAAAAGGTTTAAATTTAAAGGTTATCTAGTGTGGTGGCATGGCAATTACCAGGGTGTGTGTGTAAGCATGAATAGTGCTCGTGCTGCATATAAAAACCCTGGCAATGGTGCAGGTGTCCTATAAAATGGTTTCGTATAGGTATGTCAATATAATGCATGGATGCAGCAAATAGTCAAATAAGTATTTCACCCCTAATTACTAACATCACTAAGGGTCTTGTAAGTTACTAAAACTATCGGGCGGCTTGCGCCATCCAACGATAGTCCCCCGTAGATATTACATCTACTCACCGGAATCCCTGGCTAGCTGTGTCCAATCACCGCTTTCCCCTTTCGCGCCGCGTCTGACGTCTCCGCGACCGAACCTGGAATTAACATCAATACCAAACATAAGGTTACATATCAAGAACGACGCAAAACCCAAACGAAACTACTAACGTTCGCTAGCTAGGTACAACGTGCACAACGTGCGCGGAACACACGCGAAAATCGCAAAAACTGCCAAAAAACGCCGATTTGGTCGCCCGGCAAAACTAAAACCCGACTACCCAAAAATCCGCACTCACGCATCCTAAAAGTCGTAGGACAAGCCATTACAATCATCAAGTTATCAAAAATAATTCATCACATAATTTTATAACAAAACTAGTAAGCATTTGCATTCCAAAATCGGTGCAAAAATCGCCGATTTGCGACAAAACGACTACAATCTAGCATAATCACCCAAGCCACACCATTAGATAACCACTACACAAAATTTCAACACATTAACCATGCTCCAAAACCTAAATTCCACAACCAACCCTTTCTTGATTTTTCTCAAAAGCAATTGCAAATCAAAATCCATACTAGAAAAACTTAACTAACACTAATTTCAAACCCAATTAGCAAGTTAACCTTCTAGATTAGGTTAGCAAAACAACTAGATAACAAATTAGGTTTAATCAACTAAATAATGGTTTCTAAACCTTAATTCAACTCATTAATCATGCTTCACAACCCATTTCCATACACTAACCCCTTTCTAGATTTTCCTAAAACAACAATTTACAACCAAATCACACTTCTAAAATTAACTAAATTAGCATAATTTGAAGACTACATGAACAAGGTAACCATATAGATTAGTTAATTAACAACTAGATCAACTACAAAACAATTTAATTAACTATCATGGCTTCAAAACCCTAGTTTAAACAAACTACTCTTTTTAAAAAAACAAGATTAGAAATTAGCTAACTTTTAACACTGATACCATATAATTAAAGGAATTTAGCAAAAAAAGAAAGTAACTTGATGGAAATTATACCTCAATTGAGATCTAGCAAGAATAAATTTTGCTCCAAATGATGGCCTCAAGCATCAAGATCCAAGCTCGGGAGGTGAAGGAAAAGAAAGATGAAGGAGGGTTTTAATTTGCAAGCTTTAATTTGAAATTTTGATGTGTTTTCTTGAAGAAATTTGAACAAAATGAAAAGAAAAGAGATGAAGAAGGGGGAGGTGCAGGTTTCGGCCAATAAGAGGTGAGGGGGAGGGGTGTGGGTGAGTGGGAAAGTCAAGGGTCAACTCCACAAAAGTCAATGCACCATACCTTATTAACTATATTTAAAATAATTCAATAAACCACTAATTCAACCCAAGAAAGAGAACAAAGAAATGAGGCCAGAAATTTCTGGACTTGCACAAGGTGGGGCTGTCCTAGGGCTGAGGGAAAAGAGACAGGGGTTTTACAAAAGAAATTTTATGCAAAAAGGCCCCCTACAAGTCAAAAATTGCAAGTTTTAGCTCAAAATTCAATAAATTCGTTTCATATCATAAAAATTTGTTAAAAATCAAAATAAATTACTAAAAATTTATGTTACCACTAGATTTTAATTATCATAATTTTAGAGATTAAAATTAGCCCGGAAAAATTTGTATTTATCGCTAATTTAATGTATTTTCTTACCGGCTTAAAATAATATTAAAAAATTGAAAAATTAGGGAAAATTTTTAAACGACTAGAATTTCATAATTAACTCATTAGCTACTAAAAACAAGCAATTACCTATCCATTTTAGGTATAATTAGCCCTAAACTGCAAAATAACAAGAAAGACGGTTTTCGGAAAAATACCGAATTTTCACCGAATTTCAGGAAAACACCAAAACGACTTTTCAAGACGCTACATGAACTCTTGGGATAGATACATGATGATGTATATGGTCCAATGTCTGCAAATGCCAAGGTTGGTTCTTTTGAGAACCAAACGGGTAAAAGTATTAAAGTCCTACGATGTGATCGAGGAGGCGAATACTTGTGTATGGAGTTCCTGGAGTTTCTAAAAGGAGAATGAGATTCTCTCTCAGCTTACTCCTTCATATACACCACAACACAATAGTGTATCGGGATGGAGGTATTGCACCCTATGAGATATAGTGCGCTCTATGATGAGTACTGCTGAGTTACCTGTTTTCTTTTGAGTGTTATGCACTTGAGAAGCTGCATACCTATTGAATGGGGTTCCATCCAAATCAGGGCCTACCACTACATATGAGATATGGTATGGGAAGAGACCATGTCTTAAAAGAGTTAAGATATGGGGTTGTCCGGCCTATGTTGAAAAGCAAAATCTGGACAAGCTCGAGGCAAGGTCTGTTGTGTGAGTTTGTCGGGATATCCCAAACATTAGTAAGGGAATATCTTATACCTAACTGAGGAGCAAAAGGCATATTGTTTCCCATCATGCCACTTTTTTAGAAAAGGAATTTCTTGTGAAGAAATTAAGTGGTCATGAGGTAGAACAGGAAGGAGTTCCTGCTAGACAAACTAACAGCTGATGATTTGGTAAAACCAAAGGATTTAATAGTTTCCGATGAACCTCAGCCTCTCCGTGAATCTGGTAGGGTTCCTCATCCACTCGAGAGATACTACGATCTTCTCGGTGACAGTGGGAGCGAGGATTGCATCATGAGATGATGGCCTAACCGGGTTCGGGCAGAAGGAACGTCTGTTTTGATGTGATAGTCAAAGAGTTTGACTTCATCAAAATGGTAGATGAACCTTGTATAGACAAAAAGGTTGTAGTGAGTAAGGTTGTCTTCCACGTATTGTACGTAGATGACATACTCCTGATAGGAAATGGTTTCCTATGCTACACTCGGTCAAAGCTCCTCTTATCACGAGGATTCTCAAAGAAAGATCTGGATGATACCTACTACATCTTGTAGATTATGATCTATGAGATAGATCTAAGTGGATGTTGGGAGTGTCCCAAATCCAGGTACATAAACACCATACTAAAGGGGTTTAGTATGGAAGATTTAAGCGTGGTGGTTCGTCCACTTACTTATGGATCGCTCTCTCCAATACTGATTTGGAGAGAGCTCGCGTGCAAGGGATACCCTATGCTTCGGCAGTAGGCTCTATCAGAGTGTACGATATTATGTACCAGACCAGATGTGGATGACTCACTAGGTGTAGTGATCAGGAATCAATCGGATCTTGTGAGAATCACTGGAAAGCTGTGGAGGACATTCTTAAGTACTTGAGAAGCACTAAAAGAATGTTCTTAGTTCCAGCTTCCAGAGTGATAAGTTCGACTGAGAGTCAGTCACAGGCATTGTCTTTACCCTCAGTTCAAGGACGGTATGTTGGAAGAGTTCCAAGATAGATACCGTGACATACTAGACGATAAAGGATGAATACATTGCTACCAACGATACTACCAAAGTGGTTGTCTGGACATTTCTTGTTCATGAGATGAACAAGGTTCCTACCATTGAGCGTCCAATAAGTGTATTATGACAACAATGGAGTTGTGGCTTAGGCCTAGGAACGCAGGTCCCATCAGCGTTCCAGACTTATTCTGAGGCTAGTATCACCTGATCAGGGAGATGGCTGATCTCCAAGGGATCAAGATAAGGAGTGTTGAAATGAAGGATAATACAGCGGATCCACTCACAAAGGCCTTACCCCTAGAGAGACTTCTATGGGATGGTTGAGTATGGGATACTACAACCACTGCTATATTGTTGGGTATTGGATACTACAACAGATGGCCTTAGTGCAAGTGGAAGATTGTTAGTTATATGTATGCCCTAGAGGCCATTACTGTACATGTGATGTATATTGTAGTGGACGCTTGGACATATATAGAGAGGACTTTCTTGCTCGACATGATAGTATGCTATCTGGTTGCTCTTTATCTTAACATGTATACCTATTGTCTCTCTATTACATGTTGATAAAGCCCTTAGGATTAGTACTTGACTACCAGGATTATGATGCAGATCATACTTGTGGGGACAGAGTAGTCGATAAGTACATCCTTCAAATGTTTCTAGTCGTGGGAGTATCGAGATAGGGCATCGGTACTCTAGAGTAGACTGGCGTATGCGCTTCTTGACCCATATGATGGGCGATGGATGATCCCATATCCATTGGTGTTTGACATCAGAGAAGGTATGCGGGTGCTCAGTGGAGACTGGGTACACTGGACGAACTCACCAAGAACTCCTAGATGGTATTATACCTATCATCGGATAGCAGTTCTCTGGTGACACTGGTACAGGTTAGTCTGTAGACCCGAGATCGTCATAGAGTCTTGTGTGATTCCCACTGTGCTTTGATTTCCACCTTACCACGGTCAAGAGATCGTGCAAAACGGTGGCTTTTGGGTACAGTCCCGAGTCACATGGAGGCAATGAGCGATAGGAGGGGTTTCGTCTCTCCCGGTATTGGGAGTTGATGTTGTGATATGCTCGATTGGCCATAACAGGAAATCCCTGGCCAGGGTTGCTGAGATTTACTGGTAAGTATTACTAGTAGTTTCTCGAACCGTTATGGACCTTGCATCGGCATGACTTATCAAGCTATTGGGGTCTGACGTTATACAACCCCCAGGCTGTGATATGCGACATATCAGACGAAGAGACCAGACTGTACGGTTGTGTTACTGATTGGATTCGCAGGAGTACTAGCAGGCTTGCTTGTTGATCTTCTGATCGCTCAAAACCCGGGTGGCTGTTACGTTTAGCCGACCGCTTGTGGCTTGTTGGTGTTTGATATGATCATCACCTACTGCCGGAGTATTGACGAGTCTTTAGAGTCCTACACAGAGGTTTCCTGGTTCATGCGAAATGGAGTAGGAGCACATATGTGATATGTGCGGGACCGAGATTAATACGAGTATGTGATACCGTATTCTATTCTCGCGATATGAGATATCGGTCGGGTATATGTGATATAGCTGGGTTATCGGATCAAGTGTTGATTCGATAAGTTGATTCATTTGATATTAGTCGGTTATATGTACTATAGCCGGATTATTAAATCAAGAGTTGATTTAATAGTTTAATGTATAATTATATATTTGATATATTAAATTACATTAACTAATTTTAGCTCACTTAAGATTTCTTTCTCACTTTTTGATACATTGATATATATGTGATATATATTAATAGTATTCTTTTTGCACAAAATATATATGCGATATATATTGTTGTGTCATGCTAGGTTATATATGCAACATGTATGTATGAGACTTACACCATGCTAGGGTTAATGTTAGGGTTAATATTTATTCTTAAGTAATTACAATTAGTGGAGATATTTTGATGGTTAGAAGCTTGGAGAAGTTTCAAGATAACCATTGATTTAGTCCACTCTTTTATTTTCCTTAAGATATTTATCAACCCAACCATTAACCATACACAATGGTTAACTCTCTACAATGGTTAGATATATGATATACTCACCCATGGTTGCATTTTAACCTTAATGATTCATTCATTCATCACTTGAGCTTCATCTTCTTCTTCCTCATTTTTCAAGCTTTCTAGCTTTTGTAAAGTGATGATAACTTGTGAGAAAAATATATCTAAAGTGAGCCCACTTCCTACTTCATCATCCTATACTATTAGCCATTTAGTTTAGAGTGTTTGCTTCACTAATCTACACAATTAGTGAAGAGATAGCATGAGCTAGTATCTCCTCGACGTAGATCATCTTCGGCCTCGAAGACTTCGAATCAAGCTTGTTCGTTTCTTCATGGGAGCTTTTCTAGAGTCCAGGGATCGTGATCGCAGCGAAGGGACTACTACACGGAGCTATTGAAGTGAAGGACCGGTCTACAAAGGTTGTATAACTTGTTCACTTAGATGTAAAGAGTTTACATATCTTGTTTAACCCTAATTCTCTAGTTCGATTACTTGGCGGGTTTGTTTAGCACCCAAAATTTTTCAATATAGCATGTTTGATGCTTGCCAAAACCTTCACAAGATGCTAAGCTAACCCTACACAAAGTACAGTAGGAACACACACAAGACACTATGACGATCTTAGGTCTACAGACTACCATGTAGTCATGTCACATGAGAACTGCTATATGAGGATAGGTACAATACCATCTAGGAGTTCTCAGGCGAGTCCGTCCAGTGAAACTCATTCATTGAATGAGCACCTGTATACAATCTTTGGTGTCAAACACCAATGGCTATGGGATCAACCATCGCCCTGATCGGGGTCAAAAAACGTATACACTGTTGGATGTATATGCCTCAGAGGCCATTATTGTACAATACAGGATTGTATATTACATATGGATGCTTGGGATATATATGTACAGGAAAATCTTGCTAAATATGATAGTATGCTATCTTGTTTGCCTTTACCTCAACATGTGTATATGTTCTATTTTATATTACGTATCTCGATTATATGTTGGTAAAGCCATTAGGATCTTTGTTTGACTACTAGAGTTGTGATGGTGATCATATTCGTGGGGTCTAGGTAGTTTATGTAAGTCCACGGTAGCGCCCCGGCCGTTTAACAGACGCCAAATGCGGAACAAAAACTTTTTACAAACTGGCGCTATCGTGTACCGTAACCCGGATCTGCCATTAAAGCTAAACTAACAAATTACAAAGTGGGTAGAAATGTTATACCGAATGATCTGAGTCCTTCGGTCTTCAACCATCATCCTATGCTTTGTTGCGGCTGCTCCGATCTCCTGAACATCCAGTCTCGTCGTCCAGATGGCACCACGTCGACGGATCTTTAAACGGGCTCCCGCCTCTGAACCGAGGCAACTCGATCGTCAAGTTTGCTAAAAGAGATGACCAAGATGAAGTAGAGAATGAGTAGAACACTTTGTCTCGTTACATCCAAGGTCACGGACGAACGGTTAATGAAGTTGCCCTTTTTGGATCGGGTGGAATGAGAAATGAGGCTATATCTTTTATGGACCAAAACTATCATCTTCTTTTTATCCAAAAATGAACCCATACCCATCCTAGAGAGGGGGCCGGCCACTATATAGGCAAGGGGGGTGAGTGTAAGAGGAGAGATGGTGAGAATAACAAGCTCAATACTTATCATAACAATGACTCACTTAAACACCTAGTGTGAACCCATTCAATGCATACATTGAACCATAACCCTTAGTCATCAAGCATTAATTGCTCCATTAATGCACTTATCCACCTCACCATCCTAGTCACCTCTTCTAGAAACTTTTAGAACCTTCTACACTTATCCAAAGAAAAGATAAATCCGCATTTAACCGAATGTTAAATACGGCCGATAGAAAACTGGAAACTGGCAACTTCCAAAATTGATCCTGAAACGAATTTCAGGATAACCCCGTAATGGTATAAACATACCCGCATTTGTATTACGACCGAATACAAATGCATCTGAGACAAACATATTATATTTACACAGCATAATACTCGGATCCGGCTTAAACCAAAGCCGACCAGTATTATCTGCCCGAAAAATGACACGTGCGAAAACGCACGTGTATTTTCCGAACCCTGCCATAAAACCATACGGCCTCTACAACGTTTCGCCCGAACTTAGGAAAGTGAATGTGGGGGACTCTAATGACTCATCAACACATTGGCACTGGGTATAACCTCTAGCACGTCAGAGGTACAAGCTGTACGTAACGGTTGCCTATGTACTGATCGGAAGGGAAGCTGACGAGCGAACTCATCCATAAACCCTACTGAGCCTGACAGTGACGATGTATATACAGTCCGGTCCGTTCGTCTAAAGAGTATCGCATATCGAGTCTAGGGGGTGGATAAAGTCAGACCCCTAATAACGCGATAATTCGTGTCGGTATGAAGCCCATCACCACATGAGAAACTACTGATCCAAATCAGTAATTCTCCACTACCTCGGCCGAGGGTTTCTAGTGATGGCCACCCGTGCAATGTGTGACATCAACACCCAATACCGGGAGAGACGAATCCCCGACGATCCGCTCACTGCCTCCAGGTGGCTCAGGACTATACCCAACTAAAACCTGTTTGCACAACTCCTTTGAACGTGGTAGGGTAGTAATCTAAGCACAGTGGGAACTCACACGAGACAAATGACGATCTCAGGTCGGCAAACTAACCTGTACACATGTCACCAGGGAACTACTATCTGACGATATGTATAACACCAACTAGCATGTTCCCGGCGAGTCCTGTCCGGTGTACTCATAACCCAATGAGCACCTGCATACATCTTAGGTGATCCATCTGACACCAGTGGCTTGTGAGACCGGCCACCGCCCCTCATCGGGGTCTCGACTGTACACACTAGTCTACTTTGGAGTATCGATGCCCTGTCTCGAAACTCCTACGACTAGGGACACTTTAAGGATGTGCTTACAGACCTCAGCTCCCACGTATATGATTGCCATCATACTGCTGGTAGTCAAGAAAGAATCCTATGGGCTCTATCATCATGCAATAGCGAACTAAAGCATGTATACGATGATAAAGACAAACCAGATAGCATACTATCATCTCGAGCAAGACAGTTATATCGGTATAGGTCCTGTCTCAATCATTGCAATCACGTACCTGCGATCCAATAATTGACTTTGAGGGCACTATCTCCAACAATTTCCCACTTGCACTTAAGGCTAATTATTTCGATGTCGCATACTCACAGCCCGTGTGATACCGAACATCCAACTCCTCTACTAATCAGTTTCACAAAGCTAGTTTGTAAAACTCTTGTGTTCGAGAAATAGCCTCAGTGAGTGGATCCGCCCTGATGTTTCTTTATATATCTCTCTAAATCTCAAGTTCGCGGAGAAAGCCATCTCCCGAATCGAGTAATACCTGTCTTAGAATATGTCTGAATATCTGATGGGACCTAGTTCATAAATGAACTCCAAATCCAAACTTCTTAGACTGTATCGATCACTGAACCTAATCAGTATCCGGCACCATGCCTCCCACAGTATCCTCTTGGACCACCTGTCCATAATACTGTCCCTCTTCAGAGGGAAAACTATAACTCTGACAATCACTCTGTCATCTATGTCACCTTTGAAGCCTGGAATGATAACCGTCTCCCGAAGGAGGCTGCCGTCATCAATTCCGTAGAACATGCACTTATGTTCTAAAAATGCTTCCTTATGTTTCTCCAGGATTGGATTAATATAAACTTATTGCACTTAGTGCAAAAACAACATCTGGTGTGGTACTTGACATCTCATGATTGACTCAATTGCCCAAGCAAGTGATCTGCCAATCATGCACATCCCTCTCTCCTTTAGTCTCTAAGACACCTTTAGAGAGGGTGACTCCATCACCTGCAGGTACACCACCATGCCAGGAGCATCTATTCTAAAAACTATTAGAATAACTGTCTAAGTACCCACATTGGGAAACTACCCAAATCTAGATCTAAAACCGTAGATCTAGAATCCAGAATGTCTGATATTATATCCATGTCCTGTCTGGAGAAACAACTGTGTGACGGCCACAGTACAACCGATCATAGTATAGGAATTTTACTTCCTACTCTGTGTATGTCATCCAAATACCATGACATCACACCCTACTACCTTCTTAACAGATCCATCCCCTATTCTGATGAAGTCAATCCCACGACTGTCACATCAAAATAGATGATCTATCTCCGCTATATCTGCTCAAGTCTATAAATAGACATAAGCTACTTGCCCACTATGCTTCCGCTGCTCCCACTGACTATGACAACCCTCTGGCAGAATAATATCTACGTACACTTCTAAAGCTAGTTTAGAACGACGTTATACTTATCCTCTTGCCGGGTCTCATAGTCTGAAACAACAGTAGTGTCAAGTCTGGGTAAACAAGAACCTCCCTATCACCGTCCTTGAGGCTACCGGAGTACCTCTCGGGTGTCTGAGGTTACCCACCACATCTGCGGAGTGGCTAATGGAATGTCAAACCCTGATTGAATATATAGGTCCTATTAAATTTTCCGTAATCGTTTGTGGTTCTGGAATTACTTCCAGTTCTACCATACTCCCACTACTGTTTTCTGAAAAAATCCATTTTACTAAAACTGTGGCGAGTATAGAACAATATCACTATTGATCTTCCAAATGGTAGAAATGTCAACCCTCGTCGAAGCAGGGTCAACCCACAAACAGCCATTACAGAAACGTGCCTTGAGTTATCCAGTGTCTGGTTTTAAGTATAAGCTGGACAACTCCCCATATCTTAACATTGTTAAGATATGAACCATTGTATATCCAATATAGAAATAGAGGCACTAATTTAATTGGAACCAGATTCAAAACATGCAGCTGTCTCCAGTGCATATCAACTTAATGGAAAATGGCTAATCAGCATTACTCAACTTAGGAATCCATCCAATTATGAGTAACCTGAAAGAGAAACGAGTTTCTTAAAACCATTACTTTCATCTGAATACCAATCATAAGAATCTACATCTTCGATCTCTTTGAAGAATCCCGATACTTGCGACAACTGGTTCTCTACTTTATTCTTATACCCACAACTTCTCAAAACTTAAACATTATATTTCTACGAAACACTTGTCTAAAAACTAGAGAAGTCACAAGTAAACAGAACATAGTACGAGGACCTACCCCTCTGTCCTGACGGACACTGGACAACATACAATACTCTGTATAAGTCCGCTGAGTTGAATAACTCAAAACCTTGTGCGTCGTAGGTTGAAAATTGTACCCAGGCGATTTCCTCAAATATCACCAATTACAACGAATTATGATATAATGAGGATGATCACCTAATTCCCAATAACTTACTTCCACTCATCATCTGTAAAACTATACAGATATGAGAATATAAAACCTGGTAAATACATACCCTGGAGTAAGTATCTAATCGGGAAATCAGTTTTCGTTTAACAATGCACTGAAACATAAAAATGTTTCGTAGGGGTATCCTGGTATTCTTAGTAATGCCTCTTCCATAATCCAATTCACGACTATAACCGTATATTTCTTTGCCATCTCTTCAAATCCCTTTATTTGTCTTTAGTCGTTACCTTCTGTACACCATCGTTAGGCCAAATGGTTTTCTTCCTTCCCTACTGTTCGGCACCAGCCTATGGTTTGGAAGAAGACTATCCAGTAAGCATAATAGGTGTACTCTCCTAATCCTATGAGTACTCGCAACTTGAGAGAAGGTGATGATAAAAGACAACTGAATAATAACTTATTCTATTTCTCCCGAACTGGGAAAAAAGCAAAGGTGAAATAGGAGTGGCGATGAAGTACGCGGTTTGGTCGTGAATGATAACTGTCGCAATTTACTTTGCCCTCTTTCTAATCCTTTTATTTTGTCTTTAGTTATTACCTTCTGTACACCCTACTTAGGCTAATTGGTTTTCTTCATTCCCTACCTTTCGGCACCAGCCTATGGTTTGGAAGAAGACTATCCAATAAGCGTAATAGGTGTACTCTCCTAAACTAAGGAGCCTTCGCAGCCTGAGAGAAGGTGATAATAAAAAACAACTGAATAAACCAATTCTATTTCTCCTGAACCTGGATCCATCCTCGAAGTAATACCTTCGAGTTCGTATATAACCATACAATGGATCTATCCAATGGAAGTGGATATCCATACTAATACGGGGTATTCTGAGAAAAACAAAGGGTAAAAGAAGGAGCGGTAATGACTTATGCAACTTTAGACAATCCAAAGGCCAGTATTTTAAGAAGGTTCGGTCAACTTGGTCACTGAGTCATAGTCTAAGGTCGGTCAAAGGTCGCTGCCAAAAAGAGAGAGAGAAAAGAAATACTCTGCGTGCACTCTAACCTAGATCAGAATGGTTATCACTTTTTCTAATCAGAAAACCTCCCACTGTTATCTCAAATTCTCCTCCAAACCTGAAAGAAGAATTAGTCGGGATCACCCGAAGAGTAAACCAACTCATCAGTGAGAATCGGGATCCAACTATCATCGTATGATAACTTGATGGAAACCACTCAAGTTATCACACTCCAGAAGGTATGCGCATGCCTGGCAAGTTTCTTGTTTGTTTGAAACTCCCGATGTAATTTTTGCCCCATGCTTTTATGACCTTGACGAAAGCCAACAAATCATAAGTCACATGTCAAGTTCTGCCCATCATTGTCCAGGTTAATTTGAACCCACCCATACATACCCTTGACGAAAGCCAACAAGGTAATACGACTGTCCCAAACCAACACATCTATCTATGCTACAAATGAATACCCCAGCAGCTACCAAGCACTATGCCTTGACGAAAGCCAACAAACATAGCTTGAATACTACTGACCATCCATAAGATACGACGGAGAGCTACGGCTGGTTTTTGGCGGAAAACCTTTAACGTAATGAACTTGATCTCGTTGAACAAACCTGATAGCTTTTTATAAAAATATAGTGGCGAAAACCTTTTGCTAAAGAGGTCACTCCCGGTGAAGGGATCTCGGCTCTTTCCTCATGGAATAAGGTGCAGGATATTCTAACTGAATACCGCAATGCAAAGCAACCTGTAATCGACTATAGTAAAGTTATTACCCTGACGTAAACTTCTGCCCAAGGGGTCACTCCCGGTGAAGGGATCTCGGCCCTTGCCTCGTCGAATGAGGTGCAGGATATTCCAACTGAATACCGCTATGCAAAACAAAAGAAAACATGTTTGTAATAACACCTTTTAAAATTTGTTCCAACAACATCAAATATAGGTTTTTTTTATCCTTGCATTGATAAGAATCAATGCAGTCCAATCAATCAATCGCACCAGAAAAGAACGAAAATAAAATGTACGTATATGCCATCCGCATTCGCCACTGGGTCCCGTCATCACCCGTTATGTTACTTAACTAATGACAGAGCAGGGGCTGGACTAGCGCGGGTGTAAAACATATACAACATCTAATAGTATATATACCAATATACAATAATTGCTCCAGGCGTGATAATATGCAACATTACAGAAAAGTAATAAGTATCACAGAACAATACGGATAATCTGGGATCCCCGGGTTTCACAGAGCCGCTACTGAAACTCGACGTTCCCCTGGTCATGTGGATAGCCTGTGCAATGAAACCTAGACCCCTACGGGTGCGGCAAGTTACCCGCCAAAACCTGAAGTGAGGTAGTCCCCACAACATAGTGAATGGAACACCCGGCATTTCACGGAATCCGGTAAATTGAGCACCCCTCCTTGGGTCAACCTGTACCCCCTACGAGTGCGGCGAATAGTCTGCCAATTCTAGAGTGAGGTCCCTTTGCCTCTCAAAGCCATGAGATACGGACCCGTTTCCCTCCAGAACCCGGCTATCTGTGCACTCCTTCGCGGGATAAACCTAGTACAGAAATAAAAATATGTACAACGGGTACATCGACCTCAACCCGGTCGTGCCCCAAAAGAATATTATACAAACAGGCAGTAACGGCAGTCCACATGTTGGAAGCTCGCCCCACAAAATCAAATGTACAAATAAATCCAAACTGCACTACCATTGCACACTGCTATCCACCATGACATATCCGCAACATCACAGCACAACACAGAACATCAACGTGAATGTCACGTTCGCAAACCCGTCTAAAAGAACTATAGCAATCAGACACGGTTTACCGATCAAATGACATTCCCAGTCGGAGATATAATGTAAATACTGCATACTAACAAATTTAAAATTTCGATCGACCAAATTTCCCGAAGTGGGCCCCACGTACTTCTGTTGTACAGTAATAAAATCTGGGCTCAAAAGAACTATACCAAAAACCACAATTTCCAAAAATAAGCTCTCTGGGAAAAATTGATGCACTGTTCCCACTAAAGCGCCGCGGTTCCGCGGTCAAACCCTAGGTTTGACCGCGGATCCGCGGTGCTCTTGTGGGATCACGTGTCCAATTTTTATCCGTATGCTTAAAAAACCCTGCTTAATTTTCTGTGATATGTAAAATTATTTTTAGGCCCTTTTAAAAATCGACAGAAACCTTAACCCAGAAATTGCAGTTTTCGAAATTTCGTTCGATCGATATTTTAAACGCGTTAGCACAAGTTAGTAAAGCTTAATGGTGAGGCTCTGATACCACTGTAAGTCCATGGTAGTGCCCCGGCCGTCTAACAGACGCCAAATGCGGAACAAAAACTTTTTACAAACTGGCGCTATCGTGTACCGTAACCCGGATCTACCATTAAAGCTAAACTAACAAATTACAAAGTGGGTAGAAATGTTATACCGAATGATCCGAGTCCTTCGGTCTTCAACCATCATCCCATGCTTTGTTGCGGCTGCTCCGATCTCCTGAACTTCCAGTCTCGTCGTCCAGGTGGCACCATGTCGACGGATCTTTAAACGGGCTCCTGTCTCTGAACCGAGGCAACTCGATCGTCAAGTTTGCTAAAAGAGACGACCAAGATGAAGTAGAGAATGAGTAGAACACTTTGTCTCGTTACGTCCAAGGTCACGGACGAACGGTTAATGAAGTTGCCCTTTTTGGATCGGGTGGAATGAGAAATGAGGCTATATCTTTTATGGACCAAAACTATCATCTTCTTTTTATCAAAAAATGAACCCATACCCATCCTAGAGAGGGGGTCGGCCACTATATAGGCAAGGGGGTGAGTGTAGGAGGAGAGATACTGAGAATAACAAGCTCAATACTTATCATAACAATGACTCACTTAAACACCTAGTGTGAACCCATTCAATGCATACATTGAACCATAACCCTTAGTCATCAAGCATTAATTGCTCCATTAATGCACTTAGCCACCTCACCATCCTAGTCACCTCTTCTAGAAACTTTTAGAACCTTCTACACTTATCCAAAGAAAAGATAAATCCGTATTTAACCGAATGTTAAATACGGCCGATAGAAAACTGGAAACTGGCAACTTCCAAAAGTGATCCTGAAACGAATTTCAGGATAACCCCGTAATGGTATAAACATACCCGCATTTGTATTACGACAGAATACAAATGCATCTGAGACAAACATATTATATCTACACAGCATAATACTCGGATCCGGCTTAAACCAAAGCCGACCAGTATTATCTGCCCGAAAAATGACACGTGCGAAAACGCACGTGCATTTTCCGAACCCTGCCATAAAACCATACGGCCTCTACATCGTTTCGCTCGAACTTGGGAAAGTGTCTGTGGGGGACTCTAATGACTCATCAACACATTGGCAATGTGTATAACCTCTAGCACGTCAGAGGTATAAGCTGTACGTAACTGTTGCCTATGTACTGATCGGAAGGGAAGCTGACGAGCGAACTCATCCATAAACCCTACTGAGCCTGACAGTGACAATGTATATACAGTCCGGTCCGTTCT
Source organism: Agapanthus africanus (assembly GCA_030015575.1). Taxonomy (NCBI): domain Eukaryota; kingdom Viridiplantae; phylum Streptophyta; class Magnoliopsida; order Asparagales; family Amaryllidaceae; genus Agapanthus; species Agapanthus africanus. The sequence continues at coordinate 199,921,014 of CM057350.1, forward strand.
TCTAAAGAGTATCGCATATCGAGTCTAGGGGGTGGATAAAGTCAGACCCCTAATAACGCGATAATTCGTGTCGGTATGAAGCCCATCACCACCTGAGAAACTACTGATCCAAATTAGTAATTCTCCACTACCTCGGCCGAGGGTTTCTAGTGATGGCCACCCGTGCACTGTGTGACATCAATACCAGGAGAGACGAATCCCCGACGATCCGCTCACTGCCTCCATGTGGCTCGGGACTATACCCAACTAAAACCTATTTGCACAACTCTTTTGAGCGTGGTAGGGTAGTAATCTAAGCACAGTGGGAACTCACACGAGACAAATGACGATCTCAGGTCGACAAACTAACATGTACACATATCACCAGGGAACTGCTATCTGACTATATGTATAATACCAACTAGCATGTTCCCAGCGAGTCCTGTCCGGTGTACTCATAACCCAATGAGCACCTGTATACATCTTAGGTGATCCAACTGACACCTGTGGCTTGTGAGACCGGCCACCGCCCCTCGTTGGGGTCTCGACTGTACACACTAGTCTACTTTGGAGTATCGAAGCCCTGTCTCGAAACTCCCACGACTAGGGACACTTTAAGGATGTGCTTACAGGCTTCAGCTCCCACGTATATGATCGCCATCATACTGCTGGTAGTCAAGCAAGAATCCTATGGGCTCTATCATCATGCAATAGTGAACTAAAGCATATATACGATGATAAAGACAAACCAGATAGCATACTATCATCTCGAGCAAGACAGTTATATCGGTATAGGTCTTGTCTCAATCATTGCAATCACGTACCTGCAATCCAATAATTGACTTTGAGGGCACTATCTCCAACAGTTTATAAGCACATCCTTAAACAGTCCCTAGTCGTTGGAGTTTCGAGATAGGGCATCGATACTCCGGAGTAGACTAGTGTATACGTTTGTTATTCTCGTGAGGGAAGGTGGCCTGTCCCACAGCCATTGGTGTTTGGTACCAAAGATAGTATACAGGTGCTCATTAGGTTATGAGTTACACTGGACGAACTCGTCGAGAACTTCTAAATGGTTATATACCTAACGTCAAATAGTAGTTCTCTAGTGACATAGGTACATGTTAGTCTTTAGACCTGACATCATCATTCGTCTCGAGTGTGTTCCTACTGTACTTAGATCACTACCCTACCACATCTTTAAAGAGTCGTGCAAACAGGTTTTGGTTGGGTACAGTCCAGAAGTACTTGGGGACAATGAGCGATAGAAGGGATTCATCTCTTCCAGTATAGAGAGTTGATGTCGCGCTATGTTCGATTGGTCATCATCATAAGACCTTGGCCAAGACAGTTGAGATTTACTGATTATGAGATCAGTAGTTTCTCGGGATGGTTTTGGGCCACATCGACATGACTTATTAGGTTATTACGGGTCTGAATTTTTCCACCCCTAGACCCAGTATGCGATACTCTCAGACGAAGAGACCGGATTGTACTAAGATTGTCACTTTCAGGCTTAATAGGGATATGGATAAGTTTGCTTGTCAGCCTTCCTTTCGATCAATACCTGGACAGCTGTTAAGTACAGCTAGTGCCGCTGACGTGCTTATGGTTAAACCCATTGCCAGCGTATTATCAATTCTTTAGGGTCTCACACAGAGGCTTTCCCAGCTTAGGCGAAACGATATAGTGAACGTATTTTATACGTACTTGGATTCGATTAAATACGTGTTTAGTGTATATGCCCTAGAGGCCATTACTGTATCATACTAGTTTGTATATTACTTAATGGAAGCTTGGGATATTCACCTTGTATAAACAATCTTGCTCAATATAGTAGTATGCTACTTGGTTTGTTTCTACTTCAATGTGTACATGTGTTTATTTTGCGATATCACCTATACGCATTAGTGGAGCCCTTAGGATCTTTGCTTGATTACCAGCGTTGTGATGGCAGTCACACTAGTGGGGGCTGGGTAATCTGTAAGCACATCCTTATACAGGTCCCTAGTCGCAGGACTATCGAGACAGGGCATCGATACTCCGGAGTAGACTAGCGTATGCGCTTCTCATCCCAGTGTGGGAGATGGTCTGTCCCACAGCCATCAGTACGTCGTACTGGAGATAGTATACGGGTGCTCGTTAGGTTACGAGTACACTGGACAGGACTCGTCGGGAACTGACAGGTTGGTATTATACCTATCGTCAGTTATCAGTTCCCAGGTGACATGAGTACAGCTTAGTCTGCTGACTTGACACTGGCACTTCGCCTCGAGTGTGTTCCCACTGTACTTTGACTACTACCCTACCACGGCTCAAAGGAGTCGTGCAAACAGGTGGTAGTTGGGTGCAGTCCCGAAGCACTTGGAGGCAGTGCCGGTTAGACATGATTCGTCTCTCCCGGTATTGGGGGTTGACATCGCGCTGTGTCTAGGAGAGCCATTACACGAGTAGTCCCTGGCCAGGGCAAGCGAGATATACTGGTAGGCTTCCAGTGTTATCTCAGGGTGTTTTGGGCTTCACTCCGACACGACTTGTACCGCTATTGGGGGACTGACGTTTACCGCCCCCTAGGCCCGACATGCGATGTATCAGACGAACAGACCGGACTGTACGGAGAATGTCACATTCAGACTCAGTAGGAGTTCAGATGGGGGTCACCTCGTCAGCCTTCTTGTCGGCATCTACCTGGGGACCGTTACGCACAGCTAGTGCCGCTTGCGGTCTGTGGTTAAACCCATTGCCAGCGTAGTGTCGAGTCTTTAGAGTCCCACACAGAGGGTATTCGCCTCTGGGCAAAATGAGTAGAGGTCGCATGGTTTTGCGGCAGGGTTCGTTCTCATCCGCGCACTTGTGCACGTTTGGAGTCCGGAAGGATTATACTAGCAGGCTCTGGTTTGAGCCAGATATTGGTATATGTTTTGGGGTTGCTTTTATATCTCGGTATTCTTGTTCCTCGGAACGAGAATGCAGGTGTGTATGCACAGTTGCTTGAGGCGGAGGATGAGGTATTTCATTAGGGTTTCGGAACGGGTGCGTATGCACAGTTGACAGTCGTCATTTTCCAAACCCTAATAGATTTATGAAATATCAATTAATAATAGTAATTAAATGAAATATTGTTATGGTTGTTTTTTTGTTGACTTGTTGACTATGGTTGACTTGTTGACCATGGTTGAATGTTGACCACCATCATTGCTTTGCAAGGATACTCCTTGATTCTTGCTTACACTCATTTATTGAAAGTATGATAGTGGTCATTCCAAAACAACCATCAAATATTCTCATTTCAATTATTATTATTAATTAGATAATTCCTTTTCTTTTAGTTATGGTTGCAAAAGAAAAGAGCTCATTCTATCATAATCATTCTCTCTCCTCACTTCATCTTCTTCTTCCTCTAGCCAAAGGAGAATCCTTCTCATGTGTTGAGAATCCCTCTCCTTAAAAGAAAAGCACCCCTTAGACACTCTCTACTCACTCTAGGATCAAGGGTTTAGCAAGCCGGAGATTCTAGTTCACTCAAAGTTCGAGAAAGAGCCCGAAGGTTGAACCCTCAGGTGGATCCATCTTCGACGGAAGAAGGCGACGAGAAGAGAACCATCAACCTCTACAAAGTTTGAAGAAGAAGGAGTTCAAGTTTAGGTATAACCATCTTTCCGAGTAGCTAACTCTCTTTAGCTTGTTTGCTAGTTTTAGTTTAGGAAAAGATCCCGACTTTGTTAGTCCATGTTGCCCCATGCGCTAAAAATTTGTTTTTTATACCGTTTCCGCCTCCCCGTAAGAACCGGGGGTCGCAACGTGGACTTACAGTGGTATCAGAGCCTAACTAAACTTAAACTAGCTTGGTAGTGAAGTGTAACGAAGTTCGGAACCGAAAAAAATCCAAAAACCAAATTTTTGCAAAACCCTAGTTTCTGTTAAAAATTTTTCTGGTCAAAACAAGATTTGTTATACACCTAAATTCGGCTCAGGGTTTTGTGTGAACACCCAAGAAAAACGATCCCCTAATTCCTTCAAACCGCCGCGGATCCGCGGCCTCACCTATTCTTAGCGCCGCTGATCCGCCGCCGTTTAGAGTCTTCTGGTGATCGGTTTTCGTGCAGTGTGTCTCTGTGTTGGTTTTGGGATTTTTAAGATATGTTATATGTGCCCAGATTTTCCAGAACAGAAATTTACTTTAGGGGTCCTATAATTCCGTATTTTTTCCCGAACTTCACTGCACTTTGACTATGATGGTTATATCTGTGATGTTTGCATGTATTGAACGTCGGCTAATCGCTATAAGTCGATTAGTCGGGTTATACATCTCTGTGATCTGTGTTTGATATTGGAATGTGTATATGAATGTGTTGGACTGTCGCGGGTGAATAGCCGGGGTGGATGTGAGATGAGCTTTTGTTTTTCTTTCATTCATTTGTAAATGTAAATTGATGTAATAATATTATTTGTTTGGCCGCACAACCGGGTCGGGGTTGTAGCCGTCATTGTATAATTCTTTTTACTGTTTTTGCTCCTAGGATAGACCCATGGAGGGGTGCACAAACTACCGGGTACTTGGCGGGTAGTTTGCAGCACCCGTAGGGGTCTTGGGTGGGGTATTTGCTATTCACCGCGACCGTGTAATCCGCTTTTTGTTGCAGGCTCGAACGGATTGCGGATTGCTAGTATATCCAATGTATTCATCTGTGATCTGTAATGTCTATCATTGCTTTATATTTAGGCGTTGCTTATGTTTTACAGCCGCGCTAGCCCAGCCCCCGCTCTGTCGTTAGTTAAGTAACCTAACGAGTGATGACGGAACCCCGTGGCGAATGCGAATGGCATAAGCGTACGTCATATTTTGGTTGTTTTCTGCAATTGTAGGATTAAATGATGGGACGCATTAAAAGAACTAATGCAAGAATATCACGCATTAAAAGAACTAATGCAAGATAATAAACCAAGTTAAAGTCGTTGGAACACTTTCGAAAAACCACTCGGTTCTTTTCAAAACTAACTTTTAAATGCGGAGCTTGAGCCACTCCTTCTAAAAGCTATCTCGTTCCATCGATTATATCAAGTTCACTACGTTCACGGTTTTACCAAAACCATTCGTAGCCCTCCGTCGTTTCGCATGAATAGGCAATAGTATTCAAGCTATGTATGTTGGCCAAAGTCAAGGCATAGTGATTGGTAGCTATTGGGTGTTCATGTGTAGCATAGATAGATGCGTTGGTTTGGGACACTCGTACTGCCATTTTGGCCAAAGTCAAGGGTAGGCACGGATGGATCCAAATTAATCTGGATAGTGACGGGCAGAACTTGACATGTGACTTATGATATTTTGGCCAAAGTCAAGGTCATAAGAGCATGGGGCAAAAATCCACATCGGGAGTTTCATAAGTACTGAAACTTGCTAGATTTGCATACCATTTGGAGTGTGATGATTATGGTAGGATTCCTTCATTTTCTTCACGCGATGATATTTGGATCCCGATCCTACTGTGAGTATATGCTACTCCTCGGGAAATTTCTCACTAAACGATCAATGCTATAAACCTAGTAGGTGCCTAGAAAGGTGTTAGCGGGGCTACGCCCCCAGGGAAAAGAGGTTCTTAAATTAAGGAACTTCGCGAAAGCGTTGGAAAACCTCCCTCGAAGTACCGACACTGGCCTGGTTGAACGGTTAAGCAAGTATTGTGCGGTGGGATTGATCCCGGCTAATTCTTCCTTTGTGGTTTGAGGAGGGATTCGAGAGACAGTGGGAGCCATCCTGTTTAGACAAATTAAAAACCATTCTAAACTTGCAAGAGCATCGTGCTAAGTGTTTCTTCTCTCCCCCCTGCAGCGACCAAATCGAAATGACTGGACTTAAGTTACTTCTAGATAAAAACATACTGACAGGGCCAAACTACAAAGATTGGCTCAGGAATGTCAAAATGGCAATCACTTACGACAAGCTGGGGTATCTTCTTACCACCAAAGCTCCCCCCATCCCAGGTCCCACCTCCAGCGTCACGGATAAGGAAATCCGTAATACTTGGGAGATTGATTGCGCGAAGGCCAAGTGCCTCGTGCTTGCCTCTATGGACAACGATCACCAGAGGAGGCACGAGAATATGGACTTGGAATCCATATTTCTTCATACAAAAGAACTGTATGGAGAGCAGTCTCGTATCGCAAGATACGAAGTGTCGAAGAAGTTATTTTCGGCAAAGTTGGCCGTCGGATCATCGGTAGCGGACCACGTGCTTAAGATGATTGGCTACATTGAGGAGCTCGCGGAACTTGGGACCACGTTGGACAGTGAACTCTATACGGACTTAGTTCTCCAGTCCCTTCCACCCACTTACGCCCAGTTTATACTGAACTTCAACTTACAAGAAAAAGAAGTTGAACTTTCAGAACTCCTCAACATGCTGAGGAGCGCAGAGGGCACCCTACAGAAGGGTAGGGATACACCCGCTTTGTTTGTAGGAGGATCTTCTTCCTCTAGGTCCAAGGCGAAAGCCAAGGGAAAGAGGAAGAAAGCCCCCGCCAAACCAAGAGGCGGTGTTAGTAAAGTGGGAACGAAGGGAAAGGAAAAGGCAACAAAGATAGCGGGGAAGCTTGTTGGAAAGGAAGAATGCTTCTATTGTCATAAGAGTGGATACTGGAAAAAGGATTGCAGGGCTTGGAAGGCCAGGACACAGGAACTGAAGCAGGTTGCGGCTTCAGCTTCAGGTGTGTATGTTATTGAAAACTGTCTTTCTATAAACTCTACTTCCTGGGTATTGGATACCGGATCAGGATCTCATATCTGTAATTCTTTGCAGGCGTTGAGAAACCGTAGGGTTTTGAAGGCAGGTGACATAACCCTCAAAGTTGCGAACGGAGCTAGCATGGATGCTAAAGCCGTGGGGGACTATCACCTGGGAATGTCAGATGGGCATGTTTTGGTTTTGCGTAATTGCTTTTTTGTACCCAACGCAACTTGTAATATCATTTCTGTATCTTTGGTTTCTAAAGAAGGTTATGAATTTGCGTTTGTAAGTAATGTTGTAAACATTCACCTTAATCAAGTTCTGATTGGGTCAGGTACACTGAGCAATGGTATATACGTATTAAACCAACCACAGATTTTCAATGTCCAGAATACACACAAAAGAAAGTCTCCAGATATCAATCAGACTTTCTTATGGCATTGTAGACTGGGTCACATCAATGAGAGAAGGTTGACTAAGTTACATACAGAAGGATATTTGGATCCGTTCGAATATCAATCGTATGCCACTTGTCAATCCTGTCTCAAAGGAAAGATGACAAAGACTCCGTTCACTGGACACGGAGTAAGAGCGAGCGAGCTCTTGGGACTCGTACACAGCGACGTGTGCGGTCCAATGTCTACACATGCGCGAAGCGGTTATTCTTACTTCATTACTTTTACGGATGATTTTTCAAGGTACGGTTATGTCTTCTTAATGAAACATAAGTCCGAAGCTTTTGAAAAATTCCAGGAATATAAGAATGAAGTAGAAAAACAAACCGGCAAAAGTATCAAGATTCTAAGATCGGATCGAGATGGAGAATACTTAAGTGCCGAGTTCCTGAATTATTTAAAAGAGAACGGGATTCTCTCTCAGCTTACTCCTCCATACACTCCGCAACACAACGGTGTATCGGAGAGACGGAACCGAACCCTATTGGATATGGTACGGTCCATGATGAGTAACGCTGAGTTACCGCGATCATTCTGGGGGTATGCGCTAGAATCAGCTGCGTACCTTTTGAACCGAGTTCCTACTAAGACTGTGCCTACTACACCATATGAGATGTGGTGTGGGAAGAGGCCCCATCTCAGTCACATTAAGACTTGGGGAAGTCCAGCTTTTGTTAAAAAGCAGCATGCGGACAAGCTCGAAGCACGCTCAGTACTGTGTAAGTTTGTGGGATATCCAAAGAATTCCAAGGGATATCTCTTCTACTACGAAGAGGAACAAAAAGTTCTTGTTTCTCGTCATGCCCACTTTCTAGAACACCAGTTCTTAGAAAAAGAATTAAGTGGGAGCGCAGTAGAACTGGAAGAAATTCCAGAACCACAGACTATTACTGAAAGCTTAGTGGAACCAGAGGGTTCAAATGAACAGGACATTCCTACGCCGCTCCGCAGGAGTAGTAGGCAGTCTCATCCGCCCGAGAGATACTACGGTTTTCTCATAGACGGGGATAGAGAGGATTGCATCATAGATTATGATGAGCCTACTAGCTTCCAGCAGGCCGTTCAGAGCGTTGACTCAGTGAAATGGCTGGATGCAATGCGGACCGAAATGGAGTCCATGTACACCAACAAAGTATGGACGTTGGACATTGCTCCAGACGGGGTAAAACCCGTAGGATGCAAGTGGATCTTCAAAAGGAAGATTGGTGTAGATGGACAGGTTGAGACCTATAAAGCTAGACTTGTAGCAAAGGGTTTCCGTTAAAGACCTGGCTTGGACTATGACGAAACTTTTTCTCCAGTGGCTATGCTGAAATCCATTCGGATCCTTCTTGCCATTGCTGCCTTCCACGATTATGAGATTTGGCAGATGGACGTAAAAACCGCTTTTCTAAATGGAAATTTAGAGGAGTGTGTCTATATGGATCAGCCAGAGGGTTTCATTCAGAGTGGGAGCAGCGGAAAGGTGTGCAAGTTGCTTAAGTCCATCTATGGACTAAAGCAGGCATCGCGGAGTTGGAACATCTGTTTTGATGAGACGGTCAAGGAATTTGGTTTTATCAAAAATCCAGATGAACCATGCATCTATAGTAGATTTGTAGCGAGAACTGCAGTATTCCTCGTTTTATACGTGGATGACATTCTCTTAATAGGAAATGACATTCCTATGCTACAATCTGTCAAAGGTTTCTTGTCACACAGGTTCTCCATGAAAGACCTGGGTGATGCCTCTTACATCCTGGGGATCCGGATCCATCGTGATAGATCCAAGAGGATATTAGGACTTTCACAGTCCAGGTACATCGACACCGTACTGAAAAGATTCAGTATGGAAGATTCCAAGCGCGGTAACCTACCGGCTTGTCACGGAATCACCCTCTCTAAAGAGATGTCCCTCAAGACTGATTTGGAGAGGGATCGCATGTCTATTATACCCTACGCTTCTGCGGTAGGCTCTATAATGTATGCGATGTTATGTACCAGACCGGATGTAGCTTATGCACTGAGTGTAGTAAGCCGGTATCAGTCAAACCCTGGGGAGAAACACTGGATAGCAGTAAAGAACATTCTCAAGTACCTGAGAAGGACTAAGGAGATGTTCTTGGTGTATGGCGGAAAAGACCTCCAGATCGAGGCCTTTGCTGACTCCAGCTTCCAGAGTGACAAGGATGATTCCAAGTCCATGTCGGGTTTTGTCTTTACCCTCAATGGAGGGGCGGTGTGTTGGAAGAGTTCCAAACAGGAAACCGTTGCAGACTCGACGATGGAAGCGGAATACATCGCTGCATCTGATGCCGCAAAAGAAGCTGTCTGGATGAGGAAGTTCTTGAAAGAACTTCAGGTGGTTCCGTCCATTGTTGACCCAATACCTCTGTATTGCGATAACAACGGGGCTATAGCTTTAGCGAAGGAACCCAGGTCCCATCAGAGATCCAGGCACATCTTGAGGCGGTATCACCTGATCAGGGAGATTGTGGATCTCAAGGAGATCGAGGTTCGGAGGGTTGCTTCAGAAGAAAACACTGCAGATCCATTCACCAAGGCCCTACCCCAGACTCAGTTCGAGCGGCTGATCGAGATGATAGGTCTTCGATACGCCAGTACATGGCCTTAGTGCAAGTGGGAGATTGTTAGTGTATATGCCCTAGAGGCCATTACTGTATCATACTAGTTTGTATATTACTTAATGGAAGCTTGGGATATTCACCTTGTATAAACAATCTTGCTCAATATAGTAGTATGCTACTTGGTTTGTTTCTACTTCAATGTGTACATGTGTTTATTTTGCGATATCACCTATACGCATTAGTGGAGCCCTTAGGATCTTTGCTTGATTACCAGCGTTGTGATGGCAGTCACACTAGTGGGGGCTGGGTAATCTGTAAGCACATCCTTATACAGGTCCCTAGTCGCAGGACTATCGAGACAGGGCATCGATACTCCGGAGTAGACTAGCGTATGCGCTTCTCATCCCAGTGTGGGAGATGGTCTGTCCCACAGCCATCAGTACGTCATACTGGAGATAGTATATGGGTGCTCGTTAGGTTACGAGTACACTGGACAGGACTCGTCGGGAACTGACAGGTTGGTATTATACCTATCGTCAGTTATCAGTTCCCAGGTGACATGAGTACAGCTTAGTCCGCTGACTTGACACTGGCACTTCGCCTCCAGTGTGTTCCCACTGTACTTTGACTACTACCCTACCACGGCTCAAAGGAGTCGTGCAAACAGGTGGTAGTTGGGTGCAGTCCCGAAGCACTTGGAGGCAGTGCCGGTTAGACAGGATTCGTCTCTCCCGGTATTGGGGGTTGACATCGCGCTGTGTCTAGGAGAGCCATTACACGAGTAGTCCCTGGCCAGGGCAAGCGAGATATACTGGTAGGCTTCCAGTGTTATCCCAGGGTGTTTTGGGCTTCACTCCGACACGACTTGTACCGCTATTGGGGGACTGACGTTTACCGCCCCCTAGGCCCGACATGCGATGTATCAGACGAACAGACCGGACTGTACGGAGAATGTCACATTCAGACTCAGTAGGAGTTCAGATGGGGGTCACCTCGTCAGCCTTCTTGTCGGCATCTACCTGGGGACCGTTACGCACAGCTAGTGCCGCTTGCGGTCTGTGGTTAAACCCATTGCCAGCGTAGTGTCGAGTCTTTAGAGTCCCACACAGAGGGTATTCGCCTCTGGGCAAAATGAGTAGAGGTCGCATGGTTTTGCGGCAGGGTTCGTTCTCATCCGCGCACTTGTGCACGTTTGGAGTCCGGAAGGATTATACTAGCAGGCTCTGGTTTGAGCCAGATATTGGTATATATTTTGGGGTTGCTTTTATATCTCGGTATTCTTGTTCCTCGGAACGAGAATGCAGGTGTGTATGCACAGTTGCTTGAGGCGGAGGATGAGGTATTTCATTAGGGTTTCGGAACGGGTGCGTATGCACAGTTGACAGTCGTCATTTTCCAAACCCTAATAGATTTATGAAATATCAATTAATAATAGTAATTAAATGAAATATTGTTATGGTTGTTTTTTTGTTGACTTGTTGACCATGGTTGACTTGTTGACCATGGTTGAATGTTGACCACCATCATTGCTTTGCAAGGATACTCCTTGATTCTTGCTTACACTCATTTATTGAAAGTATGATAGTGGTCATTCCAAAACAACCATCAAATATTCTCATTTCAATTATTATTATTAATTAGATAATTCCTTTTCTTTTAGTTATGGTTGCAAAAGAAAAGAGCTCATTCTATCATAATCATTCTCTCTCCTCACTTCATTTTCTTCTTCCTCTAGCCAAAGGAGAATCCTTCTCATGTGTTGAGAATCCCTCTCCTTAAAAGAAAAGCACCCCTTAGACACTCTCTACTCACTCTAGGATCAAGGGTTTAGCAAGCCGGAGATTCTAGTTCACTCAAAGTTCGAGAAAGAGCCCGAAGGTTGAACCCTCAGGTGGATCCATCTTCGACGGAAGAAGGCGACGAGAAGAGAACCATCAACCTCTACAAAGTTTGAAGAAGAAGGAGTTCAAGTTTAGGTATAACCATCTTTCCGAGTAGCTAACTCTCTTTAGCTTGTTTGCTAGTTTTAGTTTAGGAAAAGATCCCGACTTTGTTAGTCCATGTTGCCCCATGCGCTAAAAATTTGTTTTTTATACCGTTTCCGCCTCCCCGTAAGAACCGGGGGTCGCAACGTGGACTTACATTTTATACGTACTTGGATTCGATTAAATACGTGTTTTTGTACAAGTACTTTTAATTTGACAGTTTGTTAATACTAGCAGGTTTGAAAGATAGCCAGGTTTTCACATTTGGATGAAATGTGAGCTAGTATTATTTATCTCTTTTTAGTATCTCTCTTTTTCGTATTCGTATTTTGACAGAATACAGTATTTATACGAATACAGGTATTTCTATAAATACGTGTATTTGTGTCTTGATATAAATATGGGTGTTCGTATCTTATTATAAATATGGGTATTCATATCTTAATACAAATACTGGTATTCGTATTTTATATGAATACATGTATATATTTTGATACAAATATGAGTGTATGGATTTTGTAGGATATACTTGTATTAGTGTATTTGTATGTATTTATATATACATATACATATGTATGTGTGCAAATGAGGTGACTCTCTCTTTTCTTCTCATCTCTTCTTGTTGATATAAGAAGTGTGTGTGCTTGTGACTCACTATGGTGAGTCACAAGTCTACACAATTCCTCACATTAAAGAAGAAAGGAAAATGAAAAGAGAGGGTGATTCATTATATGCGCAATGCTTGATATTATCATACTTATCACCATTATCATCTTCTTCTTCCTTTCCTCTTGAGTTTTGTGAGTGGAGAAAGAAAATATGTAGAGAGAAACAATTAGAGATAGCCACCACTACATCTTCTAGCGAGCTATTCTTAGCAAGTTTAGTTCACTAGTTTTCTTCACTTGATTTTAGTGTGCAGATATAGCCTTTCCTTGGGTTCTCTCAGGTGGATCTTCTTCGACAACGAAGATAGGCATCCAAGCTCGTTCTTGGAGTCTCAAGGAGCGAAAGAAGAGAAAAGAAGAGAAAATAAGAGAAAGGACACGACTACAAAGATAGCTATCGTCTATCTGAATAGTTAACCTTCTCTAGTTTAGCTAGTTTAGTGTTTGATTTCGATTCTAGCCCGTACATATTCGTGCTTAAGTTGTAGATAATTTTGTTTTGTATTCCGCCTTGTTCGTTTGTTTGCGACACGAGCATGAGTATCTATGAACATACACTAGTCTATTCTGGAGTATCGATAGGCAGTCTTGACTCCCTCGACTAGGGACTTCTAAGGATGTATTTATAGATTACACATGCCCCACCAGTATGATCCCTATCATAATCCTGGTAGTCAAGCAATAATCCAACGAGATTTATTATTATATATTAGCGATACTTGATAACGAGTAAAACGCATACACATGAATGATAAATACAAACCAGATATCATACTATCATATAGAATAAGATTGTTCTCTCGTATAGATCCTTCTTCAATTACAATAATTGTCTTGAGGGCACCTATATCCAATAGCGAGGGATGGGTTCTCGTATTTCATTACATTCACTGATGATCTCTCTACTTTCGGATATGTATTTCTAATAAAACAAAAATCTGAAGATTTTGAGAAATTCAAAGAATATAAAAACGAAGTAGAAAACTAGACAGGAAAAAATATTAAAATAGTTTCATCCCAATCCATGGTATTCGTTAATTTCTTTGCTTATGGGGGGTCGGGTCTTGTTACCAGAAACCTAAACCCAAACCTGAACTGTGATGTGGGAATTTTTCTTTTTCTTTTTTCCCCTTAACTAAACATTGGGTTTTAGGAGTTGCAATAGATTTTGTTTGATGATTTCATTTTTTCTAGTATTTTTTTTGAATTAGTCCGCTAGCTTAACTCACACACCCACGCATCCAACACACATGCATCCAGAAGACCCACGAATTTGCCTTGAAAACGTTAATATATGGTCACTGCCCTTTCTGATGATTTTGTTTTTGATCGGTGGTTTTGATGGCAGAAGACAAAAGGAAAAGATGCATGATTATCTGTATTTTAAGATAAGTAGGGACTAGGGACCTAAATCATCACCCAAAACTTATAGGGTTTAATAATAAAATAATTTTTGGCTAAATTGCAGGAAATACTCGTAGCTTTTATTTGGAATGAGTGAATCAAATATCAGCCATACCGGCCGATATATCAACTGATATATCATTTTGGGACCTCTCGCGATATGGTAAAACCGATATATTATCGCCTAATATATCGGCCGATATGGCGATATCGCCCTATATATCGGACGTATAGACGATACGAAGTATCAGTCCGATACGATTCTAATATCCGATATTTAAAATCTTGACTTTCTAAAACCTGCACTTTACACTCTCAATTTTATTGTATTTCCAAATTAACCCTTAATTAAATATTTATTTTTAAAAATATATTTGTTTTGATTTTCTTCAATATTCTATGAAGGGATTTTTGGGAATAGTTGAAAGAAACATTCAAATAACAGTACATAACATTCTTTGATATTTTTAGAAGTAGATTTTTAATGAAGGGCATTTTGGGAATGAGCCAAAGTTAAGAAGAAAAGTTCATATATAGAAGTTAGGAGTGTTATTGAACTTGATTCTAATATACAAGTTTGACAATTGTCATTATCGGACAATTTTTTGGATTTGGATTTGAACTCGGATTTACGTGCCGGATTTTGATATGGACTCAGACTTTTGTGTTAGATTTCGACTCAAACTTTCGTGTTGGACTTGGATTTGGATTTGGATTTGGATTTAGACTTAGCATAGACTTACTGGAGTTCTTGCACAATTTGTATTATCAATTCTATTTTTACGGAGCCTTTTGTGACTTTTGGCAATATATTTTTACTTCGAAACTCAAGTCAAGAGGGGATCAAGTATCTAAACATAGTTTTAAACATCCCTCCCCCCCATTAGAATCAATGTTTTACAAAAATATTACGAGGAATTACAAAATTAAACCAGAATAAGACATTGCTGATTTCTGAGTGGACGAAGCATCCACTTTGCCTACGTAGCCAGGCACTCTGGCGACTTTGCTTTTCCCGCTTTTAAAACACTGCTTGTAATGTTGCCAAGTTCAAGAAAATGGATCTTTTCAAGGGTTTTAACAGGTTTACATAGTTGTAATCTTGATTAGCATGTAGATGCATCATCTCTAGCTGTTTGCATAATGGATTTATCATTGCATGTTTAGGATTAGAATTAGTTAGATACAAAGAATTAGCCTTTTGAAACATGGTGCAAGATTGCTAGGAGGGTTGATTAGCATTTTAGAATGTAAGATTTCATCTCAAACCACACATTTCCTATACAGATAAATATCACCACACAAGTTCCACCAGTTTCAAATTGCCACCAAATCTCAACATAGTGGTCCCTTTGCATTACATTCTGATGTGTTCATGAAACCCATGACTCAAATCCATTCCCCACTAACCCATGTTCTCAACTATGCCATGTTTTCCGTATATAATGTGATGAATATAAAGAAAACAATCAATGAAAACCCTAAAAATGCTATTTTAGAAAAATGTTGTAAAGGAGATTAGCCATCTCGAATCAGTTAGAGAAGATTCTACATCTCGAATCGGCTTTATCTTTCAGATTCTTCCAGTCCAGAAGGAACTGAAATTCTAGGTTGTTTAGCATGTAGATGCATCGTCTTTAGCTGTTTGCATTATGGATTTATCACTGCATATTAAGGATTAGAATTAGGGTTTTCAAACATGGTGCGAGATTGAGAAGGAGGGTTGATTAACATTTTAGAATGTAAGATTGCATCGCAAACCGCATATTCCTCATAAAGGGAAAACACTCGAATTTATTTCAATTATAAGAAAAGGGGGGAGCAGAGGAAAAATGGAACCTGGGATTCTGGAAAGAGAGAAGGGTGGAGGCATGGAGGAGATAGAATCTCTCAACCACGCCATCTCTTCCTCTTCTTCTGCTCTTGTGTTGTAATGGATTCGACCTATTTCTTTTCTCAGGAATTCATTTTTCTGGAACTCCAGTTACGTTAACCGTCTAGTGTAGTTGCAGTATTGTATTATATTGGGTAAATTTTCAAAAAGACCCCGGCCTGCTTGAAACTTGTGTAAAACCCCCAATCAAAACCCCATGTATACTCACTGCCTATAATTTCTAAACAGTTGTAGTTGCCTGTAACGTTTAAACAATTGCCTGTAACATCTAAGCTGTTGAATGTAAAGTCTAAGCAGTCGAGAGAATACAAGACCTAAATGAAATATAGCCCGGGTTTTTTCACAAAGATTTTGAATAGCATGATCTTCCCAAAAATTTCGAAAATCACAAGTGTTAGGCCTTTTAGACAACTCCCAAGCGGGCGGGGGATTTTTGACAATTTCTCTTTTCAAAGGTCAACCTCTTTGGACCCTAAGGCTGGTTGCCATTGGGCTTGGGTTGAACTCTTATCTGTATTCTTGCATCCATTTTTAAAAGGACATTTTTTTTGGAATAAGCTATTTTAAAATAATATTATTAAAAATAAACTACTTTCAAAACATATTATAAAATTAGGCCATTTTCTACTGCCGCGCGCCATGTAGACGCCAGCTGAGTGCTGGCGTGCAAATTTTTTTAAGGGGCGCAGTTTGAAACCACGCTCATTACAAATATAAGGGGTGTAGTTTCAAACTGCGCCCATTTATTTTATTAATGGACGCACTTTCAAAGTGTGCACATATATTTCACTGAAAAATAATGGGCCGTATTTTGAAAGTGCGTCTCATTCCCTAACTTGAGATTAAATAGACGCCGATATATTTTTTCCGCATTCCTCTCTATTCTCTCTCTCTCATCTTTATCTCTCTGGCTTAGTCTCTCTCCTTCTCTCTCTCGTACTCTCTCTGCTCTATCACTCTCTCTCATCCCTCCCTGATCTCTCTTCCCCCCGATCTCTCCCTCTCGGTCTCTCTCTCATCCCTCCATGATCTCTCTTCCCCCCACATCTCTCCCTCTCGGTCTCTCTCTCTCATCTCTCTCCATCTGCCTCTCTCTCATCTCCTTGTCTCGATCTCTCCCTCTTTCCCTCTCTCTCATCTCTCTTTTCCTTTCTCCGGATCTCACATTCTCTCTCTTGTGTGGGTTCAGGCGGAAATTCACCGGCGAACAATCAGCCTCACCTTCGCCATCGTCATTACCACCATGAGCATAAAAAAGGTTAGCAAAACCTTAATTTTCTTTAAAAATCATTCATAAAAATATTTGGTTCAAATTTTGTATTGGGAATTAGAAAAAATTTGGTACATATTAAGGGTTTTTCCCGATTTTACTTGTGACGGATCAATAAGTAGTATATAAGTTCTTGCAACTTGTTACATGCTAGAAATATGGATTTTATTGTAAGTTTATGCAATTAGCTGAGTATAAATGTTAAGATAAATAAGTAGGGTGTTTGATGGGAACTCTCAAAGCATCGTCAATTTTTCTGGCAGGTGGAAAAATGACGGATAATTATATCCATCTAGTTTTCTATTTCGGTGGCCAGTTATCGATTGGAAAAAAATAAATATTTATGAATATGTCGGAGGAAAAACTAAGATGACTAAAGTTAAGAAGTCTAGCACATACAACGAGCCATGCCAAGTAGTGTACAAAACTGCTAAAATCAATCCGTTAGAGTTCAATATCTCTTTAATATGCAAATGACCGACGGAGCATGAATATAACGCCATTAAAGTATCTGATGACGAGAATACACAAGTCATGCTTGCATCGGAATCGAAATCGATCGAGCTATTTGTGAAGAAGGATATATTAACGTCCGCTCAATTGCCCGAACTTTCTTCTGAAGTGCCTGATCCTTATTTTCGAGCATCTAAGTATTACCCACAAGGAGAAGTCACACGCATGCTCAATATGAATACTGATTCTATCGGCTTTATGTCTTCTCCCAATGATGAACAATATAAAAATCAAAGTTACGTAGGTGAAGGCACATCAAGCGGAACACCAGTGAATTGGCAGTTTATGAAGTAAATATTACCTTGCATATCTTTATACCGTATGTACATTTAGTGGAACATTATTTATTGAGAGTGGAGGTATGCTATAGTTACTAAATATTCATAAATTTGTATGCAGTTCCTATGTACCGCCGGTCGGTTATAATTGCATGTCACCACCAAGATTCGGTTTTAATTGCATGCCAACGCCAAGTTTCGGCTTCAATATTCTTTCCCAAAATATTAAGCACATGTAGTCATACAATACGGGATATAATACAAGATGGACACCGTTTGCAGACGATAGGTCAGGATTTCATCGGTATAAAACCGGAACATCAAGTACCATGCAAGTCCCTAATATTAGTTCCGCACATCCAACCGATATACCCGCTACGGATCGAGCGGTGTTAGAACATAATGGAGATGAAAGTGATGATGATGATGATGCTAGTGATGAGGATGGGATTCAAGTACAAGATAGTATGCAAATTGCACATGTCCCTGATGATGAGAATGATGGGCAGTGGATTACTAATTCACGTGTTAATAATGATTTCGTTGCGTTTGAAGATCCACTTGTTGATAACATGACATATGCTCACATGTTATTTATAGCGGCAATGGAGAATGCCAACTTTCATGCTGATAGGTTTTCAGCAGTCGATATTGAAAGTGGGTTAAAGGTCGGCAATTTGTTCGAGAATAAAGAGAAGTTAATTCAGGAAATCAACATTTGGTCAATTAAATACGGAGTTGAAAGTATGTCTTAGCACCTCTACTAGGGTTCTATGAACATCAAGTATGCAATTTTACAAATCTAGAGGGCTAAGTCTACTAAACAAGAATCGAACTAGAGATTAGGATTATGGAGTTAGCAAACAAAGTTCTAAACTAAGTGAAGAGAAACTACAACCTTTATAGCCAAGTCCTTCACTTTTATAGCTCCTTGTAGTAGTCCCTTAAACTTCTTCTAGGGCTCCACTTGAAGAAAAGAATAAGCTTTCTAGTTATCTTCGTCGTCGAAGATGTTCCATCTCGAAGTTTCTCACACTCAAGCTCACACTTCATTAATTAAGGTATTAGTGAAGAGAACAATCTAAACTAGTTTGCTAGAATAGTGTAGGTTGATAAAGTAGGGATTTTGCTCACTAAAAATATTTCTTCCTTTTTCTTTTTCTCAACCTAGAAAGAAAATTAGAGAGGAGATAGAGAAAATGAACTTGGAAGTGGGAGTGAACCCTTGAGGATAAGATGAGATGAAGAAAATGATGAATATGTATGAATAAAACAAAGAAAGTAGACGAGTCATGGCTTCTCAATACTTCTCCAAGCAACCAAAGAATGACTCATTATTGTAACATTTCAGAAATATAAATATTATTTTTGGAATTTAAATATTAAAATAATATATTTCGCGAAAACTATTCGATTTGCGAATAGGGTTTTTTCGTAAAATGGTATAATTATATACCGATATTTGGAATATAAGTGGAGATTAAAATGATTTATTCATTAAAAAGAAATTTATCGGATTTTGGTATTTTTATAATTAAATATATGCAATTTTAAGTTAAAATTGATTAGTACACTACTAATCACGATTATGCCAAATCCGTATTTTTACATTTTCCATGGCTAGTGTACCATGTCATGTTGCATTTTGGTTACATGTTTGTTCATTTCATTTGGTTTTATTTACAAAGAAAAGAAATGAGATACCATGAGATATTTTGAGAGAAAACAAAATAGATATTTTAGAAAGAGTGAGCATAAGAAAGAGAGTGAGGTTAAAAGAGAGAGAGAGAGAGAGAGAGTAACCCTTAACTTCTTCATTATTCTTCTTCCTTCTTCATTTCTTCACAAATTCCTTCATCTCCTTCATCCTTTTCTACCTCCATGTATCATCTCCAATTCTTTTCTAAAACCCCAAGCCACCTTCATTAAATAGATGCACAACCTCATCCAAAACCCTATGGACCATTCAAGTTTGGATTTTGAAGACTTTGGACAACTCAAGTATTTTCCTAAGTTTCCAAATGAGATAATCCCTACACTTTTAGTTAAGTATTTTTGTTTAGTATATCCTAGTCTAGTTTAGAAATTGATTTAGTTAGGTTTTGTGATCTTGGAAATTTCCAAGTGGATAATTAGTGATTTGTAGACTTGTTTAGATGCAATAGAGGTGTAGTGAGTGTTTCAAGACCTTAGAGTTTCTTTTCTAGACCAAAACAGAGAATAGAACCCGATACATGAACTTAGAATTTTCCCGTGTCGGTTTTGTGAAACCTAGAGGACTACAGGGTATCTGGAGCTATCTGGGGTGTTTTCAAGAAAATCAAACAAGTCTATTGACCAAGATAAACCACTAGAAGATCACCACCATAGTACGAACCCAAAACTCATCAACATGACCGGAGAAACCGGATTTTTTGGCAATCTCGCCGAGCCCCCTATTTGCATTGGAGTTGTGGTTTTTCCCGTAGCTCACTTATCCTATAACCTATCTCCTGTACTTGGTTGTTTAGTCCCAATTGACCTGAGATAAAATCTGGGAGCTGTTTGTGAGTGCTTTGGCAAAGTTTTCCGATATTTGAATTCTTGGGTTTTATATTTGAGATTTGATTTGGTTGTTGGACGTTTTTACGTCAACAACGAGGGTTATTTGGTTGATTTTTCATGCGTAAGCTATAAGTTCTAACCTATAAGCAATTCCTGTGCCGTATCGGTTTTCGGATCTTGGTTTTAATAGAATTGTGATTGTGTATTGATTGTAGGTACCTTCATGTGGACTTTCAAGACGACGAAGCACATCGACTTCGGCTAAGCGAGGAGTTTAGCAGGTGAGTAGATTTATATATATGGGAAAGTCGGGTGGATGGCGTATGGCACCCCTACAACCATTGATATGGAAAGATTGTTATATAAATTATAATTTTGATAAAGGATATGCTACGAACTTACGGAAATGATTAAAGGTTCTAGTAAGAGATGATGGGATAAAAGTTGACACTAATGGATATATATTGGCTTGAGAATATGAAATGAGAAAGTGAATCATGATAAGTATGAATTGAAAGAGGAAAAGTATGAGTTGATAATGGTATGATATAAGATCGGGATCGATACGACTTGAGATTAATGAGATTGATACAAATGTAATTTGAGATATATGTGTATATATATTTATTTATAAGGATAAAGAGTGATATGTCATACGAGATTTTAGATCCGTACCGTTATTGATGAATAGGACGATAGAATCCCTATTCTGTTTGATGTTACCGTACGATGGATTACCGTACGCGATGAGTTACCGGATGAATGATCCGCGCTAGTGATTTGAGGATGATGATCGAGGATTAATGTCATACCGGATGTTATGAGGCGGGATCGCCGACGTAATGATTGCCACCTGAACCATACCTATTTTCAAAAACGACGATCCGTATCTTTTAAAAGTGACCGTATGGTTCATGTGTAAATAGATATACCCATTTATTATTCATGTTATGTAGGATATTACCCCTCATGATGTACATACCACGTTCCGGTATTTAATACTATATGATATCATTTGCTAGTATACCTGCACAATTACCGTTGATGCGCATATTACACTTACACAGATTACCGGCTCATATATATTCATCATCGGTAATTGCCATGCCACTTACACAGTAGAATTGCCATATCATGAGATTAATCTTAAACGTAAAAGTACATTCATTGTTCAGTACTATCACATGACATGCTTGCATGATATACTCGATATGCTCATATTACTACTCTACGTTGCATACATCATACTTTATGATTATATGCTTGAGATGCTGTTTTCATGAGATCTCTGGATTTGAGAACCGCAGTTATATTTCAAAAGGAATTATGTATTGCTTTAAAAACGTGGTTTCTCTTGATATGATATTTCGAGGTGTCCACCATGAGTTTTTCTCGGTACTGAGCTATGATTATACCCGATTCGAGGAGCGGTAGGCACCGTCTGCGGGTACATGGTGGACCGAGTGAGGCACCCCGGGGCAAGAAGACTCGTATTGTTAGGCGGTGAGCCTGACATGGGAACACTACCTACCGGTGATATTTTTGGGCTCGGCGGTTATCCGGAGGATACCGATCGGAGTCATGAGATGGATATGAGGGCCGATCTGAGTATGCAGCGCCTGAGATGAGATAGACATAAGGGCCGATCTGAGTATGCTGCGCCTGAGATTTGGAGATTTACGTGTCGATGCTGGACAAGGGTTTTTATGATGTTTCGAGTGTCGATGTTGGACACTCAGGTTCCATGATTTTGATGTGTCGTTGATGGACACACGTGGTTGATATCCTCATACATACAGGCATATGTTTTCAGGATGATTCAAGTGTCGATGTTGGACACTCAGGTTTCATGATATTTATTGTGTCGTTAATAGACACACGGATGATATCCACATGCGTATAGGCATATGATGTCAGATATTTATTTCTTTATGTCATTGCATTGACTCGATTGTTGACATATATGCATTTATGGTCACCCTAGATATCATAGTATTACCTTCATGATATAGTGACCTAGGAAATCGTTATTTTATTCAATTTCTACCTGCTGATATTTTCTACTCACGAGTTGGCAACTCACCCCTGTTGTGCCACAGTTTTTGCAAGTTGACCACTTGGGATTAGTTGCGGTATTGCTGGCACACAGCTTCTTCCAGGGTGCTTTGCTTCGGTAGGTGGGACACATGTTGAATCGTGCCCACTCTCGTACTTTATATTCCGTTGTATCTAGATAAACTCCATCAAATCAGAAACTAGAAATTGTATATTGGTAGGCCTAGTCAGACTTGTGTATTGTGCGAGTCTTAGAGAGATGGGTTTATGTTCGCTTCTTGAGTTTTGATGTCTTGCTTATTTATTGTTCTTTCTGGGTTGATCTTCGCCATTGGGCGTCGTATATATGTTATTGCGTGGTTATGATTCCGCCAGTTGGCGAAGAGCTAGCTCCCGCTTGGGAATGCCTATATATTGTTGTGTATATGGTTTTGCATCAAAATATATAAGGGAGGTGCTGCCCAAATTTTTAAAAGAAGAAATATGTTTTCAACTAATATAACCCACTTGCATTTTCATGTTTCATTATCTATGCATTTAAAGAAAAACTTGATTTCATTATATCTTTATTTCAAAACCGCACCACCACTATTTTCCGCAAAAAGGTTTAGATTTTCTGGGTTTCGGCTTACTTGATTTACGTTACGCTTTTAAACGTTGCGTAATTTAAGTGCCGGTCACGTGCTAAATTACGGGTTGTGACAAAGTTGGTATCAGAGCGTTAGGTTTAACCTTGGTTTGAGTCTGGGTTTGACTATGCGGAGTCTGGGACGTAATATATATTTCAGAACCTAGGCTTGACTTTACGGAACTTAGACTTGACTCAGGGGGGGTATTAGACTCGAACTTTCGTTTCATAGGTTGACCTTGATTGATGGAGTAGGTATCTTGAGTAGAGTGACGTACCGTACGTATGTTCTGTGACATACTTACGATACGATACTCTACTTAAGTAACCTTAGGATGTACATAGCTTGAGATCTACGATACTATTCATTCTTATGATCATATATCCATATGGGATCTGTTGATTTCTTTCGTTCATTTGATCTATCATCATCGGTACCTGCTTGAGGTTCCTTTCACCATAGTTTGAGCACAGAGAGAGCTGCTGCTAGAGATGCGGTCAGGGAGAGCTCGTGACGGACGAGGACTGACCATGATGTTTTCTGGTGACATAGGAACGTGTAGGTATAGCGTTTGTATCGTGACCTCTCGTTAGAGGCGAGTGTTCGGTTTTGCACCGGATGATCGGGCCATTGATAGAGGCTGCCAAATTGAGAGGACCGTTGATGTACAGCCTACCCCTGAGGCCGTGATGTTGTCTACCGTGCAGACAGATGACCCAGCTGTTGCTGATATTAATGGGATGTCATTTCCAGAGTTTATGAGCTGAAACTGCTGGAGCTTTTAGGCGGAGATGTGACAGGAGATAGCTAGTCTATCTCGAGTTGAGTGACTGATATGATTCGTCAGATTTGATGTGCCGATACAGGCTCAGTTGAGTTGAAGAATTCCAATTGAAGGATCTTACTTGGATCTAGAGTAAATCAAGCAAGAGAGGACATTTTTTGTCGGATGATCCGATGTGAGATCGGTAAGTTGACCAGTTTCGGATAGAAGGACCTCACGCAGATGCGTTGTGAGTTAGCCGGGAATGGACGAATAAAGTGCATTCCTCCGATGATTTAGACGAGTTTTGGAGGACGTGTTCGGCGAGATATCTTCTACGGAGTGGTGGAGATACCGAGTTTGTAATTTTGAGTCTGTGTGAGAGACTTCGGATTGCCTGTAGTCGAGAACGAATTGCAATATGCAGACAGCAAGAGATGACGTCGAAGTGGACGATAATAAAAACGAGTGGAACAATAGGTTCATGCGAGATGTTAACGAGCGGTTGTTACTCTCTGTTGATGCCAAAGGCGTCAGATACAGCCAAATTTCATAGGAAAGCCGTGCTGAGGACGCAGCTGTCCAGTTATGAGAAAAGAGTTAAGCAAGAGTGCCAACCTTCATATAGTTCGGTATAGGTAAGATCGGAAGAGACCTTGAGTAGGTTCTTTCCAGGACACCACATCGATAAAGACATGCACCCAGGATCAGTTATATCGTGCATATTTAGAGGACCAGATGCCGCCGTCAGTAATGTGCCGTTTGAGAGTGGTCATGTGTTAGAGATAGTGCCCTCAAAGTCAATTATTGGATTACAGGCGCGTGATTGCAATGATTGAGGGAGGACCTATCCCGGTAAGACAGTCTTACTCGAGATGATAGTATGCTATCTGGTTTACCTTTATCATCGTGTACTGCTTCAGGTGACCTTACAGGTCACTATTACACGTTGATAGAGCCCCTAGGATTCTTGCTTGACTACCAGCAGTATGAGGGCGATCATATACGTGGGAGCTGGTAGTCTATAAGCACATCCTTAAAAGGTCCCTAGTCGTGGGAGTTTCGAGACAGGGCATCGATTCTCCAGAGTAGACTAGTGTATACAGTCGAGACCCCGACGAGGGGCGGTGGCCGGTCTCACAAGCCACTGGTGTCAGTTGGTTCACCTAAGATGTATACAGGTGCTCATTGGGTTATGAGTACACCGGACAGGACTCGCCGGGAACCTGATAGTTGGGATTATACCAGACGTCAGATAGCAGTTCCCAGGTGACATGTGTACAGGTTAGTTCATCGACCTGAGATCGTCATTTGTCTCGTGTGAGTTCCCACTGTGCTTTGATTACTACCCTACCACGGCTCAAAGGAGTCGTGCAAACAGGTTTTAGTTGGGTACAGTCCCGAGCCACATGGAGGCAGTGAGCGGATCTGCAGGGGTTCGTCTCTCCCGGTATTGGGGGTGAGGTCGCGCTGTGTCTAGGAGAGCCATTACACGAAGCCCTCGGCCGAGGCAGGAGATTTACTGGTAGGTATTCCAGTAGTATCTCAGGGTGTTCTGGGCTACGCTCAGACACGACTTGTACCGCTTTTGGGGGTCTGACTTTTACCAACCCCCTAGGCCCGCCATGCGATGCTCATAGACGAACGGACCGGACTGTATGGATATTGTCACTGACAGGCTCAGTAGGGTGTCAGGATGAGTTCGCTCATCGACGTCCCTTTTGGTCAATAGCTGGTGGCCCGTTACGTATTGGCTTATACCTCTGACGTGCTAGTGGTTAAATCCACAACCATGGTGTTGACGAGTCTTTAGAGTCCCCCACATTCAGTTACTCAAGCTTTCGGGCGAAACGCTGTAGAGGTCGTATGGAGATATGGCAGGGTTCGATCAGATACGTGCGGTATTGCACGGATCGTGATCGGACGGATTTTACTAGCCGGCTTTGGCTTAAGCCGGATCCTAGTATTAGATAGTGTAGTTTTGTCTCTTTGCATTTGTATTTCGGTCGGAATACAAATGCGGGCATGTATATGCAGTAGCGGAGTTTTCCTGTAATTTATTACGGGACCAGTTTTCTGGAGTTGCCAGTTTGCATTCCGTTCCGGCCGGTTTTCCTTTGTTCTTTCCCGGCCGGACTTTTCCGATGGAGGGGGTTATTTGCAAGTTTGCAAATAACATTTGTGGAGGGGTTTTCTTGCATTTGTGAGATTATGATATGACCATCATCATTATATTCTTTTTCCATCTTTTCTTTTGCTTTAATGGTGATTAGAGTTGATTAGATTTGGAGATGACATTGTTATCATGGTGTTTGGATGTGGTCACCCTCCACCTTTTACTACACTCACCTCCCTCTTGTATTATGCTTTCACTCCACCACCATTTCCCCTAAAGGGGGGCCGGCCACACATTGAGGGAGAGGGAGAGAGAGGTTTCATTTTGTATGAGGGAAATTTCATGATCTCATTTTGGCTTGCTCACAAAATCCTTCTCACCTCTCCAAAGTTCATATTGATTCCTCCATCCTCCATGGCAACAAAACCCCAATGAGACATAGACTCTACACTAGCCTACAGCAAATCTTGGACACGTCGGCTGGCCAACTTCGCGCCCGAGTTGCCTCGGTATAGAGGCGGGTGCCCGTAAAAGATGCAGACGATGTGGTGCCCTTCCGGCAAGGAGGCGACGACCGGAGTTTCCGCGAAAGATCGGGACGACGACGAAAATACCGGAGGACTCGGATCACTCGGTATATCTCTTCCCTATCTTGTAGTTAGCTAGACTAGTTTAATGGCCCGATCCGGGTTTTTAGTGCGCGGTGGTGCCGGTTTGCTAGTTTGCAAAATTTAAAGTTAACCATCGCTTCCGCTAATTGGCCTCGGGATGGAGGCCGGGGCACCGCCGTGCACTTACAGTGGTATCAGAGCCTCGTCATTAACATAGTCTAGCTTTGTCTAATGTGTTTTACATTTCCGATCGAACAATTTTCCAAAAACCGTATTTTTCTTCACATCAGTTTCTGTCGAAATTTTTTGGAGTCCAAAAATTTTTCAGGTTGTCTCAGAGTGATGTGCAGGGCATTATAAGCATACTGTAAAAATTTGGAAGCATGAACTCACCATACCACCGCGGTTCCGCCGCAATGTTCACTGTTCATGCCCCCAAAATTCTACAGAATGCTCCTGAGTGGAAAATAGGTTTTCTGGAATATTATTTTTGGGCCCAGAATTTCTTGATGTGCTACAGTAGTACTTGGGGGCCCACTTGGTAATTTTTGATCGATCGGATATTTTTAACACATTATTTCACAGTGTTTACATTATATCTGCGACCGTGAATGTCACTTGATCGGTAAATCCATTCTAACTGCTATAGCCCGGTTAGACGGATTTGCGAACGTGACTTTCACGTTGATGTTCTGTGTTTTGCTGTGTTGTTGCGGATCGGTCGTGGGGGATAGCCTGGATGCAATGCTAGTACAGTTTTAGTTGTATTATGTACATTTGATTTTGCGGGGCGAGCGTCCGACATGTGGACTGCCGTCACTGCCTGTTTGTATTATTGTTTTGGGGCACGACCACGTTGCGGTCGATGTACCCGTTGTATGTATATTTTACTTTCTGTACTAGGTTTACCCCGCGGAGGGGTGCACAGATAGCCGGGTTCTAGAGGGCAACGAGCCCGCATCTCATGGCATTGAGACGGAGGGGGCTTTACTCTAGAATTGGCAGGGCTATTCGCCGCACTCGTAGGGGGTACAGGTTGGCCCAAGGAGGGGTGCCCAAGTTACCGGATTCCGTGAAGTGCTGGATGGTCCATTCACGTTGCTGAAGGGGGCTGCCTCGCTTCAGGTTTTGGCGGGTAACTTGCCGCGCCCGTAGGGGTCTAGGATTTCATTGCACAGACTATCCACACGACCAGGGGAACGTCGGGTTTCAGCAGCGGCTCTATGAAACCCGGGGATCCCAGATATCTGTACTGTTCTGTGCTCTACATTTCTGTGATGTTGCATTTTATCACGCCTTGAGCGAAAATTATATATTATATATATATTAGTAGATGTTGTATATGTTTTGCATCCGCGCTAGTCCAGTCCCCGCTCTGTCGTTAGTTAAGTAACCTAACGGGTGATGACGGGACCCAGTGGCGAATGCGGATGGCATATACGTACGTCGGTATATTTTCGTTCTTTGTGGTGTGATCAATTGATGGGACTGCGTTGATTCGGATCAATGCAAGCTAAAAACAAACCTAATCTGATGTTGTTGGAACACTTTTCAAAAGGCTGTTATTGCAAGGACGTTCACTTTTGTTTTGCATCGTGGTATTCAGTTGGAATATCCTGCTCCTCAGTCGACGAGGCAAGGGCCGAGATCCCTTCACCGGGAATGACCCCTTGGACAAAAAGTTTGCGTCAGGGCATTAACTTCACTATAGCCGATTACTTTTGCTTTGCATCATGGTATTCAGTTGGAATATCCTGCACCTCATTCTACGGGGAAAGAGCCGAGATCCCTTCACCGGGAGTGACCTCTTTAGCAACGGTTTTCGTCACTATATTTTCAAAAAGCTATCCGGTTCCTTCAACGATATCAAGTTCTTTACGTTAAAGGTTTTCGCCAGAAACCATTCATAGCCCTCCGTCGTTTCAGACAGGTAACACGTAGTATTCATGCTATGTTTGTTGGCTTTCGTCAAGGCATAGTGTATGGTAGCTGCTTGTTGCCTTTCTGCAGCATAGATAGATGCGTTGGTTTGGGACAGTCGTATAGCCTTGTTGGCCTTCGTCAAGGGCTTGTGCGGGTGGGTTCAAATCAACCTGGAGAATGATGGGTAGAACTTGACATGTGACTTATGATTTGTTGGCCTTCGTCAAGGTCATAAGAGCATGGGGCAAAAATCTCATCGGGAGTTTCTAAAGAAACTGAAACTTGCCAGATATGCGCATACCTTCTGGAGTGTGATACCGTGAGCGGATTCCGTCACGTTATCATGCGATGATAGTTGGATCCCGATTCCCACTGATGAGTTGGTTTACTCCTCGGGTGATCCCGACTAATTCTTCTTTTAGGTTTGGAGGAGAATTTGACGGTACAGTGGGAGGTTTCCAAATTAGATAAATTGGTAACCATTCTGATCTAGGTTAGAGTGCACGCTGAGTGTTTCTTTTCTCTCTCTCTTTGGCAGCGACCATTGACCCGACCCTAAAACTATGACTCAGTGACCAAGTTGACCGAACCTTCTAAACACTGGCTTTTGGATTGTCAGAGTTGCGGACCTCATTGCCACTCCTACTTTTACCCTTTTCTCCAGGACACCCCGTATTACTAAGAACGTCCACTTCCATTGGACAAAACCATCGTATGGTTATATACGAACTCGAAGGAATTCGAGGATGGTTTCTGGTTCTGGAGAAAACTAATAGGACTATTCAGTTGTCTTTTCCTTTTACCTTCTCTCTCAGATTGCGAGTACTCCTTGGTTTAGGAGTAGTACACCTATTACGCAAATTTGATAGTCTTCTTCCAAACCTTAGGCTGGTGCCGACCGGTAGGGAATGAAGAAATCCAATTAGCCTAAATGGTGTACAGAAGGTATTAAGTTAAGACAAAACAAGGGATTAGTAAGAGGGCAATGTAAACCGAGACTGCTATTCACGACCAAACCAAGTTTTTCTTCGCCAATCCTAAATCACCTTTGTATTTCTCCAGGACACTCCGTATCACTACGAAGATCCCAAGTTTATTGGATAATCCATCGTATGGTTATATACGAACTCGAAAGGAACTTGTTCCAGTTCGGGGGTGGATTCTGGTTCAGGAGAAATAGGAATAAGGTTTATTCGGTTGTCTTTTATCTTCACCTTCTCTCGCATTGCGAGTGCTCCTAGGATTAGGACAGTACACCCATTATGCTTATTGGATAGTCTTCTTCCAAACCATAGGCTGGTGCCGAACGATAGGGAAGGAAGAAAACCATTTGGCCTAAAGGGGTGTGCAGAAGGTAATGACTAAAGACATATAAAGGGATTTGGAGAGGTGGCAAAGAGATATACGGTTACAGTTGTGAATCTGGATAATGGAAGAGGCATTACTAGGAATACCCGGATACCCCATCGAAACATTTCAATGTTTCAGTTTCACTTGTACTGTTAAAGGAAAACTGATTTCCCGATTAGATATTTACTCCAGGGTATGTATTTACCAGGTACGATTCTCACATCTGTATGGTTTTACAGATGATGAGTGGGAGTAAATTATTGGGAATTAGGTGATTATCCTCATTATATCGGAATTCGTTGTAATTGGTGATATTTGAGGAAGTCACCTGGGTTGTTTGCCGGACGGCAAATATTTGGTTTTGAATATCCGTTGTTATGCACCAATTTCAAATTGATATATCAGTACGTCTATTTTTATAGAGTGAGATATACCTTTTTTGAAATTATGTCTATGATATTTACCTATACCAGTGGATGGTTAGGTAAGGAGTATTGAACAGCGGTGTAATTCTTCTTAACCATAAGTACAGTTTTCAACCTACGACACACAGTGAATGAGTTATTAGACTCAAGAGACTTGTACAAAGTATTGTATATTGTCCAGTGTCCATTAGGACAGAGGGGTTGGTCCTCGTACTATATTCTGTTTACTTTTAACTTCTCTAGTTCTTAGACATGTGTTTCGTAGAAACACAGGGTCTGAGTTTTGAGAAGTTATAGGTATAAGAGTAAAGTAGAGAACCAGGTGTTGCAAGTATCGGGATTCTTCAAGGTGATCGAAGATGTAGATACTTGTGAATGATATTCAGATGATAGTAATGTTTAAGAGAACTAGCTTCTCTTTCAGGTTACTCATAATTGGAAGTACTCCTAAGTTGAGTAACGCTGATCGGCCTCTCTTCCATTTAGTTGACATGCACTGGAGACAGCTGCATGATTTGAATATGGTTCAATTAAATCAGTGCCTCTGTTTCTGTATTGGATATAGAACAGTTCATATCTTAACGATGTTAAGGTACGGGAAGTTGTCCGGCTTATGCTTAAAACCAGACTCCGGATAACTCAAGGCACGTTTCTGTAATGGCTGTTTGTGGGTTGACCCAGGCTATGACGAGGGTTGATTTTCTACCATCTGGAAGATCAATAGTGATATTGTTCTTGACTCGCCACAATTTTAAAAGAAATGGATTTTTTCAAAAAAAACAGTAGTGGGAGTATGGTAGAACTGGAAGTGATTCCAGAACCGCAAACGATTACTGAAGATTTGATAAGAACCTAAAGATTCAATCTGATTTGACATTCCATTGGCCACTCCGCAGTTAAAGTGGGTAACCTCAGGCACCCGAGAGGTACTTCGGTATGCTCAAGGACGGTGGCAGGGAGGTTCTTGTTTACCCAGACTTGCCATTGCTATTGTTCCAGACTGTGAGATCCGGCAGGAGGATGAGTATAGCGTCATTCTAAACTGGCTTTAGAAGTGTACGTCTATATGACTCTGCCAGAGGGTTGTCGTAGTCAGTGGGAGCAACAGAAGCATAGTGGGCAAGAGGCTTATGTCTATTTATAGACTAAAGCAGATATAGTGGAGATAGATCATTTATTTCTGATGTGACAGTCATAGGTTTGACTTCATCAGAATAGGGATAGATCTTTTAAGAAGGTAGTAGGGTGTGATGTCCTAGTATTTGGATGACATACACAGAGAAGGAAGTGATATTCCTATACTACGATCGGTTATACTTTGGTTGTCACACGGTAGTTTCTCCACATGGGACTTGGATATTATATCAGACATTCTGGTTACTAGATCTATGGTTTTAGATCTAGATTTGGGTGGTTTCCCAATCTGGGTACTTTGACAGCATTCTATGAGTATTTAGAATGGACGACTCCTGGCACGGTAGTGTACCTGCAGGTGATAGAGTCACCCTCTCTAAAGGTGTCTTACAGACTAAAGGGGAGAGGGATGTGAATGATTGGCAGATCACTTGCTTAGGCAATTGAGTCAATCATGAGATGTCAAGTACCACACCAGATGTTGTTCTTGCAGTAGATGCAATAAGTTGAGATTAATCCAATCCTGGAGAAACAATCGGAAGCAGCTTTAGAACATAAGTGAATGTTCTAGGGATTTGATAACGGCAGTCTCCTTTAGGAGACGGTTATCATTCCAGGCTTCCAAGGTGACCTGGATGGCAGAGTGGCTGTCAGAGTTATAGTTTTCCCTCTGACGAGGGGCAGTATTTTGGACAGGTGGTCCAGGCGGATACTGAGGGAGGCATGGCGCGGGATACTGATTAAGTTCAGTTGACGATACAGTCTAAGAAGTTTGGATTTGGAGTTCATTTATGAGCTAGGTCCCATCAGACATCCAGACATAGTCTAAGACAGGTATTGCTCATTTCGGGAGATGGCTTTCTCCGCGAACATGAGATATAGAGAGACATAGAAAGAAACATCAAGGCGGATCCACTCACTGAGGCTATTCCTCGATCGCAATAGTTTCGCAAACGAGCTTTGTGAGACTGGCTAGTAGAGGAATTGGGTGTTCGGTATCACACGGGCTGTGAGTATGCGACATCGCAATAATTAGCCTTGAGTGCAAGTGGGAGATTGTTGGAGATAGTGACCTCAAAGTCAATTATTGGATTACAGGCGCGTGATTGCAATGATTGAGGGAGGACCTATCCCGGTAGGACAGTCTTACTCGAGATGATAGTATGCTATCTGGTTTACCTTTATCATCGTGTACTGCTTCAGGTGACCTTACAGGTCACTATTACACGTTGATAGAGCCCCTAGGATTCTTGCTTGACTGCCAGCAGTATGAGGGCGATCATATACGTGGGAGCTGGTAGTCTATAAGCACATCCTTAAAAGGTCCCTAGTCGTGGGAGTTTCGAGACAGGGCATCGATTCTCCAGAGTAGACTAGTGTATACAGTCGAGACCCCGACGAGGGGCGGTGGCCGGTCTCACAAGCCACTGGTGTCAGTTGGTTCACCTAAGATGTATACAGGTGCTCATTGGGTTATGAGTACACCGGACAGGACTCGCCGGGAACCTGCTAGTTGGGATTATACCAGACGTCAGATAGCAGTTCCCAGGTGACATGTGTACAGGTTAGTTCATCGACCTGAGATCGTCATTTGTCTCGTGTGAGTTCCCACTGTGCTTTGATTACTACCCTACCACGGCTCAAAGGAGTCGTGCAAACAGGTTTTAGTTGGGTACAGTCCCGAGCCACATGGAGGCAGTGAGCGGATCTGCAGGGGTTCGTCTCTCCCGGTATTGGGGGTGAGGTCGCGCTGTGTCTAGGAGAGCCATTACACGAAGCCCTCGGCCGAGGCAGGAGATTTACTGGTAGGTATTCCAGTAGTATCTCTGGGTGTTCTGGGCTACGCTCCGACACGACTTGTACCGCTTTTGGGGGTCTGACTTTTACCAACCCCCTAGGCCCGCCATGCGATGCTCATAGACGAACGGACCGGACTGTACGGATATTGTCACTGACAGGCTCAGTAGGGTGTCAGGATGAGTTCGCTCATCGACGTCCCTTTTGGTCAATAGCTGGTGGCCCGTTACGTATTGGCTTATACCTCTGACGTGCTAGTGGTTAAATCCACAACCATGGTGTTGACGAGTCTTTAGAGTCCCCCACATTCAGTTACTCAAGCTTTCGGGCGAAACGCTGTAGAGGCCGTATGGAGATATGGCAGGGCTCGATCAGATACTTGCGGTATTGCACGGATCGTGATCGGACGGATTTTACTAGCCGGCTTTGGCTTAAGCCGGATCCTAGTATTAGATAGTGTAGTTTTGTCTCTTTGCATTTGTATTTCGGTCGGAATACAAATGCGGGCATGTATATGCAGTAGCGGAGTTTTCCTGTAATTTATTACGGGACCAGTTTTCTGGAGTTGCCAGTTTGCATTCCGTTCCGGCCGGTTTTCCTTTGTTCTTTCCCGGCCGGACTTTTCCGATGGAGGGGGTTATTTGCAAGTTTGCAAATAACATTTGTGGAGGGGTTTTCTTGCATTTGTGAGATTATGATATGACCATCATCATTATATTCTTTTTCCATCTTTTCTTTTGCTTTAATGGTGATTAGAGTTGATTAGATTTGGAGATGACATTGTTATCATGGTGTTTGGATGTGGTCACCCTCCACCTTTTACTACACTCACCTCCCTCTTGTATTATGCTTTCACTCCACCACCATTTCCCCTAAAGGGGGGCCGGCCACACATTGAGGGAGAGGGAGAGAGAGGTTTCATTTTGTATGAGGGAAATTTCATGATCTCATTTTGGCTTGCTCACAAAATCCTTCTCACCTCTCCAAAGTTTATATTGATTCCTCCATCCTCCATGGCAACAAAACCCCAATGAGACATAGACTCTACACTAGCCTACAGCAAATCTTGGACGCGTCGGCTAGCCAACTTCGCGCCCGAGTTGCCTCGGTATAGAGGCGGGAGCCCGTAAAAAGATGCAGACGATGTGGTGCCCTTCCGGCAAGGAGGCGACCACCGGAGTTTCCGCGAGAGATCGGGACGACGACGAGAAGACCGAAGGACTCGGATCACTCGGTATATCTCTTCCCTATCTTGTAGTTAGCTAGACTAGTTTAATGGCCCGATCCGGGTTTTTAGTGCGCGGTGGTGCCGGTTTGCTAGTTTGCAAAATTTAAAGTTAACCATCGCTTCCGCTAATTGGCCTCGGGATGGAGGCCGGGGCGCCGCCGTGCACTTACATCATGTTGATTGGCCAAACGGTGATCGGAAGAGTTCCAGAGCGGAACTGTTCTGTTAGTACACCTGACCGGGGCGACGAGCAGATGGATCGTGAGATTGGTAATCCACAGAGAAAACGGGAACCTAGAGACCGAAAACGCCAGACCATGAGCAGGAGGCAAGTAGATGACCTTGCTCTGCCAGCTTGGGCACACCGACATTTTTCGACATTGTAGGAGGTGTACCTCAATGTCATTTATTGCGATTGCGTTTTGTGATCCGAGTATCACACTTTTATCGCTTGGATTTGAGTTTCGATGATTGAGTTTCATGATATTGTTTTCGTGCACCATGGCTTCACCTATTAGAGATTTATATTTTGTGCACAGTTATTGCACTCGATTTATGTTTTATACACCGCTACATTGGTTTCGTGGATTCGATACCGTCGATTCGATTTCGTGCATGTCATACGCACTTGACTTGATTTTTGCACTCGGTATAGCTTATATGTGCTTGCAGTGCATTGGGATGGATTTTGTGCACGCAGTTGCACACGTTTATGATTCCATACACCTTGGTATACTCGGTGTTGTTTTGTGAGCATTTGAGATATTGATGAGTTTTCGTGCATTGGTTGCACCAGATTTATACTCCGTGCATTTGTTGCACCAAATTTATGTTTCCGTGCGCGTCTGCAATTGACGTTCATTATCATGCACACTACTGCACTAGATGTTTTATACGGACCCGATGCATTTGAATTAGATTTTTACGCACACTGGACGCATGGGATGTGATTTTGTGCACACCGGGTGCACTCAGTTGAGATTTTTATTCGTGCATGTTGGATGCACTTAATGGAGACTTTATTCGTGCATGGTTGTTGCGCTTGATTAAGATTTTCGTGCACTCTAGATGCACTTGATATTGTTGTCATGCACATCCGTTGCACTGGACAGAAGCTTTCGTGCACACCCATTGCACTTAGTTTTTCTTTTGTGCACATTCGTGGCACTGGTATTTGGATTTGATTTCCGTGTGCACCAGACGCACGTGATGTTTGATACGCCTTTTCAGGATGATTTTATTTATGAGTATCGCGTTTTGATGATGGGTACTATATTATATAGTAGCCGGGCAAGGCTGATCTGAGGAAAGTACCTGAGTACTTTTGCATGCATAAAAATTTACTAAAAGGTTTTCAAAAAGGAGCTATAGTCTCGCTATTTCCTACGTGCCCGCGAGTGACACGGAATTTTATAAGAAGAACTTTTTGGGATATTTCAAAAAGGCGGGATGTATAATTTGAGCAAAACATATATATATATATATGTATATATTTACTACTTTACAAATGATCGTCCCCCACTTGTGCCGTGAGCTACGCATAGCACGGCGATTCGGAAAATATTTTGCATGTGTTTTATTCAGTTTTAGAGGATTTTACGAGTATGCGTACTATTTAGGTATTATGATTTTGAGTATAGCATAATTGAGTATGGTATTGAATTTCGGGATTTGTATCTTGTTCAGTTGATAAAACTGCACTTTTAATATGATATTTTTTCTACTATTTCTATATAATA
The DNA here is from genome assembly GCA_030015575.1 of Agapanthus africanus. NCBI lineage: Eukaryota > Viridiplantae > Streptophyta > Magnoliopsida > Asparagales > Amaryllidaceae > Agapanthus > Agapanthus africanus. Next base: position 199,957,066 of record CM057350.1, read on the forward strand.
AAAGATGTTTATTATAAATATGACACATATAAGGGTTTATCCGTAAAAATACTATTTTCATGTGTTTATATATTATAATTAACATTATGAAGGAAAATGTAAGCATATAATATTCATGTAATATTTGGTCTATTTAAATATGCTTACCTTATTAAATATCTTTGACCAATTCTCTTAAAACTAAAATATCATGACAAATGGTTAAGATAATATCTCAATAAAAACAAATTCTACTAACATCATTTATTGAGATAATTGTGCAGGAATTATATCATGACTTAAATCAAGGAAATCCGAGTTGGCGAGATCAAATCTGCCGAAGATATTCAAGTAAATTGAAGAAACCAATTCTGGCAGAAACGTAGAGAATATTTTCAATGTCTAGATATTCAAAAGATCACCAAGTGCTACAGAGATGAAGCCCCTGAAATTGGAGCCCAAGATCCCACCAGAGAGCGGCGGTTCCGCGGCCAAAACCCATTATTGGCGGCGGATCCGCGGCCTGTTAGGGGAGTTGGGATATTGGATATTCTACACAGGATTTTATCAACAACCCTAACTAACACCATCTAGGGTTTTCAACTTCTGTGACTATAAATAGAACCGAGAGCTTCTTGGAAAATTGATCAAACCGACGCGATCACGAAGTCCACGATGGCTCAAGAATCCTGGTTGATCATCGAAAGTTCATCTACCTCCTTAGAAGAGATCGAGAAGTAAACTAGGGTTTTGTAATCATTTTCTAAAGGAACAAAGTGTACTTGATTTTGTTGATTAATAAAGATAATTGTTTTCTTATATCATTTTATTTTCTATAGTTTTCAATATGATTTCCTTTTCTATCTTTTCTTTTCCCAACATGCGCGAGTAATTCTCCGCTTGTCAGGGTTCGTAGGATTATGGTAGATTAATGGATGATGAAGATCCTTAAACTCTTTTTACGTCCTATAAAGTTTATAAATTTTATCAAAAGAATAGTTAACATCATAATCGGGCGCGGTATCAATTCATTGATATTCACGACCACGATTAGAGATTAGATTAACAATTGTTTTGGTAAAGGCTAGACATGAACGGAGATCCATGTCAAGATAGGGGTTACGAGTGGGAACTCTTTTCCCTCTAGAAACACTAATCTACATGCATCACTGTCGATCTAGTTTTAAATCTATTAAAGGATAAAAAGAGTAATCTTTAATTAATCATCCATGACTACTAAATCTTAACGAACCCTACAAGCCCCTTCTAATATAAAACCTACATGCGTAGTTAATCTAGATCTATATTCTACATCCGTGTTTGACATAGATCTAGAATCTACAACCATTCTTCACCATTCCTTATTCTTCTTCCTTTCCTAATCAACACGCCTAAAGTAATATTAAAAGATTCAACATTTTCCTGAGGACGACCCGTACTCATCTTGGTCTAGCTACATGCGACACCGTTATTGATTGCGGTTAACCACACGTAAAAAAGATCAATCATATCTTCTTTATAACTCCGATGATTGCGTGACGCTTGACGGAGTACGATTTTTTTGAGTTCACTCGTTTTCATGCACACATGATGCGTTGTGGTATTTCTGTATCTTCCGTGGAGCTTCGGATTCTACCCGTCGGCTTAACGAAATTCTAGGTCTTTCGGCATAGAAATAGAGTAGGCTGTGATGTCGGGTCGGGGGTTTCCGCCTTGGCAACCTTCCGGCCGCCCAACGTCAGAGCCCCGTTGATTTGAGCTGATTATTGAAATGTTTTAGTATTTGGGGATTTACATTTAAATTCGGGGACCAAATTTATTTAAGGGGGGAAGATTGTAACATTTCAGAAATATAAATATTATTTTTGGAATTTAAATATTAAAATAATATATTTCACGAAAACTATTTGTGTTGGAAATAGTGCCCTCAAAGTCAATTATTAGATCGCAGGTACGTGATTGCAATGATTGAGGCAGGATCTATACCGATATGACAGTCTTGCTCAAGATGATAGTATGCTATCTGGTTTGACTTTATCTTCATATACATGCTTTAGTTCACTATTGCATGATGATAGAGCCCATAGGATTCTTGCTTGACTACCAGCAGTATGATGGCGATCATATACGTGGGAGCTGGGGTCTGTAAGCACATCCTTAAAAGTGTCCCTAGTCGTGGGAGTTTCGAGACAGGGCATCGATACTCCAGAGTAGACTAGTGTATACAGTCGAGACCCTGACGAGGGGCGGTGGCCGGTCTCACAAGCCACTGGTGTCAGTTGGATCACCTAAGATGTATACAGGTGCTCATTAGGTTATGAGTACACCGGACAGGACTCGCCGGGAACATGCTAGTTGGTATTATACATATCGTCAGATAGCAGTTCCCTGGTAACATGTGTACAGGTTAGTTTGTCGACCTGAGATCGTCATTTGTCTCGTGTGAGTTCCCACTGTGCTTAGATTACTACCCTACCACGCTCAAAGGAGTTGTGCAAACAGGTTTTAGTTGGGTAAAGTCCCGAGCCACATGGAGGCAGTGAGCGGATCGTCGGGGATTCGTCTCTCCCGGTATTGGGGGTGAGATCACGCTGTGTCTAGGAGAGCCATTACAAAAAGCCCTCGGCCGAGGCAGGAGATTTACTGGTAGGTGCTCCAGTAGTATCTCAGGGTGTTCTGGGCCACTCTTTGACACGACTTATACCGCTAATGGGGGTCTGACGTTACCAGCCCCCTAGGAAGATATGCGATACTCATAGACGAACGGACCGGACTGTATGTATATTGTAACTGTTAGGCTCAGTAGGGTTTATGGATGAGTTCGCTCGTCAGCTACTCTTCCAATCAATACATAGGCAAACGTTACGTACAGCTCGTATCTCTGACGTGCTAGAGGTTATACCCAGTGCCAGTGTGTTGATGAGTCATTAGAGTCCCCCACAGACACTTTCCTAAGTTCGGGTGAAACGTTGTATAGGCCGTATGGGTTTATGGCAGGGTTCGGAAAATGCACGTGCGTTTTCGCACGTGTCATTTTTCGGGCAGATAATACTGGTAGGCTTTGGTTTAAGCCGGAACCCAGTATTATACCGTGTAGATATAATATTTTTGTCTCAAATGCATTTGTATTCGGTCGTAATACAAATGCGGGTATGTTTATACCATTACGGGGTTATCCTGAAATTCGTTTCAGGATCACTTTTGGAAGTTGCCAGTTTCCAGTTTTCTATCAGCCGTATTTAACAGTCGGTTAAATGCGGATTTATCTTTTCTTGATGAGGTGAGTCAGTGTTCTAGAAGGTTCTAGAGAGGGTGACAAGGCTTGTGAGTCATTAGGTCATTAATGGTGCATTTAATAACAAGGTGACTAGGTTAATTGTGATTGGTTTGCATTTAATGATTTCTAGTGATTCATGCTTTGATGTTTTGTGATGATAAGTTCAAAGCTTATGGTCACCCCTCTCTTGCTCCTACACTCACCTCCCTCCTCTCCTTTATATGGCCGGCCCCTCTTGTGGGAATTCATTCATTCATTTTTGCAAAACATTATGATAGTTTTGTAGGGTTCCTAGGCACCCTAGTGAGGTCTCACAAGGCATCAACCATGCCAATTTCAAACTTTAACGGTGCCGAGAAACCCTAACAAGATCGTTGGCTTGAATTTTAGGCGACAAAGCAAACTAGTTAACACTTAACTACAAGTAAACGAACATACAACCTTTGTAGATCCGTTTCTCCACCTCCATAGCTCCGCAATGAAGTCTCCTCGCTGTCCATATCAAATCCCGGGCTCTAGCGTCGGCTTCATCGGAGAAAAAGCGGGCTAGGTCATCGACGACGATGCCGAAGATGATCTACGTCGAGGCATCACTAGATCAAGCTCCACCTTCACCAAGCCTTGAAAACTTGTGAAAGAAACACACTTTACTACTTGGCAAGAGGTAGAGGATGAAGAAATAGGAAGTGGGTAGACTTTAGAATTGGATTTCTCACTTGTTTTCTTCACTTGCCATTGATGAGGCAAGCTTTCTTCTTTGAAGATGAAGAAGAAGAAGATGATAATATTATGATAAGTCTCTTTTAAAAAGGATAAAAAAATGAATACTTATCATAACCAAACCCTAGTTAAGTGTAGAGAATAGACCATGGTTTGTTTAAATGGTTAGGGTTAAGTATGAAGACAAGAATGGTGACTAAGTCAAAGCTTCATGAATCTTCAAGAAACAAACAAACAAAGCCACCATTCTTTCTTTATCTTTTCCAAAACAAATAAATAAATAAATAAATAAGATAATCAAAACCCTAATCATTAACTTAACCATGGTTTAATCTTTACACTTAACCAAGTTAACATGTATCATCAAACATGATACAATCATTTGCACAAAAAGTATATCGCATATACAATGCGCACATCCGAGTGAGAAAATCCATTCAAAGTGAACCGATACTAGTTAATGCAAAGTAATATATCAAATATATATAATTATACATTAAATCATTAAATCAACACTTGATTCAATGATCCGGTCATGTCGCACATAACCGACTGGTATCAATAGTAACAACTTATCGAATCAACACTTGATCCGATAACCCGGCTATATCGCATATAACCGATCAATGTCACATCGCGAGAATCGAATACAGTATCACATACTGGTATTATTCTCGGTCCCGCACATATCTCATATGCGCTCCTATTTCGTTTCGCTTGAGCCAGGAAACCTCTGTGTAGGACTCTAAAGACTCGTCAATACGCCGGCAGCAGATGATGATCATATCAAACATCCACAAGCCGCAAGCGGTCTGCTAAACGTAACGGCCACCCGGGTATTGAGCGATCAGAAGATCGACGAGCAAGCCCGCTCACACTCCTGTGAATCCAACCAGTAACACTTACCGTACAGTCCGGTCTGACCGTCTGATATGTCGCAAATCTCGCCTAGGGGTGGTAAACGTCAGACCCCAATAGCTCGATAAGTCGTGTCGATATGAGGTCTATAACAATTCGAGAAACTACTGGTAACACTTACCAGTAAATCTCAGCAACCCTGGCCAGGGATTTCCTGTTATAGCCAATCGAACACAGCGCAACATCAACCCCCTATACCGGGAGAGACGAATCCCCTCCTATCGCTCATTGCCTCCATGTGACTCGGGACTGTACCCAAAAACCACCATTTTGCACGCCCTCTTGGACGTGGTAAGATGGAAATCAAAGCAAAGTTGGAACCACACAAGACTCTATGACGATCTCGGGTCAACAGACTACTCTGTACCAGTGTCACCAGAGAACTGCCATCTGACGTAAGGTATATTACCATCTGGGAGTTCTCGGCGAGTCCGTCCAGTGTACCCAGTCTCCACTGAGCACCCGTATATCATCTCTGATGTCAAACACCAATGGATATAGGATCATCCATCGTCCATCTGTATGGGTCGAGAAGGTATACGCTAGTCTACTCTGGTATATCGATGCCCCGTCTCGATACACCCACGACTAGGGACTTTGAAGGATGTACTTATGGACTACCATGTCCCCACTAGTATGATCTGCATCATAGTCCAGGTAGTCAAGTACACATCCTAAGGGCTTTACCAACATGTAACAGAGAGACAATCAGTATACACGTTAAGGTAAAGAGCAACCAGATAGCATACTATCATGTCGAGCAAGAAAGTCCTCCCTATATACGTCCCAGCATCCACTACAATATACATCCAATGTACAGTAATGGCCTCTAGGGCATACATATAACTAACAATCTCCCACTTGCACTAGGGCCATCTGTAGCAGTGGTTGTAGTATCTCATACTCAACCATCCCATAAAAATCTCTCTCTGGGAATAGGCCTTCGTGAGTGGATCCGCCGTGTTGTCCTCTTAGTCTGCTCTCCTAACCTTGATCACCATGGAGATCAACCATCACCACGATCAGGTGATACTGCCTTAGAATATGTCTGGATCACTGATGGGACAGGGGTTCCCTGGCCAAAGCCACACTTCCATTGTCACACAATGGTAGGAACCTAGTTCATCTCATGAACCTATATACACCCAAACAGCCTCTTTGGTAGCATCTTAAGTAACGATGTATCCTGCCTTTATCGTCTAGTATGTCACGGTATCTAGCTTGGAACTCTTCCAACATACCGTCCCTTTACTGAGGGTAAAGACAATGCCTGTGACTGACTTTCAGTCGTCCTTATCACCCTGGAACCCTTCCAGTGATTCTCCCCAGGATTGATTGATACCATCTCACTACAACTAGTGAGAATCCTAACATCCAATTAGATCTATCTCATAGATCCAAAGCTTAGGATTTAGGAGGTATCATCTTGATCCTATGTGGAGAATCATTGTGATAAGCGGAGATTGATCAAGCGTAGCATAGGAAACTCCTTCCCTATCAAGAGTATGTCATCCACGTACTCTACGAGGATCGTCACCATACTCCCTACTAAATTTTTGTTTATACAAGGTTCATCTACCATTTTGATGATGTCAAACTCTTTGACTAATCCATCAAAACAGATGTTCCAACTCCGCGATACCTGCTTTATCCTATAAAGCATCTTGTACACGTTTCCGCTGCTCCCACTGTCTACGAAGCCCTCTGGCTGTGTACTTATAGACGTTCTCTTCTAAAACATCATTTAGAAAAGCAATCATGGCACCCAACCGCCAGATATCGTAGTCATGGTATGTAGCCGTGACAAGTAGGATTTGGATGGACTTAAGCATAGCTCCTTAGAAAAAAGGTTTCAACATAATCCATGCCTGGTCAACGATGCAAACCTTTAACAAGTCTAGCTTTGAAAGTCTCAACTTTTCCAAGTACACCAAGTAATCTTCTCAAGATATACTTGCTCCTGATGGGGATTTAACCCTTCAGATATAGCAACCAAAGTCCATACTTTGTTGGTGTATAAGGATTCCATCTCAGATCGCTAAGCATCCAGCCATTCTTACAGAGTCCCACTCCTGATGGCCTGCTCGAAACTAGTTGGGTCATCATCCCATGATGCAATCCTCGCTCCCACTGTCATAGAGAAACCAAAGTATCTCTCAGGTGGGTGAGGAACCCTACTAGATCGGCGGAGAGGCTGAGGTTCGTTGGTTACTATTGAATCCATCGGTTCTACCAAATCATTTGCTGTAGTTTGTATAGCTGAAACACTTCCAGTTCTACATAACTGACCTTGCCTCGAGCTTGTCCGGATTTTGCTTTTAGACATAGGCCGGACAATCCCAAATCTTAACTAGCTTAAGACATGGGCTCTTCCCATACCATATCTCATATGGAGTGGTAGGCAACTGATTTGATTGGAACCCTATTCAATAGGTATGCAGCTTCTCAAGCGCATAACTCCCAATAGGAAAAAGGTAAATCAGTAGTACTCATCATAGAGCACACCTTATCATATAGGGTGTGATTGCTCCGCCCCGATACAACATTGTGCTGTGGTGTATTCGGAGGAGTAATGCTGAGAGAGAATCTCATTCTCCTTTAGAATAGTCCAGGAATTCCATGCACAAGTATTCTCCTCCCTGATCTCATCATAGGACATAATACTTATACCCGTATTTTGGTTCTCTACTTCTAGCTTATATTCTGTGAATATCTCAAAAGGTTCGGACTCATGTTTCAACAGGAACATATGACTGAATCTTGAGAGATTATCAGAGAATATAATGAAGTATAAAGAACCAGTCCTGGCATGTGTAGACAGCGGACCTTACATACATCAACATGTATCATCCCAAGAGTTCACTAACTCTTTCTCTGTTTCCAATAAGCAGAGCTATGGTCATCTAATCTTTGTGACATGACTGGCAAGTTTCATAAGATGTAAATTCAAACTGATTTAAATATGCATCTATATGTAACTTCAGTCAGTCGGGTCGTATGGATATGACCTAGTCTACAATGCCTCAAGAAGGATTCGTTCATTTCTGAACTCTTCCTCTTGTGTGTGATCCGTATACTAAGAACTGTAGTTTGATTTAGAACATCAACGCTTTTAGATAACGTGCCTGAACCGATCAACTTTTGATATAGGAAATGTTCAAAACATTATCCATCTATACAAAATTTTATCATTTCTTTACTAATAAAGAGATAGATATGATTTTGTATATCAGGTTCGGTATCTAATAACATTCGTTCAGAATCAATGTATTGGTAATACAGGGTGACAGTGACCAACAGACTTGGCTGCAACTCTTGCCCCATTTTCTGCCTCATGAAACTTATCACCCGTTCTCAGTTTTTCTACCTTTCTGTAGCCCTATGTAACAGGTTACATATCTGGGATCCTGATCTGGTATCACATACCCAGGACGTAGAGGATACAGAGAAACAGTTCTTTGTAATGAACACACCCGAAGATGATGCATCAGCATGCACTCTCTTCATTTGGGCGGCACGGGAAATCTGGTATTCCCCAATTTCCTGCTCTGTCTTATAACAATTATAAGTTGGAGCGGGACCAACGTTCCCCAGCTCAGTATAACAAGCGGGTTCGGTCAATACATCCATATTATTATCTTGATTAAGGCGTGATATGGTCGCTACCTGAAGAGAGAGAGAAGAAAACACTCAGCGTGCGCTCTTGCAAGAATAGATTGGTTATTATTTTATCTAATCAGGATGGCTCCCACTGCTTTTTATCGAATCTTCCTTCAAACCCTAAAAGGAAAGACTAGCCGGGATTAATTACACACTACAAGTTCGCCAATCTTTCAGCCAGGCCAGTGTCGGTACTTTGAGGGAGGTCCCCCGTGCTTTCGCACGAACCTAATTAATGTAAACCTCGTTTTCCCAGAGGCGTAACCCCGTTGACACCTTTCTAGACACCTACTTGATCGGCTAATTGTAATGTATAAAACTCTCCCAGGAGTAACACTTACTCGCAGCGGGTATCGGGATCCAACTATCTCATAGAAGGTATGCAATCTCATTGCAGATTTCAACACTTGAAATTCCCGATAATATTTTACCCCTAGCGTCCTATGACCTTGACGCAGGCCAACAAACCATAGTCCGCTAGTCAAGTTCAGCCCGTCATTTCCTGATTGAATTAAACCCACCCGCACGACCCTTGACGCAGGCCAACAAAGTCGCACGACTACCCTAATCCAATCTGCATCATATGCATAAGCAGATAAATACTAGTTAGCTACCGCACACTACGCCTTGACGCAGGCCAACAAACGTAGCACGAATACTAACTACCACTTATCTGAAATGACGGAGGGCTACGGCAGGTTTTTCTAAAAACCTATTGCGTAATGAACTTGATATCGTTGTAGGATCGAATGAATTTTGAAATGGAGTGTTTTTGAGGCTTTTCTAGTTTTGCTAAAGGAGTCACTCCCGGTGAAGGGATCGTCGGTCCTTTCCTCGTCGAATGAGGTGCGGGATATATCATATATATCACTGTGCAAAGCAAAAACTCTTAAAAGCAATCAAAAGACAAACCGAGTGTATAGCATCAGCCAGTTATTGCTAATGGAGTCACTCCCGGTGAAGGGATCTCGGTCCTTTCCTTATCGAATAAGGTGCAGGATATATCACATATACCGCTATGCAAAGCAAGAACTGTAGCTACCTGTTTTATTTTTGAAATTCGATTCTACAACATCTTAGGTTTCTTTTAATTCATTAATCACATTAATGAAGTCCCATCATTTAAGTACCTAAACATCACAGATAAATACGACGTACACTTATGCCATCCGCATTCGCCTCGATGTCCCCTCGTGCACCGTTAGGTTAGGTAACTAACGGCAGAGCAGGGCAGGGCTAGCGCGGGTGTAAAACATAAGTAACGTCTATATAATATATCATATATACTATATACAGTATCCATCACAGAACATCACATGATCACATCACAGATATCGCAGCAGAAGAATCATATGAAATATTGGATATACTAGGACGTTCGTGTTTTCAATACGAGCCAGTATAAAACAAGGATTCCACGGTCGCGATGAATAGCCAAACCCACACCCCTAGACCCCTACGAGAGCGGCAAGCAACCCTACCAATTCTAGAGTTAGGAGACCCGGACTCGACTCCTCGAGTTGGTCTCCCACTGGACTCCAGAACCCGGTTACTTGTGCCCTCCTCCTTGGGTCTATCCTAGTGCGGAAAAGTAAATAATATACAAAGGGTGACAACTTCCGCAACCTGGAAGTGCCCCTATAAAAGAATATTACATACAAGTTTTTACATGAATGAAAATGAAAAACACTCATCTCACATAAAAACCCCCGGCTATTCAAACACGACGATCCAATATAACATATCCAGCAACACATAACATCACATGTCATCAACGTAAGTAAATATGCGCATCCCAATTGTCGTTGACATATAGCAACGAAACCGGCGATATCACATATTACACTTACGGTCACAGAAAAGAAAGTGTAAAACTACAACAGTTGGAATCCGCAACCACCTCAGACATCGCATGCCTGACCAAATGAATTCCTTAGACATCGCATGCCTAACAATTATAAACTCCGCATTTTAGTCTCATTATCGAAAACTCTTTTCAATATCAAGTCGGGCAATTCAACAGGATTCCCGACATTCTGATCGAATGCTCGTCGCAAACTTTAGTAGGCGGCCGCACTCCCGATACCGTCGACGAAGTGCACCAAGGCGGAACACCGTTGCCGCGAGCACCCGAACGGATGCTTTCGGCGACGGGGTTCTCCTACAGTCACTTGGTCGGGGCTATGGAGCGAGGTTGTCTATTAAGTTTACCCGGTGAGTATCCGCGTACGCTACGTGATTGCGATGGACTTTTGATCATATCAAAATTCCGTGGCAACCGATCAAGTGAGACTAAACTGCTATGTTTATAACATTCATTCAGTTATCTCATAACTTATTGTGAATTCCAATTATTGTATCCCATTCCGGATAAATAGAAAATGTTAAACTTTCCGATCGAACATTCAAACACCCAAGTTTTCCCGATACAGATCAACACATGAAATAAGTTTAGCAACATTCAGTTCGTGCCTCAGTACCAACGGTCCAGCCGTAGAAGGGTCAAGCCAACGCCTCACATGTGGCACGCCGTACTGCCCCAAACCCGAAGGTTCAAAGGGCAGTTCAAGACGGTCACATAATCGAGTTAAGGTTTGTTGTCTTCTAGAGGGTCCATCGCGTTACTTGCACTACTTAGAACATCGTTAAACTACGGAAAAATCCAACACTTGGAAATTTCCCGATAGGGGAAAAGTTGGGTATTTATATCCGGTCGAACTTTTTAACATATTCTAAAAAATATCCGGAAAAGCACAAAGACGAAATTTGATAATCCGATCGAAACTTCGAAGCTCTAAAACACCCCAGAAAATTCAACTCTTGAAAAAATATTAAAAACACCCAGAGAACTCAGCACTTTTAAATAAGAATTACTGTGCAAAAAGATAGGGATGATGTCATCAAGCCGCCGCGGAACCGCCGCCTAAGCTGGCTTAGGCCGCGGTTCCGCCGCGCTTTTCACTGTTCATTGAATAAAATTTGCACCGTAATTCTTAGAATTCCCTGCTGAATTTTTTAAGCATTTTTAATATTGAAAAATCCCAGATTTTTGAAAAAGTCCAGAGAGCAATTTTTTGGGTCGGGTTTCGGTTCGATCGGGTTTCAAATTCCGTCTAGACTTCGCCTAAGGCTCTAGCTAGTCTCTGATACCACTGTAGGGTTCCTAGGCACCCTAGTGAGGTCTCACAAGGCATCAACCATGCCAATTTCAAACTTTAACGGTGCCGAGAAACCGTAACAAGATCGTTGGCTAGAATTTTAGGCGACAAAGCAAACTAGTTAACACTTAACTACAAGTAAACGAACATACAACCTTTGTAGATCCGTTTCTCCACCTCCATAGCTCCGCAATGAAGTCTCCTCGCTGTCCATATCAAATCCCGGGCTCTAGCGTCGGCTTCATCGGAGAAAAAGCGGGCTAGGTCATCGACGACGATGCCGAAGATGATCTACGTCGAGGCATCACTAGATCAAGCTCCACCTTCACCAAGCCTTGAAAACTTGTGAAAGAAACACACTCTACTACTTGGCAAGAGGTAGAGGATGAAGAAATAGGAAGTGGGTAGACTTTAGAATTGGATTTCTCACTTGTTTTCTTCACTTGCCATTGATGAGGCAAGCTTTCTTCTTTGAAGATGAAGAAGAAGAAGATGATAATATTATGATAAGTCTCTTTTAAAAAGGATAAAAAAAATGAATACTTATCATAACCAAACCCTAGTTAAGTGTAGAGAATAGACCATGGTTTGTTTAAATGGTTAGGGTTAAGTATGAAGACAAGAATGGTGACTAAGTCAAAGCTTCATGAATCTTCAAGAAACAAACAAACAAAGCCACCATTCTTTCTTTATCTTTTCCAAAACAAACAAATAAATAAATAAATAAATAAATAAGTTAATCAAAACCCTAATCATTAACTTAACCATGGTTTAATCTTTACACTTAACCAAGTTAACATGTATCATCAAACATGATACAATCATTTGCACAAAAAGTATATCGCATATACAATGCGCACATCCGAGTGAGAAAATCCATTCAAAGTGAACCGATACTAGTTAATGCAAAGTAATATATCAAATATATATAATTATACATTAAATCATTAAATCAACACTTGATTCAATGATCCGGTCATGTCGCACATAACCGACTGGTATCAATAGTAACAACTTATCGAATCAACACTTGATCCGATAACCCGGCTATATCGCATATAACCGATCAATGTCACATCGCGAGAATCGAATACAGTATCACATACTGGTATTATTCTCGGTCCCGCACATATCTCATATGCGCTCCTATTTCGTTTCGCTTGAGCCAGGAAACCTCTGTGTAGGACTCTAAAGACTCGTCAATACGCCGGCAGCAGATGATGATCATATCAAACATCCAAAAGCCGCAAGCGGTCTGCTAAACGTAACGGCCACCCGGGTATTGAGCGATCAGAAGATCGACGAGCAAGCCCGCTCACACTCCTGTGAATCCAACCAGTAACACTTACCGTACAGTCCGGTCTGATCGTCTGATATGTCGCATATCTCGCCTAGGGGTGGTAAACGTCAGACCCCAATAGCTCGATAAGTCGTGTCGATATGAGGTCTATAACAATTCGAGAAACTACTGGTAACACTTACCAGTAAATCTCAGCAACCCTGGCCAGGGATTTCCTGTTATAGCCAATCGAACACAGCGCAACATCAACCCCCTATACCGGGAGAGACGAATCCCCTCCTATCGCTCATTGCCTCCATGTGATTCGGGACTGTACCCAAAAACCACCGTTTTGCACGCCTTCTTGGACGTGGTAAGATGGAAATCAAAGCACAGTGGGAACCACACAAGACTCTATGACGATCTCGGGTCAACAGACTACTCTGTACCAGTGTCACCAGAGAACTGCCATCTGACGTAAGGTATATTACCATCTGGGAGTTCTCGGCGAGTCCGTCCAGTATACCCAGTCTCCACCGAGCACCCGTATATCATCTCTGATGTCAAACACCAATGGATATGGGATCATCCATCGCCTATCTGTATGGGTCGAGAAGGTATACGCTAGTCTACTCTGGTATATCGATGCCCCGTCTCGATACACCCATGACTAGGGACTTTGAAGGATGTACTTATGGACTACCATGTCCCCACTAGTATGATCTGCATCATAGTCCAGGTAGTCAAGTACACATCCTAAGGGCTTTACCAACATGTAACAGAGAGACAATCAGTATACACGTTAAGGTAAAGAGCAACCAGATAGCATACTATCATGTCGAGCAAGAAAGTCCTCCCTATATACGTCCCAGCATCCACTACAATATACATCCAATGTACAGTAATGGCCTCTAGGGCATACATATAACTAACAAGTTTAGTGTATGGAAATTTCAAATAGTTCGATTTCCATTTACCCGATTCCAAATGGCAACTTCTTTTAACCGTTCGTCCATAGCCTTGGACGTAACGAGACAAAGTGTTCTACTCATTCTCCACAACATCTTGGTCGTCTCTTTTAGCAAACTTGACGATCGAGTTGCCTCGGTTCATAGGCAGGAGCCCGTTTAAAGATCCGTCGACGTGGTGCCACCTGGACGAGAAGACTGGAGATTCAGGAGATCGGAGCAGCCGCAACAAAGCGTGAAATGATGGTTGAAGACCGAAGGACCCGGATCATTCGGTATAACATTTCTACCCACTTTGTAATTTGTTAGTTTAGCTTTAATGGCAGATCCGGGTTATAGTACGCGATAGCGCCAGTTGTAAAAAGTTTTGTTCCGCATTTGACGTCTGTTAGACGGCTGGGGCGCTACCGTGGACTTACAATTTGATTTGTGAATAGGTGGTTTTCGTATATCGGTATAATTATATACCGATATTTGGAATATAAGTGGAAATTAAAATGATTTATTCATTAAAAAGATATTTATCGGATTTTGGTATTTTTATAATTAAATATATGCAGGTTTAAGTTAAAATTAATTAGTGAACTACTAATCACGATTAGGCCAAATCCGTATTTTTACATTTTCTATGGCTAGTGTACCATGTCATGTTGCATTTTGGTTACATGTTTGTTCATTTCATTTGGTTTTATTTAAGAAGAAAAGAAATGAGATGCCATGAGATATTTTGAGAGAAAACAAAATATATATTTTAGAAAGAGTGAGCATAAGAGAGAGAGTGAGGTTAAGAGAGAGAGAGTAACCCTTGACTTCTTCATTATTCTTCTTCCTTCTTCATTTCTTCACAAATTCCTTCATCTCTTTCATCCTCTTCTACCTCCATGTATCATCTCCAATTCTTTTCCAAAAACCCATGCCACCTTCATTAAATAGATGCACAACCTCATCCTAAACCCTATGGACCATTCAAGTTTAGATTTTGAAGATTTTGGGCAACTCAAGAATTTTCCTAAGTTGCCAAATGAGATAATCCCTACATTTTAGTTAAGTATTTGTGTTTAGTATATCCTAGTCTAGTTTAGAAATTGATTTAGTTAGGTTTTGTGATCTTGGAAATTTCCAAGTTGATAATTAGTGATTTGTAGACTTGATAAGATACAATAGGTGTAGTGAGTGTTTTAAGACCTTAGAGATTTCTTTTCTGGACCAAATCATAGAATAGAACCCGATACACGAACTTAGAATTTTCCCATATCGGTTTTGTGAAACGTAGAGGCCTACAGGGTATCTGGAGCTATCTGGGGTATTTTCAAGAAAATCAAACAAGTCTATTGACCAAGATAAACCACTAGAAGATCACCACCATAGTACGAACCCAAAACTCATCAACATGACCGGTGAAACTGGATTTTTTGGCAATCTCGCCGGGCCCCTTATTTGCATTGGAGTTTTGGTTTTGCCTGTAGCTCACTTACCCTATAACCTATCTCCTGTACTTGGTTGTTTAGTCCCAATTGACCTGAGATAAAATCTGGGAGCTGTTTGTGAGTGCTTTGGCAACGTTTTCCGATATTTGAATTCTTGGGTTTTATATTTCAGATTTATTTGGTTGTTGGATATTTGTAAGTCAACAACGAGGGTTATTTGGTTGATCTTGCATGCGTAAGGTATAGGTTCTAATCTATAAGCATTCGTGTGCCGTATCGGTTTTCGGATATTGGTTTTAATAGAATTTCGATTGTGTAGTGATTGTAGGTACCTTCACATGGACTTCCGAGACGACGAAGCACATCGATTTCGGCTAAGCGAGAAGTTTAGCAGGTGAGTAGATTTATATCTATGGGGAAAGTCGGGTGGATGGCGTATAGCACCCTCGCAACCATTGATATGGAAAGATTGTTATATAAATTATAGTTTTGATAAAGGATATGCTATGAACTTACGGACATGATTAAAGGTTTTAGTAAGAGATGATGGGATAAAAGTTGACACTAATGGATATATATTGGCTTGAGAATATGAAATGAGAAAGTGAATCATGATGAGTATGAATTGAAAGAGGAAAAGTATGAGTTGATAATGGTACGATATGAGATCGAGATCGATACGACTTGAGATTAATAAGATATGACGTATATATAAATGCGACTTGATATGATATTGATACAAATGTAATTTGAGATATATGTGTATATATATTTATTTATGAGGATAAAGAGTGATATGTCGTACGAGATTTTAGATCCGTACCCTTATTGATGAATAGAACGATAGAATCCCTATTCTGTTTGATGTTACCATACGATGGATTACCGTATGCGATGAGTTACGGGATGAATGATCCGCGCTAGTGATTTAAGGATGATGATCGAGGATTAATGTCATATCGGATGTTATGAGGCGGGATCGCCGACGTAAAGATTGCCACCTGAACCATACCTATTTTCAAAAACGACGATTCGTATCTTTTAAAAGTGATCGTATGGTTCATGTGTAGATAGGTATACCCATTTATTGTTCATGTTGTGTAGGATATTACCCCTCGTGATGTACATACCACGTTCCGGTATTTAATGCTATATTATATCATTTGCTAGTACACCTGCACAATTACCGTTGATGCGTATGTTATACTTTCACAGATTACCGACTCACACACATTCATCATCGGTAATTGCCATGCCACTTACACAGTAGAACTGTCATATCATGAGATTAATCTTAAACATAAAATCACATTCATTGTTCAGTACTATCACTTGATATGCTTGCATGATATACTCGATATGCTCATATTACTACTCTATGTTGCATATATCGTACTTTATGGTTATATGCTTGAGATGTTGTTTTCATGAGATCTCTGGATTTGAGAACCGCAGTTATATTTCAAAGGGAATTATGTATTGCTTTTAAAAATGCGGTTACTCTTGATATGATATTTCGAGGCGTCCATCATGTGTTTTTCTCGGTACTGATCTATGATTATACCCGATTCGAGGAGCGGTAGGCACCGTCTGCGGGTACATGGTGGACCCGGTGAGGTATCCCAAGGCAAGAAGACTCGTATTGTTAGGTGGTAAGCCTGGCAAGAGAACACTACCTACCGGTGATATTTTTGGGATTGGCGGTTATCCGGAGGATACCGACCGGAGTCGTGAAATGGATACGAGGGCCGATCTGAGTATGAGGCGCCTGAGATGAGATAGACATGAGGGCCGATTTGAGTATGCGGCGCCTGAGATATGGGGATTGACGTGTCGATACTGGGCACTGGTTTTAATGATGTTTCGAGTGTCGATGTTTGACACTCAGATTCCATGATTTTGATGTGTCGTTGTTGGACACACGTGGTTGATATCCTCATACATACAGGCATATGTTTTAATGATGATTCGAGTGTCGATATTGGACACTCAGGTTCCATGATATTGATTGTGTCGTTGATGGACACGTGGATGATATCCACATGCATATAGGCATATGATGTCAGATGTTTATTTCTATATGTCATTGCATTGACTCGATTGTTGACATATATGCATTTATGGTCACCCTAGATATCATAGTATTACCTTCAGAATATAGTGACCTAGGAAATCGTTGTTTTATTCGATTTCTACCTGCTGATGTTTTCAACTAACGAGTTGGAAACTCCCCCCGTTGTGCAACAGTTCTTGTGGATTGACCGATTGGGATCAGTTGCGGCACCGCTGGCACACAGCTTCTTTCATGGTGTTTTGCTTCGTTAGGTGGGACACATATTGGATCGTGCCTATTGGATATATATGTATGCCCTAGAGGCCATTATTTGATAGTGGATGTATTTATACATGTATATATATTCAGAGGACATTCTTGCTCGACATTATAGTATGCTATCTGGTTACTCTTTATCTTACATTTTCACTTGATCATGCTTTTATTCATTTGTACATGTTGATAAAGCCCTGAGGATATTTGCTTTACTACTGTGATTATGATATAGATCATACTAGTGGGACATGTGTAGTTTATAAGCATATCCTGAAATGTCTTTAGTCATGGGTGTATCGAGACGGGGTATCGATATTCGAGAGTAGACTAGCGTATATAATACTAGACCCATGTGATGGGCGATGGAAGTTCCCACATCTATTGATGTTTGACATCGAGATCGTATACGGGTGCTCAGTGGAGACTGGGTACACTGGACAGACTCGCCGAGAACTCCTATATGGTATTATATCTATCGTCGGATGGCAGTTCTCAGGTGACACTGGTACATGTTAGTCTGTAAACCCGAGATCGTCATAGAGTCTTGTGTGTTCTCCTACTGTACTTTGATTACCCCCTACCACGGCTCTACTGAGTCGTGCAAATAGGTGGCCTTTGGGTACAGTCCCGAGACACATGGAGGCAATGAGCGATAGGAGAGGTTTCGTCTCTCCCGGTATTGGGGGTTGATGTTGCGCTGTGCTCGATTGGCTATATCAGTAAGTCCCTGGCCATGACTGATGAGATTTACTGATAAGTGTTATCAGTAGTTTCTCGAACTGATTATAGGCCATACATCAGCATAACTTATTGAGTTATTAGGGTCGACGATGCCATCCCTAGACTTGATATGCAGCATATCTGACAAAGAGACCGGACTGTACGGTAATGTTACCAGTTGGCTCGACGGGGTTTTTGACAGGTTCGCTTGTTTTCTTCTGATCGCTCAATACCCGGGTGGCCGTTACGTTTAACTGACCTCTTGCGGCTTGTGGGTGTTTGATATGATCATCGCCTACTGCCGGTGGATTGACGAGTCTTAGAGTCCCACAGAGGAGTTTCCTAGCCCAGGCTAAACGATGTGGTGTGTATATGTGATATGCGCAGGGACCAGATTAAATGCGTGTATGTGATATCGTATATTAATCGAGTGTTTACTATTGGTCGGGTCGTATGCGATATGACCGATTTGTTAAATCAAGTGTTGATTTAACATTGACTTTTAGCTCACTTCTTTTATACCCTTTTCTTTATTGTATGCATGCATGTATGCATATGTTTTGTTGATGCACATGGTGATGTGCATGCACACATACATGCATACATTCTTGTGTGTCATGGTTGTTGATACACAAGTGGTGGCAATGCAAGACTCACATGGAAATAATTATTTACATATTTATTTTTGAGTTGAACAAATAGAATATAAACTCGTGGTTGAAAATTCTTCATTCTCTACACTTAACCTTGCCTTTAACTATGAGTTAATTTTCCATGGTTGCTTTGACTCCAAAATAAATGTCTAGATATTTATTGACCCATGGTTAAGGATGAGAGTGAAATTATATATAATTTCTATTCTCATTTTTATCGTTATGATTATCACAACCTTTGAGCTCTTGAGTTGCCATCATCTTCTTCCTCCTCTCTCTTGCTCTCTTGATCTTTGTAGTGAGTGAGATAGTGATAAAGATAGGGTTTTCATGTGACAAAACAAACCACATCATCATTCTACACTAGTCTAGCCAATTAGTTTAGAGTGTTAGCTTCATCTTCATCTTTTGATCAAGTGGAGGTAAGAGCTTGGACAAAGAGGACTCCGGGTGGATCATCGTGGACTTGGAAGATCACTAGCAAGCCCGTTCAAACTTTCAAGGAGCCAAGGACACTAGCGCGTGGGTTAGGGTTAACATACGTGCGATACTCGTCGTGACCTAGAACAAAATAGGAGCTCAATGCTATTTGGAAAAATAATAATTCAAAGACATAGTGGAGTTTCCGATTGGTGGCATGGACTAGTTTGATGTATATAGTTGGTTTGATTTATGAAAAAATGGGGAGACAACATGCATGTATGCATATAGGTAGCATCTGCCAATATTCCATATCCAGACCGCAATCTATTTTTGCCTATTGGCTAATATGAAAATATCGGCCCGCGTATATGACATAATCAAAGTTGTTAAATCTTGATACGGTTTGTGTTTCGTTTTTTTATTTATCAGTTCTATCAATGTTGCGTATAACGCTTTATGATATCAGTATCCTACATTTGTAGTTTTAATTGTTGATTGTTATAGATGAATACCATTGCAATAATAGTTTTTGGTTGATGAATGCTATTGCAATGTAGGATGATCAGTTCTATCAATCTTGATCTTAATGGTTTAAAATCATGTTACACATACAACACGAATGCACAACAAACGCATAATTAGAGAGCGACTCGAGATATTCAGGTTAAAACCAATATATGATACTCGATGATAATATGAAACCTTCATATTCCCATCGATACTCATATATGAAACTAAAAGCGCCACTTAGTCCCCGTCTATCGGTTAACATACGTGCGATACTCGTCGTGACCTAGAACTATACGAAAGTTGTTAAATATCGGACAGTATAGCTCGATACTAACAACCGTCGTATAGTTTACGCGACGAGAAAATTCAATCGTATGGTAACCCATAGATTTGTCCCGTGTGGACAAGTTAAGAATGTATAAAGCAAACGCCTTCATTCACTTGTGTTTTCATCCGTTTCGAGATATTTCGTCGGTACCTTTCCACTGGTTCTCCGTGTACAAAGATAGATTAGATGTTCATTTCAACGTTGTTTCACAGCTTTGAAATGATTATCTATTCTATTACAGTGTACTCGAAGAGCAGCGGGGAGGTGCTGCCGAAATTTACTCGAAACGGTTAAAAGCACAAGTGATGGGCGTTCGCTCTATACATTCTTAATGGGATAGAAGCCTACCCCCGACAGCCGGAACACACACATACAACAAGAATACACAACAAACGCATAATTAGAGAGCGATTTGAGATGTTCGAGTTAAAACCAATATATGATACTCGATGATAATATGAAACCTTCATATTCCTATCGATACTCATATATGAAACTAAAAGCGCCACTTAGTCCCCGTCTATCGGTTAAAATACGTGCGATACTCGTCGTGACCAAGAACTATACGAAGGTTGTTAAATATCGGACAGTATAGCTCGATACTAACAACCGTCGTATAGTCTACGCGACGAGAAAATTCAATCGTATGGTAACCCATAGATTTGTCCCGTGTGGACAAGTTAAGAATGTATAAAGCAAACGCCTTCATTCACTTGTGTTTTCATCCGTTTCGAGATATTTCGTCGGTACCTTTCCGCTGGTTCTCCGTGTACAAAGATAGATTAGATGTTCATTTCAACGTTGTTTCACAGCTTTGAAATGATTATCTATTCTATTACAGTGTACTCAGAGAACAGCGGGGAGGTGCTGCCGAAATTTACTCGAAACGGTTGAAAGCACAAGTGATGGGCGTTCGCTCTATACATTCTTAATGGGATAGAAGCCTACCCCCGACAGCCGGAACACACACATACAACAAGAATACACAACAAACGCATAATTAAAGAGCGATTCGAGATGTTCGGGTTAAAACCAATATATGATACTCGATGATAATATGAAACCTTCATATTCCCATCGATACTCATATATGAAACTAAAAGCGCCACTTAGTCCCCGTCTATCGGTTAACATACGTGCGATGCTCGTCGTGACCTAGAACTATACGAAGGTTGTTAAATATCGGACAGTATAGCTCGATACTAACAACCGTCGTATAGTCTACGCGACGAGAAAATTCAATCGTATGGTAACCCATAAATTTGTCCCGTGTGGACAAGTTAAGAATGTATAAAACAAACATCTTCATTCACTTGTGTTTTCATCCGTTTCGAAATATTTCGTCGGTACCTTTCCGCTGGTTCTCCGTGTACAAAGATAGATTAGATGTTCATTTCAACGTTGTTTCACAGCTTTGAAATGATTATCTATTCTATTACAGTGTACTCGGAGAACAGCGAGGAGGTGCTGCCGAAATTTACTCAAAACGGTTGAAAGCATAAGTGATGGGCGTTCGCTCTATACATTCTTAATGGGATAGAAGCCTACCCCCAACAGCCGGAACACACACATACAAACACATAATTATAGAGCGATTCGAGATGTTCGGGTTAAAATCAATATATGATAATATGAAACCTTCATATTCCCATCGATACTCATATATGAAACTAAAAGCGCCACTTAGTCCCCGTCTATCGGTTAACATACGTGCGATAATTTATTCTTTTCAACGACAAACGTACACACAAAGCATATACACAGATTTTCTCCTTTGTCAGTAACTATCCCGTTCTTATATTTCTCAATATAGTCAGCATAACCTACAATTTATATGTTATTCA
This sequence comes from Agapanthus africanus, assembly GCA_030015575.1. Classification (NCBI taxonomy): domain Eukaryota; kingdom Viridiplantae; phylum Streptophyta; class Magnoliopsida; order Asparagales; family Amaryllidaceae; genus Agapanthus; species Agapanthus africanus. The sequence goes on from CM057350.1 coordinate 199,979,259, forward strand.
GTCTAACATGGCCCATGAGTACGTCAGAGTTAAGGACTGGATGTATGTGGATTGGAAACAACGTATGCAACCTAAGTTTGTCGCAGGAGTTGCTGCTTTCCTTGAATTTGCACGCGCACATAATAAGATCATAATAGAGAAGATTCTCTATCCGTGCGATAGATGTGGCAATAAGTACTGGCAGAAGGTAGAATTGGCAGAGCTTCATATTGTAAAACATGGGTTTACTAGACTTTATTCAACTTGGAAATATCACGGGGAAGGAGAAGAATGCAGCACTGCGGTAGAAGAAGAAGGAGAACACGATAATGCGGCAGGAGAAGAAGAAGAATTCGGTAATACGGCAGGAGACGGAAATTTATTTCCATCAGAAGAAATGGAGGATATGGTAGAGGCTGCCCTAGGTGAATCCATTCGTACCGATGATGACATTCTTTCCGGTCAAGAACCGCGTGCGGATAAATATGAAAATTTCATGAATGATGCTAGGAAACCAATTTATGAGAATGCGAAGTATTCCACCCTCTCATGGTTCGTCCAACTTTTCCAGATTAAGTGCCTAAATGGATGGAGCAACAAGTCATTCACAATGCTTCTTTCGTTCTTGAAAGATTCTATGCCTCCGGGAAATAATGTGCCCGAAAGCTGGTACGAAGCCCACAAGATGATGTCTGATTTGGGTCTAAAGTGCGAGAAGATTCAAGCATGTCCTAAAAATTGCGTGTTGTACCGGAAAGAGAATTCAGATTTGAAAGAGTGTCCAACATGCGGAGAGGCCAGGTATAAGCCGAAAGATTCTGATAAGAAGCCTGATATACCTGTGAAGATAGCACGATACTTTCCCATAACACAGAGGCTACAGAGGCTATTCAGGTGCAAGAAAACAGCCGAGGCAATGATTTGGCATCACCGTGCTCCTCCAAGCGAAAATGGAAAAATGAGCCATCCAAGAGATTCACCGGCATGGAAGGATTTCGATAGGAGGCACGCAATATTCAGTAGCGATCCTCGCAATGTCCGGCTCGGACTGGCTACCGATGGCTTCTGCCCATTCAACTATATGGCTGGAAGTCACAGTACATGGCCCGTTGTAATGATAATTTATAATCTGTCGCCTTGGTTGGCTATGGACCAATCATACTTTATGATGCCTCTTCTTATCGTCGGACCAAACTCACCGGGGAATAATATTGACGTCTATCTCCGACCTCTGATCGAGGAGCTGAAAACTTTGTTCATTGATGGTGTAGAGACATATGATTCAAACACAAATACAACCTTCATACTGCGTGCGGCTTTAATGTGGACAATTAATGACTTTCCTGCGTATGGAATGCTATCAGGTTGGTCCGTACATGGTCACAAAGCATGTCCTCATTGCCATGAACACACAATATCAAAATTATTGAATTTTAGCAGGTAGGTTTGTTATTGCGGCCATCGACGTTTTCTGCCTCCAGACTACCCCTATAAGTTAGACACGGTTCACTTTGATGGTCATCAGGAGCTTCTTTGGGGGACGAGAGCCGGCTCGTGAAGAACTATCCACTTCACGTTGAGTGGGGCGAGCAGCACCAGTGCTCATTCGCCCTCTTCTTTGATCAGGCTCGGGTATGTATTAATATATATTTTCATTTGATCTATCCAATATATTTATTATTAACACTTGCAATCTAATAACAATGTTTTTTTTTATTTTCAGTTGGATTACGATTTTCAGCCTGTAGCCGACCCTGATCACCCGGGGAGGGTGCTCGACCTTCATGCTCTGTACAATGGCCTGATGAAGAACATGCAGGCCAAGGTCCGATACAACAAGAATGAGCTGAAGGCCGACTGCTACTCCCTGTGGATGGTGACCCCCGAGGCAGAGAGAGCGGCCCTCCTATCTACTCCGGCGTTTGCGAGAGTCGACGTAGAGACATGGCCTCTATTGTGCGCTTATTTCGACTCCCAACGCAAACAGGTATGTATTTTAAATGTAATTCATTATTTATGATATAATTTATTTCTTTGTGTTTCTTAATTAGAAAAATAAATGTTAATGCGTTGTGCAGAAACAAGCCGCTCAGAATACAGAGAACAGGAAGTCGGCGAAGAGGGGTCGCCCCACTTACACAGATGGCTCGAGGAACATTACTCGAGCCATGGAGTTATCGGTAAATTACAATAGACCGACGTTTGTGATATTCTGCAATATTAAGAGTTATTTTCTAATATTTCTATTATTAAGAGTTACTTTCTAATATTGCAGACATCTCGGACCGTGGCGTCAGGTGGTACACCGAGCGTGCTGTCCGCATATCTTGCCATCCACGGCACCTCGACAGATCCCGCCACGGGCGAGTTTCGATATCCCGACGTCGCTACCCAGGAGTACTGCGTAAGTGTTAATATTTTTTCTACCCAAATTTGAAATTTTAGTTTTGGAAGGTTCAAGTTTAAATCTTATACTTATACTTTACTGCTTAATGTGGGTGTAGGAGCGGGTGGTTGAGCAGGCCCAGGCCTCGGGGATCGATTTTACCGGACAGAGCGATCTGAGGCTGCTGACCCAGTTCTGGACGCCGCACACGGAGGGCACCACGGAGGTTGGGAGAGAGGCCGGGGACTGGGCCCTAGCAGGGCCCATATGAGGTTGGACTCCACCCCGGCAGTTACTTCCTCCGTCTCCGGTGACCGACGTGTCCATCAGGAACTGGAGAGCTTGAGGGCCACCGTTCAGGAGTTGAAGGAGATGCTGGTATGTATACTGCTTTATAGTAAAATATCATGTCATATTATATAGATATCAACATATCCATAATTAGTACGTAGCTTGAGCTTATTTGGTTTTAGACTTAAGTTTGATTAATCATACATACAGATGTAATTTAAATAAACAACAAACTAGATATCCAAACGGGGTTTCGAAATAACTTAATAATGATACGAATTCGAATAATACATAGTTCTTACACGCTTATTACACACGTTAGGTCCAGACGCGACAGGGTACATCGGCCGAGCCTCCACATGCATCTCCTTCGGCTGCGGCTCCGCAAGCCACTACATCGGCTGTGCTTCCGCAGACAGCTCCTGTAGCTCCACCGCCCACTCAGACTCCCGCAGTCGCGGCTCCGCAAGCGACTACCTCGACGGCGGCTGCGCAGACCACATCGCCAGCTCCACAGGCCGCTCAGACTCCCGCTCGCGCCGAATTGCATAGTTTATTGACCGAGGAGCAGGCGCGCGTTATTCTATCGTTATTCAGAGGTGGAGCTGGACCGAACTAGGGTAGCTTTTTGGTTCTTATTTTTTGAAACATGTATTTATTTATATCATACACATTGTACTACATTTTGAAACGATATCGATATTGGTTTATATTTATATCATATTCAGTTTTTGGATTTCTTTTGTATATTATATGCGTGAGATGTGATTATGAATACTGCGATATATGTTGTGTGATGATTATTTTTATATTTGATTGATGTATATATTATTGTGCACAGAGCGGGAAAAAATCAGGCAGCACTTTTTATAAAAAAAAATACAGACAATATGTACCTACGGATTAATCCGTAGGCACACATGTAGCCCCTACGGATATAGCCGTAGGGGCAAAATATCAGCAGTAACTGATATTTGCCCCCTGATCTCAGTACCAGGGGGTTGGAAGTGCCCCTACGGACATATCCGTAGGGGCTACTGCCTCTCCCCTACGGAGATATCTGTAGGGGCGAAATATAAGGAATCCTGATATTTTGCCCCTACGGATAGGTACCTACGCAGTTATCCGTAGGGGATATAACTTGGACCTACGGACATATTCGTAGGTACACTTAATATATTAAAAAAACCGTAAATAATATAAATTTTTTTACCCTACGGCTTAGTCCGTAGGGACACTAGGACCTACATAGAAATCCGTAGGGGTAAGAATTTGCCCGTAGGGGCAAGTTCAGGGCCTCAACTTGCACCTGGAGCCTTTGCACCTACGGGGTATTTTTTCGCCCCTACGCATATATCCATAGGGACAGTGGGTTGCCCCTACGGATAAATCCATAGGGGCAACCCTTATTTGTAGTAGTGGGAGTCAAGCAATGAGAACAACAAAGGTTGTATTCCCTTCCCTTAGTGTTATATTATTTGTAGTATGCGATACTACTTCTTGTTACCCTAGCTTTTCTAGTTCAATTCCTAGGTTAGATTATTTAGCACCATCTAATTTTTTAAATTGTGGCATGTGTGATGCTATCAAACCCTAGTAGTGGTGCTAAAGAATCCCTACAGTGATATCAGAGCCAAACTAGAAACCTAGACGGTGTTAAGATAATACGAAACCGAAACAACTTCGCAAAGTACGATTTTAGAAACCCTAGATTTTGCTCTCTGGAAATTTTTTGAAAAGTCGTTTAAAAATTATTTAAGCAACTGCAGAGTAATGTATGTGATACTAGATGAACACACGTGAAATACGGGATACTTTGCTCGGAAACGACCCGAGCATACGGCCACGAATTCCGGCGTCGCCGGCCCCCTGTACCCAGAATCCACTCGTATTTCACATGTGCTCTGATATGCAGGATTTGGGGTTTCTGGTATTGTTTGTTTAGTCCTGATTTTCATGTGATGATAATTGAGTTATGGGCTAATTGCGGAGTATTTCGTAATCGTATATTTTAGTATTGTATTGGTAATCTAGACAATATTTAACAGTTCGATCGAACTTCAAACACCTCGTCAAGAACCCCACTGAAATTTTCAAGAGTTGAAATTTTCTAAGTTAATTATATTCAATATTCGTGCAAGTAACCCTATGGACCCTCTAGAAGAACAAAACCTTAATTCGATTCTATGCCTTCGGAACCGCGACTTGAACCCTAGGGTTTGCCGTAGTTCCACAGTGTCATAGGTGAGGCATTGGTTTGACCTTTCTACGGCTAGATCATAGGTACTGTGGCACGTTTTGGGTACTTTAACTTCGCTCAAGTGTTGAGCTCATCGGGTGATGTGGGTGTTGGTTGATTCGGTCGAAACGTTTAACATGGTCCAGTAAATTGTGATACAATAATTGGAATCTACATTTATATGTTGTGTGTAAATCTAGCATTTCGGTCTTGGGGATAATCGGAAATCTTGTTGAATTATCCGACATATTTTGAAAAGGTGTTTTCATGGGTGAGACCTAAATGCGAGACTTACATCGTTAGGCATGAAATCTTGGATATGTGATACCCCGGGTTTATGATGTCTAAGGGCAGTGATGATTCCAATTGTTGTAGTTTTTCACTTTCTTTTCTGCGACCGTAACCGTAGTATGTGGTGTATTGCCGGTTTCATTGTTATACGTCAACGACAATTGGGGTACGCATACTTTCTTACGTTGATGACATATGATGTTATGTGTTGCTGCGATATGATGTATAGGATTGTCGTGATTGAATGGACGGAGGTTTTATGTGAGATGAGAGTTTTTCTTTTCATTCATGTAAAATTCTTTGTATGTAATATTCTTTTATTGTGGCACTTCCGAGTTGAGAATGATGTCACATTTGTTTTATATTATTTACTTTTCCGCATTAGGATAGACACAAGGTGGGGAGCACAAGTGACCGGGTTCTGGGGTCTAGTGGGAGACCATCTCGAGGTGTCGAGACCGGGTTTCCTGACTCCAGAATTGGTTGAGTCACTTGCCGCTCTCGTAGGGGTCTAGAGGTGTGGGATTGGCTATTCATCTTGACCGTAGAATCCGTATTTTCTATTGTTGGCTAAATACAAAATACGGACATCCTAGCATATCCTATATTTTCATATATGTGTTTCTGCTGCTTATATTCTGTGATGTGATCACTTGATATATCTGAGACGAATGCAATATTATATATGAGATATATAGTAGACGTTGCTTATGTTTTGCACTCGCGCTAGTTCCGTCCCGGTATGCCGTTAGTTAAGTAACCTAACGGTGCATAACGGAACATTATGGTGAATGCGGATGGCATAAGCGTACGTTGTATTTTTGTTTATTTTCTGTGTTTAGTTTTAGGACTTAAATAAAGGGGCTACATTAATGAGATTAATGTAAAGAAAATAAACCTAAAAGATGATATAGAATCGAATTTGAAACCCACTCAGCTTTTTATGAAAAAGCTACATTTCAAAATTGCGGAGCTTAAGCCACTCCTTTTGAAAAACCATTTGATTCTACAATGATATCAAGTTCAAAGCGTTAAAGGTTTTCTTAAAAACCATCCGCAGCCCTCCATCATTTTTGGAAGTAGAGTACTTAGTATTCGTGCTACGTATGTTGATTATAGTCAAGGCGTAGTGTACGATAGCTAAGTGATGTCTTCCTACACAGCATATGATGCGATTAATTAGGACATTCACATGATTATGTTGATTATAGTCAAGGGTCATGTGGGTGGGTTTGATTAATCGAGAAATGACGGGTAGAACTTGACTAGTGCTTATGACATGTTGATTATAGTCAAGGTCATGAGTGCTAGGGCTAAAAACCATATCGGGAGTTTCAAGAGTTGAAATTTGCAATGAGATTGCATACCTTCCATATGATGGTTGGATCCCGATCCCACTGTGAGCAAGAGTTGCTCCTAGGAGAGTTTTGCACTTTACAATCAGCTAACCCATTAGGTGTCTAGAAAGGTGTCAACGGGGCTACGCCTCTGGGAAATGAGGATTACTTTAATTAGGTCCGTGTGAAAGCACGGGGAACCTCCCTCAAGTACCGAAACTGGCCTGGATGAACGGTTAGCGAAGTTGTAAAATGTAATTAATCCTGGCTAGTTTTCCGTTTAAGGTTTGAAGGGAAATTTGTAAAAGCAGTGGGAGACATCGATTAGATAAGATAATAACCAATTTGATCTTTGCAAGAGCTTTCGCTGAGTATATTCTTTTCTCTCTCTTAATGGCAGATACCAATGACAGGACTCAAGCTTCTACTAGATAAAAATAAACTGAATGGGACCAATTATAAAGACTGGCTGAGGAATATTAACATTACCTTGATTTATGATAAGGTATCATATGTCCTTACGGCCCCAGCCCCACCCATCCCAGGTCCTAAATCTTCAGTTGCGGATAAGGAAATCCGCAAGACATGGGACGCTGACTGTGCCATGGCCAAATGCCTCGCGCTTGCATCGATGGATAACAGACATCAAAAGTAGCACGAGCAGATAGATGTTCAATCCATCTTTCTCCATACAAAAGAGTTGTATGGTGAGCAATCTCGTGTCCTACGATATGAAGCGTCTCGAAAGCTGTTTCAGACGCGGATGGCTCCTGGCACACCAGTAGGTGACCATGTTCTGAAGATGATAGCTCTTATAGAAAAGCTTGAGGACATTGGATGGACAATGGAGAACGAACAATATGTTGATATTATTCTGCAGTCTCTCCCCCTTCCTTTGCTCAATTTGTAGTTAACTTCAACATGCACAATATGGAGAAGTCACTACCTGAACTCCTCAATATGTTGAGGAGTGCAGAGAGCACGCTCAAAGCAGTGAAGACTCCCGTTTTGATTGCTGGGCCATCTTCCTCCTCTCGCCCGAAGGCCAAGGCCAAGGGAAAGATGAAGAAGAAACCCACCAAACCTAGAGGTGGAGTTAAAAAGGCTAAGGGGAAAGACAAGTCCAAGACAGAGGAATCGGGGAAAGGGAAATGTTATTACTGCCACAAAGCGGGACACTGGAAGCGCAACTGTACTGAGTACATGGATCTCAAAAAGAAGAAGCATGGTGATACTTCCGCTTCAGGTGTGTTTGTGACAGAAAACTATTTTTCTATAAACTCTACTTCCTGGGTATTAGATACCGGTTCAGGTTCTCACATATGCAATTCTATGCAGGGACTGAGAAATAGTTGTCACGACCCGAAAATGGTACGTGATGGCCCTTAAACTACGCAACGTCTACAGGCGTAACGCAATTTAAGTAAGCCGAAAATCCAGCAATCTAAACCATCAAAATTAGTAAGAATAATAGCATTTTCAAAACCTTTGAAATCTCAACCCAAATTCTTTAAAAGTCCAACTCATTTCCTTTAAAAATTTTGACAGCATTTCCTTTGTAAAACAAGCCCCACAAAGAATGGGTACAACATAATATAAGTAAAAGCATCCCAAACGGGAGCAAAATCCATGCCCAACGGCGGAAAACAATCACCACAACAGATATACGACGCCGTAGCGAAGAAAGAGACGATATAATAAAACTGTATAAAAACCTCCAAGTCACAAAATAATATACAATATCGTCCTCACATCAAATCTCTAAGTCTTACAAGATAATGGTAGATGGAGAGTACAAGGTACAAGATAACAATAACAACAATAGATAGACGCAAAAACCCACCTATAGCAAAACCGTGCATAGTCAGCCGAAGCGGTATCTACAGCAAAAGATGACACGAAAGATGGAAAGCCTGCCGCGACTGCCCTGGGGAAACACCTGCAAACACTGTGGCATAACGGGGGTGAGTTGCCAACTCGTGAATAGTAAATAACATATGCTGGTAATCGCAAGTATGCACGTACAGCGCGAATCTAATACATGCAAGCTGATAGCAATAAGATGGCAGTATGTATATGCAATAGTCATGAAAAGTACTCTAGCAGGTACTACAATACATGAAGAAATACATATAAAGTAAATGAGGAGTATGGAATAACACAAAATCACGAATCCTGAACTCGTGACAGGACCAACGTCCATCAAGACAATCTAAATCCCAAAGTTCCTCAAATCATCCCCCAAATTGGCTCTCATATCAAGTAAATCTCGTATATCCTGTATGTACAACATCAGTATATCCCACATATCCCGTATGTACAACATCAGTATATCTCACATATCCCGTATGTACAACATCAATATCAAATAAGTTTCATATAAGGTGAGTGTCTAACATCGACACCCAAAAACATCATGGAACAAGTGTCTAACATCGACACCGAAATACTGACCTCTGAGGCACCATCACCTGGGACTGGCCTTCCAATGTCATATACGTACATCCTAATAAGCTGGGTAAGCACCACCCGCAATCTGCAAGGTATGTACGTACATAACCTCGATCGATATCCTCCAGATATACGTCGAGTCCAAATACTATCACCGGATGGCAAACGCCCCCAGCCGGGCTCAACGGCATGGACCTTCGATCTTCTTTCCCCGGGGAACCAACCGGGCTCCACCATGTACTCGCACACGGCCCATGACTACTCCTCGCATGGGGTATATATAAGCTTAGAACCGAGAAATCTCATGGTGGAAGCTGAAATATCATATCAAGAGAAACCGGGTTTTTCAAATAATGCATAATTTCATGAAACAACCACGGTCCTCAAATCCAGAAAATATCAAGTAATGAATAAGTATAACTGCATGAATCAATACATATATATTAGTGTTCCACTCCAATAATATATATATATATATATATATATGCATATATAACAGTGTCCCACTCCACTGTTATATATACTTAGGAGTAACAATATCAGAGAACGTCATATGAAATCCAAGAATGTAACATATGCAGCATGAAACAGTAATATGAGCATATAAAGGAAAACCGCTATTTAACTGCAACAAGTTATTAAATATATATCATGCGGTTCCTGATTTCTCCGAAATTAGATGCAACATCATATGCAGGTGAACATGTAGCTATAACAAGGTATGCGTAACCATGTCGGTGTAGCAAGATATGTGTGTCCATATGTAAGCATGTATGATGTAAAAGTATCTGTAGCAAGGTATGTCTCTATGCTGATCCATAATACCCTCAGGTATATGTATGTATGTATGCCAGATGTACATGTAGCTATGTCTCATATGTGTATATACCTATCACAAGGGTACAATACCATATAGGTATATGAGTAACTAGCATGTAAGCATGTCAGGGCACATGCGTGAGCATGTAGGTATACAGGTATGCTATATGTCATATGCACAATAAAAATAAGGATCGTGTCTCAATGTCCCTAAGCAATCCAATATCACATCTATAAGGGTGTTGTGCGTATCATGGCAATTATTGACGGTGTGAGTGGCTTGCAATCAGTGCTCGTGCAACATAAACCGTCAATAATAGTGTTGTGTCTCATTAGTACTAATTCCAAATACTAAACACTAAAGGTCAAATCATCTGATCTAGCCCAGACGCATAACTCCATGCGGGCGTTCCCCCTGTAGATGTTAAGTCTACTCACCAACGATCCGGGCTAAGTAAAGCTAAGCACCTGCTTTCTACTCTTCGCAGCGCCCGAAGTCCCCGCCTGCGATCCTGAACACATATAACAATAAAGCAAGTGTGTATTAGCAAACGACCAAAAACATGTACAAACTACGTTTTACCGACGCAACAACACAAAACATACTCTTAAGTGTTCGTATTGTGGCTAACGTACGCAGCGACACGATGAAACCAACCCAAGAGAAAAACCAGCACAGCGTGCACGGACTGTGTCGGATAACGTATCGCGCGGACTCAAAACACTAAATTATAAGAAAATGATCCCAGATTTTTCATACTGTAATTACTAAAAAAGTAAACAGTACCAAACACCCCTAAACCACAGCAGACAACTACCCACAAAAACCAAACCCCAACACCTCCCTCAATAGCCGGCGTTGCCGGAATTCCTTCTTGGGTCGCCGGTCAAGGCTGGTGGAGTGGTGCTCGTGTCTCAGGTGGTACTCCAGGATCACTAGTATATCACTACAATTTTGTTTAGTTACTCAGTAAAAATTCCAGGCCAGAGCAGATCCCAGAAATTCAAAAAGACACTAAAGAATACGATATTGCACTAATTGATATCTAACGTGTTCTAAACAATAACCAACGAGCTACCCATCATAAAAACTCTTAATCAACAGATTAGGGATTATACCTAACAACCCTTGCTCCCAAGATCCAAGCTTTCCTAGCTCCAAGTGATCAAGAAGCAAAAACCAAGACTTGATGTAATATTGTGATTTATTTTGGGAATTTTGGAGATTTATTGTGCTAGGATTGTTGAAAATGGTGAAGGAAGTGATCAAGGGCAGAAGAATGAAGAAGAATTCGGCCAAGGGGGAGTGTGAGGAGTTGTGTAGGGTTTTCTAGCTCATTTCAACAATAAATGCACATAAATGCATTCACATGCACATTCATGCACCTCATTCCAATTCTTTTCTTTTTCTTTAAACTTAAAATCTTAAACCCAAACAAATATCTAGATATTAAGAGAAGGGTTTTATTAACTCAACTTGATTTACTTGCAATAATTTCAAAGATAGGAAATTTCCCAATTTCCAATATGTCAAATACCGCATTAAAAAATCATATTAAAATTGGGGGAAAAAATCTAATTGAACCAAAACGTCCCATATACCCCCAAAGCTTGCGTACTAGCTTTATTTTAGCTAAACTAGGTGCTGGCAAGTCTATATGGACGTTTGATTGCAGTCGGGTTAAAACGGAAAATACCGACAAATTTACCCTAAAACGGAAAAATCGCATAACGATTTCTAAAACGTTACAATAATAGAGTTTTGAAGACAGGTAACCATACTCTCTGGGTTGGAAATGGTTCCAATGTACATGCGGTTTCAGTAGGAGAGTATCACCTGGGATTGCCGTCATGGTGTATATTGGTTTTGAACCCATGTTATTATGTACCTAGTATACTTTGTAATATAATATCCGTTTTTTTGTTAGACTGTTAGTTATATGTATGCCCTAGAGGCCATTACTGTACATAGGATGTATAGTGTAGTGGATGCTGGGACATATATAGGGAGGACTTTCTTGCTCGACATGATAGTATGCTATCTGGTTGAACTTTACCTTAACGTGTATACTGATTGTCTCTCTGTTACATGTTGGTAAAGCCCTTAGGATGTGTGCTTGACTACCTGGACTATGATGCGGATCATACTAGTGGGGACATGGTAGTCCATAAGTACATCCTTCAAAGTCCCTAGTCGTGGGTGTATCGAGACGGGGCATCGATATACCAGAGTAGACTAGCGTATACCTTCTCGACCCATACAGATGGGCGATGGATGATCCTATATCCATTGGTGTTTGACATCAGAGATGATATACGGGTGCTCAGTGGAGACTGGGTACACTGGACGGACTCGCCGAGAACTCCCAGATGGTATTATACCTCACGTCAGATGGCAGTTCTCTGGTGACACTGGTACAGAGTAGTCTGTTGACCCGAGATCGTCATAGAGTCTTGTGTGGTTCCCACTGTGCTTTGATTTCCATCTTACCACGTCCAAGAGGGCGTGCAAAACGGTGGTTTTTGGGTACAGTCCCGAGTCACATGGAGGCAATGAGCGATAGGAGGGGATTCGTCTCTCCCGGTATAGGGGGTTGATGTTGCGCTGTGTTCGATTGGCTATAACAGGAAATCCCTGGCCAGGGTTGCTGAGATTTACTGGTAAGTGTTACCAATAGTTTCTCGAACAGTTATAGACCTCATATCGACACGACTTATCGAGCTATTGGGGTCTGACGTTTACCACCCCTAGGCGAGATATGCGACATATCAGACGATCAGACCGGACTGTACGGTAGTGTTACTGGTCGGATTCACTGGAGTGTGAGCGGGCTTGCTCGTCGATCTTCAGATCGTTCAATACCCGGGTGGCCGTTACGTTTAGCAGACCGCTTGCGGCTTGTGGGTGTTTGATATGATCATCATCTGCTGCCGGCGTATTGACGAGTCTTTAGAGTCCTACACAGAGGTTTCCTGGCTCAAGCGAAACGAAATAGGAGCGCATATGAGATATGTGCGGGACCGAGAATAATGCGTGTATGTGATGCCGCATTCCATTCTCGCGATGAATGTATCGGAAAGGTTGTATGCGATATAACCTAGTTATCGATTCAAGCGTTGATTCGATAAGCCGATACATTGAATACTAGTCGGTTGTGTACGACATGACCGGATCATTGAATCAAGTGTTGATTTAATGATTTAATGCATAATTATATATTTGATATGTTACTTTGCACTAATTAGTATTGGTTCACTTTAAACGGATTTTCTCACTTGGATTGTGCACATTACATATGCGATATGATTTTGTGCACTTGATTGTATCATGTTTGATGATACATGGTTTTTTGATTAAGTGTATAGAATTAAACAAAGGTTAAGATGATGGTTAGGGTTTATTATTTGTTATTCATTTATCTTATTTAATTATCCTTTTATTTTTGATAAATGAATAAAAGAAAAGAGAAAAGAATGGTGGCTAATTTTGTTCTTTAGTTGAAGCTTCATGAAGCTTTGTTCAAGTCAACCATTCTTATCTCATTCTTAACCCTAACCATTCCCACTAACCATGATTCATTCTCTACACTTGACTAGAGTTAATATTATGATAAGTATTGTTTTTCTATTGATTTTTAATTAACTTATCATATATCATCTTCTTCTTCTTCCAATTCTTCAAGTGAAGAAAGCTTGCCCCATCAATGGTAAGTGATGGAAATGAGTGAGAAATCCAATTCTAAAGTCTACCCACTTCCTATTTCTTCATCCTCTACCTCTTGCCAAGTAGTAGAGTGTGTTTCCTTCACAAGTTTCATGACTTAGTGAAGGTGCAGCTTGATTCATCGATGCCTCGACGTAGATCATCTTCGGCATGGACATCGACTACCTAGCTCGCTTATTCTCCGACGAAGCCGACGCTAGAGCCCGGATTTGATTTGGACAGCGGAGAGGACTTCGTTGCGGAGCTATGGAGGTGGAGCACCGGATCTACAAAGGTTGTATTTCCGTTAAACTTTTAGTTAAGTGTTAACTAGTTAGTTTTTCTCCTAGACTTCTAGCCGACGATCCGTAGTTTAGGGTTTGTAGGCACCGTAAAATTTTAATATGGCATGTTCGATGCCTTGTGAGACCTCTCTTGTGTGCCTAGGAACCCTACAGTGGTATCAGAGCCTAGCTAGAGCCTTAGGCGAAGCGTAGACGGAATTTGAAGTCCGAACGACCCAAAACCGAAACCCAAAATATGCTCTCTGTACTTTTTTGAAAACAGTGGATTTTTCCAAATTAAAAATTGCTAAAAAATTCAGCAGGGAAAAATAAGAATTACGGTGCAAAAAGTTTCTGGTGAACAGTATTTTTCGCGGCGGATCAGCGGCAGAAGCTTGGCTTCTGCGGCTGATCAGCGGCCACTTGGTGACGTCAGTCCACTTTGTTTGCACAGTAACTCCTGATAAATTCTGCTGAGTTTTCTGGGAATTTTTAATATTGATTCAAGAGTTGAATTTTCTGCAATTGTTTTGGGGATTCGGTGTTTCGATCGGGGTATCAAATTTTGTTTATGTGGCTTTCTGGATAAATTTTAGAATATGTTAAAAAGTTCGACCGGATATAAATACCCAATTTTTCCCCTGTCGGGAAATTTCCAAGTGTTGGATTTTTCCGTAGTTTAACGACGTTCTAAGTAGTGCAAGTAACGCGATGGACCCTCTAGAAGACAACAAACCTTAACTCGATTATGTGACCGTCTTGAACTGCCCTTTGAACCTTCAGGTTTGGGGCAGTACGGCGTGCCACATGTGAGGCGTTGGCTTGACCCTTCTACGGCTGGACCGTTGGTACTGAGGCACGAACTGAATGTTGTTAGACTTATTTCATGTGTTGATGTTTCGGGAAAACTTGGGTGTTCGATTGTTCGATCGGAAAGTTTAACATTTTCTATTTATCTGGAATGGGATACAATAATTGGAATTCACAAGAAGTTATGAGATAACTAAATGAATGTTATAAACATAGCAGTTTAGTCTCACTTGATCGGTTGCCACGGAATTTTTGATGTGATCAAAAGTCCGTCGCAATCACGTAGCGTACGCGGATACTCGCCGGGTAAACTTAATAGACAGCTACACCCCATAGCCCCGACCAAGTGACTGTAGGAGAACCCCGTCGCCGAAAGCATCCGTTCGGGTGCTCGCGGTAGCGGTGTTCCGCCTTGGTGCACTTTGTCGACGGCGTCGGGGGTGCGGCCGCCTACTAAAGTTTGCGACGAGCATTCGATCAGGATGTCGGGAATCTTGTTGAATTGCCCGACTCGATATTGAAAAGTGTTTTCGATAATGAGACTAAAATGCGGGGTTTATAATTGTTAGGCATGTGATGTCTAAGGAATTCATTTGGTCAGGCATGCGATGTCTGAGGTGGTTGCGGATTCCAACTGTTGTAGTTTTACACTTTCTTTTCTGTGACCGTAAGTGTAATATGTGATATCACCGGTTTCGTTGCTATATGTCAACGACAATTGGGATGCGCATATTTACTTACGTTGATGACATGTGATGTTATGTGTTGCTGGATATGTTATATTGGATCGTCGTGTTTGAATAGCCGGGGGTTTTTATGTGAGATGAGTGTTTTTCATTTTCATTCATGTAAAAACTTGTATGTAATATTCTTTTATTGGGGTGCTTCCAGGTTGCGGAAGATGTCACCGTTTGTATATTATTTACTTTTCCGCACTAGGATAGACCCAAGGAGGAGGGCACAAGTAACCGGGTTCTGGAGTCCAGTGGGAGACCAACTCGAGGAGTCGAGTCCGGGTCTCCTAACTCCAGAATTGGTAGGGTTGCTTGCCGCTCTCGTAGGGGTCTAGGGGTGTGGGTTTGGCTATTCATCACGACCGTGGAATCCGTGTTTTATACTGGCTCGTATTGAAAACACGGACGTCCTAGTATATCCAATATTTCATATGATTCTTCTGCTGCGATATCTGTGATGTGATCATGTGATGTTCTGTGATAGATACAGTATATAGTATATATGATATATTATATAGACGTTACTTATGTTTTACACCCGCGCTAGCCCTGCCCCGCTCTGCCGTTAGTTACCTAACCTAACGGTGCACGAGGGGACATCGAGGCGAATGCGGATGGCATAAGTGTACGTCGTATTTATCTGTGATGTTTAGGTACTTAAATGATGGGACTTCATTAATATGATAAATGAAATAAAAGAAACCTAAGATGTTATAGAATCGAATTTCAAAATAAAACAGGTAGCTACAGTTCTTGCTTTGCACAGCGGTATATGTGATATATCCTGCACCTTATTCGATGAGGAAAGGACCGAGATCCCTTCACCGGGAGTGACTCCTTTAGCAATAACTGGTCGATGCTACGCCCTCGGTTTGTCTTTTGATTGCTTTTAAGTGTTTTTGCTTTGCACAGTGATATATATGATATATCCCGCACCTCATTCGACGAGGAAAGGACCGACGATCCCTTCACCGGGAGTGACTCCTTTAGCAAAACTAGAAAAGCCTCAAAAGCACTCCATTTTTAAAATCATTTGATTCTACAACGATATCAAGTTCATTACGCAATAGGTTTTCAGAAAAACCTGTCGTAGCCCTCCGTCATTTCAGATAAGTCCTATTTAGTATTCGTGCTACGTTTGTTGACCTCCGTCAAGGCGTAGTGTGCGGTAGCTAACTAGTATTTATCTGTTTATGCATATGATGCAGATTGAGTTAGGGTAGTCGTGCGGCCTTGTTGACCTCCGTCAAGGGTCGTGCGGGTGGGTTTAATTCGATTAAGAAATGACGGGTTGAACTTGACTAGTAGCCTATGGTTTGTTGACCTCCGTCAAGGTCATAGGGTGCTAGGGGCAAAATATTATCGGGAATTTCAAGTGTTGAAATTTGAAATGAGATTGCATACCTTCTATGAGATAGTTGGATCCCGATACCCGCTGCGAGTAAGTGTTACTCCTGGGAGAGTTTTACACATTACAATTAGCCGATCAAGTAGGTGTCTAGAAAGGTGTCAACGGGGTTACGCCTCTGGGAAAACGAGGTTTACATTAATTAGGTTCGTGCGAAAGCAGGGGGGGACCTCCTTCAAAGTACCGACACTGGCCTGGCTGAAAGATTGGCGAACTTGTAGTGTGTAATTAATCCCGGCTAGTCTTTCCTTTTAGGGTTTGAAGGAAGATTTGATAAAAAGCAGTGGGAGCCATCCTGATTAGATAAAATAAAAACCAATCTATTCTTGAAAGAGCGCACGCTGAGTGTTTTCTTCTCTCTCTCTCCAGGTAGCGACCATATCACGCCTTAATCAAGATAATAATACGGATTATTGACCGAACCCGCTTGTTATACTGAGCTGGGGAACGTTGGTCCCGCTCCAACTTATAATTGTTATAAGACAGAGCAGGAAATTGGGGAATACCAGATTTCCCGTGCCGCCCAAACGAAGAGAGTGCATGCTGATGCATCATCTTCGGGTGTGTTCATTACAGAGAACTGTTTCTCAGTATCCTTTACGTCCTGGGTATGTGATACCAGATCAGGATCCCAGATATGTAATCTGTTACATAGGGCTACAAAAGGGTAGAAAAACTGAAAACGGGTGATAAGTTTCATGAGGCAGAAAACGGGGCAAGTGTTGCAGCCAAGTCTGTCGGTCACCGTCACCCTGTATTACCAATACATTGATTCTGAACGAATGTTATTAGATACCGAACCTGATATACAAAATCATATCAGTCTCTTTATTTGTAAAGAAATGATATAATTTTGTATTGTTGGATAATGTTTTGAACATTTCCTATATCAAAAGTTGATCGGTTCAGGCACGTTATCTAAAAGCATTAATGTTCTAAATCAAACTACAGTTCTTAGTATACGGAACACACACAAGAGGAAGAGTTCAGAAATGAACGGATCCTTCTTGAGGCATTGTAGACTAGGTCATAACAATGTGACCCGACTAGCTAGAGTTACATATAGATGTATATTTAAATCAGTTTGAATTTACATCTTGTGAAACTCGCCAGTCATGTCACAAAGATAAGATGACCATAGCTCCGTTTACTGGAAACAGAGAAAGAGTTAGCAAACTCTTGGGACTGATACATGATGATGTATGTAAGGTCTCCTGTCTACACATGCCAGGACTGGTTCTTTATACTTCATTACGTTCTCTGATGATCTCTCAAGATTCAGACATATGTTCCTATTGAAACATGAGTCCGAACCTTTTGAGATATTCATAGAATATAAGTTAGAAGTAGAGAACCAAAATACGGGTATAAGTATTATGTCCTATGATGAGATCAGGGAGGAGAATACTTGTGCATGGAATTCCTGGACTATTCTAAAGGAGAATGAGATTCTCTCTCAGCATTACTCCTCCGTATACACCATTGCACGATGGTATGTCGGGGCGGAGCAGATACACCCTATTTGATATGGTGTGCTCTATGATGAGTAATACTGAGTTACCTTTTTCCTTTGGGGAGTAATGCGCTTGAGTAGCTGCATACCTATTGAATAGGGTTCAAATCAAATCAGTTGCCTACCGTTTCATATTTGATATGATAAGGGAAGAGCCCATGTCTTAAGCTAGTTAAGATTTGGGGTTGTCCGGCCTATGTCTAAAAGCAAAATCCGGACAAGCTCGAGGCAAGATCTGTTATGTAGAACTGGAAATGTTCCAGCTATACAAACAACAGCAGATGCTTTGATAGAACCAAAGGATTCGGTAGATACCAACGAACCTCAGCCTCTCCGCCGATCTAGTAGGGTTCCTCACCCACCTGAGAGATAATTCTGTTTCTCTATGACAGTGGGAGCGAGGATTGCATCATGAGATGATGACCCAACTAGTTTCGAGCTGGCCATCAGGAGTAAGACTCTGTAAGAATGGCTGGATGCTTAGCGATCTGAGATGGAATCCTTATACACCAACAAAGTATGGACTTTGGTTGCTATATCTGAAGGGTTAAATCCCCATCAGGAGCAAGTATATCTTGAGAAGATTACTTGGTGTACATGGAAAAGTTGAGACTTTCAAAGCTAGACTTGTTAAAGGTTTGCATCATTGACCAGGCGTGGATAATGATGAAACCTTTTCAAGTGGCTATGCTTAAGTCCATCCAGATCCTACTTGCCACGGCTACATACCATGACTACGATATCTGGTGGTTGGGTGTCATGACAGCTTTTCTAAATGATGTTTTAGAAGAGAGCGTCTATAAGTACACAGCCAGAAGGCTTCGTAGACAGTGGGAGCAGCGAAAACGTGTGCCAGATGTTTTATAGGATAAAGCAGGCATCGCGGAGTTGGAACGTCTGTTTTGATGAAGTAGTCAAAGAGTTTGACATCATCAAAATGATAGATGAACCTTGTATATACAAAAAGGTAGTAGGGAGTATGGTGACGATCCTCGTAGAGTACGTGGATGACATACTCTTGATAGGAAAGGAGTTTCTTATGCTACGCTCGATCAGTCTCCATTTATCACAATGATTCTCCACATAGGATCAAAATGATACCTACTAAATCCTGGATTTTGGATCTATGAGATAGATCTAATTGGATGTTAGGATTCTCACTAGTTGTAGTGAGATGGTATCAATCGACCCTGGGGAGAATCACTGGAAGGGTTCCAGGGTGATAAGGACGACTGAATGTCAGTCGCAGGCATTGTCTTTACCCTCAGTAAAGGGACGGTATGTTGGAAGAGTTCCAAGCTAGATACCGTGACATACTAGACGATAAAGGATGGATACATCGCTACTTAAGATGCTACCAAAGAGGCTGTTTGGGTGTATATTGGTTCATGAGATGAACTACGTTCCTACCATTGTGAGACAATGGAGTTGTGGCTTATGCCAAGGAACGCCGGTCCCATCAGTGATCCAGACATATTCTAAGGCAGTATTACCTGATCATGGAGATGGTTGATCTCCAGGGGATCGAGGTTTGGAGAGTAGACTCAGAGGACAACACAGCGGATCCACTCACAAAGGCCTGTTCCCAGAGAGAGATTTTTATGGGATGGTTGAGTATGAGATACTACAACCACTGCTATCAGATGGCCCTAGTGCAAGTGGGAGATTGTTAGTTATATGTATGCCCTAGAGGCCATTACTGTACATAGGATGTATAGTGTAGTGGATGCTGGGACATATATAGGGAGGACTTTCTTGCTCGACATGATAGTATGCTATCTGGTTGAACTTTACCTTAACGTGTATACTGATTGTCTCTCTGTTACATGTTGGTAAAGCCCTTAGGATGTGTGCTTGACTACCTGAACTATGATGCGGATCATACTAGTGGGGACATGGTAGTCCATAAGTACATCCTTCAAAGTCCCTAGTCGTGGGTGTATCGAGACGGGGCATCGATATACCAGAGTAGACTAGCGTATACCTTCTCGACCCATACAGATGGGCGATGGATGATCCCATATCCATTGGTGTTTGACATCAGAGATGATATACGGGTGCTCAGTGGAGACTGGGTACACTGGACGGGCTCGCCGAGAACTCCCAGATGGTATTATACCTCACGTCAGATGGCAGTTCTCTGGTGACACTGGTACAGAGTAGTCTGTTGACTCGAGATCGTCATAGAGTCTTGTGTGGTTCCCACTGTGCTTTGATTTCCATCTTACCACGTCCAAGAGGGCGTGCAAAACGGTGGTTTTTGGGTACAGTCCCGAGTCACATGGAGGCAATGAGCGATAGGAGGGGATTCGTCTCTCCCGGTATAGGGGGTTGATGTTGCGCTGTGTTCGATTGGCTATAACAGGAAATCCCTGGCCAGGGTTGCTGAGATTTACTGGTAAGTGTTACCAGTAGTTTCTCGAACAGTTATAGACCTCATATCGACACGACTTATCGAGCTATTGGGGTCTGACGTTTACCACCCCTAGGCGAGATATGCGACATATCAGACGATCAGACCGGACTGTACGGTAGTGTTACTGGTCGGATTCACTGGAGTGTGAGCGGGCTTGCTCGTCGATCTTCAGATCGCTCAATACCCGGGTGGCCGTTACGTTTAGCAGACCGCTTGCGGCTTGTGGGTGTTTGATATGATCATCATCTGCTGCCGGCGTATTGACGAGTCTTTAGAGTCCTATACAGAGGTTTCCTGGCTCAAGCGAAACGAAATAGGAGCGCATATGAGATATGTGCGGGACCGAGAATAATGCGTGTATGTGATGCCGCATTCCATTCTCGCGATGAATGTATCGGAAAGGTTGTTTGCGATATAACCTAGTTATCGATTCAAGCGTTGATTCGATAAGCCGATACATTGAATACTAGTCGGTTGTGTACGACATGACCGGATCATTGAATCAAGTGTTGATTTAATGATTTAATGCATAATTATATATTTGATATGTTACTTTGCACTAATTAGTATTAGTTCACTTTAAACGGATTTTCTCACTTGGATTGTGCACATTACATATACGATATGATTTTGTGCACTTGATTGTATCATGTTTGATGATACATGGTTTTTTGATTAAGTGTATAGAATTAAACAAAGGTTAAGATGATGGTTAGGGTTTATTATTTGTTATTCATTTATCTTATTTAATTATCCTTTTATTTTTGATAAATGAATAAAAGAAAAGAGAAAAGAATGGTGGCTAATTTTGTTCTTTAGTTGAAGCTTCATGAAGCTTTGTTCAAGTCAACCATTCTTATCTCATTCTTAACCCTAACCATTCCCACTAACCATGATTCATTCTCTACACTTGACTAGAGTTAATATTATGATAAGTATTGTTTTTCTATTGATTTTTAATTAACTTATCATATATCATCTTCTTCTTCTTCCAATTCTTCAAGTGAAGAAAGCTTGCCCCATCAATGGCAAGTGATGGAAATGAGTGAGAAATCCAATTCTAATGTCTACCCACTTCCTATTTCTTCATCCTCTACCTCTTGCCAAGTAGTAGAGTGTGTTTCCTTCACAAGTTTCATGACTTGGTGAAGGTGGAGCTTGATTCATCGATGCCTCGACGTAGATCATCTTCGGCATGGACATCGACTACCTAGCTCGCTTATTCTCCGACGAAGCCGACGCTAGATCCCGGATTTGATTTGGACAGCGGAGAGGACTTCGTTGCGGAGCTATGGAGGTGGAGCACCGGATCTACAAAGGTTGTATTTCCGTTAAACTTTTAGTTAAGTGTTAACTAGTTAGTTTTTCGCCTAGACTTCTAGCCGACGATCCGTAGTTTAGGGTTTGTAGGCACCGTAAAATTTTAATATGGCATGTTCGATGCCTTGTGAGACCTCTCTTGTGTGCCTAGGAACCCTACATAGACAATGAAGGATATCATTTTGTATTGCAGAATAATGTTATGAACATTAACCTGAATCAAATTTTGGTTGGGTATGGTACACTTAATAACGGGATATACATCCTAAATCAATACACAGTTTTCAGCATACAACACACTGCTAAAAGAAAATTTTCAGATATAAATGAAGCTTTTCTTTGGCACTGTTGACTTAGTCATATTAACGAAACAAGACTAAACAAGGTACATAAAGATGGATATTTGAATCCTTTTAAATATAAATCTTATGCGACTTGCCAGTCTTGTATCAAGGGTAAAATGACCAAAACTCCGTTTACAGGACACGGAGAGAGAGAGCTACTGAGCTCTTAGGCCTCATACATAGTGATGTATGCAAGCCAATGTCTATACAGGCTAGAGGCGGTTTTTCTTACTTCATAAATTTTACTGATGATTTTTCAAGATTCGGTCATGTGTTTTTGTTAAAGCATAAGTCTGAAGCTTTCGAGAAATTCACTCAGTACAAACTTGAAGTAGAAAAACAAACTGGATTGAGTATCAAGATAATTCGTTCAGATCGAGGTGGGGAGTATCTTAGTACAGAGTTTTCTTACTTTCTAAAAGAGAATGGGATTCTCTCTCAGCTCACTCCTCCTTACACACCACAGCACAACGGTGTGCCAGAACGTCGAAAATGAACCCTATTAGATATGGTTGGTTCCATGATGAGTGATGCTGAGTTACCTGTCTCATTTTGGGGGCATGCATTGGAGACTGCAGCGTTTCTATTGAACAGGGTTACAACCAAAACTGTGTCTACCACACCATATGAGATATGGTATGGAAAGAGACCATCTCTTAAGCGATTTAAGATTTGGGGTAGTCCGGCCTATGTCATAAAGCAGAATCCGGACAAACTCGAGACACGGTCAGTCATGTGTAAGTTTGTGGGATATCCAAAGAATTCTTATGGATATCTTTTCTACCACAAGGAGGAACAAAAGGTGTTTGTTTCTCGGAATGCCACATTTTTAGAAAATGAGTTTTTTACAAATACTGATGGCAATGTGGTCGATCTAGAAGAGGTTCTAGAAACACAAATTATAAATGACGACTTGGTTGAACTGGCTGTTGCGACAGAAACTGATGAACCTCAGCCACTTCGTAGATCTAGTAGGAATTCTCACCCACCGGAGAGGTACTACGGTTTCCTCATTGATGGTGATAGAGAAAATTGCATTATGGAGGATGATGATCCTACTAGTTTTTAGCAAGCTATCACGAGTGGAGACTCTATGAAGTGGCTGGATGCCATGAGATCTGAAATGGAGTCTATGTACACCAACAAAGTATGGACTTTGGACGTTGTACCCTCTGGGGTAAAACCCGTAGGGTGCAAATGGATTTTTAAAAGAAAGATTGGTGTAGATGGGTAGGTGGAGACCTATAAGGAAAGACTTGTGGAGAAAGGATTTCGTCAAAGACCAGGTCTGGACTATGACGAAACTTTTCCCCCCGTAGCCATGCTTAAATCCATTCGGATCCTACTTGCTATTGCTGCTCACTACGACTATGAAATCTGGCAGATGGACGTTAAAACTGCTTTTCTAAAGGGTGATTTAGAAGTGTGCGTTTATATGGATCAGCCATAGGGCTTCATTGACTGTGGGAGCAGCGGGAAAGTATGTAGATTGCTTAAATCCATTTATGGATTAAAGCAGGCATCACGGAATTGGAACATCTGTTTTGATGATGTTATTAAAGAGTTTGATTTCATCAAAAATCCAGATGAACCTTGTGTTTATAAGAAGGCTGTAGGGAGAACTGTCACATTCCTCGTATTGTACATGGATGATATTCTTCTGATAGGAAATGATATTCCTATGCTATAGTCGGTCAAATCATTCTTATCACAAAGGTTCTCCATGAAGGACCTGGATGATGCCACGTACATATTGGGCATTCGGATCTATAGGGATAGATCCAAAATGTTATTGGGATTGTCCTAAATCAGGTACATCAACACCATCCTAAAGAGGTTTAGTATGGAAGACTCGAAGGGGGTGCCTTACCCGCTTGCCATGGAGTCACTCTCTTAAAAGACTTTTGCTCAAAGACCGATGAAGAGAGAGCTCGCATGAGTATTATACCCTATATTTCAGCCGTAGGATCTATAATGTATGCGATGTTATGTTCAAGCCCTGATGTAGCTTATACACTTGGTGTAGTAAGCAGGTATCAATCCAACCTAGGGGAGAATCACTGGACAGCTGTGAAGAACATTCTTAAGTACTTGCGAAGGACTAAAGAATTGTTCTTGGTGTATGGTAATGGAGATCTCCAAATGGAGGCTTTTACCGATTCGAGCTTCCAGAGTGATAATGACGACAACAAATCTATCCCTGGGTTTGTATTTACCCTCAATGGAGGGGCGGTGTTTGGAAGAGTTCCAAACAGGATACCGTTGCAGACTTTACGATGGAAGCTGAGTACATTGCTGCAAATGATGCCGCAAAGGAAGTCGTCTGGATGAGGAAGTTCGTCACGGAGCTAGGAGTAGTTCCAACCATTATTGATCCAATACCATTGTATTGTGATAATAATGGGGCTATGGCGTTAGCCATAGAGCCCAAGTCCCATCAGCGGTCCAGACACATCCTGAGGCAATATCATCTGATCCGGGAGATAATAGATCGCCGTGAGATCGAGATTAGGAGAGTAGATACAAAGAATAACACCGCGGATCTACTCACCAAGGCCCTGTCTCAGTCGCAGCATGAGCGACTTTTTGAGATGTTGGGTATGAGATACGTCAATAACTGGCCTTAGTTCAAGTGGGAGATTGTTGGATATATATGTATGCCCTAAAGGCCATTATTTGATAGTGGATGTTTTTATACATGTATATATATTCAGACGACATTCTTGCTCGACATGATAGTATGC
The DNA here is from genome assembly GCA_030015575.1 of Agapanthus africanus. Classification (NCBI taxonomy): domain Eukaryota; kingdom Viridiplantae; phylum Streptophyta; class Magnoliopsida; order Asparagales; family Amaryllidaceae; genus Agapanthus; species Agapanthus africanus. Next base: position 200,004,328 of record CM057350.1, read on the forward strand.
TATCTGGTTACTCTTTATCTGACATGTTCACTTAATCATGCTTTTATTCATTTGTACATGTTGATAAAGCCCTGAGGATATTTTCTTTACTACTGTGATGTAGATCATACGAGTGGGACATGTGTAGTTTATAAGCATATCCTGAAATGTCCCTAGTCGTGGGTGTATCGATATTCCAGTGTAGACTAGCGTATATGATACTAGACCCATGTGATGGGCGATGGATGTTCCCACATCCATTGATGTTTGACATCGAGATCGTATACTAGTGCTCAATAGAGACTGGGTACACTGGACGGACTCGTCGAGATCTTATATATGGTATTATATCTATCGTCGTATAGCAGTTCTCAGGTGACACTGGTACATATTAGTCTGTAGACCCGAGATCATCATAGAGTCTTATGTGTTCTCCCACTGTACTTTGATTACCACCCTACCACGGCTCTACTGATTCGTGCAAATAGATGGCTTTTGGGTACATTCCTGAGACATATGGAGGCAATGAGCGATATGAGGGGTTTCGACTCTCCCGGTATTGGGGGTTGATGTTGCGCTGTGCTCGATTGGCTATATCAGCAAGTCCCTGGCCAGGGCTGATGAGATTTACTGATAAGTGTTATCAGTAATTTCTCGAACTGATTATAGGCCATACATCGGCATGAATTATTGAGTTATTGGGGTTGACGATGCCATCCCTAGACTTGATATGCAGCATATCTGACGAAGAGACCGGGCTGTACGGTAGTGTTACCAGTTGGCTCGACGGGAGTTTTGATAGGTTCGCTTGTTTTCTTCTGATTGCTCAATACCCGGGTGGCCGTTACGTTTAGCTGACCTCTTGCGGCTTGTGGGTGTTTGATATGATCATCACCTACTGCCGGTGTATTGACGAGTCTTAGAGTCCCACGGAGGAGTTTCCTATCCCAGGCGAAACGATGTGGTGTGCATATGTGATATGCGCGGGGACCCGATTAAACGCGTGTATGTGATACCGTATATTAATCGGGCGTTTACTATTGGTCGGGTCATATGTAATATGACTGATTTGTTAAATCAAGTGTTGATTTAACATTGACTTTTAGCTCACTTCTTTTATACCCTTTTCTTTATTGTATGCATGCATGTATGCATATGTTTTGTTGATGCACATAGTGATGTGCATGCACACATACATGCATACATTCTTGTGTGTCATAGTTGTTGATACACAAGTGGTGGTAATGCAAGACTCACATGGAAATAATTATCTACATATTTATTTTTGAGTTAAACAAATAGAAGATAAACTCATGGTTGAAAATTCTTCATTCTCTACACTTAACCTTGCCTTTAACCATGAGTTAATTTTCCATGGTTGCATTGACTCCAAAATAAATATCTAGATATTTATTGACCCATGGTTAAGGATGAGAGTGAAATTATATATAATTTCTATTCTCATTTTTATCATTATGATTATCACAACCTTTAAGCTCTTGAGTTGCCATCATCTTCTTCCTCCTCTCTCTTGCTTTCTTGATCTTTGTAGTGAGTGAGATAATGATAAAGATAGGGTTTTGAAGTGAGAAAACAAACCATATCATCATTCTACACTAGTCTAGCCAATTAGTTTAGAGTGTTAGCTTCATCTTCATCTTTTGATCAAGTGGAGGTAAGAGCTTGGACAAAAAAGACTCCGGGTGGATCATCGTGGACTTGGAAGATCACTAGCAAGCCCGTTCAAACTCTCAAGGAGCCAAGGAGTCAAGCAAAGAGAACTACAAATGTTGTATTCTCTTCACTTAGTGTTATATTACTTGTAGTATGTGATACTACTTCTTATTACCCTAGCTTTTCTAGTTCGATTCCTAGGTTAGATTGTTTAGCACCATCTAATTTTTTAAATTGTGGCATGTGTGATGCTATTAAACCATAGTAGTGGTGCTAAGGAATCCCTACAGTGCCCACTCTCGTACTTTATATTCCGTTGTATCTAGATAAACTCCATCAAATCAGAAACTAGAAATTGTATATTGGTAGACCTAGTCAGGCTTGGGTATTGTGTGTGACTTAGAGAGATGGGTTTATGTTCGCTTCTTGAGTTTTGATGTCTTGCTTATTTATTGTTCTTTCTGGGTTGATCTTCGCAGTTGGGCGTCGTTTATATGTTATTGCGTGGTTATGATTCCACCAGTTGGCGAAGAGCTAACTCCCGCTTGGGGATGCCTATATATTGTTGTGTATATGGTTTTGGATCAAAATATACAAGAGAGGTGTTGCCCAAATTTTTAAAAGAAGAAACATGTTTTCAACTAGTATAACCCACTTGCATTTTCATGTTTCATTATCAATGCATTTAAAGAAAAACTTGATTTCATTATGTCTTTATTTCAAAACTGCACCCCCACTATTTTCCGCAAAAAGGTTTAGATTTTCTCGGCTTTGGCTTACTTGATTTACGTTACGCCTTTAGACGTTATGTAATTTAATTGTCGGTCACGTGCTAAATTACAGGTCGTGACAATTATTCTTTTCTTTAATTCATATATCTAAATCATTATCTTCTCATCTTGATCTCTAATGTTGTCACGCCCTGCTTCCCAGAGTGCGCTAAGATCGGCACGTGACAGAGCCAACCATGCTACCTGTGGCTAGGAAACATCCCTCCACAGTCACATTGCGGCTGTCTAGAGATATCAAGAATAGGAAAATAAAAGAAACTATCTAGTACATGTCCATAAGCCAGAAATGACGAGTCAAGAAATAATATGCGGAAGCAATAAATCCAAGTAACAATGACAATCTGGAAAGTACGTCCAATAATACGGGCTCACATCAGGAATGAAAATGCGGAAAAAAACTAAACTAACTAGCAACTAACAAGATCTTCACTGCTCGGCTTGTTGGTCAAAATACTCCTGAACTGCTAGCGACAGAGATAAAGCATCTGGGCCATGCAAAACCCAGACGTCAGTGCGTCATGATATCAAACAATAATAAGTGAACATGATACACGAGATATGCAGGCATGAATCATAAACAGTAACATGAATGTAATAAGTAAACGCAGATATAGAACAGTGAAGTGTATCAATATATGTGTCGTGCAGTGATCAATCTAAACTGTGCTCCTGGGTTATCTATTCTAAAGTTTGTTTGAAATCAATTAATGTAATCCTCCATGTAACTCAAAGGATATGTCCCGTTATCCCCCGGGACTAGGGATCAGGTAGTGGGAGTCATGAATGACTCTGTCCCGTTACCCCCCGGGACTACTGATCAAGTAAGAATCACGAATGATTATGTCCCGTTATCCCCCGGGACCACGGATCAAGTAATACCCTTGTAATCTACACTTTAGTTTACGCTTTTGATTTTCCCATACCCCTAAGGTTATGTGTTCAAGTCAGGTATTGATAAATCTGGAGCTAATGCCAACACATGATCTAGCAGGTACAGCTTTGTCTAAATAGACAACAGGATATGTCCGTAGGGACAACAGGTCAAGATTGTCGGCATTAGTAACAAAATCAGGTAACATGTCAAGCAGTGATATAACAGGTCATGTCAGGTAGTGTACATGTATCATGTTATGTCAAGTCAAGCAGTGATATAACAGGTCATGTCAGGTAGTGTACATGTATCAAGTTATGTCAAATAGTGCACAGGTATCAAGCAGGTGCTCATAATCAAACTGTAGCAAGTATTGAATCAGGGGGAAAGTACGGATGTACAATAAAAGCATGGATGCACAAATATCGATTATGGGTTACATTTACAGTTTCAATACTAATTAGGATGCACTTTATTAAGCATGGGGTGTTACTACAATAATAATATGAATTAATGTGATCTATAGATGCAGTTATATATATTTTAAATGATATGGATGCAAACGGGTATCCGAAAACAGTAAAACTTTAGTATGGATGCACATTGTGATAAACGGTAACATTTTACTCATATGGATGCACAATACTATACCTAGCATGTAGCAAGATGAATCAGCATGCATCTAGATATGTAAATAATGATACGGATGAACACGGACATCATATAACAGTAAAATGATAAACTGGTAAATGCAGGATGTACAACTAAACAATATGAGATGTAAATATTCCATTGGGTGCAGTATATTGTAATATAGTATGTAACAAGATAGGTTTACATGCACTAGATGTGAAATAACTTGTACGGATGCATACGGATGTCGTAAAACTGTAAAACTAAACATGGGATGCATGATTTAAAATATAGGTGTTATATTTATTCAAATAGATGTAAATACAATAACATAGCATGTAGCAAGATAAACTTGCCTCGATGGATCACGATACGGATACGCATGGCACGTCCGACGTCGGTAAAACGTCGCAACGCATGCACGGCACACGGGACGGGTCCAAGCAATGCAAGAGGGTGATCACGCAGGTAAGGTATGTCCACTGGGTCTCTGGATCGTCGGCGTCAAGCACGGCTCCGGCGATGGCCGGAAATCCAGAAATCAAGAAAAAAAAGAAAAAGAAAAGAAAGAAGAGGAGGAAGAAGAAGATAGAAGGAATGAGGCTTACTGGGGTTAGGGAGACGAGATGGTGGCGACGAGATCAACGGTGCTCCGGCGATGCAATGCGCAGTGGGTGTGCAGGGTGCTCGGCTGTTAGGGTTTGGGAGCAAGGCTGGTGCTCGGGTGTGCAGGCTCCTTGGTGTAGGAGGAAGAAGTGCAGAGGAGAGGGAGAGGAAAAGGAGAAGGAGAAGGTGATGAAGGTGGAGGTGAGAGGAGGAGGTGATCGGCGGCGATGGAGGTGTGCAGGGTGGTGGTGATGGGTTCTCGGGGTTCTGTTGGTGCAGGGTGCAGTGCTCGGGAATGGAGGAGGAAGAAGAGAGAAGAAGGAGATGACTAGGATGAGGAGGAGAAGATGGGTCTTGGTTGAGGTCGAAGGTGATGAGGCAGTGAGGAGTTTTAGGGTTAGGGTTGAGGAGCTGTGGGTTCTCGTGCTCGGGGTTTAAAAAAGAAAATAAGAAGAAGATTAGAAGGAGGGAAGTGACCACATGCGCGCGGGCGGTGACCAGAGCCGAGAAGGGAACAGTTAATGCGAGAGGAGAGAGAGAGCGCGAGAGGAGAGAGAAAGGGAGAGAGAGACTGCGAGGGGGAGAGAAAAAGAGAAAGAGAAGAGAGAGAGAGAGAGAGCTGGTGAGGTCTGACAGAAGGAAAGAGAGAGAGAGAGAGAGTTGTTATCGAAAAATTTGTTTTAAGATTTTAAATTTTAAAAAAAGATCTGTTAGTTAAAATAAATTTTAAATGTAACCGATTACATAAATATTATATCAAATAAAAAATTGGATTTTCTGGAAAATACAGATTTATTCCAAAACACGCCCGGGTCGGGTCTAAAATTTAGTTTCAAAATATGAAAAATATATACGATGACCAAAATTAAAAATGAATGTCCGGGTAACGAAATGCATACCCCCAAGAACGGATGCACGCACGTGCACGTAGCCATCTAAACAGGTCTGTTTCACTGAACGGGACGAGAACAAGATACGCGGATACTACCACGGGGTTAGTGGTATCATGCAGGCCATGCAATGTATTTCTAAAATATTTTATGTGAATTTAAATGTTATAATGTAAAATGCAAATGCCAGATAAAATGCCAGTATGCAGAATGTATAAATTAGAATGAAAGTGCACGAGTCTACGTAACATGTCAGGATAAAACATAAACATGAATCAAGACTGGTCTCAAGCAAGCGGGTCGGGTCAGATGCAAATACAAATGTCAAATATACTATTCGCACCCAAAACACAGTAAATCAGGAAAATACCATAAATAAAGAAATACGTGCGCTGGAATTGGTATAAATGAACTAGGGTGTTACATTATACCCAACTACAAAAAGAATTTCGTCCTCGAAATTCCCAAGACAAGAAAAGGTAAACAACATGAATCTACAAGAATTGGTGTGGAAACTTCTGTCGAATCTTGTCTTCTTGTTCCCAAGTCGATTCTCCATGCGAGCGATTTCCCCAAGAAACAAGTACGAGAGAGATAACCTTATTCTTAAGGACCTTTTCTCTTCGATCAACAATCGACATCGGTCGTTCCTCAAAGGTCAAATCCTCTCTTACAGTCAGCTCCGAATGATCTAGCATGTGTGCTTCATCTCGAATATACTTACGGAGTTGACATACATGAAACACGTCATGAACATTCGCCAAAGATTGTGGTAAAGCCAATCGATAAGCCACTTCTCTAAAACGCTCCAAAATCTCGAAAGGCCCCACAAATCGAAGACTAAGCTTGCCTCGACTCTCAAAACGAATCACTTCTTTAGTCAGTGATATCTTTAAGAACACAAGATCACCAACAACGAACTCTAGAGGTCTTGTCGATGTGTCAGCCCAACTCTTCTGTCGATCTTGTGCTTCCTTCATATGATTCCGGATAGTATTAACTTTCTCAACTGTTTGCATGATCAAATCCGGTCCCAACAATCTTCGTTCTCCAATATCGTCCCAACAAACAGGTGAACGACACTTGCGACCATACAATACTTCGAATGGAGCCATCTGAATAGTCGCCTGAAAACTGTTGTTGTACGAAAACTCCACCAAGTGTAGATGATCCTCCCACGAACCCTTGAAGTCTAACATGCAAGCTCTCAACATGTCTTCAAGAGTTTGGATCGTTCTCTCCGAATGGCCATCTGTCTGAGAATGATAAGTTGTGCTAAACTTCAATCGCATTCCCAAACATTTCTGTAAACTCCTCCAGAAGTGTGATAAGAATCGGGTGTCACGGTCAGACACGATGCTCACAGGTACTCCATGCAATCTCGCAATCTCTTGCATGTACCATTCTTCCAACGCTTCCGTTTATTGACCAACTCGAAATGGTATAAAACGAGCTGCCTTGGTCAATCGATCAACAATCACCCAAACTGCATTGTTGCCCTTTGGACTCCGCGGTAAAGCTGTCACGAAATCCATGGTTATATGTTCCCACTTCCATTGAGGAATCGGAAGTGGTTGCAATAAACCAGCAACCCTTTGATGTTCAGACTTAACTTTCTGACACACCAAGCACTTCTCCACAAAATGAGCAATCTCCCTTTTCATGCCTTCCCACCAGAAATGCTGTCTTAGATCATGGTATATCTTCGTGCCTCCTGGATGTATGGAATACGCGGAACTGTATGCCTCCTTCATAACTTCTTCATGAATATCTCCTTTTGGAACACATAAACGGCTACCATATCGCAACGAACCATCTTCATGAATCAACAAGTCCATTCGAAGTCCCGCTTCAACCTGTTCACGAAACTTTCGCAATCTTAGGTCCTGCAACTACGCTGCTTTAATTTTCTCGATCAATAACGACTATACTTGCAGCTGCATCAACTGTCCCGAAGAATGCGGTAGCATGATCTCCAACTCGAATCTTCGAAAGTCTTCGATAAGTTCCTTCTGTACCGTCAACATCCGAATTGCTAGTAACCGACTAAGCGCATCCGGCACTACATTAACTTTCCCCGGATGATACTTGAGATCAAGATCGTAGTCAGCCATCAGCTCCAACCATCTACGCTACCTCATGTTAAGCTCTTTCTGCGTGAACACATACTTTAGGTTTTTGTAATCGGTGAATACTTCGACCCTTTCGCCCAATAAGTAGTGTCTCCAAATCTTCAAAGCGAAAATCACAGCTGCAAGCTCCAAGTCATGAGTTGGGTAATTCTTCTCATGGGTCTTCAACTGTCTCGATGTGTAAGCTATAACCTTCCCATGCTGCATCAGAACACATCCCAAACCTTTCCTAGATGTGTTGTTGTGAATCACCAATCCTCCGGAACCGTCTGGTACGGTCAAAATAGGAGCGGTTATCAATCTCTGCTTCAATGCCTCAAAAGCTGATGCACACTTATCCATCCATACGAACGGTAATTCCTTACGCGTAAGCTTTGTCAAAGGCTCAGCCAAACGGGCAAAATTCTCCACGAACCTTCTGTAATACCCGGCAAGTCCAAGAAAACTTCTGATCTCTGCTACGTTCTTCGGAATCGGTCTTGAACTGCTGCAATCTTCTCAAGGTCAACGGTGATTCCATCTCCAGATACGACATGCCCCAAAAACTTCACTTCTTCAAGCCAAAACTCGCACTTGCTCATCTTTGCATACAATCTTTCTTGCCTCAATATCTGCAGTGCGATCTTCAAGTGTTCCGCATGCTCTTCAATGCTCCTCGAGCAAACCAGAATATCATCGATGAACACTACTATAAACTGGTCCAAAAATGGTGAAAAGATTCAGTTCATCAAGTCCATAAATATCGCCGGTGCATTCGTGACTCCGAATGGCATCACTAAATACTCGTAATGTCCATACTGAGTTCGGAACGCAGTCTTTCAAATATCCTCTGATTTAACTCGGACCTGATGATATCCGGATCGCAAATCCAGCTTCGAGAATACCCTCGCGCCACTGAGTTGCTCGAATAATTCGCCAATGCGAGGGATCGGGTACTTGTTCTTAATAGTCACCCGGTTTAATTCTCGATAATCGATGCACATCCTCCTTGTGCTATCTTTCTTCTTGACTAGAAGAACTGGAGCTCCCCAAGGTGAATTACTGCTGCGAATCCAACCCTTCTCAAGTAATTCGGTAACCTGCTTCTTGACTTCTTCCAACTCCACTGGTGCCATTGGATAGTACGCCTTTGAGATTGGCGCTGCACCAGGAGCAAGATCGATTGCGAACTCCACATCTTGTTTTGGCGGTAAACCCGAGATGTTCTCGAACACGTCCATGAACTCTCGAACTACAGCTGGCGTTTCCTCCTTATCAACTTCCATCGATGTAAGAACGGTGCTTGTTGGCCTATCCCTAAACTCGACTGGCCCGACAGAACTGCTTCCTCCAGCGAAAACAAACTCCGGATGTCCGGGAATCTGGAAAATCACTTTCTTTGCCTTATAATCAATGTGAGCATGGAAAATGTCGAGAAAATCCATTCCCAAGACAACTTCATAACTTCCGGTATCAATCACCAAGAAATCTGCAAATAACTCCCGTCCACAAACAACAACTGAACAATTCTTACATTCTCTACTAGCTATGATCTTCCCATTCCCAGTGTGTATTTCCCAACAACTAGATAGAGTCGTGCAAGAAATCGAATGTGCAGCAATAAACTTGGACGACATAAAACAATGGGATGCACCAGAATCGAATAATGCTAATGCGGGAAAATCATGAACAAGTAGGATACCTGAAACAACTTCTTCTGAAGCCTTGGCCACTTCAGCCGTCAGGGTAAAGGCTCGAGCTTGATTGGGTCCCTGAGTCAACTGCTTCTTCCTCTGAAACTGCTTCTGCTGTGGCCTCTGAACATCATCCTTCAAACGAAGCTTCGACGGGCAAATACTGATAGTATGAGCAGCTGATCCGCAAACCAAAAAAAGTCCAAGCTTCCTCCGACAATCCTTCTGCAGGTGCCCAGGTAGATGACAGAACTCACAAAACATCCTTCCTTACTGCTCTTGTACGACGGGCTTCTACATCAGTACTACGCCACGTCGGTTCACCGGAATACCTCTGCGTATAGGCGCTCGGTTCGACGCAAACGCCGGCTTCCGCACTGCAACTGCCTGCTGCTGCGTACCACCGGTCTTCACCGATAAGTTCTGCTGCTCTCAGGCCGCCTTAAGCACTTGCGAAAAAGTGGTCAATCCCAGAAATATAATGTGCCTCTGGATTTCCACGTCCAAACTGCGCATGAACCTCCTTGCCCTATCAGCATCGTTGGCAACCAAAGGTCCAGCAAATCTACTGAGCCGTGTCCACTCAGCCGCATGTACATCCACGGGTACGCCGTTCTGCTTCAAACTGATAAACTTTTCTTCCATTTCCTCCCGTGCAGTCTGCGGGAAAAACTTCTCCAAGAAACTCTTCGAAAAATCTGCCCAACTGATCGGCTTGGGCAAGTGGGCCTCTTCCACAAGCCACCATTTACGGGCATAGTCAACCAATTGGATGCGTACAACATCCACTCTCTTGTCCTCTGGAATCTATGCCACAATGAGCAAATTCTCCGTATCAACCAGCCACTGCTTTGCTGGCAACGGCTCTTCCAGACCAGTGAAAACGGACGGACCAAGTCTCCTGAAATCCGCCACGGTACCCACATGCTCCACTGGTTTGGCCAAAACATTGTTTACGGACTGCTGGACGGTCCAGAAACCTTCTTGAAAAGCTTCGGCTTGCCGTTGGTTCAGCTCGGTCTGCCGCTTCTGGTTCTCCGGCATCCCACGAATTACGCCAATCAAAGCGGCGTCATCAACACGCCTCTGGTATGCTTGCAGATTTCTGTCCTCCATGATTCTGAAGCCAAAACACCGAAGAGGACTAGCAAGATAAACAAGATTCAACAAAAAGGATACAAGAAGCAAGATAGTTATGGATTCAAGGATGGCAAGATATCGATAAGGCAGGACATGCTCCTAGTTACGAGTATTCTGATTCGTGTATTGGGTCCAATACCCAACTACAAGAAGAATCAAACCCAATTAACCTATATCCTATGGCTTTGCTACCAAACAAACCCTGTCACGCCCCGCTTCCCATAGTGCGCTAAGATCGGCACGTGACACAGCCAACCATGCTACCTGTGGCTAGGAAACATCCCTCCACAGTCACATTGCGGCTGTCTAGAGATATCAAGAACAAGAAAATAAAAGAAACTATCTAGTACATGTGCATAAGCCAGAAATAACGAGTCAAGAAATAATATACGGAAGCAATAAATCCAAGTAACAATGACAATCTGGAAAGTACGTCCCATAATACGGGCTCACATCAGGAATGAAAATGCGGAAAAAAACTAAACTAACTAGCAACTAACAAGATCTTCACTACTCGGCTTGTTGGTCAAAATACTCCTGAACTGCCTGCGACAGAGATAAAGGATCTGGGCCATGCAAAACCCAGACGTCAGTGCGTCATGATATCAAACAATAATAAGTGAACATGATACACGAGATATGCAGGCATGAATCATAAACAGTAACATGAATGTAATAAGTAAACGCAGATATAGAACAGTGAAGTGTATGATTATATGTGTCGTGCAGTGATCAATCTAAACTGTGCTGCTGGGTTATCTATTCTAAAGTTTGTTTGAAATCAATTAATGTAATCCTCCATGTAACTCAAAGGATATGTCCCGTTATCCCCTGGGACCACGGATCAGGTAGTAGGAGTCATGAATGACTCTGTCCCGTTACCCCCCGGGACCACGGATCAAGTAAGAATCACGAATGATTCTGTCCCGTTATCCCTCGGGACCACGGATCAAGTAATACCCTTGTAAGCTATACTTTAGTTTACACTTTTGATTTCCCCATACCCCTAAGGTTATGTGTTCAAGTCAGGTATTGATAAATCTGGAGCTAATGCCAACACAGGATCAAGCAGGTATAGGTTTGTCTAAATAGACAACGGGATATGTCCGTAAGGACAACAGGTCAAGATTGTCGGCATTAGTAACAAGATCAGGTAATATGTCAAGCAGTGATATAACAGGTCATGTCAGGTAGTGTACATGTATCAAGTCATGTCAAGTAGTGCACAGGTATCAAGCAGATGCTCATAATCAAAATGTAGTAAATATTGAATCTGGGGGAAAGTATGGATGTACAATAAAAGTATGGATGCACAAATATCGATTATGGGTTACATTTACAGTTCCAATACTAATTAGGATGCACTTTATTAAGCATGGGGTGTTACTACAGTAATAATATGAATTAATGTGATCTATAGATGCAGTTATATATATTTTAAATGATATGGATGCAAACGGGTATCCGAATACAGTAAAACTTTAGTATGGATGCACAATGTGATAAACAATAACATTTTACTCATATGGATGCACAAACTATACCTAGCATGTAGCAAGATGAATCAGCATGCATCTAGATATGTAAATAATGATACGAATGCACTTGGATGTCATATAACAGTAAAATGATCAACTGGTAAATGCAGGATGTACAACTAAATAATATGAGATGTAAATATTCCATTGGGTGCAGTATATTGTAATATAGTATGTAACAAGATAAGTTTGCATGCACTAGATGTGAAATAACTTGTACGGATGCATACGGATGTCGTAAAATTGTAAAACTAAATATGGGATGCATGATTTAAAATACAAGTGTTATATTTATTCAAATAGATGTAAATACAGTAACATAGCATGTAGCAAGATAAACTTGCCTCGATGGATCACGATACGGATACGCACGGCACGTCCGACGTCGGTAAAACGTCGCAACGCATGCACGGCACACGGGACGGGTCTAAGAAATACAAGAGGGTGATCACGCAGGTAAGGTATGTCCACTGGGTCTCTGGATCGTCGGCGTCAAGCACGGCTCCTGCGATGGCCGGAAATCTAGAAATCAAGAAAATAAAGAAAAAGAAAAAAAAGAAGAGGAGGAAGAAGAAGAGAGAAGGAATGAGACTTACTGGGGTTGTGCACTGGGGTTAGGGAGACGAGATGTGGCGACGAGATCAACGGTGCTCCGGCGATGCAATGCGCAGTGGGTGTGCAGGGTGCTCGGCTGTTAGGGTTTGGGTGCAAGGCTGGTGCTCGGGTGTGCAGGCTCCTTGGTATAGGAGGGAGAAGTGCAGAGGAGAGGGAGAGGAAAAGGAGAAGGAGAAGGTGATGAAGGTGGAGGTGAGAGGAGGAGGTGATCGGCGGCGATGGAGGTGTGCAGGGTGGTGGTGATGGGTTCTCGGGGTTCTGTGGGTGCAGGGTGCAGTGCTCGAGAATGGAGGAGGAAGAAGAGAGATGAAGGAGATGACGAGGAGGAGGAGGAGAAGATGGGTCTCGGTTGAGGTCGAAGGTGATGAGGCAGTGAGGAGTTTTAGGGTTAGGGTTGAGGAGCAGTAGGTTCTCGTGCTCGGGGTTTAAAAAAGAAAATAAGAAGAAGATTAGAAGGAGGGAGGTGACCACATGCGCGCGGGCGGTGACCAGAGACGAGAAGGGAACAGTTAATGCGAGAGGAGAGAGATAGCGCGAGAGGAGAGAGAGACAGCGAAGGGGAGAGAGAAAGAGAAAGAGAAAAGAGAGAGAGAGAGAGCTGGTGGGGTCTGACAGAAGGAAAGAGAGATAGAGTTGTTATCGAAAAATTTATTTTAAGATTTTAAATTTTAAAAAAAGATCTGTTAGTTAAAATAAATTTTAAATGTAACCGATTACATAAATATTATATTAAATACAAAATTGGATTTTCTGGTAAATACAAATTTAGTCCAAAACACGCCCGGGTCGGGTCTAAAATTTAGTTTCAAAATATGAAAAATATATGCAATGACCAAAATTAAAAATGAATGTCCGGGTAACGAAAATGCATACCCCCAAGAATGGATGCACGCATGTGCACGTAGCCATCTAAACAGGTCTGTTTCACTGAACAGGACGAGAACAAGATGCGCGGATGTTACCACGGGGTTAGGGGTATCATGTAGGCCATGCAATGTATTTTTAAAATATTTTATGTGACTTTAAATGTTATAATGTAAAACGCAAATGCCAAATAAAATGCCAGTATGCAGGATGTATAAATTAGAATGAAAGTGCACGTGTCTACGTAACAAGTCAGGATAAAACATAAACATGAATCAAGACTGGTCTCAATAAAGCCGGTCGGGTCGGATGCAAATACAAATGTCAAATATACTATTCGCACCCAAAACACAGTAAATCAGGAAAATACCATAAATAAAGAAATACGTGCACTGGAATTGGTATAAATGAACTAGGGTGTTACAAATGTGATTCTCACACATCCATGTTCTATGTATCATCAACCATGATACAATATGCATATATATCAAATATATAATAAGAAGAAAAGAATTAAGTGAGCTTAATATTAGTTAATATATATATATATATATATATATATATATATATATATGTCAAATATATAAATATATTACAGGGTTCCTAAGCACTCTCAAGAGGTCTCACAAGGCATCAACCATGCCAATTTTAAATTTTATGAGTGCCGAGAAACCCTAATACGGATCGTCGACTAGAATTTTAGGCGAAACAATAAACTAGTTAACATCTTAACTAAAAGAAGAAAGTTACAACCTTTGTAGATCCGGTTATCCACTTCCTTAGCTCCATGTAGTCATTCCCTCACTGTCCATCTCGAATCCCGAACTCTCTCATCGGCTTCATCGGAGAAATGAGCGGACTAGTCGTCGGCTTCGATGCCGAAGATGATCTACGTCGAGGCTACACTGGATCAAGCTCCGACTTCACCTAGTTGTGAAACTTGTGAAGAAAACACCCAAAACCACTTGGAAAGAGGTAGAGGATGAAGAAATAGGAGGTGGGTTCACTTTAGAATTGGATTTCTCACTTTAGAACTCAAGATGCCATTAATGGAGTCTAGTTTTCTTTCTTAAAGAAGAAGGAGAAGATGAAGATAGAATATGATAAAAGTATTTTCATAATAGAAAAGAAATCAATACTTATCATATCCTAACTAAGGTCAAGTGTAGAGAATAGACCATGGTAAGTGGGAATGGTTAGGGTTAAGCATGAAGACAAAATGGTCTCTTTAGTCAAACCTTCATGAAGCTTCAACAAGCTTCATGATAAAAAGAAATCATTTTGTTTTCTTTTATCTATTTAAATAAATAAAGAATGGATAAATAAATGAGTGAATAAATCAAAACCCTAACCATTATCATAACCATGGTACAATTCTTTACACAAAGCCAATATTCATGCATCATCAAACATGATACAATCAAGTGCACAAAAGTATATCAAATATACAACTTGTGAACTTCAAGTGAGAAAATCCATTTAAAGTGAACCAATACTAGTTAATGCAAAGTAATATATCAAATATATAATTATACATTACATCATTAAATCAACATTTGATTCAATGATCCGGTCATGTCGCACATAACCGACTAGTATCCAATGTATCGATTTATCGAATCAATGATTCGATAACTAGGTCATATCGCATACAACCAATCGAAACATTCATCGCGAGAATGAAATGCGGTATCACATACACGCATTATTCTCGGTCCCGCACATATCTCATATGCGCTCCTATTTCATTTCGCTTGAGCCAGGAATCCTCTGTGTAGGACTCTAAAGACTCGTCAATACGCCGGTAGCAGATGATGATCATATCAAGCACCCACAAGCCGCAAGCGGTCTGCTAAACGTAACAGCCACCCGGGTATTAAGCGATCAGAAGATCGACGAGCTAGCCCGCTCACACTCCTGTGAATCCAACCAGTAACACTTACCGTACAGTCCGGTCTGTTCGTCTGATATGTCGCATATCAAGTCTAGGGGTGGTAAACGTCAGACCCCAGTAACCGATAAGTCGTGTCGATGTGAGGCTCATAACGGGTCGAGAAACTACTGGTAACACTTACCAGCAAATCTCTGATCAGCCCTGGCCAGGGACTTCCCTGTTACGGCCAATCGAGCACAGCGCAACATCAACCCCCAATACCGGGAGAGACGAAACCCCTCCTATCGCTCATTGCCTCCATATGACTCGGGACTGTACCCAAAGACCACCGTTTTGCACGCCCTCATGGACGTGGTAAGGTGGAGATCAAAGCACAGTGGGAATCACACAAGACTCTATGACGATCTCGGGTCTACAGACTAACCTGCACAAGTGTCACCTGAGAACTGCCATCTGACGTGAGGTATAATACCATCTGGGAGTTCTCGGCGAGTTCGTCCAGTGTACCCAGTCTCCACTGAGCACCCGTACACCATCTCTGATGTCAAACACCAATGGATATGGGATCATCCATCGCCCATCTCATGTGTCGAGAAGCGTATACGCTAGTCTACACTGGTATATCGATGCCCCGTCTCGATACACCCACGACTAGGGACCTTGAAGAATGTACTTATGGACTACCATGTCCCCACTAGTATGATCTGCATCATAGTCCACAAAGTCAAGTACACATCCTAAGGGCTTTACCAACATGTAACTAAAAGACAGTTTAAAGAGACTAGTGTACATGTTAAGATAAAGAGCAACCAGATAGCATACTATCATATCGAGCAAGAAAGTCATCTCTATATATGTCCAAGCATCCAATATAATATACATCATCTGTACAATACTGGCCTCTAGGGCATACATACAACTAACAATCTCCCACTTGTACTAGGGCCAGCTGCTGTAGTATCGCATACCGAGCATCCCGAAGAGTCTCTCAAACTGTATCGGGGGAATGGCCTTCGTGAGTGGATCCGCCGTGTTGTTCTTCGTGTCAACTCTCCTGACCTCGATCTCCCGGCGATCAACTATCTCCCGGATCAGGTGATACCGCCTCAGAATATGCCTGGATCGCTGATGGGACCTGGGTTCCTTGGCCAAAGCCACCGCTCAATTGTTATCGCAATACAAAGGTATTGGATGCTCAATGGATGGAACCACTCCAAGTTCAGTAATGAACTTCTTGATCCAGACAGCCTCTTTGGCAACATCGTTGGCAGGGATGTATTCAGCCTCCATCGTCGAGTCTGCCACGGTTTCCTGCTTGGAAATCTATCAGCTAACCGCCCCTCCATAAAGGGTAAAGATAAATCCCGACTGCGACTTAGAGTCGTCTTTATCACTCTGGAAGCTTGAATCGGTAAAGGACTCCACTTGGAGTTCTCCGTTACCATACACCAAGAGCATTTCTTTAGTCCTTCGTAAGTACTTAAGAATGCTCTTCACAGCTGTCCAGTGACTCTCTCCAGGATCAGCTTGATACCTGCTCACTACACTTAGTGAGTATGCTACATCGGGTCTGGTACATAGCATCGCGTACATGATAGAGCCTACAGCCGAAGCATAGGGTATCCCTTGCATGCGAGCTCTCTCCAAATCAGTCTTGGGAGACATCTCTTTGGAGAGAGTGACTCCAGAGATCGTGGGCAAGTTCCCACGCTTGGATTCTTCCATACTAAACCTCTTTAGTATGGTGTCAATGTACCTGGATTGGGACAATCCCAAAATCCGTTTGGATCTATCTTTATAGATCCTAATTCCCAATATGCAGGAGGCATCACCAAGATCTTTCATTGAGAATCTTTGTGATAAGAAGAGCTTGACTGATTGCAGCATAGGAATATCATTTCCTATCAAGAGTATGTCGTCCACGTACAATACGAGGAAGACAACCTTACTCTCTGCCACCTTCTTGTAGATACAAGGTTCATCTGGATTTTTGACGAAATCAAACTCTTTGATAACGACGTCAAAGAAGATGTTCCAACTCCGCGATGCTTGCTTTAATCCATAAATGGATTTAAGCAGCTTGCACACCTTCCCGCTGCTCCCACTGTCTATGAAGCCCTCTGGCTGAGTCATGTACACGCACTCTTCTAAATCACCATTTAGAAAGGCGATCTTAACATCCATTTGCCATATTTCGTAGTCATGATATGCAGCGATGGCAAGCATGATCCGGATGGATTTAAGCATAGCCACTGGAGAAAAGGTTTCGTCATAGTCCACACCTGGTCTTTGACGAAAACCCTTTCCAACAAGTCTAGCTTTGAAAGTCTCCACTTTCCCATCTACACCAAGTTTCTTCTTGAAGATCCACTTGCTCCCAATGGGTTTTACCCCTTCAGGAGCAACATCCAAAGTCCATACTTTGTTGGTGTACATGGATTCCATCTCGGACCACATAGCATCCAGCCATTTCACTGAGTCCTTACTCGTGATGGCCTGCTCGAAGCTAGTAGGGTCATCATCCTCCATGATGCAATCCTCGCTCCCACCATCCATGAGAAAACCGTAGTATCTCTCAGGTGGGCGAGGAACCCTACTAGATCGGCGGAGAGGCTGAGGTTCATCGGGAACTACTGAATCCTCTGGTTCAACCAAATCTTCTGTTGTAGTCTGTATTGCTGGAACCTCTTCCAGTTCTACCTCCTTGCCACTAATCTCTTTTTCAAGAAATTCCTTTTCTGAAAAGGTGGCATGTCGAGAAACAAACACCTTTTGTTCCTCGGTGTGGTAGAAGATATACCCGCGCGAATGTTTGGGATATCCAATAAACTTACACAAAATGGACCTTGCCGCAAGTTTGTCCGGATTTTGCGTTTTTACATATGCCGGACAACCCCATATCTTAACATAATTAAGACATGGTCTCTTTCGTTTCCATATCTCATATGGAGTGGTTGGCACGATTTTGGTTGGAACCATATTCAATAGGTCTGCAGCTGTTTCCAGTGCATATCCCCAGAAGGAAATAGGTAACTCAGCTGTGCTCATCATAGAGCGCACCATATCTAATAGGGTGATGTTCCTCCATTCTGATACACCGTTGTGCTGTGGTGTATATAGAGGAGTCAGCTGAGAGAGAATCCCATTCTCTTTTAGGAAGTCCAGTAATTCATTGCTTAAGTATTCTCCTCCTCGATCAGATCGAAGGATTTTAATACTTTTTCCGGTTTGGTTCTCGACTTCTTGTTTATATTCTCTAAATTTCTCAAAAGCTTCTGATTTGTGTTTCATCAGGAACACATATCCGAATCTAGAGAGATCGTCAGTGAATGTAATGAAGTACGAAGAACCATCCCTAGCATGTGTAGACATGGGACCACATACATCACTATGTATAAGTCCCAAGAGTTCGGTAACTCTTTCTCCGTGTCCCGTAAACGGAGTTTTGGTCATCTTGCCTTTGAGACATGACTGGCAAGTGTCATAAGATGAAAATTCAAACGGATTCAAATATCCATCCTTATGCAACTTAGCCAGTCGTGTCACATTGATGTGACCCAGTCTACAATGCCACAAGAAGGATTTTTTCAGTTCTGAACTCTTCCTCTTGTGTGTGTTTGTTATGCTCAGAACTGTTGATTGATTTAGAACATAAATGCCATTGCACAACATGCCTGATCCAACCAACTTTTGGTTACGGAAAATGTTCAGAACATTGTCCTGTAATACAAAATTATATCCCTCTTTACTCAATAAAGAAACCGATATAATGTTGCATATCAGGTTCGGCATGTAATAGCATTCGTTCAGAACCAATGTATTACCAGTTGGTAATACTAGGTGATATTCCCCGACAGTCTTAGCTGCAACAATTGCACCATTTCCAACTCTAATGTCTTTATCACCTTCTCCAAGCTCTCTACCTTTCCTAAGCCCATGTAACTGATTACATATATGGGATCCTGACCCGGTATCTAATACCCAGGACGTAGAGCAAATGGAGAAACAGTTCTCTGTAACGAACACACCCGAAGAAAATGCATCAACATGTACTTTCTTCATTCGGGTGGCATGGGAATCCTGGTATTCCCCTATATCCTATTCATTCCTATAACTCTTATAAGAAAGAACGGAACCAACGTTCCCCAGCACAGTATATCATGCGGGTTCGGTCAATACATCCATATTATTATCTTGATTAAGGCATGAAATGGTCGCTACCTGGAGAGAGAGAGAAGAAAACACTTTAGCGTATGCTCGTGCAAGATCAGATTGGTTATTATCTTATCTAATCAGGATGGCTCCCACTGGTTTTTATCAAATCTTCCTTCAAACCCTAAAAGGAAAGACTGGCCGGGATTAATTACACACTACAAGTTCGCCAATCTTTCAGCCAGGCCAGTGTCGGTACTTTGAGGGAGGTCCCCCGTGCTTTCGCACGAACCTAATTAATGTAAACCTCGTTTTCCCATAGGCGTAACCCCGTTGACACCTTTCTAGACACCTACTTGATCAGCTAATTGCAATGTGTAAAACTCTCCCAGGAGTAACTCTTACTCGCAGTGGGTATCGGGATCCAACTATCTCATAGAAGGTATGCAATCTCATTGCAAATTTCAACACTTGAAATTCCCGATAATATTTTGCCCCTAGCGTCCTATGACCTTGACGCAGGCCAACAAACCATAGTGCGCTAGTCAAGTTCAACCCGTCATTTCCTGATTGAATTAAACCCACCCGCACGACCCTTGACGCAGGCCAACAAAGTCGCACGACTACCCTAATCCAATCTGCATCATATGCATAAGCAGATAAATACTAGTTAGCTACCGCACACTACGCCTTGACGCAGGCCAACAAACGTAGCACGAATACTAACTACTACTTATCTGAAATGACGGAGGGCTACGACAGGTTTTTCTGAAAACCTATTGCGTAATGAACTTGATATCGTTGTAGAATCAAATGAAGTTTTGAAATGGAGTGATTTTGAGGCTTTTCTAGTTTTGCTAAAGGGGTCACTCCCGGTGAAGGGATCGTCGGCCCTTTCCTCGTCGAATGAGGTGCGGGATATATCATATATATCACTGTGCAAAGCATAAACTATAGAAGCAATCAAAAGTCAAACCGAGTGTGTAGCATCTGCCAGTTATTGCTAAAGGAGTCACTCCCGGTGAAGGGATCTCGGTCCTTTCCTCATTGAATAAGGTGCAGGGTATATCATATATACCGCTATGCAAAGCAAGAACTGCAGCTACCTGTTTTGTTTAAAATTTGATTCTACAACATCTTAGGTTTCTTTTCTTTCATTAATCACATTAATGAAGTCCCATCATTTAAGTCACCTAAACATCACAGATAAATACGACGTACACTTATGCCATCCGCATTCGCCTGGATGTCCCCTCGTGCACCGTTAGGTTAGGTAACTAACGACAGAGCAGGGCAGGGCTAGTGCGGATGCAAAACATAAGTAACGTCTATATAATATATCATATATACTATATACTGTATCTATCACAGAACATCATATGATCACATCACAGATATCGCAGCAGAAGAAACATATGAAACATTGGATATTCTAGGACGTCCGTGTTTTCAATACGAGTCAGTATAAAACACGGATTCCACGGTCGTGATGAATAGCCAATCCCACACCCCTAGACCCATACGAGAGCGGCAAGCAACCCTACCAATTCTAGGGTTAGGAGACCCGGACTCGACTCCTCGAGATGGTCTCCCATTGGACCCTAGAACCCGGTTACTTGTGCTCCCCTCCTTGGGTTTATCCTAATGCGGAAAAGTAAATAATATACAAAAGGTGACAACTTCCGCAACCTGGAAGTGCCCCAAATAAAAGAATATTACATACAAGTTTTTACATGAATTAAAATGAAAAACACTCATCTCACATAAAAACCCCCGGCTATTCAAACACGACGATCCAATATAACATATCCAGCAACACATAACATCACATGTCATCAACGTAAGTAAATATGCGTATCCCAATTGTCGTTGACATATAGCAACGAAACCGGCGATATCACATATTACACTTACGGTCACAGAAAAGAAAGTGTAAAACTACAACAGTTGGAATCCGCAACCTCTTTAGACATCGCATGCGTAATCAAATGAAATACTTAGACATCACATGCCTAACAATTACAAACCCCGCATTTTAGTCCCATTATCGAAAACTCTTTTCAATATCAAGTGAGACTAAACCGCTAAATTTATAACATTCATCCAGTTATCTTATAACTGTTTGTGAATTCCAATTATTGTATCCCATTCCGGATAAATAGA
Organism: Agapanthus africanus; assembly: GCA_030015575.1. NCBI lineage: Eukaryota > Viridiplantae > Streptophyta > Magnoliopsida > Asparagales > Amaryllidaceae > Agapanthus > Agapanthus africanus. Next base: position 200,025,943 of record CM057350.1, read on the forward strand.
AAATATTAAACTTTCCGATCGAACATTCGAACACCCAAGTTTTCCCGAAACCGTTCAACACATGAAATAGGTTCAAAGACATTCACTTCATGCCTCAGTACCAACGGTCCAGCCGTAGAAGGGTCAAGCCAACGCCTCACATGTGGCACGCCGTACTGCCCCAAACCCGAAGGTTCAAAGGGCAGTTCAAGACGGTCACATAATCGAATTAAGGTTTGTTGTCTTCTAGAGGGACCATCGTGTTACTTGCACTACTCAGAACGTCCTTAAACCAAAGAAAAATCCAACACTTGGATATTTTCCGGCAGGGGAAAGATTGGGTATTTACATCCGGTCGAACTTTTTAACATATTCTAAAATTATCCGGAATCCACATAGACAAAATCTGATAATCCGATCGAATCATCGAATCCCCAAAACAATCCCAGAAAATTCAACTCTTGAATAAATATTAAAAATTCCCATAAAACTCAGCATCATAAAATAAGAATTACTGTGCAAAAAGGGTAGATGTTCACACAATCTGGCCGCGGAACCGCCGCAGAAGCCATGCTTCTGCCGCGGTTCCGCCGCACTATTGACACATCTTCAGGAAAATTTTGCACCGTAATTCTTAGAATTCTCTGCTGAATTTTTTAAGCATTTTTAATCTGGAAAAAACCCAGTTTTTGAAAAAAGTCCAGAGAGCAATTTGATTTAGGGTTTCGATGTTCATTCGGGTTTCAAATATCGTCTACACTTCGCCTAAGGCTCTAGCTAGGCTCTGATACCACTGTAGGGTTCCTAAGCACTCTCAAGAGGTCTCACAAGGCATCAACCATGCCAATTTTAAATTTTATGAGTGCCGAGAAACCCTAATACGGATCGTCGACTAGAATTTTAGGCGAAACAATAAACTTGTTAACATCTTAACTAAAAGAAGAAAGCTACAACCTTTGTAGATCCGGTTATCCACTTCCTTAGCTCTATGTAGTCGTTCCCTCGCTGTCCATCTCGAATCCCGAACTCTCTCATCGGCTTCATCGGAGAAATGAGCGGACTAGTCGTCGGCTTCGATGCCGAAGATGATCTACGTCGAGGCTACACTGGATCAAGCTCCGACTTCACCTAGTTGTGAAACTTGTGAAGAAAACACCCAAAACCACTTGGCAAGAGGTAGAGGATGAAGAAATAGGAGGTGGGTTCACTTTAGAATTGGATTTCTCACTTTAGAACTCAAGATGCCATTAATGGAGTCTAGTTTTCTATCTTAAAGAAGAAGGAGAAGATGAAGATAGAATATGATAAAAGTATTTTCATAATAGAAAAGAAATCAATACTTATCATATCCTAACTAAGGTCAAGTGTAGAGAATAGACCATGGTAAGTGGGAATGGTTAGGGTTAAGCATGAAGACAAAATGGTCTCTTTAGTCAAAGCTTCATAAAGCTTCAACAAGCTTCATGATAAAAAGAAACCATTTTGTTTTCTTTTATCTATTTAAATAAATAAAGAATGGATAAATAAATGAGTGAATAAATCAAAACCCTAACCATTATCATAACCATGGTACAATTCTTTACACAAAGCCAATATTCATGCATCATCAAACATGATACAATCAAGTGCACAAAAGTATATCAAATATACAACTTGTGAACTTCAAGTGAGAAAATCCATTTAAAGTGAACCAATACTAGTTAATGCAAAGTAATATATCAAATATATAATTATACATTAAATCATTAAATCAACATTTGATTCAATGATCCGGTCATGTCGCACATAACCGACTAGTATCCAATGTATCGATTTATCGAATCAATGATTCGATAACTAGGTCATATCGCATACAACCAATCGAAAAATTCATCGCGAGAATGAAATGCGGTATCACATACACGCATTATTCTCGGTCCCGCACATATCTCATATGCGCTCCTATTTCGTTTCGCTTGAGCCAGGAAACCTCTGTGTAGGACCCTAAAGACTCGTCAATACGCCGGTAGCAGATGATGATCATATCAAGCACCCACAAGCCACAAGCGGTCTGCTAAACGTAACGGCCACCCGGGTATTAAGCGATCAGAAGATCGACGAGCTAGCCCGCTCACACTCCTGTGAATCCAACCAGTAACACTTACCGTACAGTCCGGTCTGTTCGTCTGATATGTCGCATATCAAGTCTAGGGGTGGTAAACGTCAGACCCCAGTAACCGATAAGTCGTGTCGATGTAAGGCTCATAACGGGTCGAGAAACTACTGGTAACACTTACCAGCAAATCTCTAATCAGCCCTGGCCAAGGACTTCCCTGTTACGGCCAATCGAGCACAGCGCAACATCAACCCCCAATACCGGGAGAGACGAAACCCCTCCTATCGCTCATTGCCTCCATATGACTCGGGACTGTACCCAAAGACCACCGTTTTGCACGCCCTCATAGACGTGGTAAGGTGGAGATCAAAGTACAGTGGGAATCATACAAGACTCTATGACGATCTCGGGTCTACAGACTAACCTGCACAAGTGTCACCTGAGAACTGCCATCTGACGTGAGGTATAATACCATCTGGGAGTTCTCGGCGAGTCCGTCCAGTGTACCCAGTCTCCACTAAGCACCCGTACACCATCTCTGATGTCAAACACCAATGGATATGGGATCATCCATCTCCCATCTCATGGGTCGAGAAGCGTATACGCTAGTCTACACTGGTATATCGATGCCCCGTCTCGATACACCCACGACTAGGGACCTTGAACGATGTACTTATGGACTACCATGTCCCCACTAGTATGATCTGCATCATAGTCCAGGCAGTCAAGTACACATCCTAAGGGCTTTACCAACATGTAACTAAAAGACAGTTTAAAGAGACTAGTGTACATGTTAAGATAAAGAGCAACTAGATAGCATACTATCATATCGAGCAAGAAAGTCATCTCTATATATGTCCAAGCATCCAATATAATATACATCATCTGTACAATAATGGCCTCTAGGGCATACATACAACTAACATATATATCAAATTATTAAATCAACGCTTGATTCAATAATCCGGTTATATCATATATAACCCGGCTAATATCAAATAACGCTAGATTAGAATACGGTATCATATACACGTATTCAATCAAGCTCCCGCACATATCTCTATACATACCCTACTTTGTTTTGCTTGAGCTAGGAAAGCTCTATGTGGGATTCTAAAGACTCGCCAATACAGTATGTAATGATCACATCAAGCACCTACAAGCCGTCAGCGGACTTGTGGTTATAGCCAATCGCGCATAGAACAACATCAACTCCCAATATCGGGAAAGACGAAGCCCCTCATATCGCTCACTGCCTCCATGTGACTCGGAACTGTACCCTAAAAACACCTGTTTGCAGGACTCAGCAGAGCCATGGTAAGATGGAAATCAAAGCACAGTGGGAACCACACAAGACTCTATGACGATCTCGAGTCTATAGACTAACTTGTACAAGTGTTACCAGAGAACTGCTATCTGACGATAGGTATGATACCATCTAGGAGTTCTCGGAGAGTCCTATTCGGTGTACTTATTCTCCAATGATCACCTGTGTACAATCTTTGATTTCAAACACCAATGGCTATGGGATCAACCATCGCCCCATACAGGGTCAAGAAATGTACACACTAGTCTACTTTGGAATATCGATACCCTGTCTCGATATTCTCTCGAATAGGAACTATTAACGATGTGCTTGTGGACTAATCAAGCCCCACTAGTATGATTTACATCATAGTCCCGGTAATCAAGCCAACATCTTAAGGGTTTTATCAACATGTATCAATGAGATAGTAAACTAAAACAAGTGCACATGTTAAGATAAAGAGCAACCAGATAGCAAATTATCATGTTGAGCAAGAAAGTCCTATATATATATATGTCCAAGATCCACTATAATATATACTAATGGTCTCTAAAGCATACATATTCCTAACAATCTCCCACTTGCACTAAGTCCAGTTGTTGTAGTATCGCAAACCTAACATCCCAAAAAGTCTCTTGAACTGTGTCTGGGGGAGGGCCTTCGTGAGTGGATTCTCCGTGTTGTCCTTCGTGTCTACTCTCCCGACCTTGATCTCGTGGCGATCAACTATCTCCCGGATCAGGTGATACCGCCTCAGAATATGTCTGGATCGCTGATGGGACCGAGGTTTCTTGGCCATAGCTACATCTCTATTATTATCACAATACAAGGGTATTGTATTTTCAATGGATGGAACCATACTAAGTTCAATAATGAACTTCTTCATCCAGATAGCCTTCGTTAGCAGCGATGTATTCAGCCTCTATCGTCGAGTCTGCAATAGTATCATGCTTGGAACTCTTCCAACATACCACCCCTCTATGGAGGGTGAAGACGAAGCCCGAGATAGACTTGTGTCATCCTTATCACTCTGGAAGCTCGAATCGGTAAAGGACTTCACTTGGAGTTCTCCGTTACCATACACCAAGAACATCTCTTTAGTCCTTCGCAAGTACTTAAGAATGTTCTTCACAGCTATCCAGTGCTTCTTTCCTGGGTCTGATTGATACCTACGTACCATACGCTCTGGTCCATAATATCGCGTACATGATAGACCCAACTGCAGAAGTATAGGGTATCACGTTCATGTGAGCCCTTTCTAAATCAGTCTTGGGAGACATCTCTTTGGAGAGAGTGATTCCTGAGCAAGCGGGTAAGTTACCACGCTTAGAATTTTCCATAATAAACCTCTTTAGTATGGTGTCTATGTATCTGGATTGGGACAATCTCAACATCCTTTTAGATGATTTTTATCCCCAGGATGTAGGAGGCATCACCCAGATCATTCATGGAGAACTTTTATGATAGGAAGAGTTTGACCGAGTGCAAAATAGGAACATCATTTACTATCATGAGTATGTCATCGACATACAATACGAGGAAAATGACCTTACTCTCTACTACCTTTTTATATATACATGGTTCATCTATGTTTTTGATGAAGTCAAACTCTTTGACTGCTACATCAAAACAGATGTTCCAGCTCCGCGATACCTGTTTTAATCCGTAGATTGATTTAAGTAGCTTGCACAACTTTCCGCTGCTCCCACTGTCTACGAAGCCCTCTGGCTGTGTCATATACACGCTCTCTTCTAAATCACCATTTAGAAAAATGGTCTTGACGTCTATCTGCCAAATTTCATAGTCATGGTATACAGCAATGGCAGGTAGGATCGTGATGGACTTAAGCATAGCCAGTAGAGAAAAAGTCTCATCATAGTCGACACCTGGTCGTTGACGAAAACCTTTTGCTACAATTCTAGGTTTGAAGGACTCAACCTTTCCATCTGCACCAATCTTCTTCTTGAAGATCCACTTACTCTCAATGGGTTTTACCCCTTCATGAGCAACTTCCAAAGTCCATACTTTGTTGGTGTACATGGATTCCATCTCAGATCGCATAACATCCAGCCATTTCACAGAGTTCCCACTTGTAATAGCCTGTTCGAAACTAGTTGGATCATCATCTTACATGATGCAATCCTCGCTCCCACCGTCTATGAGAAAACCGTAGTATCTCTTAGGTGGATGATGAGCCCTACTAGATCTGCGTAGTGGCTGAGGTTCGTCGGGGACTGTTGAATCCTCCGGTTCTACCAAATCTTCAGTTGTAGTTTGTGTTTATGGAATTTCATCCAGTTCTACTTCATTACCAATAATTTCTTTTACAAGAAATTTCTTTTCTAAAAAAGTGGCGTGTTAAGCAACAAACACCTTTTATTTCTCAATGTGGCAGAATAGATATCCATGTGAATTCTTTGGATATCCCACAAACTTGCAAAGAACCGATAGTGTTTCGAGTTTGTCCGGATTCTATTTTTTAACATAGGCCAGAGAACCCTATACCTTAACTCGTTTAGATATGGTCTCTTTCCACTCCATATCTCATATGGTGTTTTAAACACAGATTTTGATAGAACTTGATTCAATAGGTATGCAGCTGTCTCAAGTGCATAACTCCAAAAGGAAATATGTAACTCAGTATTACTCATCATAGAGTGCACCATATCTAATAGGGTGTGATTCCTCCGCTCCGATACACCGTTGTGCTGTGGTGTATATGGAGGAGTAAGCTGAGAGAGAATCCCATTCTCTTTTAGATAATCTTGGAATTTCGTGCTCAAGTATTCCCCTTCTCGATCTGATCGAAGGATTTTGATACTTTTACCCGTTTGGTTCTCTACTTCGTTATTATATTCCTTGAATTTCTCAAAGGTTTCAAACTTGTATTTCAACAAGAACACATGTTTGAATTTAGAGAAATCATCGATGAATGTAATGAAGTACGTGGAACCATTCCTGGCATGTGTAGACATAGGACCGCATACATCACTATGTATCAGTCCCAAGAGTCCGGTAGCTCTTGCTCCGTGTCCCGTAAATGGAGTTTTAGTCAGCTTTCCTTTGAGACAGGACCGACAAGTTTCATAAGATGTAAATTCGAACGGTTCCAAATATGCATCCTTATGCAACTTAGCTAGTCTGGTCGCATTGATATCACCAAGTCTATAAAACCATAAGAAAACTTTGTTCATTTCTGAACTTTTCTTCTTGTGTGTGTTCTGTATATTTATAACTGTATTTTGATTTAGAATGTATAAACCATTACACAATGTACCAAACCCAATCAACACTTGATATAGGAAAATGTTCATAACATTTTTCTCTAATGCAAAGTTATATCCTTATTTATCTAATAAAGATATGGATATTATATTGCACGTCATCAACGGTACAAATAACAGTCGTTCAAAATCAATGTATTACCAGTGGACATACTAGGTGATATTCGCCGACAGTTTCCGCAGCAACAATTGCTTCGTTCCCTACTCTGAGAGACATATTACCTTTTCCCAGTTCTCTACTTCTATTTAACCCCTGTAATAGATTACAAATATGATATCCTGATTCGGTATCCAATACCCAGGAAGTAGAGCGGACTGAGAAACAGTTCTCTATAATTAACACACCTGAAGAAGATACATCAGAATGCTCCTTCTTCATTCTGGTTGCGTACAAATCCTTGCATTTCCCTATCCCTTTCCCAGACTTATGACAATTTTCACAAGATAGAGTGGAACCAACGTTCCCCAGCCCAGTATAATAAACGGGTTTGGTCAATACATCCATGTTATTATCTTGATTAAGGCGTGACATGGTCGCTACCTGGAGAGAGAGAAGAAAACACTTTAGCGTGCGCTCTTGCAAAATTAGATTGGTTATTATCTTATCTAATCAGGATGGCTCCCACTATTTTTATCAAATCTTCCTTTAAACCATAAAAGGTAAGATTAGCCGGGATTAATTACACCTTACAAGATCGCTAATCGGTCAGCCAGGCTGGTGTTGGTACTCCGAAGGAGTCTCCCCGTGCTTTCGCATAGAACTAATTAAATAACCTCGTTTCTACAGAGGCATAACCCCGTTAACAATTTTCTAGACACTTACTGGATTAGTTAATTGTAAAGTAGAAAACTCTCCCAAGAGTAACGCTTACTCGCAGTGGGTATCGGGATCCAACTATCACATATAAGGTATGCATTCTCATTGCAAATTTCAACACTTGAAATTCCCGATAATGGTTTTTACCCCATGCGGGTTATGACCTTGGCAAAGGTCAACAAATCATAAACCGCAAGTCAAGTTCAACCTGTCATTTCGTGACTGGTTTAGACCCACCCGCATGATCCTTGACAAGGTCAACAAAGCCATACGCTGCCCTAACCAATCGTATCAACATGCGGCAGAAAAGCACTAATTAGCTACCGAACACTACGCCTCGGCAAAGGTCGACAAATGCAGCACGAATACTAAATAGTACCTATCTGAAATGATGGAGGGCTACGGCTAGTTTTGAAGAAAACCTTTAATGTAATGAACTTGATATTGTTGTAGAACCTAGTGATTTGAAAATGAGTGGTTTAAACTCCGCTTTAAAAATCAAGTAGTTTTTCAAAAACAAACCGAGTGGGTTGTACCATATGCTAATTTTTGCTAAAGAGGCCATTCCCGATTAAGGGATTTAGGCTCTTTCCTCATCGAATGAGGTGCTGGATATTCATCAAGGAATCCCACTATGCAAAACAAGAACTATAGCTACCTTTTGAAAAATGTGATTTCACAAATTTCTTTTCTTTTCATTAATCTTATTAATGACGTCTCATCATTTATATTTCCTAAACATCACAGAAGAAACGAAAATAAAACATGCATATATGCCATCCGCATTCACCACAGGGACCCGGGTATTCACTGTAAGGTTACTTAACTTACGGCAGGGCGGGGTCAGGACTAGCGCAGATGCAAAAAATATATAGTGTCCACTAATATATCATATATATAAGTAACATTCATCTCATGCAGTTATATGATAACATCACAGCACACATCAGAAACAGATATATGATATATAGAATATACCAGGAGGTCCATGTTTTAGATTAAACCATTAACGAAAAATAAGGATTCCACGATCGTGATGAATAGCCAAGCCCACATCCCTAGACCTCTACAAGAGCGGCAAGCAACCCTGTCAATTCTAGAGTTAGGCAACCGGTCTCGACTCCTCATGATGGCCTCCGATTGGACTCTAGAACCCGGTTACTTGTGCCCTCCTCCTTGGGTCTATCCTAATGCGGAAAAGTAAATAATATATATCGAATGGAGATAACAAGCTCAATCCGGAAGTGTCCCAATAAAAGAATATTACATACAATTATTTACATGAATGAAAATGAAAAACTCTCATCTCACATAAAACCCCCAGCTATTCACTCATGACGATCCAATATAACATATTGTTATAGCAACACAATAACATCACATGTCATCAACGTAAGTAAATATGTGTACCCCTAATGTCGTTGTCGTATAGCAACAAGATCGGGGATACTGCCATATATTACACTTACGGTCGCAGAAAAGAAATGAAAACTACAATAATTAGAATCCGCATCTATAGACATCATAAACCCGGATTATCATATATTCCGAATTTCATGCCTAATGCTATAAACCATACATTTAAATCTCGAATTGAAAAAAAATTTCAAAGTTATAGCTGCAAGGTTGTCTAGCACGGCAGCAAGGTTTCGGGAGGTATCGTCCATGTTATTTTTTTAAAAATTCCGTATTAGGTAACCCTAACCCTAGAATCGTTACTAGAAAATCCGACGAAACATAATGTAAACACTTTACATCTAAGTGAATGAGGGAATACAACCTTTTTAGACCGGTCCTTCACTTCTAAAGCCCCATGTAGTAGTCCCTTCGCTGCGAGTTGTGAAGACCCGGAATCTTGTGAGGGTTCACATGAAGAAATGAACACACTTGCTCAATGTCTTCGAGGCCGAAGAAGATCTACGTCAAGGAGACTCAAGCTCATGCTACCTCTTCACTAATGGTGAGATTAGTGAAGCAAACACCCTAAACTAAATGGCTAATAGTAGAGGATGATGAAGTAGGAAATGGGCTCTCTTTAGTTTTCTTTTTCTCATAATATTTTCTCACCTTGGAAAAAGCTAGCAAGCTTTTCATGAGGAAGAAGAAGCTCAAGTGAAGAAATGAGAATGAACTCATGAGGTGAGAATAGCAACCATGGGTGAGTTAGTGTCATACACTAACTCATGTATAGAGTTAACCATGGCTAAGGTATAATGGTTGGGTTAACAAATATCTACAAGTGAAACAAAAGAGTAGACTTGGTCAATGAATCCATAAGCTTCTACAAGCTTGTATCCATGCCAAATATCCATCCAATTTTTGAATTACTTAGATAAATATAAACCCTATATTATGCATAGCATGGTGTAAGTCACAAACACACCCAAGAAGCATGTATCATCAAGCATGACACAAAACATGTACACAAATATATATCACATATATACTATGTGTACAATCAAGTGAGAAAAGAAATCATAAGTGAGCAAATATTAGTTAATGTAATGTAATATATCAAATATATAATTATACATTAAATTATTAAATCAACACTTGATTTAATAATCCGGCTATATTCTATATAACCGAATAATATTAAATGCAACAACTTATCGAATCAACACTTGATCCGATAACCCGGCTATATCACATATAACCGACCAATGTCATAAGTCACGAGAATAGAATGCGGTATCAGTTACGCGCATTAATCTCGGTCCCACACATATCACATATGTGCTCCTACTCCATTTCGCATGAACCAGGAAAGCTCTGTGTAGGACTCTAAAGACTCGTCAATACGCCGGCAGTAGGTGATGATCATATCAAACACCCACAAGCCCCAAGCAGTCTGCTAAACGTAACGGCCACCCGGGTATTGAGCGATCAGAAGAACCACGAGCAAGCCTGCTCTTACTCCTGCGAATCCAATCAGTAACACTACCGTACTGTCCGGTCTCTTCGTCTGATATGTTGCATATCACAGCCTAGGGGTGGTATAACGTCAGACCCCAATAGCTTGATAAGTCATGCCGATGCAAGGTCCATAACGATTCGAGAAACTACTGTTAATACTTACCAGTAAATCTCAGCAACCCTTTCCAGGGATTTCCTGTTATGGCGAATCGAGCATAGCGCAACATCAACTCCAAATACCGGGCGAGATGAAACCCCTCCTATCGATCATTGCCTCCATGTGACTGTAGCGTTTTGAAAATCGTTTCGGTGAAATTTCGGAAAATCGGTAATATAAGGGGGTTTTCTGTAAAAAGTCAAAATACAAATATCTTATTATAAAAGTTAAATATACATATTCTAGCTATGTAATTGCTAGTATTTGGTGTTTATTGAGTCACTGGTAAAATTTCAAATTTTCTGAAAAATTTTCCGAAATTAATTATTTTAATATTATTTTAAGCCGTCACTAATACATATAATTAGGAAAAATTACAAATTGGAATGAGTTGAAACAAATTTTATGCATCATAAAACATTAAATAAAATTTTATCATGTGGTTTTTGAAATGAAATCGTTTGCCAAAACGGTTTAGAAAATATCGCAGAAAAAGGCTTTTTTTCGGTGAAATTAGTGTTAATGGGAATTGGGGTATAGCATTTATCTTTTTCCTAACCTACACACCCACACCTCACCCTCTCCCCATGTGGCCGGCCCCACCATGACAGCCCTCTCTCTCTCTCTCCCTCCAATCACCTCACATTTCAAAAGAAAAGAAAAGAAAAGAAAAGAAAAGAAAATGAAAGAAAGTCAAAAGGGGGGGTGGACTTTGCCTTTTTCTCCCCACTTTCTCTACCTCACTCTCTCTCCTCCCCCACTCCCCTATCATGGCCGAATTCCTGCTGCAAAACAGCCCTCTTTTCCCCCATTTTCCCATCTTTTTGCTTCCAAAAATTCATCAAATACCCATCAAAAAAATCACAAAATCTAAATCTAGTTCTTACCCATTTTAGTGTAGCCTTAGATGCATGGATTGTGGTGAAAGGAGAGCATTTTGAGAGGCTAGATTGCAAGTTTGATCCATGGTTCATGAGGTATAAATCTTGGCTTTTTGTTTAATTTGTTGCTAATACTTTAGTCTAGCTTAATTATAAGTTTAATGGTGGTTTAATTGTGTGTTTGAAAGTTCAAGAAAAGAACTTGAATGCAAGTGAGGGTTTGTGAAATTCAAGAGAAGGAATTGAATCATGTTAGGGTTTTATGTTATGAGATTATGCTTGTGTGATATTTTGACATATTAATGGTTCCTAAATCAAATTAAGTTGCTAGGTTGCATTTTTGTTGATTTAAATTGTGACAATTACGCTAATTTGCTAACTAGGTTTTGTAAACTATGAATATAATTAAGAGAAAAATCTAAATATGTTTTTCATGACTTCATTAACATTTTAAAGTGTAGTTTAATGTTTTAGATCATGCAAATCCAAGCTAGTTTGTTGCATGTGCGTTTTGCTATAAAATGGTCGAAATTACTTAATTGTTGCAAACTAGGTTTTTGGGTTTATTGAAATTGATGAGAGTAAATTATGGAAATGATTTATATGACTTATTTAAGATATTTAATAAGTATATTGGCCGCTATATTCATTTAAACGTCGAGTTTTGTACTAAAACGGGTAATTTTTGCTTGCTAGATTTTCGGAAAAATGGCTTCTAAAGTGAATTTGGGGTTTTTGTGAATTTTAACCTATTCTAGATTTAAATTAGTATTCGTGAATGTGCAAATGAGTGTACTTGGGTTTTTTTCTCGATGGTCGGGCGTTTGCACGCCGACGTCGAGGGTTTTTGGGTTGGTTTGTGAAAGCAACCATAGGTTTTGACTTATTTGGGATTCGTGTGTCGTTTTGGTCATGAGCCAGATTTTAATGCGATACGATGCGTTGTGATATGTAGGTACCCCCATGTGGACTTCGAGACGACAAGCAAGCGCGTGGCGACGTCGGCACCGGCGAGCGAGGACCAGGTGAGTAGAATTATATCTACGGGGAGAAGTCGGGTGGATGGCGTATAGCACCCCCGCAGTCCGTAGTGTAGCCCATATATATATGTTTATATAGGTGTTTTATGATACGAGAATGTTCATTCATGTTATGTTTATGAGTTCATGGAGTACCTTTGGGTTAGTTGCGAAACCCTAGAGTAGTTGTTATACCCACATACGCACACACAGACTTGCATACTTTACTTTCTTGTGCGCAGATTGGGATGTGTATATATGTATATATGCGTGGGTATGGGACTATGCATATGTACATTCATATACGCATGCATGGATAATGAGGATAGTACTTGGGATTTAAGATGAGTCGATGAGATTTGATTGAGGCTGTGAGATCGGTGATATAGCAGGGTTCGTATTTGAGATACGACACGACGTTGTAGCGGGTTCTTGACGTAGTGTTTCACACACGTCCATGCATACTTAGGCGGTATCAGTATTGTACTGGACGTAGATCAGTACCCCGATCATGATATTTGATAAAGAGGATACCAGGTGAATAGTATGATGAATGTGATATTGACCCGTACCCAGATTTGGGGATGCCGTACGACGGATTTACGTACGAGCTATATTTTGATGATTGATCCGCACTCTTGACTTGGGATGTCTGGTTATAGATATGGTATCGGATATGATATTATTGAGACGGGATCACCGACTAATATATATATACAGGTATGTATATGTATCGACTCAGATGTTAGGCGGTTTCCTTACCTGCATCCCAGCTTGTTAACTTAGTCCTTTAGTTTATTTTAGTTGTTAGATTAGATTCGATTCTTACTTATTTCAAAAACTAACAAATCGTGGGTATTTTAAAAGACAGCCCAAGGGATCCTACGGATATTTCAAAAGACGTATCTTTTCATAAAAACACCGTAGCCCCTATTTTCAAAACCCCATGATTCGTATTATTTCAAAAGGCACCATTTGTAGGATTTATATTAGGGTAATGCAGATTAGTTATCGTTGTGTTTAGTATTTAGCTCCCGCTCATTATTACTGTTCACTCCGCATCGCATACTTATATTATAATTTCTTATTGCATTGTTGGTATCATACTGTTAGGACACCAGCACCATTACCGATGATGCGTATATACCACGTACACTTGCTTGCCGGCTCACACACCTCTTCATCGGTAATTGCCATGTCACGTACACCTTAGAAAATATTATTGCTTGACATAGCCTGTTAGCTAATAATTTAGACATGATATTAGTGTACTTGCCTTATATGTTAGTTTAGACATTGTAGTTATTACCTGCTACTTCATGCATACTGTTATTTATTGTTATGCCGCATTTATGGATTCTCATGCATATATTCACTTTTTACGTGCTATTGAGGTTTTGGATTCGGATTTCCATGAGATTTTCTGGATTTGGGGAAAAACCGCAAAACATATACAAACTTTTTCTTTCTCTTTTTAAATAAAAAGCGCGGTTTTTCCCATGATGTATGAGTCGTCCACCATGAGTTTGCTGATGGATTTCGAGACCCGATTCGAGGAGTTGGATGAACCGTTTCGGGTACATGGTGGACCCGGTAAGGTACCCCGGGGCAAGAAGCTCGTGGTGATGACGATGAGCCTGGCAGGGGGAGGCTACCTACCGGTAATATTACCCGAAGCGTCGGATATCCGGAGGATACCGCCGTGGTCTTGAGATGGATGGTAGGGGCCGGTCTGGACTGACGGCGCCCTAGATATTGAGATTGAGACATTGAGATTTTGAGATATTGAGGTACTGAGATTTGATGATACAGGCCAGTCCGGATAGCCGGAGCCTGAGATTTTGAGACATTGAGATTTATGTTTTGTGTCGATGATAGACACTGTTGATGCCGATTTCATTATGATACCTCATTTTAAAAATACAAAGGAAATCTCACTAAATTATGAAAACAGTTTCTTCATTTACATATATTCTGTTTTCATGCATTCATACCTCATTCATATGATATATTGCTACCTGAGGCACTGACATGGGCACATGAGATTACACTCGGGTTAGATATTACCCTAGCCATTATTATAGGCTGCATGTTATACATATATTTGAGGATATATTATGATCATTGACCTATGTTGCGTTATTTATGCGATTTCTGTGCGTAGATGTTTTTCTATTCACGAGTTGGAAACTCATCCCCGTTGTGCCCCAGTTTCTTGCAGGTTTGCCGTACAGGTTTCATTACGGCTTTGCGGGCATAGTTTCGTTCGGGTGATTTGCTAGTAGGTGGGTTTATTTGTATCGTACCCATCATTACATCTTGTATATTATTATTCAGTTGTATCTAGAAGTTCCATCAACCAAACATGTATTTATTCTTTGAGATAGAGACCAGTGATGTTATTCTTTCGACCTTAGAGTCGCGCGTTTTATTTCTTGTAGTTTTGAGTTCCTTTTGAGTTTTTGATCCTCGCCGTTGGCGTTGTATATTATATTGCTTGTGTGGTTGTGACCGTCGATTGACGAAGAGCTAGCTCCCGCTTGGGGATGCCTTTTATTGATTTCGTATACTATTCATGTTGTATCCCGTTTGGGAGCCAGTATTTACAAAGGAGACTCTGCCGAAATTTTCGGGAAATATTGATGTTTTTTTTAAAACCGCATAATTCGGCTTATGCTATTAAAACTACTTGTTTAAATTGGTTTTCCTTTACTCTACTACTTTTCTTGGTTTGCATTTCTGGGTTTTCGGCTTACTTAGATTACGTACGCCTCGAGACGTTCGTAGTTTAAGTGCCGATCACATTCCGTACTTTCGGGACGTGACAGTGACTCAGGACTGTACCCAAAAACCACCTTTTTTCACGAGCTCTTGACCGTGATATGGTGGAAATCAAAGCACAGTGGGAATCATATAAGACTCTATGACGATCTCGGGTCTACAGACTAACCTATACCAGTGTCACCAGAGAACTGCTATTCGACGATAGGTATAATACCATCTAGGAATTCTCGGCGAGTCCGTTCAGTATACCCAGTCTCCACTGAGCACCCGTATACCTTCTCTGATATCAAACACCAATGGATGTGGGATCATCCATCGCCCATCACATGGGTCGAGTAGTGTATACGCTAGTCTACTCTGGAGTATCGATGCCCTGTCTCGATACTCCCACGACTCGGAACATTTGAAGGATGTACTTACCGACTACCCTGTCCCCACTAGTATGATCTGCATCATAGTCCTGGTAGTCAAGTACTCATCCTAAGGGCTTTATCAACATATAATAGAGAGACAATAAGTGTACATGTTAAGATAAAGTGCAACCAGATAGCATACTATCATATCGAGCAAGAAAGTCCTCCCTATATATATCCAAGCATCTACTACAATATACATCACATGTACAGTAATGGCCTCTAGGGCATACATATAACTAACAATCTCCCACTTGCAATAAGGCCATCTGTTGTAGTATCCAATACCCAAAAATATAGCAGTGGTTGTAGTATCTCATACTCAACCATCCTATAGAAGCCTCTCTAGGGGTAAGGCCTTTGTGTGTGGATCCGCTGTGTTATCCTTCATGTCTACTCTCCTTACCTCGATCCCTTGGAGATCAACCATCTCCCTGATCAGGTGATACTTGCCTCAGAATTTGTCTGGAACACTGATGGGACCTTCGTTCCTAGGCCAAAGCCACAACTCCATTGTTTTCACAATAACAGTTATTGGACGCTCAATAGTAGGAATCTTGTTTATCTCATGAACAAGAAATACCCAGACAGCCACTTTGGCAGCATCATTAGTAGTAATGTATTCAGCCTTTATCGTCTAGTATGTCACGGTATCTAGCTTGGAACTCTTCCAACATACCGTCCCTGTACTGAGGGTGAAGACAATGCCTGTGACTGACTCTCATTCGACCTTATCACTCTGGAAGCTCGAACCAAGAACTTTCTTTTAGAGTTTCTCAAGTACTTAAGAATGACCTCCACAGCTTTCCACTGATTCTCCCAAGATCCGATTGATTCCTGATCACTACACCTAGTGAGTCATCTACATCTGGTCTGGTACAAAAAATCGCATACTCTAATGGAGCCTACCGCCGAAGCATATGATATCCTTTGCACGCGAGCTCTCTCCAAATCAGTCTTGGGAGACTTCTTTTTGGAGAGAGTGATCCATGAGTAAGTGGGCGAACCACCACGCTTAGAATCTTCTATACTAAACCCTTTAGAATGGTGTTAATGTACCTGGATTTGGGACACTCCCAACATCCACTTAGATCTATCACCATAGATCATAATCCAGAAGATGTGGTAGGTATCATCTAGATCTTCTATTGAGAATCCCCGTGATAAGAGGAGCTTGACCGAGTGTAGCATAGGATTCCATTTCCTATCAAGAGTATGTCATCTACGTACAATACATGGAAGACAACCTTACTCTCTACAACCTTTTTGTATATACAAGGTTCATCTACCATTTTGATGAAGTCAAACTCTTTGTCTACCACATCAAAATAGATGTTCCAACTCCACGATGCGCGCATTGATCCTGATGGACTTAAGCATAGCTTTGAAAGTCTCAACTTTTCCATTTACACCAAGAATCTTCTCAAGATCCATTTTCTCCCAATGGGTTTTACCCCTTCAGGTGCAACATGCAAAGCCATACATTGTTAGTGTATATGGATTCCATCTTTGATCGCAAAGCATCCAGCCTTTTCACAGAGTCGCCACTTGTGATGGCCTGCCTGAACCTAGTTGGGCCATCGTTAACCATGATGCAATCCTCGCTCCCACTGTCACCGAGAAGACCGTAGTATCTCTCAAGTGGATGAGGAACCCTACCAGATTCGCGGAGAGGTTGAGGTTCATTGGAGACTATTGAATCCTTTAGTTTCACCAAATCATCAGCTGTTAGTTTGTCTAGCTTGAACTCCTTCCAGTTCTACCTCATGACCGCTAATTTCTTCACAAGTCCTTTTCTAAAAAGGTGGCATGCTGAGAAACAAAACACATTTTGCTCCTCAGTGTGGTGGAAGATATTCCCTCGCAAATGTTTGGGATATCCTACAAACTTATACAGATATGACCTTGCCACGAGCTTGTCCGGATATTGCCTTTCAACACAGGCCGGACAACCCCATATCTTAACTTGTTTAAGACATGGTCTTTTCCCATTCCATATCTCATATGTAGTGGTAGGCCCTGATTTGGATGGAACCCCATTCAATAGGTATGCAGCTTCTCAAGTGCATAACTCCAAAAGGAAACAGGTAACTCAGTAGTACTCATCATAGAGCGCGCCATATCTCATAGGGTGCGATACCTCCGCCCCGATACACCATTGGTGCTGTGGTGTATACGAAGGAGTAAACTGAGAGAGAATCACATTCTCCTTTAAATAATCCAGGAACTCCATGCCTCAGTATTCTCCTCCTCAATCACATCGAAGGACTTTAATACTTTCACCCATCTGGTTCTCAACTTCAAGCTTATATTCCTTGAATTTCTCAAAAGTTTCAGACTCGTGTTTCAACAGGAACACATGTCCGAATCTTGAGAGATAGTCGATGAATGTAATGAAGTACCAAGAACCAACCCTGGCATTTGTAGACATAGGACCGCATACATCATCCTGTATCTGTCCCAAGTGTTCAATAACTCTTTCTCTGTTTCCAGTAAACGGAGTATTGGTCATTGTATCTTTGAGACAAGACTGGCAAGTATCATAAGATGAAAATTCGAACTGATTCTCATATTCGTCCTTATGTAACTTAGCTGGTCGTGTCGCATTGATATGACCTAGTCTACAATACCACAAGAAGGATTCGTTTATTTCTGAACTACTCCTCTTGAGTCTGTTCTAGATATTTTGAACTGTGGTTTGATTTAGAACATATATGCCATTTCATAACGTGCCTGATCCAATTAACTCTTGATTCAGGAAAATATTCACAACATTATCCTCCTATACAGAATTATATCCTTCTTTAACTTTAAAAAAAAACTGATTTAATGTTGTATATCAGGTTCGGTATCTAATGACATTTGTTCAGAATCAATGTATTTACCATTTGGTAATACAAGGTGGTATTTGCCAACTGACTTGGCTGCAACAATTGGACCATTCTCTAACTCTTAGAGATATATCACCCATTCTCAGTTTTCTACCTTTCGTGTAGCCCATGTAACAGATTACATGTGTAGGATCCTTATCCGGTATCGCATACCTAGGACGTAGAGGATACTAAAAAACAGTTCTCGGTAATGAACACACCCGAAGAAGATGAATCAACATGCTTAATCTTCAATTGGGTGGCATGGGAATCCGGATATTCCCTTATTTCTTGCTCGGACTTATAACAATTATAAGATAGAGCAGAACCAACGTTCCCTAGCTCAGTTTAATAAGCAGGTTCGGTCAATGCATCCATATTATTATCTTGATTAAGGCGTGATATGGTCGCTACCAGGAGAGAGAGAGAGAGAAGAAAACACTCTGCGTGCACTATTGCAGGATTAGATTGGTTATTATTTTATCTAACCAGGATGTCTCCCACTTTTTTATCAAATCTTCCTTCAAACCTTAAAAGGTAAGACTAGCCGGGATTAATTACACCTTACAAGTTCACCAATCTTTCAGCCAGGCCAGTGTTGGTACTTTGAGGGAGGTTCCCCGTGCTTTCGCACAGACCTAATTAAAATAAATCTCGTTTTTTCAGAGGCATAACCCCGTTAACACCTTTCTAGACACCTACTTGATCGGCTAATTGTAATGTGTAAAACTCTCCCGGGAGTAACTCTTACTCGCAGTAGGTATCGGGATCTAACTATCTCATAGAAGGTATGCAGTCTCATTGCAAATTTCAACACTTGAAATTCCTGATAATATTTTGCCCCTAGCAACTTATGACCTTGGCTAAGATAAACAAATCATAAGCGCTAGCCAAGTTCAACCCGTCATTTCCTGATTGAATTAAACCCACCCGCACGACCCTTGGCTAAGGTCAACAAAGTCGTACGACTACCTTAACTTAATCGTATCATATGCTGCAGATAAGCAATAATTAGCTACCGCACACTACGCCTTGGCTAAGGTCAACAAACACAACACGAATACTAAGAATTACTTATCTGAAATGACGGAGGGTTACGACGGGTTTTTAAGAAAACCCTTTGCATAATGAACTTGATATCGTCGTAGAATCGAGTGATTTTGAAAAGGAGTGTTTTCGAGGCTTTTACTAGTTTTGCTAAAGAGGTCACTCCCGGTGAAGGGATCTCGGCTCTTTCCTTATCGAATAAGGTGCAGGATATTTCACAAATACCACTATGCAAAGCTAAAACTATGTAAGCAATCAAAAAACAAACCGAGTAGGTTGTAGCATCTGCTAGTTTCGCTAAAGAGGTCACTCCCGGTGAAGAGATCTCGGCTCTTTCCTTATCGAATAAGGTGCTGGATATTCTACAAGGAATAACGCTATGTAAAGCAAGAACTAGAGCTACCAGTTTTTAAAACAAGTTTCTACAACATCTTTAGGTTTCTTTTATTTCATTAATCTCATTAATGAAATCCCATCAATTTTATGCTTTCTAAGCATCCCATAAGAAACGAAAGCATCAATATTTATTATATCTCATATATAATATAGGCATTCGTCTCAGAACATATCAAGTGATCACATCACAGAATATCAGCAGTGTTTACCCCAATCAGAGCAAAACTCTGTTCAAATTCCGAGGCGGGAGATGAAGCAACGCTTCATCTTCCCCCAATCAGAGCAAAGATTTGCTTTGAAAATTTAAACTTTAATAAATGAAGCAATGCTTCAGATCCTTTGCGCTGCGCGCAACGTGCCACGTGTCAGGTGCAGATGCATCAGCGCAGCGCCCAAGAAGGCGCGCCCAATCAGAGCAAAGCTCTATTTTAAGCAAAATTAAAGGAAGCAACGCTTCAGTTGTGCAAGCACTGTACTGCGCGACACGTGTCAGCGCAGATGCGCTAGCGCAGTTGCGCTGCGCTTTGCGCTGCGCAACACGTGTCAGTGCAGTTGCGCTGCGCGACACGTATCACGCTCTGGAGCATTTGCGCCAAACAGAATTAAAATTCTAAAGAAATCTTTTCTGTTCTTGTTAAAACAAGAAGATTTTCTTCTATAAAACAGAAGACCTTGGATCAAAGATCCAACGGTGGGGAAAATTCCCCAAATCACTCAGAGAAAGATCTCTTTAACAAATTTATAGGCACTATATAAAGGCCCCTAGACTTCAATTCAAAGGCATGAACATTTTGTGAGAAATTAAACAGAGAGAGCTCTGAAGATTTGGAGAGAAATCCTCAAGAACAAAAAAGGTAAAAAGCCTTAGAAAAAAGAGAAAATTCTCTTATGAACAGATCATGGATCTAAAAACAAGATCAATGATCTTCAATAAAAAACAAATAAAAACAGTGCTTTGCACTTTTATGAACCTTTGGTTCTCTGAGATAAGAAAAACAAGAGAAACTTGTTTTCTTTGATCTAAATTAGATCAAGAAAGCAAACAGTGCTTTGCACTTCTGTTATGAACCTTTTGGTTTTTGAATCTAAAAGATTCTCAAATGTATAGTGCCTTACACTTGCAAACTGCGCTGTTGCGCTCTTGGGAGAGCGCCACGTGTCAGCATCTGAACTACTTGCGCTATGCGCTTTAAGATAGAGCTTTGCTCTCTATAATTGGCGCAACTCACCAGGGAGCGCCACGTCTCAGCAGCGCAACAGCGCAGCGCACTGCGCACTGGCTGTTGCGTTTGCGCTCCTCAGCTCGTGACACGTGTCGTCACCACGAGCGCTTGCTGTAGGGTTCCTTGGCACACCCATGAGGTTCCACAAGTGATCAAACATGGCCAATTCAAAAATTTCTTATGTGCCGAGAAACCCTAAACTAGATCGTTACTAGAGGTAAGGCGATGCAAGCAAGTAAACAATTTTATTGCTAAAGGGAAAGTGACTAAAAACCTTTGTAGATCCGGTCATCCACCTCCATAGCTCCGCGTTGACGTTCCTCCGCTGCGATCATCGGATCCCGAACTCTAGTAATGGTTTCGTCGAAGAAATGATCGGGCTAGATCGTCGACTTCGATGCCGAAGATGATCTACGTCGAGGCAACTCAAGATCAAGCTCCAACTTCACCAAGTCATGAAACTTGTGAAGAAAACACCCTATACTACATGTCAAGTGGTAGAGGATGAAGAAATAGGAAGTGGGTTCACTTTAGAATTGGATTTCTCACTCTTTTTCTTAAGTCACCATTGAAGCTAGCAAGCTTCTTTCTTCTTGAAGAAGAAGAAGAAGAAGAAAAAGAATATGATAAGAATACATGAAAATAGAAAATAAAGTGATTCTTATCATATTTGCAACCATGGTTTAGTGTAGAGAATAAACTAGGGTTTAGTTGAATGGTTAGGGTTAAGGCAAAAGACAAACTAGCTAGACTTTTCAAAGCTTCAAGTATCAAATAAAGAAAGCCACCATGTTATATTTTGCCAAAAATAAATAAAAAGAATGAATAAACAAGTAAAAACTCAAAACCATCAACTAAACATAGTTTAAGTCTTACACACACCCATGTTTGCATGTATCATCAAACATGATACAAACAAGTGCACAAAAATATATCACATATACAACTTGTGCACATCAAGTGAGAAAATCCATTTTAAATGAACCAATATTAGTTAATGCAAAGTAATATATCAAATATATAATTATACATTAAATCATTAAATCAACACTTGATTTAATGATCCGGTCATACTGCTTATAACCGACTAATATCAAGTGTATCAATGTATCGAATCAACACTTGATTCGGTAACCTGGTTATATCACATATAACTTGCCGATGATACAAATCGCGAGAATAAAATACAGTATCACATACTGGTATTATTCTCGGTCCCGCACATCTCTCATATGCGCTCCTATTTCGTTTCGCTTGAGCTAGGAAACCTCTGTGTAGGACTCTAAAGACTCGTCAATACGCTGGCAGCAGGTGATGATCATATCAAACACCCACAAGCCGCAAGCGGTCTGCTAAACGTAATGGCCACCCGGGTATTGAGCGATCATAAGACCGACGAGCAAGCCCGCTCACACTCCTGTGAATCCAACCAGTAACACTTACCGTACAGTCCAGTCTGTTCGTCTGATATGTCGCATATCTCGCCTAGGGGTGGTAAACGTCAGACCCCAATAGCTTGATAAGTCATGCCGATATAAGGTCCATAACATTCGTGAAACTACTGATAACTCTTACCAGTATATCACTGCAACCCTGGCCAGGGATTTCCAGTTATGGCCAGTCGTGCATAGCGCAACATCAACCCCCAATACCGGGAGAGACGAATCCCCTCCTATCGCTCATTGCCTCCATGTGAATCGGGACTGTACCCAAAAACCACCTGTTTGCACGACTCAGTAGAGCCGTGGTAGGGTGGAAATCAAAGCACAGTGGGAGACACACAAGACTCTATGACGATCTCGGGTCAACAGACTAAGCTGTACCAGTGTCACCAGAGAACTGCCATCTGACGTGAGGTATAATACCATCTGGGAGTTCTCGGCGAGTCCGTTCAGTGTACCCAGTCTCCACTAAGCACCCGCATACCATCTCTGATGTCAAACACCAATGGATATGAGATCATCCATCGCCCATCACATGGGTCGAGAAGACATACGCTAGTCTACTCTGGAATATCGATGCCCCGTCTCGATATTCCCACAACTAGGAACATTGAAGGATGTACTCATGGACTACCCAGGCCCCACTAGTATGATCCACATCATAGTCCTGAAAGTTGAGTACATATCCTAAGGGCTTTATCAACATGTGACAGAGAGACAGAAAGTATACATGTTAAGATAAAGAGCAACCAGATAGCGTACTATCATATCGAGCAAGAAAGTCCTACCTATATATGTCCCAGCATCCACTACAATATACATCCAATGTACAGTAATGGCCTCTAGGGCATACATATAACTAACAATCTCCTACTTGCACTAGGGCCATCTGTAGTAGTGGTTGTAGTATCTAATACTCAACCATCCCATATAAGTCTCTCTCTGGGAAAAAGCCTTTGTGAGTGGATCCGCCGTGTTATCCTCTGAGTCTACTCTCCTAACCTCGATCACCCTGGAGATTAGCTATCTCCTTGATCAGGTGATACTGCCTTAGAATATGTCTGGGTCACTGATGGGACCGGGATTCCCGGGCCAAAGCCACACTTCTATTGTCACACAATGGTAGGAACCTAGTTCATCTCATGAACCAATATACACCCAAACAGCCTCTTCGGTAGCATTTTAAGTAGCGATGTATCCTTCCTTTATCGTCTAGTAAGCCACGGTATTTAGCTTGGAACTCTTCCAACATACCGTCCCTCCACTGAGGGTAAAGACAATGCCTGTGACTGACATTCAGTCGTCCTTATCATCCTGGAACACTTCCAGTGATTCTCCCCAGGATCAATTGATACCATCTCACTTCAACTAGTGAGAATCCTAATATCCATTTAGATCTATCTCATAGATCCAAAACCCAGGATTTAGTAGGTATCACTTTGATCCTATGTGGAGAATCATTGTGATAAGCGGAGATTGATCGAGCGTAGCATAGGAAACTTCTTCCCTATCAAGAGTATGTCATCCACGTACTCTACGAGGATCGCCACCATACTCCCTACTACCCTTTTGTGCATACAAGATTCATCTACCATTTTGATGAAGTCAAACACTTCGACTACCACATCAAAACAGACGTTCCAACTCCGCGATGCCTGCTTTATTCTGTAAAGCAACTTGCACACGTTTCCACTGCTCCCACTGTTTACGAAGCCCTCTGGCTGTGTTCTTATAGACGTTCTCTTCTAAATCATTTTAGAAAAACAGTCATGGCACCCAACCACCAGATATCGTAGTCATGGTATGTAGCCGTGGCAAGTAGGATCCGGATGGACTTAAGCATAGCCACTGGAAAAGGTTTCATCATTATCTACGCCTGGTCGATGATGAAAACCTTTAACATGCCTATCTTTGAAAGTCTTAACTTTTCCGTCTACACCAAGTAATCTTCTCAAGATATACTTGCTCCTGATGGGGATTTAACCCTTCAGATAAAGCAACCAAAGTCCATACTTTGTTGGTGTATAAGGATTCCATCTCAGATCGCTAAGCATCCAGCCATTCTTACAGAGTCCCTACTCTCGATGGCCTGCTCGAAACTAGTTGGGTCATCATCTCATGATGCATTCCTCGCTCCCACTGTCATCGAGAAACCGAAGGATCTCTCAGGCGGATGAGAAACCCTACCAGATCGGCGGAGAGGCTGAGGTTCGTTAGGAACTATTGAATCCTTTGGTTCTGTCAAATCATCAGCTGCAGTTTTGTATAGCTGGAACCTTTCCAGTTCTACAGAACTGACCTTGCCTCGATTTTGTCCGGATTTTGCTTTTAGACATAGGCCGGACAACCCCAAATCTTAACTAACTTAAGAGATAGGCTCTTCCCATACCATATCTCATATGGAGTGGTAGGCACTGATTTGATTCGAATCCAATTCGATAGGTATGCAACTTCTCAAGTGCACAACCCCCAAAAGGAAATAAGTAACTCAGTAGTACTCATCATAGAGCACACCATATCTAATACGGTGCGATTGCTCCGCCCTGATACACCGTTGTGCTGTGGTGTATTCAGAGGAGTAATACTGAGAGAGAATCTCATTTTCTTTTAGAATAGCCCAAGAATTCCATGCACAAGTATTCTCCTCCCTGATCTTATCATAGGACATAATACTTATACCCGGTTTTTGGTTCTCTACTTCTAACTTATATTCTGTGAATATCTCAAAAGCTTCGGACCTATGTTTCAACAGGAACATATGGCTGAATTTTGAGAGACTATCAGAGAATGTAATGAAGTATAAAGAACCAGTCCTGGCATGTGTAGACAGGAGACCCTACATACATCATTATGTATCAGTCCCAAGAGTTTACCAACTCTTTCTCTGTTTCCAATAAACTGAGCTATGGTCATCTTATCTTTGTGACATGACTGGCAAGTTTCACAAGATGTAAATTCAAACTGATTTAAATATGCATCTAAAATGTAATTTCAGCCAGTCGGGTCGCATTGATATGACCTAGTCTACAATGCCTCTAGAAGGATTCGTTCATTTCTGAACTCTTCCTCTTGTGTGTGTTCTGTATACTAGGAACTGTAGTTTGATTTAGAACGTCAATGCTTTTAGATAACGTGCCTGAACCGATCAACTTTTGATATAGGAAATATTCAAAACATTATCCAACAATACAAAATTTTATCATTTCTTTACTTATAAAGAGACTGATATGATTGTGTATATCAGGTTCGGTATCTAATAGCATTTGTTCAGAATCAATGTATTTGTAATACAGGGTGACAGTAACCAACAGACCTGGCTGCAACACTTGCACCGTTTTCTGTCTCACGAAACTTATCACCCGTTCTCAGTTCTTTACCTATCTGTAGCCCATGTAACAAATTACATATACGGGATCCTGATCCGATATCTCATATCCAGGATGTAAAGAATACTGAGAAACAGTTCTGTATAATGAACACACCCGAAGGAGATGCATCATATGCACTTTCCTCGTTTGGGCGGCATAGGATTCTGGTATTCGTCTATTTCCTGCTCGGTCTTATAACAATTATAAGTTGGAGCGGGACCAACGTTCCCCAGCTCAGTATAACAAGCGGGTTCAGTCAATAATCTGTATTATTATCTTGATTAAGGCGTGATATGGTCGCTACCAGGAGAGAGAGAGAGAAGAAAACACTCTGCGTGCGCTCTTGCAAGATTAGATTGGTTATATATTTTATCTAATCAGGATGGCTCCCACTGTTTTTATCAAATCTTCCTTCAAACCCTAAAAGGAAAGACTAGCCGGGATTAATTACACTCTACAAGTTCGCCAATCTTTCAGCCAGGCCAGTGTCGGTACTTTGAGGGAGGTTCCCCGTGCTTTCGCACGGACCTAATTACAGTAAACCTCGTTTTCCCAGAGGCATAACCCCGTTGACACCTTTCTAGACACCTACTTGATCGGCTAATTGCAAAGTGCAAAACTCACCCAGGAGTAACAATTACTCGCAGTGGGTATCGGGATCCAACTATCATATAGAAGGTATGCAATCTCATTACAAATTTCAACACTTGAAACTCCCGATAAAGGTTTTTACCCCTAGCACCTATGACCTTAACTATGGTCAACAAATCATAAGTACTAGTCAAGTTCTACCCGTCATTTCGTGATTAATTAGACCCACCCACATGACCCTTAACTAAGGTCAACAAAGTCACGCGACTGTCCTAACTAATCGCATCATATGCGGTGTAGGAAGACATCACTTAGCTACCGTACACTGTGCCTTAACTAAGGTCAACAAACACAGCACGAATACTAAGTACTCTACTTCCTAAAATGACGGAGGGTTGCGGATGGTTTTTAGGAAAACCTTTGACGCTTTGAACTTGATCTCGTTGCGGAATCAAATGGTTTTTAAATGGAGTGTTTTTGAAGCTCTTCTAGTTTTGCTAAAGGGGTCACTCCCGGTGAAGGGATCGTCGGCCCTTTCCTCGTCGAATGAGGTGCGGGATATATCATATATATCACTGTGCAAAGCAGAAACTATAGAAGCAATCAAAAGACAAACCGAGTGTGTAGCATCTGCCAGTTATTGCTAAAGGAGTCACTCCCGGTGAAGGGATCTCGTTCCTTTCCTCATCGAATAAGGTGCAGGATGTTCTTCAAGGAACACCGCGATGCAAAGCAAGAACTGTAGCTACCTGTTTTATTTTTGAAATTCGATTCCACAACATCAATTAGGTTTATTTTCTTTCATTAATCTCATTAATGAATGTCCCATCATTTAAGTCCACCTAAACATCATAGATAAATATAACGTACGCTTATGCCATCCGCATTCGCCTCGATGTCCCGTCTGCACCGTTAGGTTAGGTAACTAACGCCAGAGCGAGGCAGGGCTAGCACGGGTGTAAAACATAAGCAACGTCTATATAATATATCATATATAGTATATACAATATCTATCTGAACATATCACATGATCACGTCACAGATAACGCTGCAGAAAATATCGTATGAAATATTGGATATACTAGGACGTCCGTGTTTTTAATACGAGCCAGTATAAAACATAGATTCCACGGTCGCAATGAATAGCCAATCCCACATCCCTAGACCCCTACGAGAGCGGCAAGCAACCCTACCAATTCTAGGGTTAGGAGACCCGGACTCGACTCCTCGAGTTGGTCTCCCACTGGACCCTAGAACCCGGTTACTTGTGCTCCCCTCCTTGGGTCTATCCTAATTCGGAAAAGTAAATAATATACATCAACGGTGATATCTTCCGCAACCTGGAAGTGCCCCAATAAAAGAATATTACATACAAGTTTTTACATGAATGAAAATGAAAAACACTCATCTCACATAAAAACCACCCGGCTATTCAAACACGACGATCCAATATAACATATCCAGCAACACATAACATCACATGTCATCAACGTAAGTAAACATGCGTATCCCAATTGTCGTTGACATATAGCAACGAAACCGGCGATATCACATATTACACTTACGGTCACAGAAAAGAATGTGTAAAACTATAACAGTTGGAATCCGCAACCTCTTTAGATATCGCATGCCTAATCAAATGAATTTCTTAGACATCGCATGCCTAACAATTATAAACCCCGCATTTTAGTCTCATTATCGAAAACTCTTTTCAATATCAAGTCGGACAATTCAACAGGATTCCCGGCATTCAGATCGAATGCTCGTCGCAAACTTTAGTAGGCGGCCGCACCCCCGACGCCGTCGATGAAGTGCACCAAGGCGGAACACCGCTGCCGCGAGCACCCGAACGGATGCTTTCGGTGACGGGATTCTCCTACAGTCACTTGGTCGGGGCTGTCTATTAAGTTTACCCGGCGAGTATCCGCGTACGCTATGTGATTGCGACGGAATTTTGATCACATCAAAATTCCGTGGCAACCGATCAAGTGAGACTAAACCGCTATGTTTATAGAATTCATTCAGTTATCTCATAACTACTTGTGGATTCCAAATATTGTATCACATTCCGGATAAATAGAAAATGTTAAACTTTCCGATCGAACAATCGAACGCCCAAGTTTTCCCGAAACAGCTCAACACATGAAATAAGTTTAAAAACATTCACTTCATGCCTCAGTACCAATGGTCCAACCGTAGAAGGGTCAAGCCAACGCCTCACATGTGGCACGCCGTACTGCCCCAAACCCTAAGGTTCAAAGGGCAGTTCAAGACGGTCACATAATCGAGTTAAGGTTTGTTGTCTTCTAGAGGGACCATCGCGTTACTTGCACTACTTAGAACGTCATTAAACTACGGAAGAATCCAACAATTGGAAATTTCCCGGCAGGGGAAAAAGTGGGTATTTATATCCGGTCGAACTTTTTAACATATTCTAAAATTATCCGGAAAAACAAAGTAAACAAAGTTAAGTAATCCGATCGAATCATCGAGTCCCAATACAACCCCAGAACACTCAACTCTTGAGTCAAAATAAAAATACCCATAAAATATAAATCATAGAAATAGGAATTATGGTGCCAAAATGATAACCAAACTCCTCTGTACGGCCGCGGAACCGCTGCCCAAGCAAGCTATTGCCGCGGTTCCGCGGTGGAATGTACGATTTAGGGGGTCGTTTTTCACCACAATTCTTATATTTTCCTGCAGTATTTTTCAGGTATTTTTAATTCAGAAAAATCCATAATTTTCAAAAATGTACAGAGAGGGGTTATGGATTAGGGTTTCGGGTTCGTTCGGGTTTCTAACTCCGTCTACGCATCGCCTAAGGCTCTAGGTAGGCTCTGATACTACTGTAGGGTTCCTTGGCACACCCATGAGGTTCCATAAGTGATCAAACATGGCCAATTCAAAAATTTCCTATGTGCCGAGAAACCCTAAACTAGATCGTTACTAGAGGTAAGGCGATGCAAGCAAGTAAACAATTTTATTGCTAAAGGGAAAGTGACTGCAACCTTTGTAGATCCGGTCCTCCACCTCCATAGCTCCGCGTTGACGTTCCTCCACTGCGATCATCGGATCCCGGACTCTAGTAATGATTTCGTCGAAGAAATGATCGGGCTAGATCGTCGACTTCGATGCCGAAGATGATCTACGTCGAGGCAACTCAAGATCAAGCTCCAACTTCACCAAGTCATGAAACTTGTGAAGAAAACACCCTATACTATATGGCAAGTGGTAGAGGATGAAGAAATAGAAAGTGGGTTCACTTTAGAATTAGATTTCTCACTCTTTTTCTCAAGTCACCATTGAAGCTAGCAAGCTTCTTTCTTCTTGAAGAAGAAGAAGAAGAAGAAAAAGAATATGATAAGAATAAATGAAAATAGAAAATAAAGTGATTCTTATCATATTTGCAACCATGGTTTAGTGTAGAGAATAAACTAGGGTTTAGTTGAATGGTTAGGGTTAAGGCAAAAGACAAACTAGCTAGACTTTTCAAAGCTTCAAGAAGCTTCAAGTATCAAATAAAGAAAGCCACTATGTTATATTTTGCCAAAAATAAATAAAAAGAATGAATAAACAAGTAAAAACCCTAAACCATCAACTAAACATAGTTTAAGTCTTACACACACCCATGTTTGCATGTATCATCAAACATGATACAAACAAGTGCACAAAAATATATCACATATACAACTTGTGCACATCAAGTGAGAAAATCCATTTTAAATGAACCAATATTAGTTAATGCAAAGTAATATATCAAATATATAATTATACATTAAATCATTAAATCAACACTTGATTTAATGATCCGGTCATACTGCTTATAACCGACTAATATCAAGTGTATCAATGTATCGAATCAACACTTGATTCGGTAACCTGGCTATATCACATATAACCTGCTGATGATACAAATCGCGAGAATAAAATACAGTATCACATACTGGTATTATTCTCGGTCCCGCACATATCTCATATGTGCTCCTATTTCGTTTCGCTTGAGCCAGGAAACCTCTTGGTAGGACTCTAAAGACTCGTCAATACGCCGGCAGCAGGTGATGATCATATCAAACACCCACAAGCCACAAGCGGTCTGCTAAACGTAACGGCCACCCGGGTATTGAGCGATCACAAGATCGACGAGCAAGCCCGCTCACACTCCTGTGAATCCAACCAGTAACACTTACCGTACAGTCCGGTTTGTTCGTCTGATATGTCGCATATCTCGCCTAGGGGTGGTAAACGCCAGACCCCAATAGCTTGATAAGTCATGCCGATATAAGGTCCATAACATTCGTGAAACTACTGATAACTCTTACCAGTATATCACTGCAACCCTGGCCAGGGATTTCCAGTTATGGCCAGTCATGCATAGCGCAACATCAACCCCCAATACCGGGAGAGACGAATCCCCTCCTATCGCTCATTGCCTCCATGTGAATCGGGACTGTACCCAAAAACCACCTGTTTGCACGACTCAGTAGATCCGTGGTAGGGTGGAAATCAAAGCACAGTGGGAGACACACAAGACTCTATGACGATCTCGGGTCAACAGACTAAGCTGTACCAGTGTCACCAGAGAACTGCCATCTAACGTGAGGTATAATACCATCTGGGAGTTCTCGACAAGTCCGTTCAGTGTACCCAGTCTCCACTAAGCACCCGCATACCATTTCTGATGTCAAACACCAATGGATATGGGATCATCCATCGGCCATCACATGGGTCGAGAAGACATACGCTAGTCTACTCTGGAATATCGATGCCCCGTCTCGATATACCCACGACTAGGAACGTTGAAGGATGTACTCATGGACTACCCAGGCCCTACTAGTATGATCCACATCATAGTCCTAGAAGTCGAGTACATATCCTAAGGGCTTTATCAACATGTGACAGAGAGACATAAAGTATACATGTTAAGATAAAGAGCAACCAGATAGCGTACTATCATGTCGAGCAAGAAAGTCCTACCTATATATGTCCCAGCATCCACTACAATATACATCCAATGTACAGTAATGGCCTCTAGGGCATACATATAACTAACACTTGCGCTCTCTGATTAGCGCAAAGTGCATGATAAATGCAAGGCATTTCCTAAAGGGCCAGGCCCAAATTAAAAAAAAAACAAGCAGGCCTAACTAAATTGATGCTCGGCATCATTTATAAATGGGCAGAGCACAAATGAAATAATAAAAATGCTATGCATTTTAAAAGGGGCAGAGCCCAAACAAACTAGATGCTTTGCATCATTTATAAATGGGCAGAGCCCAAAACAAATTGATGCTCTGAGCCCAAATAAAAATGCAATGCAAAAGCAGATAAAATGTTGAACATTTTCAACTGGACTTAACCCAATTTTGGCCGTAAGTCCTCAAATTAAATTGACTGAGCAAGATTACTCTCTTAAATCCGGTTCGAGGGTACATCTCCGAACTCCTCTGACACTTCTCGTTGTAATCTTTCAACGACGTCAGAGAGGCGACGGGTCCCAACAACCACACATGAATATGGACTGCGGGGTCCCTAAACTCGTGGACCGAAACGTCCTTAAACTAATATTGGACCGAAACGTCCTTAAACTAATATTGGACCGAAACGTCCTTAAACTAATGATGGACCACTACGTCCTTAAACTGGCAATGGACCGAAACGTCCTTAAACTAATGATGGACCACCACGTCCTTAAACTGACGATGGACCATCACGTCCCTAAACTGGAATATGGACCACTACGTCCCTAAACAGGAACAATAGAGCCTTCAAATGCTCTTTTACCGGATCTAAACGGTCCCGTTTAAGTTGATCTTAGCCCCAAACACGGCTAACGCATCCTTAAAATATTCAAATAGACTATAAAACTCCAAATCGACTTTGGTTCAAGGGTACATCTCCGAACTCCTCTGACACCTATCGTTGTAATCCTTCAACGACGTCACAGAGGTGACCAGTTCCGACGGCCATATATTAAATGGATCACCACGTTAAGTTGATCTTAGTCCAAAACAGGACTAACGTATCCTTAACGGATGTTTAAGTTGATCTTAGCCTCAATACGGTTAACGTATCCTTAAACTAAAAACACCAAACCCAAATCTAAGTAAATACGGATTTGGACTAATCCACTTCCTACGGGCGACGGCATCACTTAGTCTCCGTATACAATCCACGGGCAACTACAAACAAAACAAACACACACGACACGAAGTGAAATTCTGGAGAAGGAGAAAGTAGCTACCGCGATGCGGTAGCGTAATTAACTACAGGGGCTTACGCCTGTAGGGAAAAGCGTTCCCACAATCAAAAACCCCTCAAGCGAGGGGGAATCTGATGAAGTCTGCTACATCGGCCGCATCCATCTAAACCTCCGATACATGGTGCCACAAATCAACTTGGCATCTTCGGAGAGGTAGACGGATAAAACCATATAGCATCTGCCCCGAATCTCAGGCTAGACGTCCTCACGTCGCGGCCGCCATTCGGAGGGGAACAGATTCTGGCCCGCTCGGTGGGACCTTTTCCTCTTTCCACTCCACACTTCGTGTGTCGTCCTCGCGAACGAATCGCGGTTTGTTAATGGTTGCCTTTGGATTTCAAGTTACTAAGATTTGGTCTTTTGCCTGGCGCAGAACTAAAGCATCAATGGCCTCTAACTGCACCAACTGCTCTAAGTGCCACTGCAACGGACGCTCCACCTCACCTGGAGGTGTAGCATATGGGCCCCAAGTGGCCTCCTTCCTCGCCCTGCCGGTAGAACAGGTGACCCAGGCCACCACCGGCCTGTTTTTCGGGACTATGATCCCACCTGCAAGCTTCTCTATGCCAATACCTGCACCAGAAGCGAACAAGAAGTCGGTCTTCGACCGGCTCACTGCTATGACGGCCCCTGTCAATGGGTCATCCACTACCAAACCAACAGCCTCTGTCTTCGCCAGGCTGGATCAGAACTCTGAGGGGCCCGCTAGGAAGCCCGTGAACTCTAAAATGGCTATCCCAAGGAGGGCAACAGCCGCTACTCCGGAAGTCGTTAAGGCGGCTTCTCCCGTCAAAGAGTCAGTCTTTTCAAGGCTGACTATTCCTGCTTCGGCTCCTGCACGAGGATCTGTCTTTGACAGATTGGATATCTCCCCTCAAAGGACAACCTCAGTCTTTAAAAGGTTAACACCAGCAGCGCCTCATTCAGACAGGGGGCAAAAAGAAGCTGTCTCTATCTCCGAGCCAGTCCCAACGGCTCGTCATGCTCGACGTCGCCATTGGCGACGAGTAAGGAAAGCAGGGGGCAACTCCCCCTCAGGGCTAACTCCACCTGCTCCAGTGGTGGAGGTCAACGTTGCTGTTCCAATTGGGAACAGCTTTGAACTGTTGAGGAGGGTACGTAAGAACTCTCCAACCACTACATTAAAAAGATCTCCTCCGCCTGTGGAGAGAGTTCCGGAAACGAAGCAAGAACAGCCCCCTCAACGGCTGTCCTCAAAAATATACAAGGTTTGGCGGAGGGTTCAAGACTCCGTGATTGACCCAGGTCACTATCGTCAACAGAAAAAGGCGAAAGTGCAAGAAGAAAAGGATCGTCCTCTTAAACAGCAATGGACGACAATCACCAGGGTGCCCACTGCAACGGCCCCCTCAACTTCTACGGCCCATAAGAGAAGAAGGCCAGAAAAAGTCCCTACACCTATGGCGAATATCAAAGATGGTGAACCCAAACGCCCTAAGTCTGGGGGCATGGTAATTCATACCGTCTACATAGCGTCTGGTAAGGAGGACAGTCGCATATCTACGGGTCATCGACCACTTACGCGATCCGTGACCAAAGCGCAGGAGCAGCAGCAGAAGCTCCAAGAGATGATGAACGCTATGGCCGCACTTACTGGGCCAAAAGAAAACCCTGAAACGTCCTCGGATGAACGCCAGGAGGAAGAAACCGACGCCGAATTCCTTCGTCGAATATTGGAAAAGAAGGACAAAGAGGCCGCTGAACAAGCAGCCAACATACAGCGTATGGGCCTCCTGTTCTAAGACATGGTGGGGATGATGATCCAACAAGATCCTCCGGCCGAAGATCCCCCGATCATCCTTGAAGACGATAAGGGAGAGACGTCGAATCCTCCGCCAGCTTTGTCAGCAGCTAAAGAAGAGACAATCTCCAAAGCTGACTTGGATGAGTACATAGACCAGCAAATACGTGTTCATCATGCGACTGAAGCAGCTGGCCAGGTCGTAAGAACAGGGCGTCCATATCCAAGTTGGTACGACCAAATCAAGTACCCGCCCGGTTACACAATTCCCAAGTTCCACATCTACAAGGGGACGGGCAATCCTCACCAGCATGTTGCCCAGTTCAGGGCACTCTACGGCAACACCGGCGTTGATGACAAGCTTTTGCTTCGTCAGTTTGTTGGAAGTTTATCAGATACGGCGTTCGAGTGGTACTCTGAGCTCCCGAATGACTCTATCAAGACCTTCGCGGAGATGGAGCTGTTATTTACTCAGCGTTTTGCAAGCGCCAGTGAACGCACCCCGATGACGGCACTGATTAACGCCAGGGTAAATCCAGGCGAGACATGGGTCCAATATGCTATACGGTGGCGAAACTTATGGTCGAAGTGCGAGCAGTGCATTGAAGAAGCTCCCGCAATGAGTATGTTTGTGGGAACCCTTGATCCGCAAGCAACCATCTCGCAATTTATGATGTTTTTCAAGCCGACTACCTTCCAGGCCTTAATTGATAAACTAGCGCAAATGGATCAGATGGGCCATAAACCCCCTCTTCCAAAGCCGGACTCCCGAAATGACAAGGGGAAGGGAAAAGCGATCGTTGTCGCTAATACTCAACAACAACCGAGCGACTCGAAGCCGGTTGTTCGTCAAAATAATACGCGTCGATACGTGGCTCTTGAGGAGAGGCTAGGACGTTCTTACTCCTTTCCCCAAGATAAGATGAGAAGGTTATTCAAGCTGGCGTTGCGCAACCGACTCATAAACCGGCCAGATCCAAAACGTCCGTCGCAACCAAGTGATGTCAATGAGCCCAACTACTGTCCTTATCATCGAGTACTGGGCCATCCGATCGAAGATTTCTACGTTTTCAAAAATTGGCTTGAAAACCAGTACCGACAGGGCAAATTCGCGTTATCTGACAAATGGAAGGTGAATCCCCCGCAGCCCCACACATCTAAGGGGATGAATACGCCGGGGGCAACATGCTCCGTCGTTGAAGAAGCTCCTTGGGAGGTTGTATTATCAACCAAGACAAAGAGGATGCTAAACGATTTTCAGACATGCCCAGCGATCAAGTGGATGATCCCGTTGGAGCCGCAGATCATTGAAAGGATGTTGAAGCCTCATCCAACTTAAAAGATCGATGGAGGTAGCCCAAGCATTCATAACCAGCCGTCGAAATCTTCAAAGAAGAAGAAAAAGAAGTCAAAGAAGCCCGTGAAGCCTGGCGACAAGCGTACGGACTTGCAAAAACAAATTGACGCGTTGGGGGAATACAACCAGAAGGCACGGACTCCCATTACATTCCAAGAGTTCCTCAACCATGTCTTTCAAGAGGAAGATGAGGGAGATAGTTCGTCAGATGAATCCGAGGAATATGTGGCGAGCTGTCATATGATTTCCCATTCGCTCACGAACGATGAGGAGACTCCTTGTACTGAAAAGCTGGGGGCAGATCCCGAACCAAAAATTCTGGGGCCATCGGATGAAGTAATCGATGCATTCCTCAATGAAGCTCTCTTAAAAAGCAAAGCTGATTGGGAGCTCGAGGCGGTTATATTCGAAAGGGCCAAACGCCAGCGCCTTGACGAAAGAATTGAGATACTTCCGCTGGAGCAAAGCACACCCACTGCGGATAAAATTAAATTCAAGATGAGGAAGAGGTTTGCTAAGGCCATATCAATGGGCATGAAGCTACCATCCTCCGAAAGAAAAATTACTGGTGAAATAGAAATGCACCCCTCCTATTGCTTATATCATCAGAAGGTTTCGCACCCCACTCAAGAGTGGAAAGCTTCCGATAAATGGTGGCAAGGATACGTTGCTCATAGACAACGCTTCAAGCGGGAAAAGCGCAAAACTCGTCGGGAGCGAAGAAATACGACCGAAGGGCTTAAAAGAACTACTGGCGATTATTGCATGGTTAACACCGGCAGGTCACAAGTGCTCACGTTCGGGAGCGATTCTGATGAGGAGCTGGAGCTTGGCCCCCTCTTTAAAGAGTCCACCTCGGGAAAAGAAGAAGAGCCGAAAATTTGTGAAAATATCCGGCTGTGTAATCCCACGCTGCCCGAAAAGAATCTTGGACCCTCAAACAAGAAAGATAAAGGGAAAGGAAAGGTCTCTGAGGACATCGCCTTAGACGACCAAGTCATGGAAGAGTTAACTTCCAAAGACCCGCCGAAGAAAAATAAGGTAGATTACAACGTCTTAGCGCATCTGAGGAAGCTACCCTCGCAACTCAGCATTCTTGACGCCCTTTTACTATCAAAGGAGGCGAGAGATTCGCTAATTAAGGCACTACAGGACCCGGAGCAGTTCCAAGCTTTCCTGGCCGAAGAAAAGATGAAGGATGAACTGGAAGAAGTGCACACGGCAGATGTCACTTTTGGCGATGAGGACCTTCTCCTTGGGACATGCGAACACAATCGCCCCCTTTATGTCTCAGGATACTGCCACGATATAAAGATAGGCAAAATCCTGATCGACAATGGATCCTCCGTTAACCTTCTCAATGTGCGAGTGTTAAAAGAAATTTGCATGAGCATCCAGCACCTTGCTCGGGACAAGATCACCAACTCCGGGTTCGACTCCCAATCATCAAAAACTCTTGGATCTGTGATACTGACGCTACGCTTTGGGCTGCTCGTCACGGACATTAAATTCCACGTCATAGATGCCAAGACACGCTATAACGCTCTACTCGGCCGGCCATGGTTACACGAGTACAACATCATCCCTTCTACACAGCATCAGTGTATGAAATATTTTAGGGATGGTCTCGAGTATACCGTGACAGGAGAACTGAATCCGTTTTCCGTAAACGAAGTTCGCAAATATGAAGATGCCAAATACTTCTTGCCGAATTTCGAAGACACGGAAAGGTGTCGCAAGCCGGAGAACAAAACTAACGCAACCATCCCTGTCTTCGGCAGTGATACCGAGGAAGAGGAGGAGATAGTTTATTCAGGTCCCCCCCAATACACTAAGCCGGGACCATCCGCTCCTACGTTGATCTTTGGTAGTGATTCGGAGGATGAGATCCATGCGGTATTCTCTGCTCGACCTTCAATACGAGCTTCCGCTGACAAAGAGCAAAGTCTACAAGTCACTATGGTGCCGCTTAAACATTATAAAGAACTGGATGCGCTTGATACCGACAGTATAGAGGAGCTGCAGACGTTCTATATCCCTCCCAGGCGAGAAGGCAATTCTATTCTACCGCTCTGAAGAAAACAAAGTAGAGAAAGAAATCTGGCACGGTGCAGATCCTACGCTGGACAGGCTTCAACCCATCCGTCTACCCAAATATTATACAGAAGGCTTGAAGAGGCTGTTGAAGCGCCAAAAGATACCCTTCAAACAGACCGTTAGGAAGGCCAAATTCTATGACAGGGTCTGGAACGTCCCCGGAACTCAGCACAAGCTGCCTAGTGGCAGGATGGAGACGATCGGGCTCGGATACATTCGCTCCAAGAAACGAGAGCTGCTCCGCGACTGTTACGTCGTGCATGACTTCAATGAAGAAGCAGATGCTCAATGGGAGGACGCTAATCCTGAACCAGTAAAAGTTCCTGATATAAGAGTGCCCAATCCGTCGTTTGAAGAACAAATGGACAGGCTTATAAGGGAAGCTGGTCAAAAAGTCCGAAATGATCACAACCGTGAGATGGCCATCTACGAGAAAGCCAAAACGCAACGCCTCCTTCAACAGGCCGTCAAAGATGAAAGTGCCGCCCCCTGCCAACCTGTTATAAAAAAGGCTCGACGCAGAAGCAGAAACAAGCCGAAAGGCCAAAAAGGCGCTCAACAGCAACAAAGCGAGGCTAAGAAGCCATGCAAGCGGGAGTCGAGCGTTATTGATCTGTCCCTCATGAAGAAAATGGGTCAAGCGTACTCGTTTCCTCGGGACTAGACGAAGAAGATACTTGAGCTTGCTCTAAAACATCAGATGCTTACACTGCCGGAGTCCAAGCACCCCGAACAAGCAGGCGAAGTCTCTGACCTAAACTATTGCTCTTACCATCAAGTAATAGGGCATTCTCTTGAAGATTGCTTCACCTTCAAGAATTGGGTTGAAGATCAGTATCAGCTTGGCAAATTCGCTCTATCTGACAACTGGAGGGTAGCGCCGCCACAGAAGCACGAACCCAAAGCCGCAAGAACAGAACCAACTCTACATTAGGATTGGAAGAGGATTCGCACTTGTCACATGATAACAATATTAAAAGAAGGGCCCGAGAACATGGACAACCTTCCCTGGTGCTTCGAAAACAGCAATGATGAGGTGATCTCAGAATTTCCGCCAGCTCCGAAAGAGCTGGAGGATGGAATACATACCACTGCAGATAACCTCAAGAAAATTGAGTTGGGGACGGCAAGTGACCCACGGCCGACGTTCGTCAGTGAGCTGTTGTCTGAAGAAAGGGTGGCTGCGTTAAAAGACGTCCTTGTACAGCACAAAGATTGCTTCGCATGGAACTATTCCGAGATGCCAGGACTAGATCCAGAAATCGTTGTGCACAAATTGGCGATCTCCCCGGACGTCAAGCCGGTCAAACAGGCACCAAGAAGAATGCGGCTTGAGCTTGAGATGAGTATCAACGCCGAGGTCAAGAAGCTGATCGACTCTGGCTTCATCCAGGAAGTTCAATACCCTGAATGGATCGCCAACATCGTCCCGGTGATGAAGAAAAATGGGACAGTGCGCATATGCGTAGACTTCCGGGATCTCAATAAAGCTTGCCCGAAAGGCGATTTCCCAGTGCCAGTCACCGAACTGATGATAGACAATACGTCCACTCATGAGGTTTTCTCCTTCATGGACGGCTCATCAGGGTATAATCAGATAAAAATGCATCCCGAAGACCAGAAGTACACTGCCTTTAGGACTCCTTTGGGTATATTCTGCTACAAGGTGATGCCCTTCGGTCTGAAGAACGCCGGTGCCACCTATCAGAGGGTCATGATGAAGATCTTCGATGAACTTATACATGAAATCGTCGAATGTTATATTGACGACCTCGTGGTTAAGAGCAAATCGTATGAGGAACATCTCGAGCACCTAAAAACTGTATTTCAACGCCTTCGGCAATACAACTTGAAGATGAACCCTCTCAAGTGCGCATTCGGAGTTTCCTCAGGCAAATTCCTGGGATTCGTCATCCGACACTGGGGCATTGAGATAGATCCGTCAAAGATCAAAGCGATCATGGAAATGCCTCCGCCAAGGACTCTTAAGCAGCTGCGATCTCTCCAAGGGAAGCTCGCATATATACGGTGATTTATAGCCAACCTTTCGGGCAAGTGTAGCCCTTACAGTCACCTGATGAAGAAAGGAACTCCATTCGTCTGGGATAAAAAATGCCAAGGCGCGTTGGACGAAATTAAACAATACCTGCAGAACCCGCCAGTGTTGGCTGCTCCGGTCAAAGGAAAGCCTCTCATTCTTTACACAACCGCCCTCGAAGGTTCTTTAGGCGCATTATGGGCGCAAGAGAATGATCAAGGGAAAGAGAGAGCTCTTTATTACTTAAGTCGAGTTCTACTGGGGGAAGAAAGCAACTACTCCCCCATTGAAAAACACTGTCTGGCGTTGATCTTCGCGATAACAAAGCTCAGGCACTATGAATTGGCACATGAGGTCCGTCTCATTTCGAAGGTCGACCCTCTTAAATATTTGATGTCGAAGGCCATATTGACAGGACGACTCGCTAAATGGGCCCTGCTCTTGATGGAATTTTCGATAACATATCAATCTTTCAAGGCAGTCAAAGGCCAGGCCATCGCCGACTTCCTCGCTGAGCATCCGATACCCGCCGATTCTCCTTTGAATTGCGATCTTCCAGACGAACATGCGTTTGATGCGATCGACGGTAGTGATACCCGATGGGAGCTTTATTTTGACGGAGCATCTTCCGTAAAGAAGCGCAAACAAAGTACCCCTATAATCAAATCGGGGGTAGGCCTTATCTTTGTAACTCCACAAGGAGGGATTATGCGCTTCGCCTTCTCCTTAACAGAGCCGAGGACGAATAACGAAGCCGAATACGAAGCCTTGATTGCAGGTGTCGAGATCGCTATCGACATGGGAATTGAAAACCTCCTCATATACGAAGATTCTCAACTAGTCGTTAGTCAAGTAAACGGCGACTACCAAACGTGCAAACCGGAGTTGGTGAAGTACGGTGAAAAGGTGCAAAAACTGTTGACCCAAATTCCCTCCTATACTTTGGAAAGCATACCGCGCACGGAAAACAGCAAAGCAGACGCGTTGGCCAAACTTGCTAAAGAACTGGCTGACGAGAACCTCGATGACGTTAGAATCATAGTACAAAGCCGTCGGGTGCTTACCCCAGCAGAGATATCTCCGGAATCATTCGAAGAGAAAGGAGCGACTGAACAGACGACCTTGCAAATAAAATACCGGGAGAAGGCTGAGGATTGGAGGGAAGTCTTCATAGACTACTTTAAGTCCCACCGAATGCCTGAAGAAGCGTCAACAAGACATCAGCTCAGGAAACGAGCTCTGTCTTTCGCCTTCGTCAATGATACTCAGTATAAGAGGTCATTTGATTCTCTGTGGCTGAGATGCTTAGGACCTGACGAAGCAAAAAGAGTCGTCCAGGAAGTTCATGACGGAATCTGTGGTTCTCACCAAGCGGGCCCGAAGATGAAGTTGAAGATCAAACGGATGGGATACTACTGGCCCACGATGATTCAGGATTGCCTCGAATATGCGAAGCAATGCCACTCATGCTAAATCCATGGGGACTTCATCCACCAACATCCAAATCCACTCTATCCAACAGTGGCTAGCTGGCCATTCGAAATGTGGGGAACTGACATAGTCGGCCCCATCGAACCAGCATCGTCCAGGGGACATCATTTCATCCCGGCGACGACTGACTACTTCTCCAAATGGGCAGAAGCAGTACCGTTAAGAGAAGTGAAGACGGAAAATATCATCCATTTCTTCAAGACGCACGTCATATATCGGTTTGGAACTCCGCGACGGATCATCTCCGATAACGGGCTAGCTTACAGAAGCCACAAGATCAGTCGCTTTGCACAGCAGCATAATATAGACTGGAAATATTCTTCAATTTACAATCCACGAGCTAATGGTCTAGCTGAAGCCTTCAACAAGACCCTGACGAAAATCATGAAAAAGACGGTGTCCCGAAATAAGAAAGACTGGCACGAGAGACTGCAAGAGGCTCTTTGGGCGTATCGAACTACGTTCAAAACGGCCACGAACGCAACGCCATACGCGTTGGTATTCGGTACGGAAGCAGTACTCCCCCTCGAGATAGAGTTACCCTCTCTACGAGTGGCAGTCCACTACGAGTTGACAGACGAAGAAAATGCTAACCTTCGGCTTGAGGAGCTTGATGCCCTTGAAGAAACACGGCTCATAGCGCAACAAAATCTGGAAGCTTATAAAGCAAAGATGACGCACTCATACGAAAGATTGACCCGGCCGAGGACATTCCTCCAAGGCGAACTTGTGCTAGTGGTCAAAAGGCCTATGATCCCCAATCGCGCCAAGCGGGGAAATTTCGAGCCAAACTACGAAGGCCCGTACATCATAGATAAGGTCTATCAGGGTGGGGCCTATCTACTTATGGACATGCATGGTGAAAGGCCTTTCAGGCCAATAAACGGTCGCTTCCTAAAGAAGTACTATGCTTAATAAGCCATAGCCTGGGTCAATGATAGATGACGACGACTATGTCCGCTCGCTATCTTCCTAAGCTCAAGCTTTATAAGTAATAACCCGCCTTCTTCATAACGGACCGAAACGTCCTTAAACTAATAGCGGACCGAAATGTCCTTAAACTAATACCGCAGCATCCGTAGGCTGACGAGATAAAAAAAAAAGAAGAAAAAAAATATTATAAAAAAAACGGTATGTCCATAAGCAAAATAGGCACGGATGAAAACTCGAAAGGGCTCCGTGAGTAAAAACAGCAGGGCTACCGGCGAGTGTTCGTGAAAACCCGAAAGGGCGCGGCCTCGTAAAAAAAAAAGAAAGAAGAAGAAAATAAAAAAAAAGAAGAATAAAAAAAAACGGTATGTCCATAAGCAAAATGGGCACGGATGAAAACCCGAAAGGGCTCCGTGAGAAAAAAAAACAGCAGGACTACCGGCGAGTATTTGTAAAAACCCGAAAGGGCGCAACCTCGTTAAAAGACACTTATAGGGTCCTCACGACCTTGTAAGAAGAAATCACCTACGTGAGATCCTTACGACTCACAAGGGAGCAACACACTTAGGGATCCCCACGATTCCTAAGGAGAAAATACACTTGCGAGATCCTCATAACTCGTAAGGAGAACTCTCTTATGAGACCCTCACGGCTCATAAGATTTGGAAGTCTTAAGTTACAGAGACCTAAACCTGTGCTTAAGCAAACCCCCCCACAACTTCCGATATTGCCCTACAAGTGGTCCAATACTGGCTCTTGTATACAATCCACGGGCGCGAATAAACATTTCCCTAACCAAGTCGCATCCGAGACTGGGGATATGTTCGCATGGTGGACAACCCTTGTAAATCCTCTCGATTTACAAAGAGAAAACCCTCTCGTAGGATCCTTACGACTTACAGAGGAATAAAGCACTTAGGAATCCTCACGATTCCTAAGGAGAAAATACACCTACAAGATCCTCACGACTTGTGGGGAGAAATACCTTTGTGAGACCCTTACGGCTCATGAAGTTAAAAGCCTTAGTCGACAGGACCTTAACCCTGCTCGATAAGCCACCCTTGTTCGACATCGACAGAGGCAAATGATGATTCGCTCCTGGCAATATCCCAGTTGTAGCGGTGCTGATGCCGAAATCGGTGTCCAATTTCAAGTTTACGGCGAAAAGCCAGTAGGCTGCACATGCATATGAAATAGCCGAAATGATGGGGCAACTTGCAATAAAAAGCAGCAAGTAAAAATGTATGCATGAAAAATAGCCGAAATGATTGGGCAACTCGCAATAAAAATCAGCGAGTAAAAATGAAATAAACAGCCGAAATGATTGGGCACCGCGAAAAATAGCTGAAATGATTGGGCAATCGCGACCTTCGCGATATAAAAGCTGAAATGATAGAGCATCGCGGAAATAAAATAAAAAAAATGATGATAAAACTTTGGCCCTACAGTTGAGATCACATCGATCCCTGTACACAATCCAAGGGCGCAAACAAAGAGGGAACCTTACTTTCCCAACAGGCTCCGCCAGAAAACGAAGCCAAACCTCAACGATTCATCCCAACTCCGAAGAAACCAGTGTCTTCGGCAAATCCCTCAACTCAGGGAAACAAACAATCCTTGACGAGAGCCTCCTGATCCGCGTCGACTCGTAGAGCAACCAGTGCCTCCGTGGGAAAT
Organism: Agapanthus africanus; assembly: GCA_030015575.1. Taxonomy (NCBI): domain Eukaryota; kingdom Viridiplantae; phylum Streptophyta; class Magnoliopsida; order Asparagales; family Amaryllidaceae; genus Agapanthus; species Agapanthus africanus. The sequence goes on from CM057350.1 coordinate 200,070,148, forward strand.
TCTCGACTCGTTTCAACCCCAGGGAAACAAATAATCCTTGGCGCTAGGGAAACAAATAATCCTTAGCAAACACCTCAACTCAGGGAGGCAAACAATCCTTGACGAGAGCCTCCTGATGCGCGTCGACTCGCAGAGCAACCAGTATCTCCGTGGGAAATTCTCGACTTGTTTCAACACCAAGGAAACAAATAATCCTTGGCGCTAGGGAAACAAATAATCCTTAGCAAACACCTCAACTCAGGGAAACAAACAATCCTTGACGAGAGCCTCCTGATGCGCGTCGACTCGCAGAGCAACCAGTATCTCCATGGGAAATTCTCGACTCGTTTCAACACCAAGGAAACAAATAATCCTTGCCGCTAGGGAAACAAATAATCCTTAGCAAATACCTCAACTCAGGGAAACAAACAATCCTTGATGAGAGCCTCCTGATCCGCGTCGACTCGCAGAGCAACCAGTGCCTCCGTGGGAAATTCTCGACTCGTTTCAACACCAAGGAAATAAATAATCCTTGGCGCTAGGGAAACAAATAATCCCTGGCAAATACCTCAACTCAAGGAAACAAACAATCCTTGACGAGAGCCTCCTGATCCGCGTCGACTCGCAGAGCAACTAGTGCCTTCGTGGGAAATTCACGACTCGTTTCAACACCAAGGAAACAAATAATCCTTGGCATAAGGGAAACAAATAATCCCTGGCAAACACCTCAACTCAGGAAAACAAACAATCCTTGACAAGAGCCTCCTGACTCGCGTCGGCTCGCAAAGAAACCAGTGTCTCCACGGGAAATTCCCGATTCGTCTCAACTTACAAGATAAAGCCTCAGGCAGCAGGGACTAAAAAAACTTGCTTCCTGAACAATGGGACCCTGCAAGTCGATCTAAAACGATCTCTTGCATACTATTCACGGGTCTCACTCTCCAAAGTCGAGTTTCGACAAGGAGGGAAACAACCGCTTACGGGTCCTCTCGACTCGTAAGAGGGAAAAATTCTCTTATAGGATCCTTACGACTTATAAGAGACAACACACTTAGGAATCCTCACGACTCCTAAGGAGAAAAACCCACCTACGAGATCCTCTCGATCCGTAGGGAGAAAAATCTCTACGAGACCCTCACGGCTCATAGAGTTGAAAAGTCTTAGGCAGCAGATCTGAACCTGCGGCCTAAGCCATCGCTATTTCTTAAGAAAGACAAGATGCGTGCTCTATTATCTGTTGACCATGTTTACTAAGGCGACATGCTGATAATAAGAGAAAGAAAAAAGCGACAGAAAGAGAATCCGATTTATATTTGATCAGGCGTTCGAGACACACTCATCCATACATAAGCAAAAGATTCAGAACGGAAAATAAAGACGGGCTGGGATAAAATTTTTCCATTAATATTGCCAAAAGTTCTTACAATCATAAAAGTAATAAACGAAAAATATTATAACCTCAGATCCAGGGCACGGATTGAGGAATTCAAAAGTAAGGCCATCCAGAGTTCTTCTGGCCTTTCTGATTATTCTTGTGCACAGCCTCTCGCGCTCCTGTGTGTCAAGATCCTCGGCAAGCCCTCCCAGCCTTCGATAAGCAGCGACTATCGTCGTCTGCTGGAAAATTTGATGTAGGATGTCGATGAGGCTGTTCCGCCGTTTCTTTGAGATCAGCCCCGTCAGGTACACTGAATGCACCTTGTCTTCGGCATCATCCAGCGCATTGAGCGGTAGGGCCTCGTGAAACCCCGGAAGTGCTCTCCATATTGCTCCCAGCGCGACCTTCAAGAGAGCTGAACGACGAGGAAGCAGCCAACCACCGCTTGCGTTGAGGAGACCCATGACCTCCGCACACTGGGCGTCCGTAAACTCCTGGTTTTGATGACGGCCCTGTGCGCGGATATCGTCGTAGGTGATGAACTCGTGCAAACTGTATAGACGCACCGCCATTATGCCTGGAGGAAATGCCATAGGAAGTTTAGCGATAAAAAGAAAAATAATATACACAGAGAGTTAAACTCCCAGAGAGCAGTGCTCCGCAAACAGGACTGATTACCAGAATCCTAATAGGGGGAATTTAAATAAATCCCCCGAGAACTCTAAGATTGTTACTATTAAAAGATGATATAATCCGTTAAATACAAAACTCCATTTTTAATTCTCATTATCCATATTCGAACTCTTAAGAGTTCATTTTTTTTTAGATCAAAGAGATCTATGTTTTGCTAAAGACGCAAGATTCTGTTCATGAGTTAAGAAACCCTAAAACAGATTCCTGAGAGCAAGGCTCTGTTTGGTGAAACCCTAAAAGGATTTTCTTTAGATCAAAGATCTATGAGAGCAAAGCTCTATTAATTAAAATTGATTTAATTTAAGATTAATTCTTACTTAAATAGTTTCTCTTAAAGAAAATCTAACTCTGAGAGTTCTTGAAGGCAAGAGCAAAGTTCTGAAGTTTCTGAAAATGAGAATTTTAAAGATGATAATCATCTATGCAGGACCAAAGGTCCTATTTATAGGCATCAAGTGCCCTTTCAACTTCCAAAGTTGCCGTAACGGTTGGAATTCCGCCACCGTTGCGCTCACGTTTGGGGCCACGTAAGCGCAACGGTGGGGGGGCATTTGTTTACCCCAATCAGAGCAAAGCTCTGTTCAAATTCCGAGGCGGGAGATGAAGCAACGCTTCATCTTCCCTCAATCAGAGCAAAGCTTTACTTTGAAAATTTAAACTTTAATAAATGAAGCAACGCTTCAGATCCTTTGCGCTGCGCGCAACGCGCCACATGTCAGGCGCAGATGCATCAGCACAGCGTCCAAGAAGGCGCGCCCAATCAGAGCAAAACTCTATTTTAAGCAAATTTAAAGGAAGCAACACTTCAGTTGCGCAAGCACTGCGCTGCGCGACACGCGTCAGCGCAGATGCGCTAGCGCAGTTGCGCTGCGCGACACGTGTCACGCTCTGGAGCATTTGCGCCAAAAAGAATTAAAATTCTAAAGAAATCTTTTCTGTTCTTGTTAAAACAAGAAGATTTTCTTCTATAAAACAGAAGACCTTGGATCAAAGATCCAACGGTGGGGAAAATTCCCCAAATCACTCAGAGAAAGTTCTCTTTAACAAATTTATGGGCACTATATAAAGGCCCCTAGACCTTAATTCAAAGGCATGAACATTTTGTGAGAAATTAAACAGAGAGAGCTCTGAAGATTTGGAGAGAAATTCTCAAGAACAAAAAAGGTAAAAAGCCTTTAGAAAAAGAGAAAATTCTCTTATGAACAGATCATGGATATAAAAACAAGATCAATGATCTTCAATAAAAAAACAAATAAAAACAGTGCTTTGCACTTTTATGAACCTTTGGTTCTCTGAGATAAGAAAAACAAGAGAAACTTGTTTTCTTTGATCTAAATTAGATCAAAGCAAACAGTGTTTTGCACTTCTGTTATGAACCTTTTGGTTCTTAAATCTAAAAGATTCTCAAATTTATAGTGCCTTGCACTTGCAAACTGCGCTGTTACGCTCTTGGGAGAGCGCCACGTGTCAGCATCTGAACTACTTGCGCTATGCGCTTTAAGATAGAGCTTTGCTCTCTATAATTGGTGCAACGCACCAGGGAGCGCCACGTCTCAGCAGCGCAACAGCGCAGCGCACTGATACAACACACTGCGCTGTTGTGCTTGCGCTTGCGCTCCTCAGCTCGTGACACGTGTCGTCACCACGAGCGCTTGCGCTCTCTGATTGGCGCAAAGTGCCTGATAAATGCAAGGCATTTCCTAAAGGGCCAGGCCCAAATTAAAAAAAAACAAGCAGGCCTAACTAAATTGATGCTCGGCATCATTTATAAATGGGCAGAGCCCAAACGAAATAATAAAAATGCTATGCATTTTAAAAGGGGCAGAGCCCAAACAAACTAGATGCTTTGCATCATTTATAAATGGGCAGAGCCCAAAACAAATTGATGCTCTGAGCCCAAATAAAAATGCAATGCAAAAGCAGATAAAATGTTGAACATTTTCAACTGGACTTAGCCCAATTTTGGCCGTAAGTCCTCAAATTAAATTGACTGAGCAAGATTGCTCTCTTAAATCCGGTTCAAGGGTACATCTCCGAACTTCTCTGAGACTTCTCGTTGTAATCCTTCAACGACGTCAGAGAGGCGACGGGTCCCAACGACCACACATGAATATAGACTGCGGGGTCCCTAAACTCGTGGACCGAAACGTCCTTAAACTAATATTGGACCGAAACGTCCTTAAACTAATGATGGACCACTACGTCCTTAAACTGGCAATGGACCGAAACGTCCTTAAACTAATGATGGACCACCACATCCTTAAACTGGCGATGGACCATCACGTCCCTAAACTGGAATATAGACCACCACGTCCCTAAACTGGAACAATAGAGCATTCAAATGCTCTTTTACCGGATCTAAACGGTCCCGTTTAAGTTGATCTTAGCCCCAAACACGGCTAACGCATCCTTAAAATATTCAAATAGACTATAAAACTCCAAATCGACTTTGGTTCAAGGGTACATCTCCGAACTCCTCTGACACCTATCGTTGTAATCCTTCAACGACGTCAGAGAGGTGACGAGTCCCGATGGCCATATATTAAACGGATCACCACGTTAAGTTGATCTTAGTCCAAAACAGGACTAACGTATCCTTAACGGATGTTTAAGTTGATCTTAGCCTCAATACGGTTAACGTATCCTTAAACTAAAAACACCAAACCCAAATCTAAGTAAATACGGATTTGGACTAATCCACGTCCTACGGGCGACGGCATCACTTAGTCTCCGTATACAATCCACGGGCAACTACAAACAAAACAAACACACACGACACGAAGTGAAATTCTGGAGAAGGAGAAAGTAGCTACCGCGATGTGGTAGCGTAATTAACTGCAGGGGCTTGCGCCTGCAGGGAAAAGCGTTCCCACAATCAAAAACCCCTCAAGCGAGGGGGAATCTGACGAAGTCTGCTACATCGGCCGCATCCGTCTAAACCTCCGATACATGGTGCCACAAATCAACTTGGCATCTTCGGAGAGGTAGACGGATAAAACCATATAGCATCTGCCCCGAATCTCAGGCTAGACGTTCTCACGTCGCGGCCGCCATTCGGAGGGGAACAAGCAGCAGAAGAATCACATATGAAATATTGGATATACTAGGAATTCCATGTTTTATTTAAGCCAGTAAAAACGCGGATTCCACGGTCGTGATGAATAGCCAAACCCACATCCCTAGACCCCTACGAGAGCGGCAAGCAACCCTACCAATTCAATAGTTAGGAGACCCGGTCTCGACTCCTCAAGATGGTCTCCCATTGAACCCTAGAACGCGGCTACTTGTGCTCCCCGCCTTGGGTCTATCCTAATGCGGAAAAGTAAATTATACACAATGGTGACATCATCCTCAACCCGGAAGTGCCCCAATAAAAGAATATTACATACAAGCTTTTACATGAATGAAAATGAAAAACTCTCATCTCACATAAAAACCACCGGCTATTCAAAACACGACGATCCAATATAACATATCGCAGCAACACAAAACATCACATGTCATCAACGTAAGTAAATATGCGTATCCCAATTGTCGTTGACGTATAGCAATGAAACCGGCGATACACCACATATTACACTTACGGTCGCAGAAAAGAAAGTGAAAAACTACAACAGTTAGAATCCGCAACCACCTTAGACATCATAAACCCAATGCATCACATACTTTGGGTTTCATGCCTAACAAAATAAATTCCTTAGACATCACATGCCTAACAATTATAAACCCCGCATTTTAGTCTCGATATTGAAAACATTTTCCAATAACCTGTCGGATAATTCAACAAGATTCCCGATAACCTGATCGAATGCTCGTCGGAAACTTTAATAGACGGCCGCACCCCCGATGCCATCGACGAAGTGCACTAAGGCGGAACACCGCGGCCGCGAGCATCCGAACGGATGCTTTTGGCGATGGGGTTCTCCTACAGTCACTTGGTCGCGACTATGGGGTGTGGCTATCTAGTAAGCTTACCCGGTGAGTATCCACGTACACTACATAATTGCGAAGGACTTTTGATCCACATCAAAATTCCGTGGCAACCGATCAACTGAGACTAAACTGCTAGATTTATAAAATTCAAACTAGTTATCACATAACTACTTTGTGGATTCCAAATATTGTATCACAATCACAGATAGCTAGACGAAGTTAAACTTTTCGATCGAATAAACAAACACCCAAAATTTCCCAACAAGCTCAACACTTGAGCGGAGTTCAAAATGTGCCCAGAACACGCCACAGCTCCTATGAACCATCCGTAGAAGGGCCGACCCATGCCTCACGCATGTCGCCAAGGAACTGCGGCAAACCCTAGGGTATGACCGCGGTTCCGCGATCCAAAAAGTCGAGTTTGGGTATCGTTCTTCAAGAGGGTCCACAGAATCGCTTGCATGATTTTCTGAAGATTTTAAACTCGAAAAAATCCATCTCTTGGAAAATTTCAGCGAGGGAAAAATTGGGTTATTGATATCCGTTTGAACTTTTTAACGCCGTCTAAATAACCCGAATACATATTAGAATTATGAATATGAAACACTCCGAGTTGCCTTTGCAGAAAGTTAACATCACATGAAAATTTAGCAAAAACAAACAACACCTGAAACACCAAAACACAGACCCTAGAACACTGAAAAAATTTGAAGCCCAGAATCCTTAATGAGGCCGGTGAGCTCGGTTTTAGACCCAATGTGGCCAGCCAAAATCACTCCAAAAAGCCTCAAATTTTCATAGTGTTCATGTTATATCACATACAACATTCTGCAGTTGCTTTAAAAAAAATTTGACACTAAAAATTCGACAGAACCTGGATTCTAGGGTTTCAAGTTTCGGAGTAGTTTCGGTTTCGTATTCTAACAAACATCGTCTAATTTTTCTAGCATGGCTCTGATATTACTGCAGGGTTGTCTAGCACGGCAGTAAGGTTTCGGGAGGCATCGTCCATGTCATTTTTAAAAAATTGCCGTATTAGGTAATCCTAATCCTAGAATCATTACTAGAAAATCCGACGAAACATAATGTAAACACTTTACATCTAAGTGAATGAGGGAATAAAACCTTTGTAGACCGGTCCTTCACTTCTAAAGCTCCGTGAAGTAGTCCCTTCGCTGCGAGTTGTGAAGACCCGGACTCTTGTGAGGGTTCACATGAAGAAATGAACACACTTGCTCAATGTCTTCGAGGCCGAAGAAGATCTACGTCGAGGAGACTCAAGCACATGCTACCTCTTCACTAACGGTGAGATTAGTGAAGCAAACACCCTAACTAAATGGCTAATAGTAGAGGATGATGAAGTAGGAAATGGGCTCTCTTTCGTTTTCTTTTTCTCATAATATTTTCTCACCTTGGAAAAAGCTGGCAAGCTTTTCATGAGGAAGAAGAAGCTCAAGTGAAGAAATGAGAATGAACTCATGGGGTAAGAATAGCATCCATGGGTGAGTTAGTGTCATACACTAACTCATGTAGAAAGTTAAGCATGGTTGAGTTAACAAATATATACAAGTGAAACAAAAGAGTGGACTTGGTCAATGAATCCGTAAGCTTCTAAAAGATTGTATCCATGCCAAATATCCATCCAAATTTTGAATTACTTAGATAAATATAAACCCTATATTATTGCATAGCATAGTGTAAGTCATACACACCCAAGAAGCATGTATCATCAAGCATGACACAAAACATGTACACAAATATATATCACATATATACTATGTGTACAATCAAGTGAGAAAAGAAATCATAAGTGAGCAAATATTAGTTAATGTAATGTAATATATCAAATATATAATTATATATTAAATTATTAAATCAACACATGATTTAATAATCCGGCTATATTCTGTATAACCGACTGGCTTTGAACCCTCCTATATATAGATAGGAAAACCCTAGGTTTACATTCTGATTCATACACGAAATTACAAAACTACCCCAAGAGAGCCGAGTCAATGCACCGACACTGCCACCGACACGTGCATTGCACGGCCGCGGAACCGCGGCCGAAGTGCCTGTTTGGCCGCGGTTCCGCGGCCATATGGTGGAATCTTGGGTCCATCTTTTCAGGTTTTCTACCAGTTGCTTTTATCTTCTGTTTGGTACACTTGGTTTCTCAAAAGCTCTTCTGTTCTCTTCCAGATATTCATCAATGGACTTTTGCCTTGAACTCCGCTTGAACTAGTATGCGGCATCATGCGGATCAGTATTCATCTGTTATTGGTCGTAGTCCCATTTGTTGCGACTTTTATGAATCTCACTGTAAAGAGCTGAGAACCTTTAACCTGCAACTATTTAGCAGACATGGATCAAAAGCACCTACTTATATGCAATATGATTAAAAATGGGCGAAATAAAAATGCAAAAATCTGATATGAACAGGTGGAGGTGAAGAAGTTGCCAAGTGAGGAAAAATGTGAGCATATCAATTTTGGCCAAGACTTGAAAAGAGAAAGAAGTGGCTTTGCTTTTGAAGTGGTTGTGGCTTTTTAAGTGGCTGTTGAATTCTTGAGTGGGGTTGTGAAAATCTTTTTGTTAAAAAGGCAACACCAGAAGTTTTTTCTAGCACAAAATTAAGCCACGAAAAATACCCCCTCACCTAAAATGGCAGCCACGAAATTCCTGCACCAAACAGCAGCCACATCCTATGTTGTTTTCTTGAGTGGAGTTGTGTGGTTTTTTTTTATTTGCAGCTAAAGAAAAATACAATCTCCACAACAAAAAACAACAGCCCATCCCTCACCATATCTCACCATATCTACATGCTACAAGTTAATGTACAAGGACAAAACTTTCACTCACATTTTCCACAATAAACATTAATCCAAATGTTTAAAGAAAGAAAAGGAAATGGCAACTTTAAAGTAAACTCATAACGAATTACAAGAATACCCCTCATCCGTATATACATACCTGCATCTGTATTCTGACTGAATACGAATACAACGAGACGGAAATAATCCGACAATATAATACTAGGATCCGGCTTAAACCAAAGCCCACTAGTATTATCCGTCTGATCATGATCCGTGCACAAGTGCACGTATATGATCGAACCCTGCCATAAAACATACGGCCTCTACAACGTTTCGCCCGAACCAGGGAAACCTTCTGTGTGGGACTTTAAAGACTCATCAATACGCTGGCAGTGGATTTAACCACAAGAACGTCAGTGGAACTAGCTGTACGTAATGGCTACCCAGGTATTGAGCGAAAGGGAGGCCGACGAGCAAACTCATCCTGAAACCCTACTGAGCCTGACAGTGGCAATATTCGTACAGTCTGGTCCGTTCGTCTATGAGTATCGCATATCGAGTCTAGGGGGGTGGATAAAATCAGACCCCTAATAACGCGACATTTAGTGTCGGTATGAAGCCTATCACCAACTGAGAAACTACTAATCCGAATCAGTAATACTCGTCTACCCCGGTCGAGGATTTCTAGTGATGGCCTCCCGTGCACTCCGCGACATCAACCCCAATATACCGGGAGAGATGAATCCCCTGACGATCCGCTCATGAGCCTCCATGTGGCTCGGGACTGTACCTAACTAAAACCTGTTTGCATGACTCCTTTGATCCGTGTTAGGGTAGTAATCAAAGCACAGTGGGAACTCACACGAGATAAATGACGATCTCAGGTCGATAGACTAACCTGTACACATGTCACCTGGGAATCGCTATCTGACAATAGGTATAATACAACCTAGCCTATTCCCAGCGAGTCCGTCCGGTGTACTCATAACCCAATGAGCATCTGTATACATCTTAGGTGAACCAACTAACACCAATGGCTTGTGAGACCGGCCACCGCCCCTCTTCGGGGTCTCGATCAGTATACACTAGTCTACTCTTGGAGTATCGATGCCCAGTCTCGAAACTCCCACGACTAGGGACACTTTAAGGATGTGCTTCTAAACCACCCAACTCTCACGTATATGATCGCCATCATACTGCTGGTAGTCAAGCATGAATCCTATGGGATCTATCAACATGTAATAGTGATCTGTATTGTCACATGAAGCATGTACACGATGATAAAGGAAAACCAGATAACATACTATCATCTCGAGTAAGACTATTCTACCGGTATAGGTCCTCCCTCAATCATTGCAATCATGTGCCTGTGATCAAATAATTGACTTGAGTGCACTATAGCCAACAATCTCCCACTTGCACTTAAGGCTAATTATTGCGGTGTCGCATACTCACAGCCCGTATGAGACCGAAACCCAACTCCTTTACTAATCAGTTTCACAAAGCTCGTTTGTAAAACTATTGTGTTCGAGAAATAGTCTCAGTGAGTGGATTCGCTCCAATGTTTTCTTTCTATATCTCTCTTTATCTCAAGTTCACGGAGAAACCTATCTCCCGAAATGAGCAATACCTTTCTTAGAATATGTCTGGATATCTGATGGGACCCAGTTCATAAATGAACTCCAAATCCAGTAATCTTCTTAGGCTGTATCGTCAACTGAATTTAATCAGTATCCTGCGCCATGCCTCCCTTAGTATCCGCTTGGGCCACCTGTCCAAACTACCGCCCCTCAAAAGAGGGAAAACTATAACTCTGGCAGTCACTTTGTCATTCAGGTCACCTTGAAAGCCTGGAATGATAACCGTCTCCCGAAGGAGGCTGTCATTACCAAATCCCTAGAATATTTACTTATGTTCATAAACTGCTTCCGAACGTTTCTCTAGGATTGGATTAATATATCAACTTATTATATCTAGTGCAAAAACAACATCTGGTGTGGTACTTGACATCTCATGATTGACTCAATTGCCTAAGCAAGTGATATGCCAATCATGCATATTCCTCTCCCCTTCAGTCTGTAAGAGACCTTTAGAGAGGGTGACTCCATCACTTGCAGGTACACTACCATGCTAGGAGTCGTCCATTCTAAAACAATTTTAGAATACTGTCTAAATACCCAAATTGGGAAACTACCCAAATCTAGATCTAAAACTATAGATCTAGTTATCAAAATGCCTGATATAATATCCATATCCTTTTTGGAGAAACCACTGTGTGACAACCACAGTATAACCGATCATAGTATAGGAATTTCAATTCCTATAAAGTGTATGTCATCCAAATACCATGACATCACACCCTACTACCTTCTTAACATATCCATCTTCTATTCTGATGAAGTCAAAGCCTATGACCGTCACATCAAAAATAGATGATCTATCTCCGCTATACTTGCTATAGTCTATAAATAGACACAAGCTACTTGTTCACTATGCTTCCGCTGCTCCCACTGACTACAACAACCCTCTGGCAGAGTCATATACACGTGCACTTCTAAAGTTAGTTTAGAACGACTCTATACTCATCCTCATGCCGGGTCTCATAGTCTAGAACAGCAGTAATGACATGTCTGGGTAAACAAGAACCTCCATGTCACCGTCCTTGAGGACGCCGAAATACCTCTCGGGTGCCAGAGGTTACCCACCATATCTGTGGAGTGGCTAATGGAATGTCAGACCCGATTGAATCTGTAGGTTCTATTAAATTTTCAGTAATCATTTGTGGTTCTGAAATCATTTCCAGTTCTACCATACTCCCACTTCTGTTTTGTGAAAAAATCCATTTTACTAAAACTGTGGCGAGTCAAGTGTTAGTTATATGTATGCCCTATAGGCCATTACTGTACATACGATGTATATTGTAATGGATGCTTGGACATATATAGGGAGGACTTTCTTGCTCGACATGATAGTATGCTAACTGGTTGTACTTTATCTTAACATGTACTCTGATTGTCTCTATGTTACATGTTGATAAAGCCCTTAGGATATGTACTCGACTACTGGGACTATGATGAGATCATACTAGTGGGGCCGCAATAGTCGACGAGTACATCCTATAACTGTTCCTAGTCGAGGGTGTATCGAGACAGGGCATCGATACACCAGAGTAGACTAGCGTATACGCATCTTGACCCATATGATGGGCGATGGATGATCCCATATCCATCGGTGTTTGACATCAAGGATGGTGTACAGGTGCTCAGTAGGGACTGGGTACACTAGACGGACTCGCCGAGAACTCCCAGATGGTATTATACCTCACGTCAGATTGCAGTTCTCCGGTGACACTGGTACAGAGTAGTCTGTTGACCCGAGATCGTCATAGAGTCTTGTGTGATCCCCACTGTGCTTTGATTTCCATCATACCACGTCTAAGAGGGCGTGCAAAAAGGTGGCTTTTGGGTACAGTCCCGAATCACATGGAGGCAATGAGCGATAGGAGGGGATTCGTCTCTCCCGGTATAGGGAGTTGATGTTGTGCTGTGTTCGATTGGCTATAACTGGAAATCCCTGGCTAGGGTTGCTGAGATTTACTGGTAACTGTTATCAGTAGTTTCTCGAACTGTTATAGACCTTATATCGACACGACTTATCAAGCTAATGGGGTCTGACGTTTACCACCTCTAGGCGAGATATGCGACATATCAGACGACGAGACCGGACTGTACGGGAGTGTTACTGATTGGATTCACAGGAGAATGTACAGGCTTGCTTGTTGATCTTCTGAGCGCTCAATACCTGGGTGGCTGTTACGTTTAGCTGACCACTTGCAGTTTGTGGGTGTTTGATATGATCATCATCAACTGCCGGCGATATTGACGATTCTTTAGAGTCCTACACAGAGGTTTCTTGACTCAGGCAAAACGGAGTAGGAGCATATATGTGATATGTGCGGGATCGAGGATAATGCGGTATGTGATACCATATTGGATTCTCGCGATATGAGATATCGGCCGGGTATATGTGATATAGCCAGGTCATCGTATTAGTCGGTTATATGCGATATAGCCGGATTGTCGGATCAAGTGTTGATTCGATAATTTAATGTATAATAATATATATGATATATTAAATTACATTAACTAATATTAGCTCACTAAAAGATTCTTTTTCTCACTTGGATAATACATTGATATATATGCGATATATGTTAATTGTATTATTTTCTTTTGTTACAATAAATATTATATATGTGATATATAATATTGTAACATGATATGATAACTAATGCAATATGTTTAGTAGAGATTAAACAAGATTAGGGTTTGATTTGGGTTAATGCTTTCTAGATGTTTTTAGAAGGTTTTCTTTTGTTTTTGCAAAGATATTTTCAAATGACTCATGCTTTAACCCAACCCAAACCCTAACCCTAGTTAATTCTTTACATGGGTTTAGTTGACCATGGTTGCATTATTCATCATATTTACCATTTCATTATTCATCATAAAAGGATTCTAATTATTATTCATCTTCTTCTTCCTTCTTCTCTTCATGGAAAAAGCTTACTAGCTTTTTTCCAAGTGATGATAATGTGTGAGAAAAAGATTATAAAAGAGAGCAAAAATCCTATTTCATCATCCTCATCTATCCTTGCCCTTTAGATGAGAGTGTTCACTTCATTTAGTGAGTGTTAGCTTGTGTTAATGAAACTTCCAGGTAGATCATCTTTATTATCGAAGATCGGAAGCAAGCTTGCATCTTTCTCTTCGTGGAGCCTCTCGAGAGTCCGGAACACGATGATCGCAGCAAAGGGGCCTCAACACGGAGCTTAAGAAGTGAAGGACCGGATCTACAAAGGTTGTAATCCCTCTCACTTAGTGCTAAAGAGTTTAACATACTTTTTTTCGCATAAACTCTAGTTTAAAGATCCGGCTTTGGGTTGTTCGGCACGGCTAAATTTTAAATCGGGCATGGTTGATGCCTCGTAGACCCTTGTGCGCATGCCTAGCAACCCTACAGTGGTATCAGAGCCAAGCTAGAGTTTTAGGCGAAATCTGAGCGAAGTTTAAAGTCCGATCGAACCCGGAAACCCCGACACATACCCTTCTCTGGACATTTTCGAAAAATGTGATTTTTTATGAATTAAAAATGCTCAGAAAAACAAGCAGGAAAAACTAAGAATTACTGTGAAGTACGACCCGCTAACTCGCTAATTCGGCCGTGGAACCGCGGCCAAACCCTTGGTTTGGCCGAGGTTTCGCGGCCAAAATTTTGAATTAGTCCCTGAAACTTCATATATTTATTCTTAGGTCCTTTCTTGCCATTTTTTTCTGGGAATTTTTTAATTACACTCAAGTGTTGAGTTTTCTGGGTTGTATTGGGGACTCGTTGATTCGATCGGATAATTTAACTTCGTTTAGTTTGTCCGGATAATTTTTAGAAACTGTTAAAAAGTTCGAACGGATATCAGTAACTCACTTTTTCCCCTGCCGGAAAATTTCCAAGCGTTGGATTTTTCCGTAGTTTAAGAACGTTCTAAGTCGTGCAAGTAACGCGGTGGACCCTCTAGAAGACAACAAACCTTAACTCGATTATGTGACCGTCTTGAACTGCCTCTAAACCTTAGGGTTTGCGGCAGTACGGCGTGCCACATGTGAGGCGTTGGCTTGACCCTTCTACGGCTGGACCATTGGTACTGTGGCATGTGATGGATGCTTTTAAACTAATTTAGTGTTGAGAACTATTTGGGAAAACTTGGGTGTTTGATTATTCGATCGGAAAGTTTAACATTGTCTATTTATCTGGAATATGATACAATAATTGGAATCCACATGTAGTTATGAGATAACTAATTTGAATGTTATAAATCTAGCGGTTTAGTCTCAGATGATTGGTTGCCACGGGATTTTGATGCGATCAAAAGTCCGTCGCAATCACGTAGCGTACGCGGATACTCGCCGGGTAAACTTAATAGACAGCCATGCCCTATAGCCCCGACCAAGTGACTGTAGGAGAACCCCGTCGCCAAAAGCATCCGTTCGGGTGCTCGCGGCAGCGGTGTTTAGCCTTAGTGCACTTCGTCGACGGCATCCGGGGGTGCGGCCGTCTACTAAAGTTTGCGACGAGCATTCGATCAGGATGTCGGGAATCTTGTTGAATTGCCCGACTTGATATTGAAAAGATTTTTCGATAATGACTAAAATGCGGGGTTTATAATTGTTAGGCATGCGATGTCTAAGGAATTCATTTGGTTAGGCATGCGATATCTAAGGAGGTTGCGGATTCCAACTGTTGTAGTTTTACACTTTTTTTCTGTGACCGTAAGCGTAGTATGTGGTGTATCGCCGGCTTCGTTGCTATACATCAACGAAAATCGGGATACGCATACTTGCTTACGTTGATGATATGAGATATTATGTGTTGCTGTGATATGTTATATTGGATCGTCATGTTCTGAATAGCTAGGGATTTTATGTGAGATGAGAGTTTTTTCTTTTTCATTCATGTAAAATTCATTTGTATGTAATATTCTTTTATTGGGGCACTTCCGGGCTGAGGATGATGTCACCATTGTATATTATTTACTTTTCCGCATTAGGTAGACCCAAGGCTGGGAGCACAAGTAACCGGGTTCTAGGGTCCAGTGGGAGACCATCTCGAGGAGTCGAGACCGGGTCTCCTAACCCTAGAATTGGCAGTGTTGCTTGCCGCTCTCGTAGGGGTCTAGGGATGTGGGTTTGGCTATCCATCGCGACCGTGGAATCCGTGTTTTATACAGGCTCGTATTAAAACACGGACGTCCTAGTATATCCAATATTTCATATATGTTCTTCTGCTGCAATGTTCTGTGATGAGATCATATTACTGTCTGAGACGAATGTTTATATTATATATATGAGATATATGTTATATTGCAGATTTCGTTTCAAATGTGATGCTTGTGAAGCATAATAAAATGGGACTTCATTAATGAGATTAATGAAATAAAAGAAACCTATGATGTTGTAGAACTTTTTTAAAAACGGGTAGCTCTAGTTCTTGTTTTGCATAGCGGTGTTCCTTGTAGAATATCCAGCACCTTATTCGATAAGGAAAGAGCCGAGATCCCTTCACCGGGAGTGGCCTCTTTGGTGAAACTAGCAGATGCTACAAACTCGGTTTGTCTTTTGATTGCTTCCATAGTTCTTGCTTTGTACAGCGGTATTTGCGAAATATCCTGCACCTTATTCGATGAGAAAAGAGCCGACGATCCCTTCACCGGGAGTGACCTCTTTAGCAAAACTAGAAAAGCCTAAAAAACATTCCATTTAAAATCACTCGATTCTACAACGATATCAAGTTCATTACGCAAAGGGTTTTCTTAAAAACCTGTCGTAGCCCTCCGTCATTTCAGATAAGTATTTCATAGTATTCGTGCTACGTTTGTTGGCCTGCATCAAGGCGTAGTGTTCGGTAGCTATTTATGTTTATCTTTAAAAGCATATGATGCGATTGGATTAGGGTAGTCGTGAGACTTTGTTGGCCTGCGTCAAGGGTCGTGCGGGTGGGTTTAATTCAATCGGGAAATGACGGGTTGAACTTGACTAGCGGACTATGGTTTGTTGGCCTGCGTCAAGGTCATAGGACGTTAGGGGTAAAATATTATTGGGAATTTCAAGTATTGAAATTTGCAATGAGATTGCATACCTTCTATGAGATAGTTGGATCCCGATACCCGCTGCGAGTAAGAGTTACTCCTGGGAGAGTTTTACACATTACAATTAGCCGATCAAGTAGGTGTCTAGAAAGGTGTTAACGGGGTTACGCCCCTAGAAAAACGAGGTTTACTTTAATTAGGTTCGTGCGAAAGCACGGGGGACCTCCCTCAAAGTACCAACACTGGCCTGGCTGGAAGATTGGCGAACTTGTAGCGTGTAATTAATCCCGGCTAGTCTTTCCTTTTAGGGTTTGAAGGAAGATTTGACTAAAACAGTGGGAGACATCCTGATTAGATATATTAGATAACCAATCTAATCTTGCAAGAGCATACGCTGAGTGTTTTCTTCTCTCTCTCTAGAGGTAGCGACCATATCACGCCTTAATCAAGATAATAAAACGGATATATTGACCGAACCCGCTTGTTATACTGAGCTGGGGAACATTGGTTCCGCTCCAACTTATAATTGTTATAAGACAGAGCAGGAACTTTGGGGATTACTAGAATTCCCGTGCCGCCCAAACGAAGAGAGTGCATGTTGATGCATCTTCTTCGGGTGTGTTCATTATAGAGAACTGTTTCTTAGTATCCTTTACGTCCTGGGTATGAGATACCGAATCAGGATCCCGCATATGTAATCTGTTACATGGACTACAGAAAGGTAGAGAACTGAGAACGGGTGATAAGTTTCATGAGACAGAAAACGGTGCAAGTGTTGCAGCCAAGTCTGTTGGTCACTATCACCATGTATTACCAGAATACAATGATTCTGAACGAATGTTATTAGATACCGAACCTGATATACAATATCATATCAGTCTCTTAATTAGTAAAGAAAGGATATAATTTTGTATTGTTGGATAATGTTTTGAACATTTCCTATATCAAGAGTTTATCGGTTCAGGCACGTTATCTAAAAGCATTGACGTTCTAAATCAAACTACAGTTCTTAGTATACAGAACACACACAAGAGGAAGGGTTCAGAAATGAACGGATCCTTCTTGAGGCATTGTAGACTAGGTCATATCAATGCGACTCGACTAGCTAAGTTACATTTAGATGCATATTTAAATCTGTTTGAATTTATATCTTGTGAAACTTGCTGGTCATGTCACAAAGATTTGATGACCATAGCTCTGTTTATTGGAAACAGAGAAAGAGTTAGTGAACTCTTGGGATTGATACATGTTGATGTATGATGGTCCCCTGTCTACACATGCCAAGACCGGTTCTTTGTACTTCATTACATTCTCTGATGATCTCTCAAGATTCAGACATATGTTCCTGTTGAAACACAAGTCCGAAGCTTTTGAGATATTCACAGAATATAAGTTAGAAGTAGAGAACCAAAATGGGTATAAGTATTATGTCCTTTGATGAGATCAGGGAGGAGAACACTTGAGCACGGAATTCCTGGATTATTCTAAAGGAGAATGTGATTCTCTCTCAGCATTACTCCTCCGTATACACCATAGCACAATGGTATATCGGGGCGGAGCAATAGCACCTTATATGATATGGTGTGCTCTATGATGAGTACTACTGAGTTTCCTATTTCCTTTCGGGAGTTATGCACTTGAGAAGCTGCATACCTATTGAATGTGGATTCAATAGTTTCCAACGAATCTCAGCCTCTCCGCCGATCTAGTAGGGTTCCTCACCCACCTGAGAGACACTTAGGTTTCTCTATGACAGTGGGAGCGAGGATTACATAATGAGATGATGACCCAACTAGTTCCGAGCTGGCCATCAAGAGTAGGACACTGTAAGAATGGCTAGATACTTAGCGATCTGAGATGGAATCCTTATACACCAACAAAGTATGGACTTTGGTTGCTTTATCTGAAGGGTTAAATCCCCATCAGGAGCAAGTATATCTTGAGAAGATTACTTGGTGTACATGGAAAAGATGAGACTTTCAAAGCTATGCTTAAGTCCATCCAGATCCTACTTGCCACGGCTACATACCATGACTACGATATCTGGCGGTTGGGTGTCATGACTGCTTTTCTAAATGATGATTTAGAAGAGAACGTTTATAAGTACACAGCCAGAGGGCTTCGTAGACAGTGGGAGCAGCGAAAACGTGTGCAAGTTGCTTTATAGGATAAAGCATGCATCGCGGAGTTGGAACGTCTGTTTTGATGTGGTAGTCAAAGAGTTTGACTTCATCAAAATGGTAGATGAACCTTGTATATACAAAAAGGTAGTAGAGAGTATGGTGGTGATCCTCATAGAATACGTGGATGATATACTCTTGATAGGGAAGGAGTTTCCTATGCTACGCTCGGTCGATCTCCGCTTATCACAAGGATTCTCCATACAGGATCAAGATGATACCTCCTAAATCCTAGGTTTTATATCTATGAGATAGATCTAAATGGATGTTAGGATTCTCATTAGTTGTAGTGAGATGGTATCAATGGATCCTGGGGAGAATCACTGGAAAGGTTCCAAGGTGATAAGGAAGACTGAATGTCAGTCGCATGCATTGTCTTTACCCTCAGTGGAGGGACGGTATGTTGGAAGAGTTCCAAGCTAGATACCGTGACTTACTAAACGATTAAAGGCAAGATACATCGTTACCAAGGATGCTACCAAAGAGGCAGTGTGGATATATATAAGTTCATGAGATGAACTTCGTTCCTACCATTATGTGACAATGGAGTTGTGGCTTATGCCAAGGAACCCCTGTCCCATCAGAAATCCAGATATAATTCTTAGGCAGTATCACCTCATCATGGAGATTGTTGATTTCCAGGGAGATCGAGCTTAGGAGAGTAGACACAGAGGACAACAGCGCGGATCCACTCACAAAGGTCTTTTTCCCAGTAGAGACTTTTATAGGATGGTTGAGTATGAGATACTTCAACCACAGCTAATTGTTGGGTATGTGATACCACAACAGATAGCCCTAGTGCAAGTGGGAGATTGTTAGTTATATGTATGCCCTAGAGGCCATTACTGTACATACGATGTATATTGTAATGGATGCTTGGACATATATAGGGAGGACTTTCTTGTTCGACATGATAGTATGCTATCTGGTTGTACTTTATCTTAACATGTACTCTGATTGTCTCTATGTTATATGTTGATAAAGCCCTTAGGATATGTACTCGACTACTGGGACTATGATGAAATCATACTAGTGGGGCCGCGGTAGTCGACGAGTACATCCTATAACTGTTCCTAGTCGAGGGTGTATCGAGACAGGGCATCGATACACCAGAGTAGACTAGCGTATACGCATCTTGACCCATATGATGGGCGATGGATGATCCCATATCCATCGGTGTTTGACATCAAGTATGGTGTACGGGTGCTCAGTAGGGACTGGGTACACTGGACGGACTCACCGAGAACTCCCAGATGGTATTATACCTCACGTTAGATGGCAGTTCTCCGATGACACTGGTACAGAGTAGTCTGTTGACCCGAGATCGTCATAGAGTCTTGTGTGATTCCCACTGTGCTTTGATTTCCATCATACAACGTCTAAGAGGGCGTGCAAAAAGGTGGCTTTTGGGTACAGTCCCGAATCACATGGAGGTAATGAGCGATAGGAAGGGATTCGTCTCTCCCGGTATAAGGAGTTGATGTTGTGCTGTGTTCGATTGGCTATAACTGGAAATCCCTGGCCAGGGTTGTTGAGATTTACTGGTAAGTGTTATCAGTAGTTTCTCGAACTGTTATAGATCTCATATCGACACGACTTATCAAGCTAATGGGGTCTGACGTTTACCACCCCTAGGCGAGATATGCGACATATCAGACGACGAGACCGGACTGTACGGGAGTGTTACTGATTGGATTCACAGAAGAATGTACAGGCTTGCTTGTTGATCTTCTGAGCGCTCAATACCTGGGTGGCTGTTACGTTTAGCTGACCGCTTGCAGCTTGTGGGTGTTTGATATGATCATCACCTACTGCCGGCGTATTGACGATTCTTTAGAGTCCTACACAGTGGTTTCTTGACTCAGGAAAAACGGAGTAGGAGCACATATGTGATATGTGCGGGACCGAGGATAATGCGGTATGCGATACCGTATTGGATTCTCGCGATATGAGATATCGGCCGGGTATATGTGATATAGCCGGGTCATCGTATTAGTCGGTTATATGCGATATAGCCGGATTGTCGGATCAAGTGTTGATTCGATAATTTAATGTATAATAATATATATGATATATTAAATTACATTAACTAATATTAGCTCACTAAAAGATTCTTTTTCTCACTCGGGTAATACATTGATATATATGCGATATATGTTAATTGTATTATTTTCTTTTGTTACAATAAATATTATATATGTGATATATAATATTGTAACATGATATGATAACTAATGCAACATGTTTAGTAGAGATTAAACAAGATTAGGGTTTGATTTGGGTTAATTCTTTCTAGATGTTTCTAGAAGGTTTTCTTTTGTTTTTGCAAAGATATTTTCAAATGACTCATGCTTTAACCCAACCCAAACCCTAACCCTAGTTAATTCTCTACATGGGTTTAGATGGCCATGGTTGCATTATTTATCATATTTATTTTTTCATTATTCATCACAAAAGGATTCTAATTATTATTCATCTTCTTCTTCCTTCTTCTCTTCATGGAAAAAGCTTACTAGCTTTTTTCCAAGTGATGATAATGTGTGAGAAAAAGATTATAAAAGAGCGCAAAAATCTTACTTCATCATCCTCATCTATCCTTGCCTTTTAGATGAGAGTGTTCACTTCATTTAGTGAGTGTTAGCTTGTGTTAATGAAACTTCAAGGTAGATCATTTTTGTTATCGAAGATCGGAAGCAAGCTTGCATCTTTCTCTTCATGGAGCCTCTCGATAGTCCGGAACATGATGATCGCAGCGAAGGGACCTCAACACGGAGCTTAAGAAGTGAAGGACCGGATCTACAAAGGTTGTAATCCCTCTCACTTAGTGTTAAAGAGTTTAACATACTTGTTTTCGCATAAACTCTAGTTTAAAGATCCGGCTTTGGGTTGTTCGGCACGGCTAAATTTTAAATCGGGCATGGTTGATGCCTCATAGACCCTTGTGTGCGTGCCTAGCAACCCTACATCAGGAAAATATCACTATTGATCTTCCAGATGGTAGGAAGTTAACTCTCGTCATAGCCCGGGATAACCCACAAACTGCCATTACTGAAACGTGCCTTGAGTTATCCAGAGTCTGGTTTTAAGCATAAGCCGGACAACTCCATATACCTTAACATCATTAAGATATGAAACATTCTATATACAATATAGAAACAGAGGCACTGATTTAATTGGAACCAGATTCAAATCATGCAGTTGTCTCCAGTGCATGTTAACTAAATGGAAGGAAGCCGATCAACATTACTCAACTAGGATTTCATCCATATATGAGTAACCCGAAAGAGAAACAAGTTTCTCAAAACTATTACTATCAACTGAATACCAAACACAAGTATCTACATCTTCGATCATCTTGAAGAATCCTGATATTTGCATCACGTGGTTCTCTACTTTATTCTTGTACCTATAACTTCTCAAAACTTAGACCTTGTATTTCTACGAAACACTTGTCTAAAAACTAAAGAAGTCACAAGTAAACAGAATATAGTACGAGTACCAACCCCTTTGTCCTAATGGACACTGGACAACATACAATACCTTTTATAAGTCCTCTGAGTTGAATAACTCAAATCCTGTGCGTCGTAGGTTGAAAACTGTACTATAGTTAAGAAGAATTACACCGCTGTTTAATTCTCTTTACCTAACCATCAACTGATATAGGTAAATGTCATGGACATAATTTCAAAAGGTTATATCTCACTTTATAAATAAACGTACAGATATATCGATTTGAAATTGGTGCATAACAGCGGATATTCAAAACCAAATATTTGTCGTCAGGCAAAACCCCAGGTGATTTCCTCAAATATCACCAATTACAACGAATTTCGATATAATGAGAATTTAATCACCTAATTCCCAATAACTTACTCCCACTCATCATCTGTAAAACCATACAGATGTGAGAATCGGACCTGGTAAATACATACCCTGGAGTAAGGATCTAATTGGGAAAGAAGTTTTCAATTAACAACGCATAGTGAAACTGAAACATGAAAATGTTTCAAAAGGGTAGCCGGGTATTCCTAATAATGCCTCTTTCATTATCCATATTCCTGACTGTAACCGTATATTTCTTTGCCATCTCTCCAAATCCCTTTATTTGTCTTTACTCATTACCTTCTGTACACCACCCTTAGGCTAAATGGTTTTCTTCCTTCCCTACCATTCGGTACCAACCTATGGTTTGGAAGAAGACTATCCAATAAGCATAATGGGTGTACCCTCCTAATCTTAGGAGCACTCTCAACTTGAAAGAAGGTAAAGGTAAAAGACAACTGAATAATCTTTATTCTATTTCTCCTGAACCAGAATCGCTCCTCGAACTGGAACAAGTTCCTTCGAGTTCGTATGTAACTATACGATGGATTATCCAATAACTGTGGATCTTCGTAGTGATACGGGGTGTTCTGGAGAAATTCAAAGGTGAAATAGGAGTGGCGATGAAATACGTGGTTTGGTCGTGAATGATAGCAGTCGCAATTTACTTTGCCCTCTTTCTAATCTCCTTATTTGTCTTTACTTATTACCTTCTGTACACCACACTTAGGCTAATTGGTTTTCTTCCTTCCCCACCTTTCGGCACCTGCCTATGGTTTGGAAGAAGGCTATCCAATAAGCGCAATAGGTGTACCCTCTCCTAATCCTAAGAGCCCTCATAACCTGAGAGAATGTAAAAGGAAAAAACAACTGGATGGTCCTATTCAATTTCTCCAGAACCGGAAACCATCCTCGAATCTGAAACAAGTTTTTTCGAGTTCGTATGTAACTATACGATGGTCATATCCAATAAAAGGGGATCTTCGTAGTAATACAGAATGTTTCGGAGAAATGCAAAGGGCAATAGTAAGAGTGGCAATGAAGTATGCAACTCTGACAATCCAAATGTCAATATGTTTTAAGAGGGTTCGGTTAACTTGGTTACTGAGTTATAGTCTAGGGTCGGGCCATGGTCGTTGCCAAAGAGAGAGAGAGAGAAAAGAAACACTCATCGTGCACTTTACCCGAGATAAGAATGGTTAATCACTTTATCTAATCAGGATATCTCCTACTGTATCCTTAAATTCTCCTCCAAACCTGAAAGAAGAATTAGTCGAGATCATCTAAAATCACCCGAGGAGTAAACCAACTCATCAATGGGAATCGGGATCCAACTATCATCGCATGATAACCTGATGGAATCCATTCAAGTTATCACACTCCAGATGGTATGCACATGCCTGGCAAGTTTCCTGTATGTTTGAAACTCCCGATGTGATTTCTACCACATGCTCTTATGACCTTGACGAAGGCCAACATATCATAAGTCACATATCAAGTTCTACCCATCATTGTCCAGGTTAATTTAAACCCACCCGTACATACCTTTGACGAAGGCTAAAATAGTAGTATGACTGTCCCAAACTAATGCATCTATCTATGCAATAGAAAAGTAACAAATAGCTACCATACACTATGCCTTGACGAAGGCCAACATACATAGCATGAATACTAAGTGCTACCCGTCTGAAATGACGGAGGGTTACGAATGGTTTTTGGCGAAAAACCTTTAATGTAATGAACTTGATATCGTTGAAGGAACCGAATAGCTTTTTACAAATATATAGTGGCGAAAAACTTTGCTAAAGAGGTCAATCCCGGTGAAGGGATCTCGGCTCTTTCCTCGTGGAATGAGGTGCCGATGCAAAGCAAAAAGTAATCGACTATAGTGAAATTATTACCCTGATGCAAATCTCTGCCCAAGGGGTCACTCCCGATGAAGGGATCTCAGCCCTTGCCTCGTCGAATGAGGTGCTGGATATTCATAAACGAATACCGCTATGCAAAACAAAAGAAAACGTCCTGGTAATACCAACTTTTAAAATTGTTCCAACAATATCAAATAGGTCTGTTTTCTTTGCATTGATCTGAATCAACGCAATCCCATCAATTAATTACACCAGAAAAGAACGAAAATATGATGTACGTATATGCCATCCGCATTCGCTACTGGGTCCCATCATCACCCGTTAGGTTACATAACTAACGACGGAGCGGGGACTGGACTAGCGCGGGTGTAAAACATATACAACATCTACTAGTATATATATATAATATATAATAATCGCTCCAGGCATGATAAATGCAACATCACAGATAAGTAATAAATATCACAGAACAATATAGATAATCTGGGAGCCCCGGGTTTCCTTTGAGCCGCAAGTGAAACCCGACGTTCCCCTGATCGTGTGGATAGCCTGTGCAATGAAAACCTAGACCCCTACGAGCGCGGAAAGTTACCCACCAAAACCAGAAGCGAGGCATCCCCCTTCAGCAAAGTGAATGGGCCACCCAGCACTTCACGGAATCTGGTAACTTGAGCACCCCTCCTTGGGTCAACCTGAACCCCCTACGAGTGCGGCGAATAGCCTGCCAATTCTGGAGTGAGGCCCCTTCCTTTTCAACGCCATAAGATGCGGACCCATTGCCCTCCAGAACCCGGCTATCCGTGCACTCCACCGCGGGGTAATCCTAGTACAGAAAAGAAAATATGTATAATGGTGATATCGACCTCAACCCGGTCGTGCCCCAAACAAATAATATACAAACAGGCAGTGACGGCAGTCCACATGTCGGACGCTCGTCCTGCGATATCAAATGTACAAATAAATCCAAATTGTACTAACAGTGCATCCAAGCTATCCACCACGACGAATCCGCAACATCACAGCACAACACAAAACATCAACGTGAATGTCACGTTCGCAAACCCGTCTAAAATGACTATAGCAATTAGACAAGTTGTACCGCTCTAATGACATTCACGGTCGTAGATAGAAATGCATGTACTGAAAACATTAAACAGTGTTGAAATATCGACTTCGAAATAACCTCGAATAGCCCCAAACGACTAGATAAAACCATATCCAAACTGCGCTAAACAAGCAATACCACTGAACCAACATTCCAGAGTCAAAACCACAACCCAAATACGAAACCCAAATTCCTTTATAGGGCCGTCCAGCTCGGTTTTTTTGACAAAGTGCTCGGCCAAAAAAAGGTGAAAGTGATTCGGATTTGGGGTGCTGTCTAGTTGTCACTTAAGTAGTCTTCTGCAGTTGCTAAAATAATTTTTGAAGACACTTTAAAAAACGACAGAAACTGGAATGCATCAGGTATTGTTTGGGGTTGTTTCGGTTTTGATACTTTAACATTGTCTAAACAAACTAGTATACGGTTAATGGGTTGGCTCTGATACTATGTTAGGCTACGCCAGCGACCCGGCCATCAATCCGTGGCCAAATACGGAACAAAAACTTTTAAAATCCGGCGCTAACGGAACCCGATTACCGGATCAAACTATTAACCCTATACTAGTTAACTGTAAAAGGAGTTTAGAGAGGTTATACCGATCGATCCGTGTCCTTCGGTCTTCAACCTCTGTCTCAAGCTCCTCGCGGCTTCCTCGATCAAGTTCGGTCTACGGTCTCCCTCGTCGAAGACGATCCATGTCGAGAATTAGTAATACGGGCTCCTGCTTCAAAACCGAAGCAACTCGGGTATCCAGTTTGCTAGCCTAGATACCCAAGATGAAGTAGAGATTATGTGTGGTTACTTTGTCTCAAAACACACAATGATTCTCAACACATGAGATGGAATGGGTGGAGGTGAAGAAGTTACCAAGTGAGGAAAAATGTGAGCACATCAATTTTAGCCAAGACTTGAAAAGTGAAAGAAGTGGCTTTGCTTTTGAAGTGGCTGTGGCTTTTTAAGTGGCTGTTGAATTCTTGAGTAGGGTTGTGAAAATCTTTTTATTAAAAAGGCAACGCCGGAAGTTTTTTTCCAGCACAAAATTAAGCCACCAAAAATACCCCTCACCCAAAAAGGTAGCCACGAAATTCCTACACTAAACAGCAGCCACATCCTATGTTGTTTTCTTGAGTGGAGTTGTGTGGTTTTTTTATTTGCAACTAAAGAAAAATACAATCTCTACACCAAAAAACAACAGCCCATCCCTCACCATATCTCACCATATCCACATGCTACAAGTTAATGCACAAGGACAAAACTTCCACTCACATTTTCCACAATAAACATTAATCCAAATGTTTAAAGAAAGAAAAGGAAATGGAAACTTTAAAGTAAACTCGTAACAAATTACAAGAATACCCCTCATCCGTATATACATACCTGCATCCGTATTCCGACTGAATACGAATACAACGAGACGAAAATAATCCAACAATATAATGCTAGGATCCGGCTTAAACCAAAGTCCACTAGTATTATCCGTCCGATCATAATCCGTGCACAAGTACACGTATATGATCGAACCCTGCCATAAAACCATACGGCCTCTACAACATTTCGCCCAAACCAGGGAAACCCTCTTTGTGGGACTCTAAAGACTCGTCAATACGCTGGCAGTGGGTTTAACCACAAGCACGTCAGTAGCACTAGCTGTACGTAACGGCTACCCAGGTATTGAGCGAAAGGGAGGCCGACGAGCAAACTCATTCTGAAACCCTACTGAGCCTGATAGTGACAATATCCGTACAGTCTGGTCCGTTCGTCTATGAGTATCGCATATCGAGTCTAGGGGGGTGGATAAAGTCAGACCCCTAATAACGCGACATTTAGTGTCGGTATGAAGCCTATCACCAACTGAGAAACTACTGATCCGAATCAGTAATTCTTGTCTACCCCGGCTGAGGATTTCTGGTGATGGCCACCCGTGCACTCCGCGACATCAATCCCAATATACCGGGAGAGATGAATCCCCTGACGATCCGCTCACTGCCTCCATGTGGCTCGGGACTGTACCCAACTAAAACATGTTTGCACGACTCGTTTGAGCCGTGGTAGGGTAGTAATCAAAGCACAGTGGGAACTCATACGAGACAAATGACGATCTCAGGTCGATAGACTAACTTGTACATATGTCACTTGGGAACTGCTATCTGACAATAGGTATAATACCAGCAAGCATGTTCCCGGCGAGTCCGTCTGGTGTACTCATAACCCAATTAGCACCTGTATACATCTTAGGTGAACCAACTAACACCAATGGCTTGTGAAACCAGCCACCGCCCCTCATCGGGGTCTCGATCTGTATACACTAGTCTACTCTTGGAGTATCGATGCCCAATCTCGAAACTCTCACGACTGGGGACACTTTAAGGATGTGCTTATAGACCACCCAACTCTCACGTATATGATCACCATCATACTGCTGGTAGTCAAGCATGAATCCTATGGGCTCTATCAACATGTAATAGTGATATGTAATGTCACCTGAAACATGTACACAATGATAAAGACAAACCAGATAGTATACTATTATCTCGAGTAAGACTGTTCTACTGGTATAGGTCCTCCCTCAATCATTGCAATCACATGCTTGTGATCCAATAATTGACTTGAGGGCACAATAGCCACATATGGATATGTCCAAATAGTATCTGCCCCCAAATTCGGACTAGACGTCTCAACGTCTCAGTCCAGTCTTCGGTGGTAAACAGAGACTATATCCAACAAAAACCTATTTGTACGACTCCTTTAAGCCGTGGTAGGGTAGAAGTCTAAGTATAGTGGGAACACACATGAAACACTATGGCGATCTTAGGTCCTAAAGACTACCCTGTACTCATGTCACCAAAGAACTGCTACATGAATTGGTATATCACCAATTAGGAGTTCTTGGTGAGTCCGTCAGTGTAACTCATCCAATGAGCACCAGTATACAATCCTCAGTGTCAAACACCAATAGCTATGGGACCAGTTATCGCCCTCTAACAGGGTCAGGAAATATACATACTAGCCTAAACTGGAGTACCGATACCCAGTATCAATACTCCTACGATTAGGAACATTTAAGGATCTGCTTATCGACTACCCCGGCCCATTACTATGATCTCCATCATTGTCCTGGTAGTCAAACAAAATCCTAAGGGTTTTATCTCATGTCTAAAACGATACATGATAATGAATAAAACGCATCACATGAAAAATAAAGACAAACCAAATAGTATACTACCATCTCGAGTAAGATTATTCTCTCGTATAGGTTCTCTTTCAATTACAATAATTGCCTTAAGGGCGCTTATATCCAACATAATTTACTATAATATCTGGTTAGCTGCATACATAATGCAGGAAATTATACAGTTATGTAAGTTAGCTGCATATCTGTAGTTTTGTGCAATATGTATGTAGCTAACTTATATATCTGTATAATTTCATGCAATATGTATGCAGCCATATAGATATTACAGGAAACTATAAGATATTGCAGCCAAAAGGTTTTGACAGCTGGAGAGCCGGGGGTTGTTTTGACGAGATTCTTTTGGCCAGGGTGTTTTTGACATAGGGGAAAGTTGGCCAGGGGCTTTTCAACTATTTATCCTGCATCTGATGCTGCATACCAGAGCAGTCAAAGAAAAGTGTAGTTTAAGCTAAGCTTCTAATTACTACTGTTGAACCAGATAAGAGCACATGCATGTGCTACTGAACAAAGTTTAGATTGGGGATCTCTAGAGAAATTAAGATTGAGTTTTGCAAGCCTCTCCAAGGAAGCTAGGGGACAAATTAAGATGATAAAATGGAGCATTTCTTTTGGTCTCGTTTTCATACTTAGCTAGGTGTCTTGTTTGGGGTCAGGATAGGGACTATGGGACACTTGCTCACCGTAGAAGTCATCCTCTCTCATCTCTTTCTATACGACCCAAGCACATAGTAGATATTAAATTAGGCTACTCATGGTTCAAACAAATTAAGAATTACTCCAACTTTTGCATTAACAAAAAATGTTGATGTTCATGAACAAATAGTAAAGCTAATTTTCTGTTAACTTGGATATGGATGGTGATCTCAAGTAGCTCCATCCCCTCCTAATTCTCTTCATGGGTTCTGGAAGGGTGCCCTCATCTTGTCTCCTGGTCATCATAGGCAAAGTGAATAAAATTAGATTTTGGCTTTTGGCCAATGGTTAAATCGCAACTCAATCACCAGTTTATTCCTAGTTCTCTCCAATTTTACTTGGAATTCTCAGTCCCCTATTTCAGTTCATGAGGTGAGATTAGTACTTATTCACATGCCATATGCACGCGGAACGAAATAAGTTTGCTTTGCATTGAAAAATAAAAATTGGTTTAATTTTATAGCGGGGGACTTGTTTATCTTTTCTTAAAAGCTGTCTCGGAATACTCTCTCCTCTAAAAATTAAAGCCTTGTCATGGATTTATTACTCAGTGCTACATAAGGATGTTATAATTGCAAGAGTGTGGATTGGGGATCACAACCAAGCGTGTGTCATTTGCTATATATACCCTAAAACTGATATTCATTTACTTTTTGATTACATATATATATATATTGTCAGAGGTTATGCCATTGCTTTATTTACTACCGGTGCTTTTCATGAGACTATTGAGAGATTTTGTAAAGTCGAGCTTACTACTGCTTCATCATCCAACTCCTCCTTACGTTTCGTATATGTTTTGTTTTGCCAATTGTTGCGGCATTTAGGTGAAAATCAATGATAGAATCTATAATTCTAAGTCTAAGAACCATACCGACATTAACTATTCTATTCTACATTTGTTCATTCATCGGGCATGCTTGACGAAAAGGGAAGAAAATGTAGCAATTCAAATGGCGGCGCGGTCTTTCATCCTCAATTTGTTCCAGCCACAACTTGGCACTCCACACAACCCTAGTTTGTCAACAATACTGTCTAAATGTTTTTTGTTTCCATCGTGTTTTTTGAACCTTGTTCTGGGTTGTTCGGTCGTAATATTTTAGTGTGTTCCGTTTGGTATAGTGGGATGGGACAATGAGTACTTTGTTGCATGCTACAAGTAATGGTGATGACTATGGTCTCCTCCCCATTCCGTGTATTGTCAAAAAGTGCAACATTTATAAAAATGGGCCCTGATATTACTGTTGTTTTAAGAACCGCAAATTTTTGGAATAAACCATTTAAAAATAATATTATTAAAAATAAACCAATTTCAAAAGTTATTACAAAAGTAAGTCATTTTCTGCCACTCGACGGCAGGTAGGCGTCATGTCAGAGCTGGCGCTCGCGTGTAAATTTTTTTTAAGAAGCGCAGTTTGAAATTGTGCTCATTACAAATATGAGGGGCGCAGTTTCAAACTGTGCTGATTAAAAATGTAGCAAAAATATATAAATCTTTAATGGGCACATTTTCAAAATGTGCCAATTAATTTTATCAATCGGCGTACATTGATTTTCATTGGGCGCACATCTAAAGTGCGTCCAATACACCATTTTCATGGTTGGGAGTTTGTTTTGTTTTTGTTTTTTTGGCGCGGTT
Source organism: Agapanthus africanus (assembly GCA_030015575.1). Classification (NCBI taxonomy): domain Eukaryota; kingdom Viridiplantae; phylum Streptophyta; class Magnoliopsida; order Asparagales; family Amaryllidaceae; genus Agapanthus; species Agapanthus africanus. The sequence continues at coordinate 200,101,086 of CM057350.1, forward strand.
GCAATTGCGTCCAAAATAAACAAACTCATTTACGGGTTTGTGTCTTTTTATGACACGGTTTGCAAGTGCGCCCTAGAAAGAAAAACAATCATTCATGAGTATGTATTTTTCTGGGGTGCAGTTACCAACCGCGTCAAAAAAAAACACATACCCGTGAATGATTGTGTTCCTTATATGAAGAGTTCGATCTCTTCCTCTCTATCTCAAATCTGACTTTTTGTGTCGCGCTCTCTCACACTCTTTTAGATCTCATCATCATCTCTATCTTTTTCCTTCTTAGGTCTCAGTCTCGCTCTCTCTCAATGTCGAGATTTTCATCTGCAGGATTGTCATCAATCGATAAAATTAAGAGGTGCATCTCTTACACCGTCATGAAATCTGTATACACGAGAATAGACTACTCTACTTACGAAAGCATTCTCTATCGATTATGGGGGGTATGAACTGGCCGATGAAGATTGATCATGAAATCCTACGGTTCTTGCACTTAGCCGTATTAGATGCGCTCCCATCTCCTCCTGAAGAAGTAACCCATGACTATGATGGGAAAGCAAATCATCGTCTCCACTTCTTTCATTCTATGGGTCTTCTTTCTGGTCTCAATATTGAGTATTCCACAAGCTCTCTCTACCACATCTTTATGCATCGTTGGACTTTGAACCATCTCGAACTCACTCGAGATTCCGCGGTAAGTAATGAGGTCATTGATGCCATTACAGAACGGATCAATTCTGTTGCTGTGGAGCTCAGTACTGAAGAGGATTTATTTCTGAACTTTTAATGATAATTTATGGTGTTGTTATTATTCTTTCTATCTATTTTGTTTGAGACATTTGCGTGTATGTTGTGGATGTGTGTACTATATATGTGTAATATATTGTGTATGAACATGTGTTTGTGTGAGAGAGAATTAATATTTTAATTAAAAAGAATTACAGTGTTTTTTTTGTAAAGAATTAATGTTTGAAAAGACAGCACCTCCTTCGTAAATTTTAAATAAAATTCATATACAAGAATAGTAAAATAATAGGATCACAGATAGAGCTAGCTCAACACCTAAACGGTAGAGACTCAACGTCCAAATGGCAGAGACACAATTCACGTAATATATACGATGCCCAAACGGCAAAGACCAATAAGCTGAAAACAATAAACACTATAAAATAAACAAAGTTAAGCCAACTCCATACGAGTTCAACTACAACACAATACAACACAATACTTCATGCAATTTAATGAAGTCGTCACAACATCTCTGGTGTTCTCTTCTTCGCTGCAGGATATCGAGCCTGTGACGGTCCGGATTCGTCTGCGGCAGGTGGCTGAGGCGACTCTGGCTATGATGGTCTATATTCGTACTCATCAGGATGCTGAGACGGCTCTGCCTGTGCCCGTCTTAGTCTTGTTCGTGCATATGTGATAGGAATGGCTGGTGCGGACACGGGTGGTGCAGGCACGGCCAGTGGACGTGTGAATCTGTGTCTCGTCATCACACTCCTGATGAGGGACTGGATGTTCATAAAACAGCTCGCTAAGTCCCCAGTACCACTAATCCCCTCATCAGCTATATCCTCTAACGCGTAAATGTTTTGGACCTATATTGATAGTAAATAAGATAATGAATTTCTAAAAAATAAGACTATAGTTTTATAAGGGTTGATATAAATTTACCAAATCTCTATCTATTGGTCCTTGAGGTGTATATGAGATCGGTGGAGGGGCGTCTGTAATGACGAATCTGCGGGTAATCATCCAATACCAAGAAAGGTACTGGTCTATCGGTATACCCGGCTGTATCTCATCGACTATGTAATTTACTCGAATGTACCATCGACCCACCCAGATATGATACTCCACGTGCCAAGCATCTCCAGGTAGCGTTCCACCTTAACGCGTTGTCCGCTCCACCACGCCTGGTATGTGCTGCCTCAATTCGAACTGACGAAAGATACGGTCTGTTATGTGCATCTGAATAACATCGTTGCAGATGATCAGCGTCCGCGTGTTAGTTGTATGTATGCCGTAGAGGCCAGTATTGTACAGATGATGTATATTATATTGGATGCTTGGACATATATAGAGATGACTTTCTTGCTCGATATGATAGTATGCTATCTGGTTACTCTTTATCTTAACATGTACACTTGTCTCTTTAAACTGTCTTATAGTTACATGTTGATAAAGCCCTTAGGATGTGTACTTGACTACCTGGACTATGATGCAGATCATACTAGTGGGGACATGGTAGTCCATAAGTACATCCTTCAAGGTCCCTAGTGATGGGTGTATCGAGACGGGGCATCGATATACCAGAGTAGACTAGCGTATACGCTTCTCGACCCATGAGATGGGCGATGGATGATCCCATATCCATTGGTGTTTGACATCAGAGATGGTATACGGGTGCTCAGTAGAGACTGGGTACACTGGACGGACTCGCCGAGAACTCCCAGATGGTATTATACCTCACGTCAGATGGCAGTTCTCAGGTGACACTTGTACAGGTTAGTCTGTAGACCCGAGATCGTCATAGAGTCTTGTGTGATTCCCACTTTTTTTTGATCTCCACCTTACCACGTCCATGAGGGCGTGTAAAACGGTGGTCTTTGGGTACAGTCCCGAGTCACATGGAGGAAATGAGCGATAGGAGGGGTTTCGTCTCTCCCGGTATTGGGGGTTGATGTTGCGCTGTGCTCGATTGGCCGTAACAGAGATGTCCCTGGCCAGGGCTGATCAGAGATTTGCTGGTAAGTGTTACCAGTAGTTTCTCGACCCGTTATGAGCCTCATATCGGCACGACTTATCGGTTATTGGGGTTTGACGTATACCACCCCTAGACTTGATATGCGACATATCAGACGAACAGACCGGACTGTACGGTAAGTGTCACTGGTTGGATTCACACGAGTGTGAGCGGGCTAGCTCGTCGATCTTCTGATCGCTCAATACCCGGATGGCCGTTACGTTTAGCAGACCGCTTGCGGCTTGTGGGTGCTTGATATGATCATCATCTGCTACCGGCGTATTGACGAGTCTTTAGAGTCCTACACAGAGGTTTCCTGGCTCAAGCGAAACGAAATAGGAACGCATATGAGATATGTGCAGTATCGAGAATAATGCGTGTATGTGATACCGTATTCCATTCTCGCGATGAATATATCGATTGGTTATATTCGATATAACCTTGTTATCGAATCAATGATTCGATAAATCGATACATTGTATACTAGTCGGTTATGTGCGACATGACCGGATCATTGAATCAAGTGTTGATTTAATGATTTAATGTATAATTATATATTTGATATATTATTTTGCATTAACTAGTATTGGTTCACTTTAAATGGATTTTCTCACTTGATGTGCAAGTTGTATATGTGATATACTTTTGTGCACATCTTTGTATCATGTTTGATGATGCTTGCTTATTTGGTTAAGTGTAAAGAATTAAACCTAGGTTAAGAAAGTGATTAGGGTTTTAATTATCCATTCTTTTTCTTTATTCATTTTGGAAAAAGAATGGGATAAGAATACAAAATGGTTGCTTTCATTCTTGAACCTTTGTGAAGCTTCATGAAGCTTTGACCAAAGTGACCAATTTGTCTTCATGCTTAACCCTAACCACTCTTCTAACCTTGGTCAATTCTCTACACCGCCCTCATGACCAATTTGAATTCACAAATATTTTCTATTATGATAAGTATTCATTTCTTTTTCCTTTTAAAAACACTTATCATAATATTTCCTTCTTCTTGATCTTCTTCTTCAAGAAAGAAAGCTTGATGCCATCAATGGCAACTTGAGTTCTAAAGTGAGAAATCCAATTCTAAAGTGAACCCACCTCCTATTTCTTCACCCTCTACCTCTTGCCAAGTTGTTTTGGGTGTTTTCTTCACAAGTTTCACAAATTTGTGAAGTCGGAGCTTGAACTTGTGATGCCTCGACGTAGATCATCTTCGGCACGAAGCCGACGACCTAGTCCGCCCATTTCTCCGATCAAGCCGACGATTGAGTCCGAGATTCGAGATGGACAGCGAGAGGACGCCTACGTGGAGCTAAGGAAGTGGATAACCGGATCTACAAAGGTTGTAGCCTCTCTCCTTTAGTTAAGTTGTTAACTAGTTTAGTTTTTCGCCTAAACTTCTAGTCAACGATCCGTATTAGGGTTTCTCGGCACCCGTAAAATTTGAAATTGGCATGGTTGACGCCTTGTGAGACTTCATTAGCGTGCCTAGGAACCCTACAGTGGTATCAGAGCCTAGCTAGAGCCTTAGGCGAAGTCTAGACGACGTTTGAAACCCGAACGAACCCGAAACCCTAAAACCCAAGTGCTCTCTGGACTTTTTCTAAAATCTGGGGTTTTTCCAAATTAAAAATATGCAGAAAATTCAGCAGGACTTTCTAAGAATTATTGTGAAACACGATCACCCAATTCCTCCAAAGTGCGGCGGAACCGCGGCAGAAGCCTGGCTTCTGCGGCGGTTCCGCGGCCGTATGATGACGTCACCCACCCAATTTTGCACAGTAACTTCTTTTATTCAGTGCTGAGTTCTCTGGGAATTTTTAATATTTATTCAAGAGTTGAGTATTCTGGGTTGTATTGTGGACTCGGTATTTCGATCGGATTATCGAACTTTGTCTAAGTGCTTTCCGGATAATTTTTTGAATATGTTAAAAAGTCCGACCGGATATAAATACCCAACTTCTCCCCTGCCGTAAAATATCCAAGTGTTGGATTTTTGTGTGGTTTAAGGACGTTCTGAGTAGTGCAAGTAACGCGATGGTCCCTCTAGAAGACAACAAACCTTAACTCGATTATGTGACCGTCTTGAACTGCCCTTTGAACCTTCGGGTTTGGGGCAGTACGGCGTGCCACATGTGAGGCGTTGGCTTGACCCTTCTACGGCTGGACCGTTGGTACTGAGGCATGAAGTGAATGTCTTTGAACCTATTTCATGTGTTGGACGATTTCGGGAAAACTTGGGTGTTCGAATGTTCGATCGGAAAGTTTAATATTTTTTATTTATCCGGAATGGGATACAATAATTGGAATTCACAAACAGTTATGAGATAACTGAATGAATGATATAAATCTAGCGGTTTAGTTTCATTTGATATTGAAAAGAGTTTTCGATAATGAGACTAAAATGCGGGGTTTATAACTGTTAGGCATGTGATGTCTAAGTATTTCATTTTGATTAGGCATGCGATGTCTAAAGAGGTTGCGGATTCCAATTGTTGTAGTTTTACACTTTCTTTTCTGTGACCGTAAGTGTAATATGTGATATCGCCGGTTTCGTTGCTATATGTCAACGACAATTGGGATGCGCATATTTACTTACGTTGATGACATGTGATGTTATGTGTTGCTGGATATGTTATATTGGATTGTCGTGTTTGAATAGCCGGGGGTTTTTATGTGAGATGAGTGTTTTTCATTTTCATTCATGTAAAAACTTGTATGTAATATTCTTTTATTGGGGCACTTCCAGGTTGCGGAAGTCGTCACCTTTTGTATATTATTTACTTGTCTGCACTAGGAAAGACCCAAGGAGGGGAGCACAAGTAACCGGGTTCTAGGGTCCAGTGGGAGACCATCTCGAGGAGTCGAGTCCGGGTCTCCTAACCCTAGAATTGGTAGGGTTACTTGCCGCTCTCGTAGGGGTCTAGGGGTGTGGGATTGGCTATTCATCACGACCGTGGAATCCGTGTTTTATACTGGCTCGTATTGAAAACACGGACGTCCTAGTATATCCAATGTTTCATATGTTTCTTCTGCTGCGATATCTGTGATGTGATCATGTGATGTTCTGTGATAGATACTTTATATAGTATATATGATATATTATATAGATGTTACTTATGTTTTGCACCCGCACTAGCCCTGCCCTGCTCTGTCGTTAGTTACCTAACCTAACGGTGCACGAGGGGACATCGAGGCGAATGCGGATGGCATAAGTGTACGTCGTATTTATATGTGATGTTTAGGTATTTAAATGATGGGACTTCATTAATGTGATTAATGAAAGAAAAGAAACCTAAGATGTTGTAGAATCAAATTTTAAATAAAACAGGTAGCTACAGTTCTTGCTTTGCATAGCGGTATATATGATATACCCTGCACCTTATTCGATGAGGAAAGGACCGAGATCCCTTCACCGGGAGTGACTCCTTTAGCAATAACTGGCAGATGCTACATACTCGGTCTGCTTTTGATTGCTTCTATAGTTTCTGCTTTGCACAGAGATATATATGATATATCCCGCACCTCATTCGACGAGGAAAGGGCCGACGATCCCTTCACCGGGAGTGACCCCTTTAGCAAAACTAGAAAAGCCTCAAAATCACTCCATTTCAAAACTTCATTTGATTCTACAACGATATCAAGTTCATTACGCAATAGGTTTTCAGAAAAACCTGTCGTAGCCCTCCGTCATTTCAGATAAGTACTAGTTAGTATTCGTGCTACGTTTGTTGACTATGTTAAGGCGTAGTGTGCGGTAGCTAATTAGTGCTTATCTGTATAAGCATATGATGCGATTGGAGTAGGGTAGTTGTGCGACTTTGTTGACTATGTTAAGGGTCGTGCGGGTGGGTTTAATTCAATCGGGAAATGACGGGTTGAACTTGACTAGCACTTATGATTTGTTGACTATGTTAAGGTCATATAGCTGCTAGGGGCAAAATATTATCGGGAATTTCAAGTGTTGAAATCTGCAATGAGATTGCATACCTTCTATGAGATAGTTGGATCCCGATACCCACTGCGAGTAAGAGTTACTCCTGGGAGAGTTTTACACATTGCAATTAGCTGATCAAGTAGGTGTCTAGAAAGGTGTCAACGGGGTTATGCCTCTGGGAAAATGAGGTTTACATTAATTAGGTTTGTGCGAAAGCACGGGGGACCTCCCTCAAAGTACCGATACTGGCCTGGCTGAAAGATTGGCGAATTTGTAGTGTGTAATTAATCCCGGCTAGTCTTTCCTTTTAGGGTTTGAAGGAAGATTTGATAAAAACCAGTGGGAGCCATCCCGATTAGATAAGATAATAACCAATTTGATCTTGCACGAGCTTACGCTAAAGTATTTTCTTCTCTCTCTCTCCAGGTAGCGACCATTTCATCCCCTAATAAAGATAATAATATGGATGTATTGACCGATCCCGCATGTTATACTGTGCTGGGGAACGTTGGTTCCGTTCTTACCTATAAGAGTTATAGGACTGAACAGGATATAGGGGAATACCAGGATTCCCATGCCACCCGAATGAAGAAAGTACATGATGATGCATTTTCTTCGGGTGTGTTCGTTACAGAGAACTGTTTCTCCATTTCCTCTACGTCCTGAGTATTAGATACTGGGTCAGGATCCTATATATGTAATCAGTTACATGGGCTTAGGAAAGGTAGAGAACTTGGAGAAGGTGATAAAGACATTAGAGTTGGAAATGGTGCAATTGTTGCAGCTAAGACTGTCGGGGAATATCACCTTGTATTACCAACTGGTAATACATTGGTTCTGAACGAATGCTATTACATGCCGAACCTGATATGCAACATTATATCGGTTTCTTTGTTGAGTAAAGAGGGATATAATTTTGTATTACAGGATAATGTTATGAACATTTTCTGTAACCAAAAGTTGGTTGGATCAGGCACGTTGTATAATGGCATTTATGTTCTAAATCAATCAACAGTTCTGAGCATAACAAACACACACAAGAGGAAGAGTTCAGAACTGAACGAATCCTTCTTATGGCATTGTAGACTGGGTCACATCAATGCGACACGACTAGCTAAGTTGCATAAGGATGGATATTTAAATCCGTTTGAATTTTCATCTTATGTCACCTTCCAGTCATGTCTCAAAGGCAAGATGACCAAAACTCCGTTTACTGGACACGGAGAAAGAGTTACCGAACTCTTGGGACTGATACATAGTGATGTATACGGTCCCATGTCTACACATGCCAGGGATGGTTCTTCGTACTTCATTACATTCACTGACGATCTCTCTAGATTCGGATATGTGTTCCTGATGAAACACAAATCAGAAGCTTTTGAGAAATTTAGAGAATATAAACAAGAAGTCGAGAACCAAACCGGAAAAAGTATTAAAATCCTTCGATCTGATCGAGGAGGTGAATACTTGAGCAATGAATTCCTGGACTTCCTAAAAGAGAATGGGATTCTCTCTCAGCTGACTCCTCCATATACACCACAGCACAACGGTGTATCAGAACGGAGGAACCGCACCCTATTAGATATGGTGCGCTCTATGATGAGCACAGCTGAGTTACCTATTTCCTTCTGGGGATATGCGCTGGAGACAGCTGCATACCTATTGAATCAAGTTCCATCTAAATCTGTACCTACCACACCATATGAGATATGGAGTGGGAAGAGACCATATTTTAAACGAGTTAAGATATGGGGTTGTCCGTCCTATGTCAAAAGGCAAAATCCAGACAAACTCGAGGCACGGTCAGTTCTTTGCAAGTTTGTGGGATATCCTAAGAATTCACAAGGATATTTTTTCTACCATGCTGAAGAACAAAAGGTGTTTGTTTCTCAATATGCACCTTTTTAGAAAAGGAATTCCTTGAAAAAGAAATTAGTGGCAAAGTGGTAGAGCTGGAAGAAGTTTCAGATACACAAACCGTAACTAAAGATTTAGTGGAACCAAAAGATTCAGTAGCTCCCAATGAACCTCAGCCTCTCCGCCGATCTAGTAGGGTTCCTCGCCAACCTGAGAGATACTACGGTTTTCTCATGGATGGTGGGAGCGAGGATTGCATCATGGAGGATGATGACCCAACTAGCTTCGAGCAGGCCATCACGAGTAGAGACTCAGTGAAATGGCTGGATGCTATGCGGTCCGAGATGGAATCCATGTACACCAACAAAGTATGGACTTTGGATGTTGCTCCTGAAGGGGTAAAACCCATCGGGAGCAAGTGGATCTTTAAGAAAAAACTTGGTGTAGATGGGAAAGTGGAGACTTTCAAAGCTAGACTTGTAGCAAAGGGTTTTCGTCAAAGACCAGGTGTGGACTATGACGAAACCTTTTCTCCAGTGGCTATGCTTAAATCCATCCGGATCATGCTTGCCATCGCTGCATATCATGACTACGAAATCTGGCAAATGGATATTAAGACCGCCTTTCTAAATGGTGATTTAGAAGAGTGCGTGTACATGACTCAGCCAGAGGGCTTCGTAGACAGTGGGAGCAGCGGGAAGGTGTGCAAGCTGCTTAAATCTATTTATGGATTAAAGAAAGTATCTCGGAGTTGGAACATCTGCTTTGACGTCGTTATCAAAGAGTTTGATTTCGTCAAAAATCCAGATGAACCTTGTATCTACAAGAAGGTAGAAGAGAGTAAGGTAGTCTTCCTCGTATTGTACGTGGACGACATACTCTTGATAGGAAATGATATTCCTATGCTGCAATCGGTCAAGCTCTTTTTATCACAAAGATTCTCAATGAAAGATCTTGGTGATGCCTCCTGCATATTGGGAATAAGGATCTATTGAGATAGATCCAAACGGATATTGGGATTGTCCCAATCCAGGTACATTGACACCATACTAAAGAGGTTTAATATGGAAGAATACAAGCGTGGGAATTTACCCACGATTTCTGGAGTCACTCTCTCCAAAGAGATGTCTCCCAAGACTGATTTGGAGAGAGCTCGCATGCAAGGGATACCCTATGCTTCGGCTGTAGGCTCTATCATGTATGCGATGCTATGTACCAGACCCGATGTAGCATACTCACTAACTATAGTGAGCAGGTATCAAGCTGATCCTGGAGAGAGTCACTGGACAGCTGTGAAGAGCATTCTCAAGTACTTGCGAAGGACTAAAGAGATGCTCTTGGTGTATGGTAATGGCGAACTCCAAGTGGAGTCCTTTACCGATTCGAGCTTCCAGAGTGATAAGGACGACTCTAAGTCGCAGTCGGGATTTGTTTTTACCCTTTACGGAGGGGCGGTTAGCTGGAAGAGTTCCAAGCAGGAAACCGTGGCAGACTCGACGATGGAGGCTGAATATATCGCTGCCAACGATGCTGCCAAAGAGGCTGTCTGGATCAAGAAGTTCATTACTGAACTTGGAGTGGTTCCATCCATTGAGCATCCAATACCTTTGTATTGCGATAACAATGGAGCGGTGGCTTTGGCCAAGAAACCCAGGTCCCATCAGCGATCCAGGCATATTCTAAGGCGGTATCACCTGATCCGGGAGATAGTTGATCGCCGGGAGATCGAGGTCAGGAGAGTTGACACGAAGAACAACACGGCGGATCCACTCACGAAGGCCATTCCCCAGATACAGTTTGAGAGACTCTTCGGGATGCTCGGTATGCGATACTACAGCAGCTGGCCCTAGTGCAAGTGGGAGATTGTTAGTTGTATGTATGCCCTAGAGGCCAGTATTGTATAGATGATGTATATTATATTGGATGCTTGGACATATATAGAGATGACTTTCTTGCTCGATATGATAGTATGCTATCTGGTTACTCTTTATCTTAATATGTACACTTGTCTCTTTAAACTGTCTTATAGTTACATGTTGATAAAGCCCTTAGGATGTGTACTTGACTACCTGGACTATGATGCAGATCATACTAGTGGGAACATGGTAGTCCATAAGTACATCCTTCAAGGTCCCTAGTCGTGGGTGTATCGAGACGGGGCATCGATATACCAGAGTAGACTAGCGTATACGCTTCTCGACCCATGAGATGGGCGATGGATGATCCCATATCCATTGGTGTTTGACATCAGAGATGGTATACGGGTGCTCAGTGGAGACTGGGTACACTGGACGGACTCGCCGAGAACTCCCAGATGGTATTATACCTCATGTCAGATGGCAGTTCTCAGGTGACACTTGTACAGGTTAGTCTGTAGACCCGAGATCGTCATAGAGTCTTGTGTGATTCCCACTGTGCTTTGATCTCCACCTTACCACGTCCACGAGGGCATGCAAAACGGTGGTCTTTGGGTACAGTCCCGAGTCACATGGAGGTAATGAGCGATAGGAGGGGTTTCGTCTCTCCCGGTATTGGGGGTTGATGTTGTGCTGTGCTCGATTGGCCGTAACAGGGAAGTCCCTGGCCAGGGCTGATCAGAGATTTGCTGGTAAGTGTTACCAGTAGTTTCTCGACCCATTATGAGCCTCATATCGGCACGACTTATCGGTTATTGGGGTCTGACGTATACCACCCCTAGACTTGATATGCGACATATCAGACGAACAGACCGGACTGTACGGTAAGTGTCACTGGTTGGATTCACAGGAGTGTGAGCGGGCTAGCTCGTCGATCTTCTGATCGCTCATTATCCGGATGGCCGTTACGTTTAGCAGACCGCTTGCGGCTTGTGGGTGCTTGATATGATCATCATCTGCTACCGGCGTATTGACGAGTCTTTAGAGTCCTACACAGAGGTTTCCTGGCTCAAGCGAATCGAAATAGGAGCGCATATGAGATATGTGCAGGATCGAGAATAATGCGTTTATGTGATACCGTATTCCATTCTCGCGATGAATATATCGATTGGTTATATTCGATATAACCTAGTTATCGAATCATTGATTCGATAAATCGATATATTGTATACTAGTCGGTTATGTGCGACATGACCGGATCATTGAATCAAGTGTTGATTTAATGATTTAATGTATAATTATATATTTGATATATTATTTTGCATTAACTAGTATTGGTTCACTTTAAATGGATTTTCTCACTTGATGTGCAAGTTGTATATGTGATATACTTTTGTGCACATCTTTGTATCATGTTTGATGATGCTTGCTTATTTGGTTAAGTGTAAAGAATTAAACCTAGGTTAAGAAAGTGATTAGGGTTTTAATTATCCATTCTTTTTCTTTATTCATTTTGGAAAAAGAATGGGATAAGAATACAAAATGGTTGCTTTCATTCTTGAACCTTTGTGAAGCTTCATGAAGCTTTGACCAAAGTGACCAATTTGTCTTCATGCTTAACCCTAACCACTCTTCTAACCTTGGTCAATTCTCTACACCTAACCATGGTTCCTATTATGATAAGTATTCATTTCTTTTTCCTTTTAAAAACACTTATCATAATATTTCCTTCTTCTTGATCTTCTTCTTCAAGAAAGAAAGCTTGATGCCATCAATGGCAACTTGAGTTCTACAGTGATAAATCCAATTCTAAAGTGAACCCACCTCCTATTTATTCACCCTCTACCTCTTGCCAAGTTGTTTTGGGTGTTTTCTTCACAAGTTTCACAAATTTGTGAAGTCGGAGCTTGAACTTGTGATGCCTCGACGTAGATCATCTTCGGCACGAAGCCGACGACCTAGTCCGCCCATTTCTCCGATCAAGCCGACGATTGAGTCCGGGATTCGAGATGGACAGCGAGAGGACGCCTACGTGGAGCTAAGGATGTGGAGAACCGGATCTACAAAGGTTGTAGCCTCTCTCCTTTAGTTAAGTTGTTAACTAGTTTAGTTTTTCGCCTAAACTTCTAGTCAACGATCCGTATTAGGGTTTCTCGGCACCCGTAAAATTTGAAATTGGCATTGTTGATGACTTGTAAGACTTCATTAGCGTGCCTAGGAACCCTACACCGCGCACATCAAAAGCCGGCACCTGCCAAGCATAATGGATGCAGTGTTCCCAATAGGTACGGTGTCCACGTAACAGATGACTACTCCATGACGTCGAACTAGTTGCGGTAGAAGCTGATGTTGCGATCCGGTATCACATCCCATAACCTGGCCATATTCCACCTACATAGAGATTACACATAAGTTAATATTCCAAAAAAACTTAAAATTTAAAATATGCGCATAGGTTCAATTACTTATTGGCAACCATATAGCCTATAGCCATCTAAAGTGAAATGGGTCGTAATGGTCGAGGGACCAATAAAGAGATATGTCCATAAGCATATCTGAAATAAAATATGATTTGCATTGATTATCAATTTAATTATGCAAAATTAGTAGATTGTGGTTTTAAGTATTTTATACCTGAAGAAGTGTCAAACAGTCCCCAAAACTCTTTTGCTCCATCAATGCAGCCATCCTCAGCTCGTTGTAGAGGAATGACATAACTGCACTCCCTTACGATAAAGTGGCACATTGGTCGAGATCAGCTAAAAGCCCATCTAGGCAAGACTAACTCTGCTCTTACACTTATCCGGGAAAAAGCGAACCCTTATCTGATGTAAAATATAGGCGCATGTGTGCTGCTCGATCGCCGCAGGAGTAGCATCTATGGTAGGCTCAGTACTAAACGCCTCCCGTAGCCAACTCAAGTTAATGCTACCGCCTCTCCTCTTCCCAACAAGCGGACACAAATCTGACTAACTGTAGCTGTACTCTACAGCAACCACATGTCCGTCTATAGGCAAACCAAGAAGCACAGTGATGTCCTGTAGGGTGATAGTCCTCTCACCAACTCTAAAATAAAATGTGGAGCTCTCTGGTCTCCATTTATCTACCAAAGTCGTAATCAAGACTCTATCCAGACGTATATACTCTAATCTGAAGGGAAGTTTTATCACTCTAGTAATAATTTAGAAGCACGTAGTAATGGTTTTCAAAAAATATAGAGAGTAAAATCTAACCCTGGCAATGATTCAATCTAAAGATTAGAACTTGCAACAAAAAGAAAGCTAACTGAGGTAAAAAGATCGAAGTTACAACTTTTGTAGCGCATTCTCCTTCTCACCCTTGAACTCCGAGTAGGCTCCTTGAATCCTTGATCGAGCTTGAAGATGATCTCCTTGACCTAAGATGATCCATATTGAGATTACACCAACACAAGCTATCACTTCACAAACTAAAGTGTTAGTGAAGCAACTATCTAAACTAATTTGCTAAAAAAGTTTAGATAGATGATGTAGGAATTTTTGGCTCTCTATTTTCTTCTCTTTTCTTTTCTTTTCTTTCTCTTAAGAAAAATGAACTCAAGAAAGGGAATGAAGAATATAAGTGATGAGAGAATGACTTGGAATTGTGATGAGAATGCAAGAGATTTAGCCATGGTTATCTATAAAGATAAAACAAGAATGACTCACCAATTTCCACACTCATCTATAAAATGACTTATTCTTTTATTTTTAAAATATAAATGATAAATCTCTTTATTCTTATCTTGATTCCAATGTGATTTTCATACACCCATCTCCTTTGTATCATCAACCATGACACAAAAATATATTTATATCATATATATATAGAGAGAGAGAGAGAAAGAAGAAATAATAAAGAGAGCATGATATTAATATATATATATATATATCAATATATAAATATATTTAATTATTAAATCAACAATTGATTTAATATTCCGATTATATCATATATAATCCGGCTAATATCAATAAATGCCTTGTTCCCGCCAAAAAATTTGGCCAAGAGCTTGCTGATTCCTTACAAAAATATAGGGAAGCCCCTATGTAGTTAAACACGTGTACACCCACATGCAAAGCATGCGAGTGCCGTTTCAGGTAGGATCAAATCCTATATTGGTTCCTACGTATTAAAAACGTGAGCGCTAGTACAGTCTCTTGGCAGTGCGCGTCACGTGATATCCACATGAACGCACATGCTAGCATCTTAGCAGCGCCTCACGTGTTAAACACGTGAGCATCTTGTTAGTTATATGTATGCCCTAGAGGCCATTACTGTACATGGGATGTATATTGTAGTGGATGCTTAGACATATATAGGGAGGACTTTCTTGCTCGATATGATAGTATGCTATCTGGTTGCTCTTTGTCTTAACATGTTGACTTGTATAAGTGATGCTGTCTTGCTCTCATATGTTGATAAAGCCCTTAGGATGTGTACATGACTACCAGGACTATTATGGAGATCATACTAGTAGGGCCAAGGGTAATCCACAAGTACACCCTATAATTGTTCCTAGTCGAGAGAGTATCGATACAGGGCATCGATACTTCAGAATAGACCAGCATATGCGCTTCTTGACCAATATGGTGGGCGATGGATGATCCCACATCCATTGGTGTTTGAAATCAGAGAAGGTATACGGTTGCTCAGTGGAGACTGGGTACACTGAACGGACTCGCCGAGAACTCCTAGATGGTATTATACCTATCGTCAGATAGCAGTTCTCTGGTGACACTGGTACAGGTTAGTCTGTCGACCCGAGATCGTCATAGAGTCTTGTGTGATTCCCACTGTGCTTTGATTTCCACCATACCACGGTCAAGATATCGTGCACAAAAGTGGTTTTTGGGTACAGTCCCGAGTCACACGGAGGCAATGAGCAATAGGAGGGGATTCATCTCTCCCGGTATTGGGAGTTGATGTTGCGCTATGCTTGATTAGCCATAACAGGAAATCCCTGGCCAGGGTTGCTGAGATTTACTGGTAAGTGTTATTAGTAGTTTCTCGAACAGTTATGGACCTTGCATCGGCATGAGTTATCAGGCTATTGGGGTCTGACGATTACCACCCCTAGGTTGTGATATGCGATATATCTGACGAAGAGATCGGACTGTACGGTAGTGCTACTGATTGGACTCGCAGGAGTATGAGCAGGCTTGCTTGTTGATCTTCTGCTCGCTCAATACCCGGGTGGCTGTTAAGTTTAGCAGACCGCTTGCGGCTTGTGGGTGTTTGATATGATCATCACCTACTGCCGGCATATTGACGAGTCTTTAGAATCCTACACAGAGGTTTCCCGGTTTATGCGAAACGAAGTAGGAGCACATATGTGATATGTGCGGGACCGAGATTAATGTGCTTATGTGATACCGCATTCTATTCTCACGATATATGATATCGGTCGGTTATATGAGATATAGCCAGGTTATCGGATCAAGTGTTGATTCGATAAGTTGTTACATTTGATATTAGTCGGTTGTATGTGATATAGCCAGATTATTAAATCAAGTGTTGATTTGATAATTTAATGTATAATTATATATGTGATATATTAATTTATATTAACTAATATTAGCTCACTTAAACATTTCTTTTTCTCACTGGTGTACACTTAGTATATATGTGATATATATTAATGTACATTATTTTGTGTTATGCTAGATGCCACATGCTATATGGGTGTATGAGACTCACACCATGGTTGAAATAATGAAGGGTTTATATTTATCTATGTTAATCAAAATTAATAGTAATTAGTCACATGGTTGAAACTTGTAGAAGCTTGTAGAACCATTGACCAAGTCCACTAATTTTGTTTTACTTGTAAATATTTTTTAACCTAACCATTATTGTTAGCCATGGTTTAATCTCTACATGGGTTAGTATATGACACTAACTCACCCATGGTTGCTATTCTCACCTCATATGAGATCATTCTCTCATCTTGATTCATCATCTTCTTCTTTATTGATAAAGCTTGCTAGTTTTTCTCAAGGTAAGAAAATATTGTGAGAAAAACAAATCTAAAGTGAGCCTATTTCCTACTTCATCATCCTCTACTATTAGCCATTTAGTTTAAGGTGTTTGCTTCACTAAACCCTAATTTAGTGAACAGGTAGCATGAGCTTGAGTTTTCTCGATGTAGATCATCTTCGGCCTCGAAGACATCGAGCAAGCTTGTTCGTTTCTTCATGTGAACCGTTACTAGAGTTCGGGTGTTCACTAGTTGGAGCGAAGAGACTACTACACGGAGCTTTAGAAGTGAAGGACCGGTCTACAAAGGTTGTATTCCTCATTCACTTAGATGTAAAGTTGTTTGTATGATGTATTGTTTAAATTTCTAGTTAAGATTCTAGGGTTAGGATTCTTTAGAATGACAAAAATTTGAAAACAGCATGGACGATGCCTCCCGAAACCCTGCTGCTGCGCTAAGTAACCCTACAGTGGTATCAGAGCCAAGTTAGATATTTAAATGATGTTTGTTAGATTAAGAAACCGAAACAACTCCGAAACTTGAAACACGAAAATCTAGTTTCTGTCGAATTTTAAATGGCCTCTAAAATTTTTTTTAGCAACTGCAGAATGTTGTATGTGATTTATCATGAACACTGTGAAAACTTGAAGTCATTTGGCATGTTTTTTGCCGAGCACATCACCAGGAAAACCGAGGAGGCCGGCCCACTCAAGGTATTTTGGGTTCAAATTTTCATGGTGTTCCAGTCTCTAGGTTTTGGTGTTTCAGGTATTGCTAGTTTTTGGTAAATTTGCATGTGATGTTAACTTTTTGCAAAAGCAATTCAGAGTATTTCGTAATCGTAATTATAACATCTTTTTGGGTTATTTAGACGACGTTAAAAGTTCGAACGGATATCAATAACTCATATTTTCCCTCGCTGGAAATTTTCCAAAAGTTAGATTTTTTTCAAATTTAAAATCTTCAGAAAATCATGCAAGCGATTCTGTGGATCCTCTAGAAGAACGATACCCAAACTCGACTTTTGGATCGCGGAACCGTGGTCATACCCTAGGGTTTGCAGTGGTTCCGTGGCGACATGAGTGAGGCATGGGTCGGCCCTTCTACGGATGGTTCATAGGAGTAGAGGCATGTTCTGGGTACTTTTTGAACTCCGCTCAACTGTTGAGCTCTTTGGGAAAGTTTGGGTGTTTGATTATTCGATCAAAAAGTTTAACATAGTCTAACTATCTATGATTGTGATACAATATTTGGAATCCACAAATTTAGTTATGAGATAACTAGTTTGAATTTTATAAATCTAGCAGTTTAGTCTCATTTGATCGGTTGCCACGGAATTTTGATGTCGATCAAAAGTCTGTCGCAATTACATAGTGTACGCGGATACTCGCGGGCTAACCTTCCTAGATAGCCATGCCCAATAGCCCTGACCAAGTGACTGTAGGAGAGCCCCGTTGCCAAAAGCATCCGTTCGGGTGCTCGCGGCCGCGGTGTTCCGCCTTAGTGCACTTCGTCGACGGCATCGGGGGTGCGGCCGTCTACTAAAGTTTCCGATGAGCATTCGATCAGATTATCGAGAATCTTGTTGAATTACCCGACAGGTTATTGGAAAGTTTTTTCAATATCGAGAATAAAATGCGGGGTTTATAATTGTTAAGCATGTGATGTCTAAGGAATTCATTTGGTTGGGCATGAAATCCAAAGTATGTGATATTTTGGGTTTATGATGTCTAAGGTGGTTGCGGATTCCGATTGTTGTAGTTTTTCACTTTTTTTTTCTGCGACCGTAAGTGTAATGTGTGGTGTATCGCCGGTTTTGTTGCTATATGTCAACGACAATTGGGATACGCATATTTACTTACGTTGATGACATGTGACGTTATGTGTTGCCGTGATATGTTATATTGGATCGTCGTATTTTGAATAGCCGGGTTTTTTTATATGTGAGATGAGAGTTTTTCATTTTCATTCATGTAAAAACTTGTATGTAATATTCTTTTATTGGGGCACTTCCGGGTTGAGAATGATATCACCATTGATGTCTATTATTTACTTTTCCGCATTAGGATAGACCTAAGGAGGAGAGCACAAGTAACCGGGTTCTAGGGTCCAGTGGAAGACCATCTTGAGGAGTCGAGACCGGGCCTCCTAACTCTAGAATTGGTAGGGTTTATTGCCGCTCTCGTAGGGATCTAGGGATGTGGGTTTGGCTATTCATCGCGATCGTGGAATCCGTGTTTTATACTGGCTTAACTTAAAACACGAAATTCCTAATATATCCAATATTTCATATGTGCTCTTCTGCTGCTGATATTTTGTGATGTGATCACTTGATATATTGAGACGATTGCTTATATTATATATATGAGATATAATAAATATTGATGCTTTCATTTCTTATGTAATGCTTAGGAAGAATAATTGATGGGACTTCATTAATGAGATTAATGAAATAAAAGAAACCTAAAAATGTTGTAGAAACTTGTTTAAAAACTGGTAGCTCTAGTTCTTGCTTTGCATAGCGGTATTCCTTATAGAATATACAACACCTTATTCGATAAGGAAAGAGCCGAGATCCCTTCACCGGGAGTGATCTCTTTAGCGAAACTGGCAGATGCTACAACCCACTCGGTTTGTCTTTTGATTGCTTCTATAGTTTTTGCTTTGCATAGTGGTATTTGTGAAATATCCTGCACCTCATTCAATGAGGAAAGAGCCAAGATCCCTTCACCGGGAGTGACCTCTTTAGAAAAACTAGTAAAATCCTCAAAAACACTCCTTTTCAAAATTACTCGATTCTACAACGATATCAAGTTCATTACGCAAAAGGCTTTCTTAAAAACCTGACGGAGCCCTCCGTTATTTCAGATAAGTACTACTTAGTATTTGTACTGCGGTAGTTTGGCCTGCGTCAAGGCGTAGTGTACGGTAGCTAACTAGTGCTTATCTACCAGCATACGAAGCGATTGTATTAGGGTATTCGTACGACGTTGTTTGGCCTCCGTCAAGGGTCGTACAGGTGGGTTTAATTCAATCATGAAATGTACGGGTTGAACTTGACTAGCGCCTTTTTGGTAGTTTGGCATGCGTCAAGGTCATAGGACGCTAGGGGTAAAACCATTATCGGGAATTTCAAGTGTTGAAATTTGCAATGAGATTTCATACCTTCTATGAGATAGTTGGATCCCGATACCCACTGCGAGTAAGAGTTACTCCTGGGAGAGTTTTACACATTACAATTAGCCGATCAAGTATGTGTCTAGAAGGGTGTTAACGGGGTTACGCCCCTGGGAAAACGAGGTTTATTTTAATTAGGTCCGTACGAAAGCACGGGGAACCTCCCTCAAAGTACCAACACTGGCCTTGCCGAAAGATTGGCGAACTTGTAGGCTGTAATTAATCCCGGCTAGTCTTACCTTTTAGGATTTGAAGGAAGATTTGACCAAAAAAGTAGGAGCCATCTTGATTAGATAAAATAATAACCAATCTAATTTTGTAAGAGCGCACCCAGAGTGTTTTCTTCTCTCTCTCTCCCTCTCCTGGTAGCGACCATATCACACCTTAATCAAGATAATAATATGGATGCATTAACCAAACCTCTTATTATACTGAGCTAGGGAACGTTGGTTCCGTTCGTTCTTATAATTGTTATAAGTCTGAGCAGAAAATAGGGGAATAACCGGATTCCCATGCCATCTAATTGAAGAAAGTGCATATTGATGCATCTTCTTCGGGTGTGTTCATTACCAAGAACTGTTTCTCAGTATCCTCTGCGTCCTAGATATGAGATACCGGATCAGGATCCTATATATGTAATATGTTATATGGGCTACAGACAGGTAGAGAACTGAGATAGGGTGATATATCTCTAAGTGTTAGAGAATGGTGCAAGTATTGCAGCCAAACTAGTTGGCAAATATCATCTTGTATCAATACATTGATTCTGAACGAATGTTATTGCATACCGAACCTGATATACAACATTACATCGGTTTCTTTAATGAGTTAAAGAAGTATATAATTCTGTATTGGAGGATAATGTTGTGAACATTTTCCTGAATCAAGAGTTAATTGGATCAGACACGTTATGAAATGGCATATACGTTCTAAATCAAACTACAGTTCAAAGTATCTAGAACACACACAAGATGAGTAGTTCAGAAATGAACGAATCCTTCTTGTGGTATTGTAGACTAGGTCATATCAATGCGACACGACCAACTAAGTTACATAAGGATAAATATAAGAATCTGTTCGAATTTTCATCATATGATACTTGCCAGTCTTTTCTCAAAGGTAAAATGACCAATACTCCGTTTACTGGAAATGGAGGAAGAGTTGCTGAACTCTTGGGACGGATACATGATGATGTATACGGTCATATGTCTACATAATGCCAGGATTGGTTCTTTGTACTTCATTACATTCATCGACGATCTCTCAAGATTCGGACATATGTTCCTGTTGAAACACACCTCTGAAGCTTTTGATAAATTCAAGGAATTTAAGCTTGAAGTTGAGAACCAGACGGGTAGAAGTATTAAAGTCCTTCGATGTGATCGAGGAGGAGAATACTTGCGCATGGAATTCCTGGTGTTTCTAAAAGGGGAATATGATTCTCTCTCAGCTTACTCCTTCGTATACACCACAGCACAACGATGTATCGGGACGAAGGTATCGCACCCTATGAGATATGGCGCGCTCTATGATGAGTATTGCCGAGTTACCTGTTTCCTTTTGGAATTATGCACTTTAGAAGCTGCATACCTATTGATTGGGGTTCCATCCAAATCACTGCCTACCACTACATATGAGATATGGTATAGGAAGAGACCATGTCTTAAACGAGTTAAGATATGGGGTTGTCTGGCCTATGTTGAAAAGAAAAATACGGAAAAACTCGAGGCAAGTTCGGTTCTGTATAAGTTTGTAGGATATCCTAAACATTTGCGAGGGTATATCTTCTACCACTCTGAGGAGCAAAAGGTGTTTTGTTTCTAGCATGCTACCTTTTTAGAAAAGGAATTTCTCGTGAAGAAATTGTAGTCATGAGGTAGAACTGGAAGGTGTTCCAACTAGACAAACTAACAACTGATGATTTGGTGAAACCAAAGAATTCAATAGTCTCCAACGAACCTCAGTCTCTCCGCGAATCTGGTAGGGTTCCTCATCCACTTGAGAGATACTACGGTCTTCTCGGTGACAGTGGGAGCGAGGATTGCATCATGGTAGATGATGGCCCAACTAGGTTCAGGCAGGTCATCACGAGTGGAGACTCTGTGTAAAGGCTGGATGCTATGCAATCGAAGATGGAATCCATGTACACCAACAAAGTATGAATTTGCATGTTGCACCTAAAGGGGTAAAACCCATTGGGAGCAAATGGATCTTGAGAAGATTCTTAGTGTAAATGGAAAAGTTGAGACTTTCAAAGCTATGCTTAAATCCATCAGGATTAGAGCAAGCATCGTGAAGTTGGAACATCTGTTTTAATGTGGCAGTCAAAGAGTTTGACTTCATCAAAAAGGTAGATGAACCTTGTATATACAAGAAGGTTGTAGAGAGTAAGGTTGTCTTCCACGTATTGTACATAGATGACATACTCTTGATAGGAAATGGTTTCCTACGCTACACTCGGTCAAGCTCCTCTTATCACGAGGATTCTCCATGAAGATTTGGATGATACCTACTATATCTTGTGGATGATGATCTATGGTGATAGATCTAAGTGGATGTTGGGAGTGTCCCAAATCCAGGTACATTAACACCATACTAAAAGGGTTTTAGTATGGAAAATTCTAAGCGTGGTGGTTCGCCCACTTACTTATGGATCACTCTCTCCAAAAGATGTCTCACAAGACTTATTTGGAGAGAGCTCGCGTGCAAGGGATACCTTATGCTTCGGCAGTAGGATCTATCATGTGTGCGATGTTATGTACCAGACCAGATGTAGCTGATTCACTAGGTGTAGTGATAAGGAATCAATCGGATCTTGGAAGAATCACTGGACAGCTATGGAGGACATTTTTAAGTACTTGAGAAGCACTAAATGAATGTTCTTGGTTCGAGCTTCCAGAGTGATAAGGTCAATTGAAAGTCAGTCACAGGCATTGTCTTTACCCTCAGTGGAGGGACGGTATGTTGGAAGCGTTCCGAGCTAGATACCGAGGCATACTAGACGATAAAGGCTGAATACATCGCTACCAACGATACTGCCAAAGTGGATGTCTGGGCATTTCTTGTTCATGAGATGAACATGGTTCCTACCATTGAGCGTCCAATAACTGTTATTGTGACTTCAATGGAGTTGTGACTTTAGCCTAGGAACACCGGTCCCATCAGCGATCCAGACATATTCTGAGGCAAATATCACCTGATCAGGGAGATGGTTGATCTCTAAGAGATCGAGGTAAGGAGAGTAGATTTTAAGGTTAACACGGCGGATCCACTCACCAAGGCCTGCTTCCCCAAATACTATTTGAGAGATTTTGGGATGGTTGAGTATAGGATACTACAACCACTGCTAAATTGTTGGGTATTGGATACTACAGCAGGTGGCCTTAGTGCAAGTGGGAGATTGTTAGTTATATGTATGCCCTATAGGCCATTATTGTACATGAGATGTATATTGCAGTGGATGCTTGGACATATATAGGGAGGACTTTCTTGCTCGATATGATATTATGCTATCTGGTTGCTCTTTGTCTTAACATGTTGACTTATATAAGTGATGTTGTCTTTCTCTCACATATTGATAAAGCCCTTAGGATTTGTATTTGACTACCAGGACTATGATGGAGATCATACTAGTGGGGCCAAGGGTAGTCCACAAGTACACCCTATAATTGTTCCCAGTCGAGAGAGTATCGAGATAGAGCATTGATTCTCCAGAGTAGACTAGTATATGCGCTTCTTGACCCATATGATGGGCGATGGATGATCCCATATCCATTGGTGTTTGACATCAGAGAAGGTATACAGGTGCTCAGTGGAGACTGGGTACACTGAACGGACTCACCGAGAACTCCTAGATGGTATTATACCTATCGTCAGATAGCAGTTCTCTGGTGACACTGGTGCAGTTTAGTCTGTCGACCCGAGATCGTCATAGAGTCATGTGTGATTCCCACTGTGCTTTGATTTCCACGATACCACGGTCAAGAGATCGTGCAAAAAGGTGGTTTTTGGGTACAGTGCCGAGTCACATGGAGGTAATGAGCGATAAGAGGGGATTCTTTTCTCCCGGTATTGGGAGTTAATGTTGCGCTATGCACGATTAGCCATAACAGAAAATCCCTGGCCAGGGTTGCTAAGATTTACTAATAAATGTTATCAGTAGTTTCTCGAACCGTTATGGACCTTATATCGGCATGACTTATCAGGCTATTGGGGTCTGACGATTACCACCCCCAGGCTATGATATGCGACATATCTGACGAAGGGACCGAACTATACGGTAGTGTTACTGATTGGATTCGCAGGAGTATGAGCAGGCTTGCTTTTTGATCTTCTGATCGCTCAATACCCGGATGGACATTATGTTTAGCAGACCGCTTGTGGCTTGTGGGTGTTTGATATGATCATCACCTACTGCCGGCGTATTGACGAGTCTTTAGAGTCCTACACAGAGGTTTCCTGGTTCATGCGAAACGAAGTAGGAGCACATATGTGATATGTGCGGGACCGAAATTAATGCGCATATGTGATACCGCATTCTATTCTCGCGATATGTGATATCGGCCGGTTATATGAGATATAACCGGGTTATCGGATCAAGTATTGATGCGATAAGTTGTTACATTTGATATTAGTCGGTTGTATGTGATATAGCCGGATTATTAAATCAAGTGTTGATTTGATAATTTAATGTATAATTATATATATGATATATTAATTTACATTAACTAATATTAGCTCACTTAAATATTTCTTTTTCTCACTTGTGTACACTTAGTATATATGTGATATATATTAATGTACATTATTTTGTGTCATGCTAGATGCCACATGCTACATGGGTGTATGAGACTCACACCATGCTTGAAATAATGAAGGGTTTATATTTATCTAAGTTAATCAAAATTAATGGTAATTAGTCACATGGTTGAAACTTGTAGAAGCTTGTGGAACCATTGACCAAGTCTACCAATTTTGTTTTACCTGTAGATATTTATTATCCTAACCATTATTGTTAGCCATGGTTTAATCTCTACATGGGTCAGTGTATGACACTAACTCACCCATGGTTGCTATTCTCACTTCATATGAGATCATTCTCTCATCTTGATTCATCATCTTCTTCTTCATTGAGAAAGTTTGCTAGCTTTTCTCAAGATGAGAAAATATTGTGAGAAAAACAAATCTAATGTGAGCCCATTTCCTACTTCATCTTCCTTACTATTAGCCATTTAGCTTAGGGTGTTTGCTTCACTAAACCCTAATTTAGTGAACAGGTAGCATGAGCTTGAGTCTCCTCGTCGTAGATCATCTTCGGCCCCGAATACATCGAGCAAGCTTGTTCGTTTCTTCATGTGAACCGTTACTAGAGTTTGGGTGTTCACTAGTTGGAGCGAAGGGACTACTACACGAAACTTTAGAAGTGAAGGACCGGTCTACAAAGGTTGTATTCCTCATTCACTTAGATGAAAAGTTGTTTGTATGATGTATTGTTTAAATTTCTAGTTAAGATTCTAGGGTTAGGGTTCTTTAGAACGACAAAAATTTGAAAATGGCATGGACGATGCCTCCCGAAACTTTGCTGCCACGCTAAGTAACCCTACACGTCTCACGTGATATCCACATGGGCGCTAATGCAGCCTCTTGGCACTCACGTATTAAACTCGTGAGTGTTTCACGTGATATCCACGTGAGCGCTAGGCCGGTATCTTGCCAACGTCTCACGAGATATCCACGTGAGCGCTCATGTGAGACGCTGGTGCAGCCACTTGGCAGCTCTCACGTGATGTCCACGTGAGTACTTTGGGCCAATGTATCACGTACAAAGCACATGGCGCACTTACCAATCTATTGAGCTGCGTCTCACGTGCAATGCACGTGAGTGTTCTTTTTGATAGAATTAAATTCTACGTGGGAAATATTTCCATGATCTTTCTTAAACAAGAAAAATATTCTCTGTTAAACAGAGAACTCTTGGATCAAAAATCCAACGGTGATTATAAAATCACCAATTGATCATCTGGTAGAATTAAATTCTATCTTAGAAAAATATTTTCCTAATCTTATTAAAAAAACAAGAAATCTTCTCTGTTAAACAGAGAGCATTTAGATTAAAAATCCAACGGTGAATAAAATTTACTGGTTGATCTTTATGATCAATTTGATTGATTATGAAATCAATCATGATCTCTCAATGAGAGATTTTCTCAAAACAGATTGATTTTTCTCTTCTCCTATAAATAGGAGCAAAGAGATTAAATCTCGAAAGAGGAGACCCCCCATAAGTTTCTGTAAAAAAATATAAAAACCTCTCCAAAAGTTTCGGCAACAGAGAATTTAATTCTCAATAATAAAAAAGATCTTCCTCCTCTCAAACCCTAGGTAAAGAAAACACAGAAATAAAAATATCTACACTTTACCTATCTGTCACGCCCCGCTTCCCGGTGTACGGGGAGGGGACACGGCGAGGCCCGCTACGTATTTACTCAGAAGTAAACACGCTAAGCGTATCTAAGCAATATAAAGTAAAATATACACAAGAGTCGTGAATATAAATGAACATCAACTTTATTTATTAAACATTCTTTTACAGGTACAACTGGAAATGTAAATACAAGTCTGGAATGCAATGCCTAAACAATGGTCTAACTTAAATGAAAAGTATGTACAAGTGACTATTGCTTGGGGTCTTCAGTGTACTGCTCCAAGTGCTCCTGGCTGGTCTCGAGCTCCTCAGAGTCGGTCCTCCTGACAACATTCCAAAGAAGAAGAGAAATATGAATGTCGTCAGCGAACAATCACTCGGTAAGTCCCAAAGAAAGAAGAAGTAGAATAGACAGAAAAGAGAGTATATCTAGTATAATGTTTGATTATCATGTTGACGTAGTGTTTATAGCTTGGTACAGAATATGCCAGTGTATATGAGAGAAGTCCAACTTACACCGTGGACTTTGGTAACCCGTAGTACAAGGCTCCGTCGAAAATACCACGGAACAACAACATGAATGTAATTTCGTCTTTTAGTGGCCACCTTGTACCACCTTCATGTTCCGTGCAAGTCTACCCCTTTATAAACCCCATAATATTTATTGTATTGATTGTATTGATTGTATTGTATTATATTGTCTTGTAGTAAATGGAAGACTTGCCAAAACTATGATATCAGTAAATGGAATGGATATAAATAGATAGTCATGTAAACAGAGTATATCTATGGTCCGGTTCAGTCAATATAAATTGATATAGATTGAATTTTGGTATTCATGGATTTATGTTGTATTGTAGTTATACTTGAATTGAATTCAAGTCAGATTGATTTCAGATTTGACCATGACTCGAACCGAGTCAGACTTTTAAACAAAATTGATGTCCTGATTATTTTGATGTTATCGGTAACTATTGCACATAGACGGCAGAATTTATGTATTTTTCAAAGACAATTACCGTGTTTGATAATACCGTTGTTAGATTGTCTACCTTAGATAGACAAGCACCCATATTCTCCGGTTCCCCGAGGCTCAAGAGAATTGGTCTCGATTAAACCTATATTTACTAGGGTCCTTATTGTAAATTGATATAAGTTGAGCGGGTTTTATTTAAAAATAGTTTTGATATATTTTCAAAATACACCTCAAGTATTTAATTATCGTCTTTAGAGTTTTCATAAGTGTATATTTTATAAAAGTGAAATTTTCTAGTGAATAGAACCTAGTTTTCATTGTATATGGTATTTTAATGAAATATTGGAATTTGCATTGAATTGTAATGGTAGTTTCCTGTAATAGTGATTCCTTTGATTTAGAAAACATGAAATATTTGTATAATATATTTAAAATAGATCTTTTGATAATATTCATATATATATATATATTTATATATTTAATAAAAATAAATTTTATTTATTTTGTAGAAATCTCATTTTCTTAAAAATTGCATTAAAAATTCCATCGAGATCGAATGCTCCTTGCGGAGGTCTGCATCTCGCTCTATTAGGCCCGAGGATGTGCGATAACCCACACCATCCCGATCAGGGTTTCCTAAAATAGGTTGTAGAGACGTAATTGTAAGGAATTAATGAATACTCTTTTTAAAGAAAACAGTTTTGTAATACTTTAAGGTATTTTATTGTAACCCATAATATTCCCAAAAATATTGTCCAACAGTAAATCGTGCTATGTCCAATATGTGTTTTGTGATGAGGTAGGTCCTTACCTCATGAGTTTTCTAAAGGTAATACAAGAAAATATGTGAATTGTGTCGAAATGTAAAGTATATAGTATTTTACCGTATAAATGCGATAAAAGTTGCATAAAAGATTCTTTTGAGATGAAACTTATTCTAATGTGTTTATTTATATTTTGTTAAACATTATATGAGAGTATGGTATTTTAGGGTTTAAGAAAAATAGAATTTTTCAAGAAAAATGAAACAGAAGTCGGATTAACTCCGCTTCCGCCGGGTTTTAAAAATGGAAGTTTTTAGAATAGGAAAAAAGAGGGGGAGAGGACTTACAGATTATAAAACAAGTGAAGAGATAGGGGAAGTTATTGGAACCGTCGGGGCGTTATTTCATCGCCGGATTCTTCTCGAAACTTCGCCGGAACCTTGCCCTTTGTTAACTCCACTTACACATCTTAGGACTTGGAAATTTTATAGAGTTTTTGTGAGGAAATTCTGAATGTGGAGGGGTGAAATGTGGTGTGGTATTTATAGGGAAAATTAGGGTTTAGGGTAATGAAGAATAGAATTAAAATGTGCATTAAATAGGGGATTTATCATTTTCTGGATAAATGCAGAGAAATCAAACAACATGGGGGTAGTGGGGTAGGCCAAGAGTGCTAGGGTTAAAGTTTGGGAGCATTTGGTACGGTTTGGACCGATGGTGCCGGCCTAAATCACGATCTCACCGGTCATCTTGGAGGGGATGGGGCTTGGATTGGGGCCACGTGTCCTAGGCTGTATAAATAGCATTTTCCATATATTTATTTTTATTGTGACTTTTCATTTTACGTGCGGTGCACGTGCAAACCTTTGAGCTTCTAAAAATTTAAAAGAAAAATCAATAAAAATAATATGTGGCTGATGGGATTTGAACACAAGGGCTATGTCACAGCAGTGCAAGGCTTTACCAATGAGCTACAAGTGCTTTCTTGC
Organism: Agapanthus africanus; assembly: GCA_030015575.1. Lineage (NCBI taxonomy): Eukaryota > Viridiplantae > Streptophyta > Magnoliopsida > Asparagales > Amaryllidaceae > Agapanthus > Agapanthus africanus. The sequence goes on from CM057350.1 coordinate 200,129,807, forward strand.
TGTTCAAAAGCAAATTAAATTTATAAGTTGTGCTCAGGCTAAAGTACTCCTTTCTGTATTTTGGAAAAAAATTGTACATAAAGTTTAGGATTGTTACATTCTACTCTCCTTATAAAAATTTCGTCCTCGAAATTTGTAGAAGGAAAGTGTAACAGATTCAAAGCAATTTGGTGATAGAACTATTGATAGTGCATGAAAAATATTTGGAAGAACAAAAGAATGCGAAAGTTTTGGTAAGATTGAAAAAGAGGTGAGGGAATTACTAGGGTTACCTTGGTCTACAGTCTCGGCTTCTACGGCTGCTAATGTGAAAGCCTGATGCCGGGGTACATTCCTTCTAGCTGGAGGCACATTCCTCTGTCCTTGGGGCATGTTTCTCTGCCCTCGAGGTATGTTCCTCAGTGCCTAATGGAATTGGCGATTATGCTGTGCAGGAGATCCATGCAGAGGTGGAGCTGGGAGAGCAAGACGAGGTGCAGGAGCCTGGATAGCTGGCCGCTGCGGATAAGTGTTGTGAGTTGGAACTGGGTTACGTTTATAAGGACATGTTCCAATTCCATGATTGGATGCGCCACAAACTAAACACAGGCCTTTTGCGCGCCTACGGTCCTTCCACGGGTGTCCATCCCTTTTGCAGTAGAAAAAAAATCTGGACTTGGCTGATTATCTGTTACTTCCGATCCTCTGGTACAAACAATAGCCTTGAAGAAGCTCCTCCTTCCATCTGAGTGGCAGGGCGCTTCACTCCGGCAGATTGAGGTCCGCCCTTCTTCTTCACTACTGCCTCGTATCTTCGGGCAGGTTTCAAAGCCAGGTCATAGGTTGGGAAATCCCCTGTAGATAAGGCAGCTTGGATTTTCTGGTCCAACCCTTGCTGAAACCGTCTGGATCTGATCTCAGCAGTTGGTATCAAATGTGCCGCGAACCTGTTAAGGTTTTGTGTTAGCTGTGTATTATGTGATATAAAATCGAATATTGAGACATATCTTACTTACTGAGCATGGTAAACTCAGTATCATACTCATCCATAGATTTGGTCCACATCGAACCCTGTTGTAGATGGATGAACTGCTGCTTCATGTCAAATATGGCAGTCTCTGGGAAGTATTTCACGTCGAACATGTTGCGAAAAGTCCTCCATTCGATAGGTTGGTCAAGACGGCTTTCTTCCGCCTTCCACCAAACTCGTGCATTGTCAGTGAGTTTCAGTTTTGCAACTCGAACCCAAGCTATCTCTGGCACTTGTGCTGCTGCCAGATCATCCTCAATACTTTGAGCCCATTCCTCAGCTTCTAGAGGGCTCTCTTTTCCTGAAAACTATTTTGGGTGCAATACTCGGAATTGCTTCACTCCGAGCGCTTCCGCTTTTGGATGGTTCATCAGAATAGCAGTCTGATGCTGCTGTCCTTCCAGGAGGCTGCGGATTTCCTCAAGCAGTACCTTCTGCTCATTGATCGGAGCAGTGACGGTAGGCGTAAGCGGTAGAGGTGGTGGTGTATTGTTGAAGTTGGTGCTGGTGTTGTTTGGAAAATCCATAACCTTGAAAGAAAAATTTGGGTTAGGACAGATTCAATGCATATGAAATTGTAAGATTCAAGGAATATGAAATGTAAAGAATGTTTTTAGCTATTGATTTTTGTTTTATATTGTTTAAGACTTCATGCAGAATTGACCCGCATGTCCATGCAGAACAGACCTGCATGTCCATACAAAGCTGACCTGCATGGGCTACCAACAAAACCTGTTACGCCCCGCTTCCCGGTGTACGGGGTGGGGACGCGGCGAGACCCGCTATGTATTTTCTCAGAAGTAAACATGCTAAACGTATCTAAGCAATATAAAGTAAAATGTACATAAGAGTCATGAATATAAATGAACAACAACTTTATTTATTAAACATTCTTTTAAAGGTACAACTGGAAATGTAAATACAAGTCTGGAATGCAATGCCTAAATAATAGCATAACTGAAATGAAAAGTATGTACAAGTGACTATGGCTCGGGGCCTTCAGTGTACTGCTCCAAGTGCTCCTGGCTTGTCTCGAGCTCCTCAGAGTCGGGTTCTCCTGATAACATTTCAAAGAAGAAGAGAAATAGGAATGTCGTCAGCGAACAATTGCTCGGTAAGTCCCAAGGAAAGAAGAAGTAGAATAGACAGAAAAGAGAGTATATCTAGTATAATGTTTGATTGTCATGTTGACGTAGTGTTTGTAGCTTGGTACAGAATATGTCAGTGTATACGAGAGGAGTCCAACTTACACCATGGACTTTGGTAACCCGTAGTATAAGGCTCCGTCGAAAATACTACGGAACAACGGCATGGATGTAATTACGCCTTTTAATGACCACCTCATGCCACCTTCATGTTCCATACCAGACTACCCCTTTATAAACCCCATAATATTTATTGTATTGATTGTATTGTATTGTCTTGTAGTAAATGGAAGACTTGCCGAAACTATGATATCAGTAAATGGAATGGATATAAATGGATAGTTATGTAAACGGAGTATATCCATGGTTCGGTTCGGTCAATATAGATTGATATAGATTGAATTCTAGTATTCATGGATTCATGTTGTATTGTAGTTATACTTGAATTGAATTCAAGTCAGATTGATTTCAGATTTGACCATGACTCGAACTGAGTCAGACTTTTAAACAAAATTGAAGTCCTGATTATTTTGATGTTATCAGTAACTGCTGTACATGGACGGCAGAATTTGTGTCTTTTTCAAAGACAATTACTGTGTTGATAACACCGTTGTTAGATTATCTACCTTAGATAGGCAAGCACCCATATTCTCCGGTGGATGAGGAACCCCACCAGATCGGCGGAGAGGCTGAGGTTCGTTGGGAACTATTGAATCTTATGGTTCTACCAGATCATCAGCGGTAGTTTGTATAGCTGGAACTAACTCCAGTTCTACCTCATGACCACAAATTTCATCCTTAAAAAATTCATTTTCCTAAAAAGGTGGCATACCGAGAAATAAAACACCTTTTGTTCCTCGGTGCGGTAGAAGATATTCCCTTGCGAATGCTTGGGATATCCAACAAACTTCCATAGAACTGACATTGCCTCTAGCTTTTATGGATTTTGCTTTTGACATAGGCCGGACAACCCAAATCTTAACTTTCTTAAGACATGGGCTCTTCCCATACCATATCGCATATGGAGTGGTAGGTACTGATTTGATTTGAACCCAATTCAATAGGTATGCAGCTTCTCAAGTGCATAACCCCCAAAGGAAATAGGCAACTCAGTAGTACTCATCATATAGCACACCATATCGTATAGGGTGCAATTGCTCTGCCCCGATACACCGTTGTGCTGTGGTGTATCTGAAGGAGTAATGCTGAGAGAGAATCCCATTCTCCTTTAAAATAGTCCAAGAATTCCATGCACAAGTATTCTCCTCCCTGATCTCATCAAAGAACATAATACTTATACCCGTTTTGGTTCTCTACTTTGGATTTATATTCCTTGAATTTCTCAAAAGCTTCAGACTTGTGTTTCAACTGGAACACATGTCCGAATCCTGAGAAATCATCAGTGAATATAATGAAGTACAAAGAACCAGTCCTGGAATGTATAGACAGGAGAACACATACATCATCATCTATCAGTCCCAAGAGTTCGCTAACCCTTTCTCTGTTTCAAGTAAACGGAGCTATTGTCATCTTATCTTTGTGATGACTGGCAAGTTTCACAAGATATAAATTCAAACTGATTTAAATATGCATCTTAATGTAACTTAGCTAGTCCGTTCGCATTGATATGACCTTGTCTACAATGCCTCAAGAAGGATTCGTTCATTTCTGAACTCTTCATCTTGTGTGTGTTCTGTACGTTAAGAACTGTGGTTTGATTTAGAAAGTATATGCTTTTAGATAACGTGCCTGAACTGATCAACTCTTGATATAGGAAATGTTCAAAACATTATCCAACAATACAAAATTATATATTTCTTTAGTAAATAAAGAGACTGATATAATGTTGCATATCAGGTTCAGTATCTAATAACATTCGTTCAGAATCAATGTATTTTGGTAATATAAGGTGATAACTGCCAACACCTTGGCTGCAACAATTGCACCGTTTCCAACTCTTGAAACTTATCACCCTATTCTTAGTTCTCTACCTATCTATAGCCTATGTAACATTTTACATATGCGGGATCCTGATCCGGTATCAAATACCCAGGACGTAGAGGATACTGAGAACCAGTTCTCGGTAACGAACACACCCGAAGTAGATGCATCTATCATGCACTTTCTTCATTTGGGCTGCATAGGTATCCTGGTATTCCCCTATTTCTTGCTCGATTTTATAACAATTATAAAGTAGAGCGGGACCAACGTTCTCCAGCTCAGTATAACAAGCAGGTTTGGTCAATACATCTATATTATTATCTTGATTAAGGCGTGACATGGTCGCTACCTGGAGAGAGAGAGAGAGAGAAGAAAACACTCTGCGTGCGCTCTTGTAAGATTAGATTGGTTATATATATTTTATCTAATCAGGATGGCTCCTACTGTTTTTATCAAATCTTCCTTCAAACCCTAAAAGGAAATACTAACCGGGATTAATTACACTCTACAAGTTCGCCAATCTTTCAGCCAGGCCAGTGCCGGTACTTTGAGTAAGATTCCCCGTGCATTCGCACAGACCTAATTAAAATAAACCTCATTTTCGCAGGGGCGTAACCCCGCTGACACCTACTTGATCGGCTAATTGTAAAGTGCAAAACTCTCACAGGAGTAACAATTACTCGCAGCGGGTATCAGGATCCAACTATCCCATAGAAGATATGCAATCTCATTGCAAATTTCAACACTTGAAACCCCCGATAATGTTTTTACCCCTAGTGACTTATGACCTTAACTATGGTCAACAAATCATAAGCACTAGTCAAGTTCTACCCGTCATTTCGTGATTAATTAGACCCACCCACATGATCCTTAACTATGGTCAACAAAGTCACATGACTGTCCAAAATAATCGCATCATATGCGGTGTAGGAAGACATCACTTAGCTACCGTACACTACGCCTTGACTATGGTCAACAAACGCAGCACGAATACTAAGTACTCTACTTCCTAAAATGACGGAGGGTTGCTGATGGTTTTTGTGAAAACCTTTAACACTTTGAACTTGATCTCATTGCAGAATCAAATAGTTTTTAAAAGGAGTGGCTTAAGCTCCACTTTTTGAAACTTTGCTTTTTCGTAAAAAGCCGAGTGGGTTTCAAATTCGATTCTACAACATCTTTAGGTTTATTTTCTTTCATTAATCTCATTAATGAATGTCCCATCATTTCTGTACCTAAGCATCACAGATAAATACAACGTACGCTTATGCCATCCGCATTCGCCACAGAGTCCCGTCGTGCACCGTTAGGTTAGGTAACAAACGGCAGAGCGGGGCATGTCTATAATATATCATATATATTATATGTAAAGTATCCATGTATCTCAGAATATAAAGTGATCACATCACAGAATATCAGCAGCAGAAGACAACATATGAAATATTGGATATACTAGGATTTCCAGGTTTTAATTTAAGCCTATATAAAACACGGATTCCACGGTCGTGATGAATAGCCAAACCCACATCCCTAGACCCCTACAAGAGTGGCAAGAAACCCTACTAATTCTAGAGTTAGGAGACCCGGACTCGACTCCTCGAGATGGTCTCCCATTGGACTCTAGAACCCGGTTACTTATGCTCCCCTTCTTGGGTCTATCCTAATAAGGAAAAGTAAATAATATACATCAACGGTGATATCTTCCTCAACCCGGAAGTGCCTTAATAAAAATATATTGCATACAAGTTTTTACATGAATGAAAAAGAAAAACTCTCATCTCATATAAAAACCCCCGGCTATTCAAACACGACGATCCAATATAATATATCACAGCAACACATAACATCACATGTCATCAACATAAGTAAATATGCGTATCCCAATTGCCGTTGACGTATAGCAACGAAACCGGTGATACACCACATATTACACTTACGGTCGCAGAAAAGAAAGTGAAAACTACAACAATTGGAATCCGCAACTACCTTAGACATCATAAACCCGAAATATCTCATATTCCGGATTTCATGCCTAACAATATGAATTCCTTCCTAACAATTATAAACCCCGAATTTTAGTCTCGATATTGAAAACACTTTTCAATAACAAATCGGGCAATTCAACAAGATTCCCGATATCCTGATCGAATACTCGTCGGAAACTTTAGTAGACGGCCGCACCCCCGATACCGTCGACGAAGTGCACTTAGGCAGAACACCGCGGCTGTGAGCACCCGGACGGATGCTTTTGGCTATGGAGTTCTCCTACAGTCACTTGGTCGGGGCTATGGGGCATGGCTATCTAGTAAGGTTACCCGGCGAGTATTCGCGTAAACTACGTGATTGCGACGGACTTTTGATCACATCAAAATCCCGTGGCAACCGATCGAATGAGACTAAATTGCTAGATTTATAAAATTCAAATATTGTTGATTCCAAGTATTGTATCCCATCACAAATATCCGGATGACGTTAAACTTTTTGATCGATTAATCAAAGTCCCACAATTCCCCGAGAGCTCAACTCTTGAGCACAGTTCAAAAATACCTAGAACACGCCACAACACCTATGGACCAACCGTAGAAGGGCAAACCCAAGCCTCATTAATGGCACTGCGGAACTGCCGCAAACCCTAAGGTTCAAAAGGGGTTCCATGGTCATTATATCGAGTTAGGGTTTCATTCTTCTAGAAGGTCGACAGAATCGCTTGCATGATTTTTCGAATACCCTAAACTTGGAAAAATGGGTTTTTGACATTCGATCGAACTTTTTAACTTCGCCTAGATAACATGTGAAAACCCCAAAACAATGTTAAACTACGAATACGAAACACTCCGAGTTGCCTATTCAGTAAAACTGCATCACATGCAATTTTAAAAAACACAAACAACACCTGAAACACCAAAACCCAGAGACTGGAACATGACAAAAATTTGAACCCAAAATTCCCTGTCTGGGCCGGCCTGCTCGGTTTTAACCCTCCTCTGCTTGGCCAAAATCCGAGCAATTAGGTTCAAATTTCTATCATGTTCATATTATATCTCATACAATATTCTGCACTTGTTTAAATATTTTTTTGAGGCCATATAAAAATCGACAGAAACTGGGTTTGTGTGTTTCAAGTTTCGGAGTAGTTTCGGTTTCATAATCTAACAAACATCATCTAATACTCTAGCCTGGCTATGATACCACTGTTAGGATTCCTTAGCACCCTACTGGGTTTTCACAGCAACTACCATGCCAATTTCAAATTTTCTAGAGTGCTAATGAACCCTAACCTAGGATCTAGCTAGAGTGAATAGACAATAAAAAGCATGTAATCAAACATTACAAGTAGTGAACAAGGAATACAACCTTTTTAGACTGGTCCTTCACTTCTAAAGCTCCGTGTAGAAGTCCCTTCGCTGCGAGTAAAGATCTCCCGAACTCTAGTATGGGTTTCCTTGGAGAAATGAACAACCTTGCTCGAAGTCTTCGAGGCCGAAGATGATCTACATCGAGAAGACTCAAAACCCAAGCTACCTCTTCACTAGGTGATGAACTTTGTGAAGAGAACACCCTAAACTAAATGGCAAGTAGTAGAGGATGATGAAGTAGGAAATGGGCTCACTTTAGATTTATTTTTCTCACACTATTTCATCGCTTTCTCAAGATCAAGAGAGCTAGAATCAAATGAAGAAGAAGATGATCAAGTGATGAAGAGAATGAGAGTAAGGTTAGAAATGCAACCATGGGTTAGTATATGTCATGGCTAACCCCTTTAGAGAATGAACCATGGCTAATTGATTAAGGTTAGGTTAATAAATATCTTAGATAAAATAAAAGAAGTGGACTTTGTCAAAGATGCTCCAAGCTTCTCCAAACTTCCAAGCATGACAAATTTCCACTAATTTTGAATTAATAAGATAAATAAAACCTAATCATTATCATATAGCATGGTATGATTCTCATACACCCAAGTTGCATGTATAATCTAGCATGATACATTAACATATATCATATATATATCATGTATGCATAAGTGAGAAAAACAAATGGTCAAGTGAGCATATATATTAGTTAATGTAATTTAATATATCAAATATATAATTATACATTAAATTATTAAATCAACACTTGATTTAATAATCCGGCTATATCTCATATAACCGACTAATATAATATGTATCATTTTATCGAATCAACACTTGATCCGATAACCCGGCTATATCACATATAACCGGCCGATATTACAAATCACGAGAATAGAATACGGTATCACATACGCATATTAATCTCGGTCCCGCACATAAAACATATGTGCTCCTACTCCATTTCGCCTGAGCCGGGAAACCTCTGTGTAGGACTCTAAAGACTCATCAATACGCCGGCAGCAGGTGATGATCATATCAAACACCCACAAGCCGCAAGAGGCCTGCTAAACGTAATGGCCACCCGGATATTGAGCGATCAGAAGATCAACAAGCAAGCCTGCTCATACTCCTGCGAATCCAATCAGTAACACTATCATACAGTCCGGTCTTTTCGTCTGATTTGTCGCATATCTCGCCTAGGGGTGGTAAACGTCAGACCCCAATAGCTTGATAAGTCATGCCAATGTAAGGTCCATAACGGGTCGAGAAACTACTGATAACACTTACCAGTAAATCTCATCTACCCTGGCTAGGGATTTCCAGTTATGGCCAATCGGGCATAGCGCAACATCAACCCCCAATACCGGGAGAGACGAATCCCCTCCTATCGCTCATTGCCTCCATGTGACTCGGGATTGTACCCCAAAACCACCTGTTTTCACAACTTGGTAGAGTCGTGGTAGGGTTGAAATCAAAACACAGTGGGATACACACAAGTCTCCATGACGATCTCGGGTTGACAGACTAACCTGTACCAGTGTCACCAAGGAACTGCTATCTGACGTGAGGTATAATGCCATCTAGGAGTTCTCAGCGAGTCCGATCAGTATACCCAGTCACCACTGAGCACTCGTATACCATCTCTGATGTCAAACACCAATGGATATAGGATCATCCATCGCCCATCACATGGGTCGAGAAGATATACGCTAGTCTACTCTGGAATATCGATGCCCCGTCTCGATATTCCCACGACTAGGAACATTGAAGGATGAACTCATGGACTGCCCAGGCCCCACTAGTATGATCTGCATCATAATCCTGGAAGTCAAGTACACATCCTAAGGGATTTATCAACATGTAACAGAGAGACAGTCAGTGTACATATTAAGATAAAGAGAAACCAGATAGCATACTATCATGTCAAGTAAGAAAGTCATCCCTATATATATGTCCCAGCATCCACTATAATATACATCTCATGTACAATAATGGCCTCTAGGGCATACATACAACGAACACTTTGTTGTCATTAGTATGGTACGGTATTGCTTCCACCCATTTAGAGACATAATTAACTGCTAATAAAATGTATAAGTTCCCAAAAGAGTTTGGAAACGGGCCCATAAAATCAATTCCCCAAACATCAAATATCTCCACAACCAAGATAGGTTGGAGCGGCATCTCATTTCTCTATGAAATCTAACCCATGTGTTGACACCGTGAACAAGTTTTTCAACAATCATATGCATCTTTAAATAACGTTGCCCAATAAAAGCCACATTGCAAAACTTTCTCCGCCGTTTTTCTTGGACCAATGTGACCGCCACATGCTTGATCATGGCAGAAAGACAATACACTCTTGAACTCATTATTATGGACACATCGGCGAATGATCTGATCGGGACAATACTTAAAAAAATAAGGTTCATCCCAGTAAAAGTGTTTTACCTGGAATAAAAATCTGTGATTGTCTTGATTTGACCATTTGCGGGGTAGAAGTCTCATTGCTAAATAATTCACAATATCAGCGAACCAAGGTTCGCAAGATATGGTCAAGAACTATTCGTCTGGAAATGAATCGTTTATTGGAAAGATCAATGTTGGCAAAGAAGAAAGTCGTGAAAGATTGTCGGCTACGATATTTTCACATCCAATTTTGTATCTTATGACAAGGTCAAATTCTTGTAACAAAAGGATCTAACGTATTAGCCTATACTTAGCATCCTTCTCGATAGAAGATGTCGTAAAGCGGAGTGATCGGTGTAAACTACAACTGGAGAGCCAATTAAGTAGGGCCTGAATTTTTCTAATGCAAATACAACTGCCAGTTCTTTCTCAGTGGTTGTATAATTCATTTGGATATCGTTCAAGGTCCTACCTGCATAGTAAATTACATGTGGCATCTTATCAATGTGTTGTCCTAAAACTGCACCAATAGCAAAATCGGATGCATCACACATAAGTTCAAAAGGGTGATTCCAATCAGGAGATGATAGAACAGGGGCTGTAATGAGGGAGCGTTTAAGTGATTCAAAAGCAGCCATGCAATTCGAGTCAAAGTAAAATGTTGTATCCTTGTCCAAGAGAAGAGTTAAGGGTCTAGAAATCTTGCTAAAGTCCTTAATGAATCGTCTATAAAACCCGAAATGACCAAAAAAGGATCGTATATTTTTGACGCATTTGGGAGGAGGAAGGTTGGAAATGACATCTATTTTAGTTTTGTCTATCTCAATGCATTTTCATGAAATGATATGCCCTAAGACAATCTCTTCTTGAACCATGAAATGACATTTTTCCCAAATCAAAGTTAAATTCTTATCCCTACAGCGGGTAAGAACAGCGTCAAGATGACGTAAGAATTCCTCAAAGGAGTCCCCAAATATGGAGAAATCGTCCATAAATATCTCCAGAAAATTCTCGACCATGTCCGAGAATATCCCCATCACACACCGCTGAAATATAGCGGGAGCATTGCATAACCCAAAGGGCATGTGTCTATAAGCAAAAGTACCAAAAGGACAGGTAAAAGTTGTCTTATCTTGATCCTTTTCGGCGATGGGAATCTGGTTATAGCCGGAGTATCCATCCAGAAAACAGTAGTAATCATTCCCGGCTAAACGTTCCAACATCTGGTCAATGAAAGGTAGAGGGAGGTGATCTATCCAGGTCGTGGCATTGAGTTTTCTATAATCAATATTTACCCGCCATCCAATTTGGGTGCGTGTTTGAATCAACTCATTAGCTTCATTAGTTATGACCGTGATGTCAGACTTTTTAGGGACCACATGAATAGGACTTGCCCATTGGCTATCAAATATTGGGTAAATTATACCATTATCTAGGAATTTGACGATTTCTTTCTTCACCGCCTCTTTCATGACGGGATTCGACCGTCTTTGTGGGTCTCGGGATGGTTTGGCTTCATCCATCAAATATATATGATGTTCAACAATTAAGGGACTAATTCCTTTGATGTCTGCCATTGTCCAACCAAAAGCCTGCCGATTCGATCTCAAGACGGACAAAAGAGCTCTCTCTTCCTCTAAAACTAGAGAAACTGATATGATAACGGGCAAAGACTCATTCTTACCTAAATATGCATATTTAAGATAAGATGGCAGCGGCTTAAGATCTAGTGTCGGCGGAGAGACAATAGAAGGTAAGGTAAGGGAATGCTACTTGGACCCAATAAGAGATTCATAGCTAGCGTAAGAGATTGACTCGGATAGCTCAGTTAACTTATGCGACAAGTGTAGGGTTCCTAGGCACCCTAATGAGGTCACACAAGGCATCGAACATGCCATATTAAAATTTTAACGGTGCCGAGAGACCCGACTACGGATCGTTTGCTAGATGTTTAGGCGAAAAGAAAAGCTAGTTAACACTTAACTACTAGGATACGGAAATTACAACCTTTGTAGATCCGGATATCCACCTCCACGGCTCCGCAACGAAGTCTTCTCGCTGTACATCATGAATCCTAGACTCCTCCGTCGGCTTCATCGGGAAAACAAGCAGAATAGGTCGTCGGCTTTGTGTCAAAGACGATCTACGTCGAGGTTGCACAAACTCAAGCTCCGACTTCACAAACTTGTGAAACTTGTGAAGTAAACACCCAAAACAACTTGGCAAGAGGTAGAGGGTGAAGAAATAGGAGGTGGGTTCACTTTAGAATTGGATTTATCTCACTAGATCTCAAGTTGCCATTGTTGTAGCAAGCTTGAAGAAGAAGAAGAAGATGAGCTCAAGAAAAGAATATGATAAGTCTTATGATAAAAATAAAAAAAAATTAAAATCAAAATACTTATTATAACTTGAACTAGGGTTAAGTGTAGAGAATTAACCATGGTCACTTGGATGGGTTAGGGTTAAGCATGAAGATAAGGATGGTTAGCAAAGTCAAAGCTTCATGAAGCTTCAATATAAAACAAACTTAGCCACCATTCTTATCATAACTTATTTCAAATAAATAAATAAACAAATAAATAAATAAATGAATATGCAAAACCCTAATTATCAAATTAACCATGGATTAATTCTATAAACTTAACTAAATGATCAAGTATCATCAAACATGATACAAAAAAGTGCACGAAAGCATATCACATATACAATGTGCATCAAGTGAGAAAAATCCGTTTAAAGTGAACCAATACTAGTTAATGCAATGCAATATATCAAATATATAATTATGCATTAAATCATTAAATCAACATTTGATTCAATGATCCGGTCATGTCGCACATAACCGGCTAGAAACCAATGTATCGATTTATCGAATCAATGATTCGATAACTAGGTCATATCGAATATAACCAATCGAAACATATATCGCGAGAATGAAATGCGGTATCATATACACGCATTATTCTCGGTCCTGCACATATCTCATATGCGCTCCTATTTCGTTTCTCTTGAGCCAGGAAACCTCTGTGTAGGACTCTAAAGACTCGTCAATACGCCGGTAGCAGATGATGATCATATCAAGCACCCACAAGCCGCAAGCGGTCTGCTAAACGTAACGGCCACCCGGGTATTGAGCGATCAGAAGATCGACGAGCTAGCCCGCTCACACTCCTGCGAATCCGACCAGTAACACTTACCGTACAGTCCGGTCTCTTCGTCAGATACGTCGCATATCAAGTCTAGGGGTGGTAAACGTCAGACCCCAATAACCCGATAAGTCGTGCCGATGTGAGGCTCGTAACGGGTCGAGAAACTACTGGTAACACTTACCAGCAAATCTCTAATCGGCCCTGGCCAGCGACTTCCCTGTTACGGCCAATCGAGCACTGCGCAACATCAACCCCCAATACCGGGAGAGACGAAACCCCTCCTATCGCTCATTGCCTCCATGTGACTCGGGACTGTACCTAAATACCACCGTTTTGCACGCCCTCATGGACGTGGTAAGGTGGAGATCAAAGCACAGTGGGAATCACACAAGACTCCATGACGATCTCGGGTCTACAGACTAACCTGTACAAGTGTCACCTGAGAACTGCCATCTGACGTGAGGTATAATACCATCTGGGAGTTCTCGGCGAGTCCGTCCAGTGTACCCAGTCTCCACTGAGCACCTGTATACCATCTCTGATGTCAAACACCAATGGATATGGGATCATCCATCGCCCATCACATGGGTCGAGAAGCGTATACGCTAGTCTACTCTGGTATATCGATGCCCCGTCTCGATACACCCACGACTAGGGACCTTGAAGGATGTACTTATGGACTACCATGTCCCCACTAGTATGATCTGCATCATAGTCCAGGTAGTCAAGTACAAATCCTAAGGGCTTTACCAACATGTAACTATAAGACAGTATAAAGAGACTAGTGTACATGTTAAGATAAATAGCAACCAGATAGCATACTATCATGTCGAGCAAGAAAGTCATCTCTATATATGTCCAAGCATCCAATATAATATACATAATCTGTACAATACTGGCCTCTAGGGCATACATACAACTAACAATCTCCCACTTGCACTAGGGCCAGCTGCTGTAGTATCTCATACCGAGCATCCCGAAGAGTCTCTCAAACTGTATCTGGGGAATGGCCTTCGTGAGTGGATCCGCCGTGTTGTTCTTCGTGTCAACTCTCCTGACCTCGATCTCCCGGCGATCAACTATCTCCCGGATCAGGTGATACCGCCTCAGAATATGCCTGGATCGCTGATGGGACCTGGGTTCCTTGGCCAAAGCCACCGCTCCATTGTTATCGCAATACAAAGCTATTGGATGCTCAATGGATGGAACCACTCCAAGTTCATAAATGAACTTCTTGATCCATACAGCTTCTTTAGCAGCATCGTTGGCAGCGATGTATTCAGCCTCCATCGTCGAGTCTGCCACGGTTTCCTGCTTGGAACTCTTCCAGCTAACCGCCCCTCCGTAAAGGGTAAAGACAAAGCCCGACTGCGACTTAGAGTCGTCCTTATCACTCTGGAAGCTCGAATCGGTAAAGGACTCCACTTGGAGTTCTCCGTTACCATACACCAAGAACATATCTCTATTCCTTCGCAAGTACTTGAGAATGCTCTTCACAGCTGTCCAGTGACTCTCTCCAGGATCAGCTTGATACCTGCTCACTACACTTAGTGAGTATGCTACATCGGGTCTGGTACATAGCATCGCATACATGATAGAGCCTACAGCCGAAGCATAGGGTATCCCTTGCATGCGAGCTCTCTCCAAATCAGTCTTGGGAGACATCTCTTTGGAGAGAGTGACTCCAGAGATCGTGGGTATGTTCCCACGCTTGGACTCTTCCATACTAAACCTCTTTAGTATGGTGTCAATGTACCTGGATTGGGACAATCCCAAAATCCGTTTAGATCTATCTCTATAGATCCTGATTCCCAATATGCAGGAGGCATCACTAAGATCTTTCATTGAGAATCTTTGTGATAAGAAGAGCTTGACCGATTGCAGCATAGGAATATCATTTCCTATCAAGAGTATGTCGTCCACGTACAATACGAGGAAGACTACCTTACTCTCTGCCACCTTCTTGTAGATACAAGGTTCATCTGGATTTTTGACGAAATCAAACTCTTTGATAACGACGTCAAAGCAGATGTTCCAACTCCGAGATACTTTCTTTAATCCATAAATAGATTTAAGCAGCTTGCACACCTTCCCGCTGCTCCCACTGTCTACGAAGCCCTCTGGCTGAGTCATGTACACGCACTCTTCTAAATCACCATTTAGAAAGGCGGTCTTAATATCCATTTGCCAGATTTCGTAGTCATGATATGCAGCGATGGCAAGCATGATCCGGATGGATTTAAGCATAGCCACTGGAGAAAAGGTTTCGTCATAGTCCACACCTGGTCTTTGACGAAAACCCTTTGCTACAAGTCTAGCTTTGAAAGTCTCCACTTTCCCATCTACACCAAGTTTTTTCTTAAAGATCCACTTGCTCCCGATGGGTTTTACCCCTTCAGGAGCAACATCCAAAGTCCATACTTTGTTGGTGTACATGGATTCCATCTCGGACCGCATAGCATCCAGCCATTTCACTGAGTCTCTACTCGTGATGGCCTGCTCGAAGCTAGTTGGGTCATCATCCTCCATGATGCAATCCTCGCTCCCACCATCCATGAGAAAACCGTAGTATCTCTCAGGTTGGCGAGGAACCCTACTAGATCGGCGGAGAGGCTGAGGTTCATTGGGAGCTACTGAATCCTCTGGTTCCACTAAATCTTCAGTTATAGTTTGTGTTTCTGGAACTTCTTCCAGTTCTACCTCAGAGCCACTAATCTCTTTTGCAAGAAATTCCTTTTCTAAAAAGGTGGCATGTTGAGCAACAAACACCTTTTGTTGTTCACTGTGGTAGAATAGATATCCATACGAATTACTTGGATATCCTACAAACTTACAAAGAACTGATCGTGCCTCGAGTTTGTCCGGGTTTTTCTTTTTAACATAAGCCGGACAACCCCATATCTTAACTCTTTTAAGAGATGGTCTCTTTCCATTCCATATCTCATATGGAGTGGTAGGCACAGATTTAGTTGGAACTCTATTCAATAGGTATATGGCTGTCTCCAGCGCATATCCCCAGAAGGAAATAGGTAACTCAGCTGTGCTCATCATAGAGCGCACCATATCTAATAGGGTGCGGTTCCTCCGCTCCGATACACCGTTGTGCTGTGGTGTATATGGAGGAGTTATCTGAGAGAGAATCCCATTCTCTTTTAGGAAGTCCAGGAATTCATTGCTCAAGTATTCCCCTCCTCGATCAGATCGTAGGATTTTAATACTTTTTCCGGTTTGGTTCTCGACTTCTTGTTTATATTCTCTAAATTTCTCAAAAGCTTCTGATTTGTGTTTCATCAGGAACACATATCCGAATCTAGAGAGATCGTCAGTGAATGTAATGAAGTATGAAGAACCATCCCTGGCATGTGTAGACATGGGACCGCATACATCACTATGTATTAGTCCTAAGAGTTCGGTAACTCTTTCTCCGTGTCCCGTAAACGGAGTCTTGGTCATCTTGCCTTTGAGACATGACTGGCAAGTGTCATAGGATGAAAATTCAAACGGATTTAAATATCCATCTTTATGCAATTTAGCTAGTCGTGTCGCATTGATGTGACCCAGTCTACAATGCCACAAGAAGGATTCATTGAGTTCAGAACTCTTCCTCTTATGTGTGTTTGTTATGCTGAGGACTGTTGATTGGTTTAGAACATAAATGCCATTGCACAACGTGCCTGATCCAACCAACTTTTGGTTATGGAAAATGTTCATAACATTGTCCTGTAATACAAAATTATATCCCTCTTTACTTAATAAAGAAACTGATATAATGTTGCATATCAGGTTCGGCATGTAATAGCATTCGTTCAGAACCAATGTATTACCAGTTGGTAATACAAGGTGATATTCCCCGACAGTCTTAGCTGCAACAATTGCACCATTTCCGACTCTAATTTCTTTATCACCTTCTCCAAGTTCTCTACCTTTCCTAAGCCCATGTAACTGATTACATATATGGGATCCTGACCCGGTATCCAATACCCAAGACGTAGAGCAAATGGAGAAACAGTTCTCAGTAACGAACACACCCGAAGAAAATGCATCATCATGTACTTTCTTCATTCGGGTGGCATGGGAATCCTGGTATTCCCCTATATCCTGTTCAGTCCTATAACTCTTATAGGAAAGAACGGAACCAACGTTCCCCAGCACAGTATAACATGCGGGTTCGGTCAATACATCCATATTATTATCTTTATTAGGACATGAAATGGTCGCTACCTGGAGAGAGAGAGAAGAAAATACTTTAGCGTAAGCTCGTGCAAGATCAGATTGGTTATTATCTTATCTAATCAGGATGGATCCCACTGCTTTTTATCAAATCTTCCTCCAAACCCTAAAAGGAAAGACTAGCCGGGATTAATTACACACTACAAGTTCGCCAATCTTTCAGCCAGGCCAGTGTCGGTACTTTGAGGGAGGTCCTCCGTGCTTTCGCACGAACCTAATTACTGTAAACCTCGTTTTCCCAGAGGCGTAACCTCGTTAACACCTTTCTAGACACCTACTTGATCGGCTAATTGTAATGTATAAAACTCTCCCAGGAGTAACTCTTACTCGCAGTGGGTATCGGGATCCAACTATCTCATAGAAGGTATGCAATCTCATTGCAAATTTCAACACTTGAAATTCCCGATAATATTTTGCCCCTAGCAACTTATGACCTTGGCTAAGGTCAACAAATCATAAGCGCTAGTCAAGTTCAACCCGTCATTTCCTGATTGAATCAAACCTACCCGTACGACCCTTGGCTAAGGTCAACAAAGTCGCACGACTGCCCTAACTCAATCACATCTCATGTTTTAGCAGATAAATACTAATTAGCTACCGTACACCACGCCTTGGCTAAGGTCAACAAACGCAGCACGAATACTAACTAGTCTCTATCTGAAATGACGGAGGGCTACGCAGGTTTTTCTGAAAACCTAGAGCGTAATGAACTTGATATCGTTGTAGAATCAAATGAAGTTTTGAAATGGAGTGATTTTGAGGCTTTTCTAGTTTTGCTAAAGGAGTCACTCCCGGTGAAGGGATCTCGGTCCTTTCCTCGTCGAATGAGGTGCGGGATATATCATATATATCGCTGTGCAAAGCAAAAACGCAAAAGCAGTCAAAAGCAAACCGAGTGTGTAGCATCTGCTAGTTATTGCTAAAGGAGTCACTCCCGGTGAAGGGATCTCGGTCCTTTCCTCATCGAATAAGGTGCGGGGTATATCATATATACCGCTATGCAAAGCAAGAACTGTAGCTACCTGTTTTGTTTTAAAATCTGATTCTACAACATCTTAGGTTTCTTTCCTTTCATTAATCACATTAATGAAGTCCCATCATTTAAATACCTAAACATCACAGATAGATATGACGTACACTTATGCCATCCGCATTCGCCTCGATGTCCCCTCGTGCACCGTTAGGTTAGGTAACTAACGACAGAGCAGGGCAGGGCTAGCGCGGGTGTAAAACATAAGTAACGTCTATATAATATATCATATATACTATATACTATATCCATCACAGAATCACAACACAGATATCGCAGCAGAAGAAACATATGAAATATTGGATATACTAGGACGTCCGTGTTTTCAATACGAGCCAGTATAAAACACGGATTCCACGGTCGTGATGAATAGCCAATCCCACACCCCTAGACCCCTACGAGAGCGGCAAGCAACCCTGCCAATTCTAGGGTTAGGAGACCCGGACTCGACTCCTCGAGTTGGTCTCCCACTGGACCCCAGAACCCGGTTACTTGTGCTCCCCTCCTTGGGTCTATCCTAATGCGGAAAAGTAAATAATATACAACGGGTGACAACTTCCGCTACCTGGAAGCGCCCCAAATAAAAGAATATTACATACAAGTTTTTACATGAATGAAAATGAAAAACACTCATCTCACATAAAAACCCCCGGCTATTCGAACACGACGATCCAATATAACATATCCAGCAACACATAACATCACATGTCATCAACGTAAGTAAATATGCGCATCCCAATTGTCGTTGACATATAGCAACGAAACCGGCGATATCTGCATACTACACTTACGGTCACAGAAAAGAAAGTGTAAAACTACAACAATTGGAATCCGCAACTTCTTTAGACATCACATGCCTAATCAGATATAAATCCCGCATTTTAGTCTCATTATCGAAAACTCTTTTCAATATCATATGGGACTAAATTGCTAGATTTATAACATTCATTCAGTTATCTCATAACTACTTGTGAATTCCAATTATTGTATCACATTCCAGATAAACAGAAAATGTTAAACTTTCCGATCGAACAATCGAACACCCAAGTTTTCCCAATACAGATCAACACATGAAATAAGTCTAACAACATTCGGTTCGTACCTCAGTACCAACGGTCCAGCCGTAGAAGGGTCAAGCCAACGCCTCACATGTGGCACGCCGTACTGCCCCAAACCCGAAGGTTCAAAGGGCAGTTCAAGACGGTCACATAATCGAGTTAAGGTTTGTTGTCTTCTAGAGGGACCATCGAGTTACTTGCACTACTTAGAACGTCGTTAAACTACGGAAAAATCCAACACTTGGAAATTTCCCGACAGGGGAAAAGTTGGGTATTTATATTCGGTCGAACTTTTTAACATATTCTAAAATTTATCCGGAAAGCCACACAGACAAAATTTGATAAACCCGATCGAATCATCAAAGCTCCAAAACATCCCAGATTATTCAACACTTGAATAAATTTTAAAAATAACCAGAGAAGTCAGCACAGAAAACAATTAATTACTGTGCAAAAATTGGATGATGACGTCACAATTTTGCCGCTTATCCGCCGCATTATCCTTCTTTATGCCGCGGATCCGCGCCAATGTTTACTGTTCATCAAAAAAATTTTGTGCCGGAATTCTTATATTTCTCTGCTGGTTTTTCTGCATATTTTTAATACTGAAAAATCACTGTTTTTAGAAAAAGTACAGAGAGCACATTTTGGAGTTGGTTTCGGGTTCGTTCCGGTTTCAAATTCCGTCTGGACTTCGCCTAAGGCTCTAGCTAGGCTCTGATACCACTGTAGGGTTCCTAGGCACCCTAATGAGGTCACACAAGGCATCGAACATGCCATATTAAAATTTTAACGGTGCCGAGAGACCCGACTACGGATCGTTTGCTAGATGTTTAGGCGAAAAGAAAAGCTAGTTAACACTTAACTACTAGGATACGGAAATTACAACCTTTGTAGATCCAGATATCCACCTCCACGGCTCCGCAACGAAGTCTTCTCGCTGTACATCATGAATCCTAGACTCCTCCGTCGGCTTCATCGGGAAAACAAGCGGAATAGGTCGTCGGCTTTGTGTCAAAGACGATCTACGTCGAGGTTGCACAAACTCAAGCTCCGACTTCACAAACTTGTGAAACTTGTGAAGTAAACACCCAAAACAACTTGGCAAGAGCTAGAGGGTGAAGAAATAGGAGGTGGGTTCACTTTAGAATTGGATTTATCTCACTAGATCTCAAGTTGCCATTGTTGTAGCAAGCTTGAAGAAGAAGAAGAAGATGAGCTCAAGAAAAGAATATGATAAGTCTTATGATAAAAAAAATAAAAAATTAAAATCAAAATACTTATCATAACTTGAACTAGGGTTAAGTGTAGAGAATTAACCATGGTCACTTGGATGGGTTAGGGTTAAGCATGAAGATAAGGATGGTTAGCAAAGTCAAAGCTTCATGAAGCTTCAATATAAAACAAACTTAGCCACCATTCTTATCATAACTTATTTCAAATAAATAAATAAACAAATAAATAAATAAATGAATATGCAAAACCCTAATTATCAAATTAACCATGGATTAATTCTATAAACTTAACTAAATGATCAAGTATCATCAAACATGATACAAAAAGTGCACGAAAGCATATCACATATACAATGTGCATCAAGTGAGAAAAATCCGTTTAAAATGAACCAATACTAGTTAATGCAATGCAATATATCAAATATATAATTATGCATTAAATCATTAAATCAACATTTGATTCAATGATCCGGTCATGTCGCACATAACCGGCTAGAAACCAATGTATCGATTTATCGAATCAATGATTCGATAACTAGGTCATATCGAATATAACCAATCGAAACATATATCGCGAGAATGAAATGCGGTATCATATACACGCATTATTCTCGGTCCTGCACATATCTCATATGCGCTCCTATTTCGTTTCGCTTGAGCCAGGAAACCTCTGTGTAGGACTCTAAAGACTCGTCAATACGCCGGTAGCAGATGATGATCATATCAAGCACCCACAAGCCGCAAGCGGTCTGCTAAACGTAACGGCCACCCGGGTATTGAGCGATCAGAAGATCGACGAGCTAGCCAGCTCACACTCCTGCGAATCCGATCAGTAACACTTACCGTACAGTCCGGTCTCTTCGTCAGATACGTCGCATATCAAGTCTAGGGGTGGTAAACGTCAGACCCCAATAACCCGATAAGTCGTGCCGATGTGAGGCTCGTAACGGGTCGAGAAACTACTGGTAACACTTACCAGCAAATCTCTAATCAGCCCTGGCCAGGGACTTCCCTGTTACGGCCAATCGAGCACTACGCAACATCAACCCCCAATACCGGGAGAGACGAAACCCCTCCTATCGCTCATTGCCTCCATGTGACTCGGGACTGTACCCAAAGACCACCGTTTTGCACGCCCTCATGGACGTGGTAAGGTGGAGATCAAAGCACAGTGGGAATCACACAAGACTCCATGACGATCTCGGGTCTACAGACTAACCTGTACAAGTGTCACCTGAGAACTGCCATCTGACGTGAGGTATAATACCATCTGGGAGTTCTCGGCGAGTCCGTCCAGTGTACCCAGTCTCCACTGAGCACCCGTATACCATCTCTGATGTCAAACACCAATGGATATGGGATCATCCATCACCCATCACATGGGTCGAGAAGCGTATACGCTAGTCTACTCTGGTATATCGATGCCCCGTCTCGATACACCCACGACTAGGGACCTTGAAGGATGTACTTATGGACTACCATGTCCCCACTAGTATGATCTGCATCATAGTCTAGGTAGTCAAGTACAAATCCTAAGGGCTTTACCAACATGTAACTATAAGACAATATAAAGAGACTAGTGTACATGTTAAGATAAATAGCAACCAGATAGCATACTATCATGTCGAGCAAGAAAGTCATCTCTATATATGTCCAAGCATCCAATATAATATACATAATCTGTACAATACTGGCCTCTAGGGCATACATACAACTAACAACAAGTCAAAGAATTTGGACTCGGGATGGATTTGTCGACAGAAGGGTCCTCACTCGTATAATAAATAACTGGATCAAACAATAACGCACTAGTGGCGTCGATATCATTATCGTAAAGCTCCTAAAATTCGTAACTGTCGGAGGCTACCTCATTGACAGAACATATATCAATTATTTTAGCAGAAGGTTCGGAGGGTTAATTTTCTACCCTAAAAATGTTAAGTTCAATTGTCATCTTCTCAAAGGATTAGTTCATAGAACCATTAAGACAATTGATAACTGCATTGGAAGTTGCTAGAAAAGGTCGACCAAGAATCACCGGAATTTGGTTCCGTAGGTTCGCCACAGGCAGTGTATCTAAAACTATAAAGTCCACAGGGAATATAAATTTCCCGACTTTAATTAACACGTCCTCTAGCTCACCCCTAGGGTGGGTAATAGATCAATCGGCCATCTGGAGAGTGCAGTGCATAGGTTTCAACTTTCCTATGCCTAATTGCTCATACACAGAATACGGGAGCAAGTTAACACTAGCACCGAGATCGAATAGAGCGCGATTGATGTTTTTACCACCAATAGTTATAGAAATTGTAGGACAATCGGGGTTCTTACGTTTCTTGGGCAAATGTTAGGTAAGAGCATCGCTCACATTGCTCGCTAAGAAAACCTTTTTCGGCACTTGGGTTTTCCTTTTCTTAGTGCACATGTCCTTTAGAATTTTCGCATAGAATGGAACTTGTTAGATAGCATCTAAGAGAGGAATATTTATATTAACTTGCTTAAACATTTTCACAATCTTCTCCATTTGTGCACTTGGTTTGTTGGGCCTCAACCGGTTTGGAAAAGGAACTTTATCAACCGGGGTCGGGTCCAACACTTGAGGAGAAGTTTGTGAGGATGGAATGGAACCCAAAATTGGATTTAGGATGGTCTTAAATGGTAATTTATTTAAGGAAGTGGACTGAGGGTTCGAGCCTAGTGAAGAACGGAGAATAAGCTCGGAATAATACGTTGGATTAGACGAAGTAGGAGTAGAAATAGTAACCGGGGTATCATCTAAATCATCAACTTGTTCACCAACATGGTTGCTCAGCACTCTTCCCGATTTCAATGTAGTTACGGCACTCACGTTATGATTTTGTTGGTTAAGGACGATATTTGCGCTTTGTGAGTGGCCGGGATTTAGTAGAGCTTGAGATAGAAGTTTCCCTTTCTCTCTCTCTCTCTTATCGCGGCATTTAACTATGCAATTTGTACTTCGATCGATTTTATATTTTCATCGTAGGAAGTAGTGTGTTGCACTAGCGTTTGGATAGAAGACGTTAAATTGGCGAACATTTGTGCGGATTGTTTAATAAATGTTTCTAAGCTTCTTTCGAGTGCAGTGATTTTATCGGTACCGACCGTTAGGATATTAGTCTGTAGTTGGAAAGAATTATTATAAGGGGAAAAGTTGTTGACCGGATTTTAGAAAGATTGCGGTTAAAAGGGCTGCTGAATTTGTTGTGGTGGCGGTTTTGCTGTGGGGGAAGTCTTTGATAGTTATTTTGGCTTGGGAACTGATTTTGAGTTTGAGTTTGGTTTTGGTTCCAACCAAAATTAGGATGATTCCTCCATCCCTGATTATATGTAGATGAATAAGGATCGTTTCTAGGTCGTTACTGAAAAGCAGTATTAGTTTGTTCTCAACCTTCAAACGGAGGATGCAAAAGACATTCTTCCGTTAAATGTGAGAGTCAAAATAGCAACCACACACGATTTTGGGGAACATAACTTGGTTTAGAGAGGCTGAGGAGAATTTGCTTTCCATAGCTTCAAGTTTCTTTTGCATCGCAGCCATTTCAGCTTTCATTATGACGAAAGTGTCGAGTTGATGAATCCCTGCCCTAGATGAAGACGATGTTGTTGGTCTAGTGCTTTCCCACTGTAATGTTTGTTTGGCAAGATCTTCTAGGAATTGTCACTTTTCGTCGTCGTCTTTTGACATGAAAAGACATTGAAAAATGGTTTCTACCATTTGTTTTGTAGCTGGATTGATACCCTCATACATAATTTGACAAAGTTGCTATCTTTCGATTCTGTGATGAGGGCATTGGACAAGAAGATCTTTAAACCATTCAAAGCATTTCTAAAAGGATTCGTTGGGAAGTTGGGCAAACTGGTTAATCTCGCTCCAAATACGGGCAGTCTTGTGATGATGATACAATTTCTTAAGGAATGCTTTAACGAATTCATCCCATTTAATGATAGAATGTGCGGCGGTGCTATAAAGCCACTTTTCTACGAGATCGCACAAGGTAAAAAGGAGAAAACGTAATAACAGAGTATCCTCTGAAAGTTGGGTGGTGCTCATCATTACACATACATTTTCGAATTTGGTTATAAAAACGTATGCATTTTCAGATTCAAGCCCGTGAAATTTGGGCAACAAGTTGATGAAGTTGGGCTTAATTTTAAAATTATCCCCATTGGCCAGTGGAAGAGATAGACATGTTGGAAGGGGTCTGCGTACAGGATAGCTTCGGTCTTGAAGAGCGATGCGTGGTGGATTCTGAATTTGCGTACCTATGGGTGGTGGCAAGGTGGTGTTGTTAAAACCCGATGGAGATCCATCCATCTCAGGAGATGTGGTAGATGGAGGAGAAATAGAAGATGAAGAAGTATCGACTTCGGAGTCGACAGCAAACACGAGGACTAGACGGGCACTAGAATCCCGTGTCCAGACGATCATGCACTAAGCGGGTTTAGTGCACACAGCAGCGTGCGATATTTATGAGAACGATTTTAAGAAGGCTTGTTTTGAAAAAAAAAATGTCGGACGTGAGGCTTGACTCAACCAATCACAAAATGCACAATCAATCCCTAGAGCTAGGGTTACCTAGGTCAAGTCACTGGACTGCTTCTAAACTTCCAAAGGACAAGACGTAAGATCAATCCTCTATCACCTCCTTATCAATCTTGCGGCTAGGTAAGTAGGAGGTATCCACTATACGAATCACCGAAATAGCGAGACTAATTAAGTAACCATTTTCCTTAGTCACACTTACCTAAACAGCATAAGAGAAATGCGGGTAAGTAATAGATTACCCATGACCCTCCTTTGTCCTAATTGAGCGCGAATGTCTTTAGAGATTTGGTCTAGATATTTTTATTAATATAGGGTGATAGTATGCTCGTTTGTGATTTGTGGGGCTTAGGAAGGGTAATGAAATCCCCACCTAATCTGAGTTTAGGTTTATTGCCGCTTAATGTCCGGTTTAAGTATGCAAAACAACCCGAAATCAAAACACACAAAAAGATTTTTGTTTAGCGGCGTTGTTTGCAAAGAATCCTGTATGTAAAATCAGTTTATTGGAGCTTTAGAAGAGAGAGGAAGGCAATAGGAAAATACCAGAGAAGTTTGGGGACCCAACTCTTCAATAAGGCCGTGGTTCCGCCGCCAAAAGCAACCCTAGGGCACGGTTCCGCCGCTTCTTGACTAGTTCTTCTCTCCAAATTTCTTCAGAGCACTCCAATGGTCCTCTGGTCCAAGTTGAAAATCTCTGAATCTCTGTTGGCCTGCTCCAATTACACCAGATGTCCTTGCAAAAACTCGCACAAGATTCGTTAAAAACACAAGATGCGGTTTTGGTTCTCTTTTATTTTATGTTTCTGGAAATCAACCCGAATAACAAGAAAAAAATTACGACCGTTTCCCCGGTAACGACGCCATTTGATTGATGCGAAGAAGTATGTATATATGTTTTGTAAATAACCACAATCAAGACGATGTCGTAAATAGCTAGCCGCGACGGGTCGTCCGCAGGAAAACGTGAATTTCTTTTCTTGTCTTAGACGAGTTAATAAAAGAGAGGAGGGATTATTGTCGTTTTATTTTAAGATGGATAGAAAATTGTATAATAGAAAGGCTTGTATGGTTTATAGGACTTAGTAGTTAATGGATGAAGATTTAGAAATAATTCTTTTTATCTTTTAATTGTTTAAAACTAGAGAGATAGTGATGAATGTGGATTAGGGTTCTTGGAGAGAATTAGGGTTTTCCACTAGTGCCCCTTGTCCTTCCATTGATCTCTATTTATCTCAAGCCCTTAACAAAACAAGTATTAACAAATCTCGAATCATGGTTGTGACTATCCTTAATTGATAGCGTGCCCGATAAGAGGGTTAACATTTATTTTGCCAAGGTTTGTAAACATTAAAATGTCAAAAGAAGTTAAGAGATTTTTCATCCATTATTCTACCATATCCTACAAATCCTAACAAGAAAGAAATTACTCGCTCATGGTTATTAGCGATTTAAAATAGAGGTGGAAGATGAATGAAACCATATTTGAAATCATAAAGTAATGTTGAATGTAATGCAGAAAAGTAATGCGAAAAAATAATGCGAAAAAGTAACGCGGAAAGTAAATGCGAAAAGAATTAAAACAAAAGACTACCTATTTATCGACTATTGCATTACAACTTTTCTTCTTAAAAAGGTAGATTACAAGAACCCTAGTTTTACTCGTAGATCTCTCTCTTGATTGAGGGATAGATGAATAGATGATTTGATTAGATGATTTTGGAATGCACAGCTCTTGGTCCTTTATATAGTCTCTGAAACTAGAAACCTTAGATACCATATTGGAGTAGGTGACATTACGATCATGCCCCTAAATTTCTAGATCCTACAGCCCATAATCGACCGCAGAACCGCCGCCCAATCCCCTTCTTAACCGCGGATCCACCGTCTTCTGGTGGGATGGTGACATGGGACTTTTTCTGGCTTTTTCTCTTGATAGTTGGAGATCCTCTTAATATACAGATTCTGAAAATATTGCCCTTAGTCTCTGCCGTTGCTAGATTCTTTGATTTACTTCTAATATTTGGCAGATTCGGTTTGATATTCCGATTTGATGTGGATCTCCTACTTAGATTTCAGACCTGGGCTATTACCTGCACAATATCTCAAATTCATCTTGTTAGTAGCATTTGTTATTTTTGAGATATTATTCCAACCATTTATATGATATGATATTTTAAGAATATTGAGTAGGAATATTTGACATCATATGCATATTTTAATTAATAATATTTTATTTAAATATTATATGGATGTATTTTCCCTAATTATATTAATTATAAATGAAGAAACATGATAATAATATTTTTACAAATAAACCCACATATGTTCTTTATTTACAAATAAAACCTTTCATTAGTTAATAATAGTAGGGAAAATGTTCATAGAAATGTGCAATATATTTGACTAATCAGCAGCCCACGTGATACGCACGTGAGTAACTAAAGAAGACATGAAGACCATCCCTCACGTGAAGATCATATGAGCGCACATGAAGACCATGCCTCACGTGATACTCACGTGATCGCCAGAGCATTATTTGGATATTATATCCATAGTTCTGAATGACTAAGTGCTTAGCACTGCTGGGTGACATCTGTGAAGTGAAAAAAAATTTGAGCCCATATGCTCACATGTTTAAGTTGATCTTAATCTAAAACAAGATTAATGATCATCAATCATATTTCTAAGCTGATCTTAGTCGGATATATGACTAATGATCGTTCATCCAAGATGATCTTAGTCGGATATATGACCAAAGATTTTTCATCCATGATGATCTTAGTCCCATATACGATGAACGATCTTTCATCGATCTTTTATCCATTTGATCTTAGTCTCATATACGACTAATGATCGACCACCCAAATTGATCTTAGTCCAATATATGACTAATGATATTAATCTTAGTCTCATATAAGTCTAACGATCCTCAGTTCTGACATGATCTTTTCCCTCATATACGGGATTTGGTTCAAGGGTATATCCTTCCATACCTCTGATATACGGCGTTGTAATTCCTCAATGTCTTCAAAGAGGTGGCGGGATCCCAACAACCAACAACTCCTTCCTCGTCCCTATTTGATGAATGATATGAAATTTCATCAAGACTGTAAACGCCTTACGCATCCTATATAGATGTGCACCCTCATATCGATACACCTCATATTTATGCACTTTCATATTGACGTACACACCTCATATTGTTACGCATCCTATATAGATGTGAATCTCATATTGAACTCCGACTTTATACATCTTTGAAGGAAATATAAATGCCTTCAAATTGGATCGCACCCCAATATTGGGTGCATCCTATGTCTCCATCATTCACTTCGCCATGTAAAATACACACGTGCGCGCAAGATGAAAGATGAATCGAAATGTCCTTAAACTAATACTTCGTCCCGAACACGGGAATTGAAAGTCTATCCTAGCACCACCATGAAGTTTTAGTAGCATCAAATATACCAAATTCCAAAAAAATTTAGGTGCTAAGTTAGATTAACAAGATCTTTAACTAGAATATTAGGGTTTCCTATGATGATATTATAATACTAAAGAGAAGGAAGGAGCATACAACCTTTGATGACCGCGTCCTTCTCTTCTAAAGCTCCGGGTTGTAGTCCATTGATTGTTCGTTCTTTTGCATACGTGCGTTTTAAAATCAAAGAATAGAATATACCGCAATCAATAACGGTGTCGCTTGGTATCTAACCGGTTGAGTACAGGTCGGTCCACAGGGAGATGGATTCCTTTTCTTTATGTTCAAACGAGTTAATCCGATCAAGTCGGGTTTTGTTTTACGATCTAAGAATGAGATTAAATTGATTAAAAGTCTTGCTAGGGTTAGGACTAGGTTAGTTTGGAAAAGGGATTCTACCCACCGCTTTCTTTGCCTTAGTTAAGAATTTAGGTGTTAGGGTAATAGTCAATAAAGGGGATTAGCACGACTAGAAAGAAACTTAGTTTCTTCCCTTTGGTCCTTATCCGTCCTTTCTTAACTCTTAGCCCTAACCTCTATGTAAATCAACCACAGCCGGTCTAACTAGGGAATCACCACTATCTCGTAGGATAGAGTGCCGTAGTGAGCAGTGTGTGGTTGAATTAAATAGAGTCCTAATTAAAAATTATATGGGCAAAGAAATGAGTGAGAAAGATTTCGTTCTCTCAAACCTTCTCTCTCTTAACCCTAACAAGTGAGGAATTAATCACTCATTAGGAAGAAAACAAAATAATTCATTTTTATACTTTTTATTTTAAAAGACTATCTAATTTGCAGATAATAAAAGATAGATAAAAAATTGCACGAATTAAATTCAGATAACAAAAAAGAATGCAAAAATAAAAATACCTTTATTGATGACCTCTTGACGATTACAATGGAATGAAAATTTTAATCAAGAAAATAAAAAGAGGCATCTCAAAAGAGGCACCCAAAAGAGGCACACATCAAAAGAGGCTGTAGGCTTTCCTATTTATAGATAGGAGATACCCTAGGGTTTACATCTGATCCATATCTGAAATTACATGACTACCCTAAGAAAACCGGGTCAATACACCGACTCCCACCGACACGCACCGACACGTACTCTGCATGGCCGCGGATCCGCGGCGGAATGCCTTGTTTGGCCGTGGATCCACGGCCGTTTGATGGGCTCTTCGGCTCAGTTTCTAAGGGCTCCTTCAAGTTGCTTTTTCCTTCTATTTTCTTCACTTGGTTCTTCAGAATCTTTTCTAGTTTCTTCCAGATTTCCACAGTGCAGAATGTTGTGTACTTTTACCATTCGCTTTGTGTTGAAGTCTTGAATCTTGTGCTGCCTTCGTACTTTGTGCAATCAAACTGTTCATTGATCTTCATTTGTTCCTCACTGTCAGGCTACACCAAGAGGGTCAAAATTGTCGCCACTCCCCTGTTTGTCTATTTTTTTTTATTATTAATAGAAAAAGAAAACAAAATATATATACACAAAAAGATTCCCCCCAAACTTAAGTGAAACAGTATTTCCACTGTTGAAGCATTAAAGTTCAGAGTTAGGGAGGAGAAAAATACAGTATCAAGCTATACAAGGCCTTACACAGGCCAAAGGTTAGCACCGACCATTCAAAAATTTTATCGTTATAATGGTGTGGTTGGTGAAAAAATGGAGTGTAGAGAAAAGAAATGAGAAACACACGAGACCGTGTGGAGATAGAAGCAGTATACGGTCTCGGTGGAGGAGAAGAAATGGTGGTAGTTCAACTTCTTCAGGTGGAGTTTGATTAATCACAAAATCCGTGTCATTTAGGAATGCAAGTTCGTCAGCAAAAATTTCTTTAAAACTCTCATCGATATAATTGAACATTTTACTGTTAGTATGTTTTGTGCCAGAATTTATCAT
Organism: Agapanthus africanus; assembly: GCA_030015575.1. Taxonomy (NCBI): domain Eukaryota; kingdom Viridiplantae; phylum Streptophyta; class Magnoliopsida; order Asparagales; family Amaryllidaceae; genus Agapanthus; species Agapanthus africanus. The sequence continues at coordinate 200,160,311 of CM057350.1, forward strand.
ACTTGATTTGTCAAAAATTATGGAGGTAAGAGACTCGAAAAACTCATCTACCTCATTTTCAAAAGTATCGAAATCAAGTTGGCTTTCTGGAATGGTCAAACTTGAATTATCGGATTGTGATTCATCAACACCCACTGAAATTATAGGAAGAATAGAAGAAAAACCTGAGAAAGTGGGAGAAAAAAGTTGAATACAAACTTGAGGGTGGAGATGAAGTGTATAAATTAGCACAATTTGTAATGACCAATGTGTAAAAAGCGATTGTGCTAATTTATCAACCCACTGAGAAATGAGATCAAATCCCTCAAGATTCGTGAGAAAACATGGGTACGTCGAACTTGGTAAAGCAGATATTGAAAATGAAAGGGATACGGTTTCTTGCACGGTCGGAACGACAGAAAGGATGAAGGGGATTGATTTAGGAAGTGTAACAATTAAAGGTTCAGGAGGATGAATTGGAAAATCCGATTCATCAAACAAAACTGGTTCATCCTCAATACTATCCTCAATACTCTCCTCAAAATTTATCTTATCCATACAATTCTCATCAAATTCAAGACGCATATGAAGTTCGGGAAAAACATTTAATGTCTCGGGATGATGAATTGGAAAGAAAAACTCTTCCAAATTTTTGGGTTCATCATCCAAAATATTCCCAGCGTCAATATCATCGATCAAGTGAAAATTAAATTTCTCAGACACCTCATCAAAAGCATGGATATCAATTAATTCAGGTTCTAAAGTGGAAGTATAGAGTTCAAAAGAATTGGGTGTGGGTTCACTCGAAAGGGACCCTTCACAATTGTAGGGTTCCTAGGCACTCTCAAGAGATCTCACAAGGCATCAACCATGCCAATTTCAAATTTTACAAGTGCCGAGAAACTCTAATACGGATCGTTAACTAGAATTTTAGGCGAAAAGTGAAACTAGTTAACATCTTAACTAAAAGTAAGAAGCTACAACCTTTGTAGATCCGGTTCTCCACTTCCTTAGCTCCACGTAGACGTCCTCTCGCTGTCCAAGTCGGATCTCGGACTCTAGCATCGGCTTCATCGGAGAAATGAACGGACTAGTCGTCGGCTACGATGCCGAAGATGATCTACGTCGAGGTTACACAAGATCAAGCTCCAACTTCACCAAGTTGTGAAACTTGTGAAGAAAACACCCTATACTACTTGGCAAGAGGTAGAGGGTGAAGAAATAGGAGGTGGGTTCACTTTAGAATTGGATTTCTCACACTTTTGCTCAAGATGCCATTAATGGTGGCAAGCTTTTTCTTGAAGAAGAAGATGATTAAGAAGATAGAATATCATAAGTGTTTTTCAAAAAGAATAATAAAATGAATACTTATCATCTTCTAACCTTGGTTAGGTGTAGAGAATAGACCATGGTTAGAGGGAATGGTTAGGGTTAAGCATGAAGACAAAATGGTCACTTGGTCAAAGCTTCATGAAGCTTCAACAAGCTTCATGATAAAAAGAAACCATTTTGTTTTTTTTTATCTATTTCTCAAAAAAGAAAAGATAAATATTAAGTGAAAATATGAAACCCTAACCATTCACTATACATGGTTTAAGTCTTTACACAAATCCAAGTGTATATGTATCATCAAACATGATACAATCAAGTGCACAAAAGTATATCACATATACAACTTGTGAACATCAAGTGAGAAAATCCATTTAAAGTGAACCAATACTAGTTAATGCAAAGTAATATATCAAATACATAATTATACATTAAATCATTAAATCAACACTTGATTCAATGATCCGGTCATGTCGCACATAACCGACTAGTATACAATGTAACGATTTATCGAATTAACGATTCGATAACTAGGTTATATCGCATACAACCAATCGAAACATTCATCGCGAGAATGAAATACGGTATCACATACTCGCATTATTCTCGGTCCCGCACATATCTCATATGCGCTCCTATTTCGTTTCGCTTGAGCCAGGAAACCCCTGTGTAGGACTCTAAAGACCCGTCAATACGCCGGTAGCAGATGAAGATCATATCAAGCACCCACAAGCCGCAAGCGGTCTGCTAAACGTAACGGCCACCCGGGTATTGAGCGATCAGAAGATCGACGAGCTAGCCCGCTCACACTCCTGTGAATCCAACCAGTAACACTTACCGTACAGTCCGGTCTGTTCGTATGATATGTCGCATATCAAGTCTAGGGGTGGTAAACGTCAGACCCCAATAACCGATAAGTAGTGCCGATGTGAGGCTCATAACGGGTCGAGAAACTACCGGTAACACTTACCAGCAAATCTCTGATCAGCCCTGTCCAGGGACTTCCCTGTTACGGCCAATCGAGCACAGCGCAACATCAACCCCCAATACCGGGAGAGACGAAACCCCTCCTATCGCTCATTGCCTCCATGTGACTCGGGACTGTACCCAAAGACCACCGTTTTGCACGCCCTCATGGACGTGGTAAGGTGGAGATCAAAGCACAGTGGGAATCACACAAGACTCTATGACGATCTCGGGTCTACAGACTAACCTGCACAAGTGTCACCTGAGAACTGCCATCTGACGTGAGGTATAATACCATCTGGGAGTTCTCGGTGAGTCCGTCCAGTGTACCCAGTCTCCACTGAGCACCCGTATACCATCTCTGATGTCAAACACCAATGGATATGGGATCATCCATCGCCCATCTCATGGGTCGAGAAGCGTATACGCTAGTCTACACTGGTATATCGATGCCCCGTCTCGATACACCCACGACTAGGGACCTTGAAGGATGTACCTATGGACTACCATGTCCCCACTAGTATGATCTGCATCATAGTCCAGGTAGTCAAGTACACATCCTAAGGGCTTTACCAACATGTAACTTTAAGAAAGTTTAAAGAGACAAGTGTACATGTTAAGATAAAGAGCAACCAAATAGCATACTATCATATCGAGCAAGAAAGTCATCTCTATATATGTCCAAGCATCCAATATAATATACATGATCTGTACAATACTGGCCTCTAGGGCATACATACAACTAACAATCTCCCACTTGCATTAGGGCCAGCTGCTGTAGTATCGCATACCGAGCATCCCGAAGAGTCTCTCAAACTGTATCTGGGGAATGGCCTTCGTGAGTGGATCCGCCGTGTTGTTCTTCGTGTCAACCCTCCTGACCTCGATCTCCCGGCGATCAACTATCTCCCGGATCAGGTGATACCGCCTCAGAATATGCCTGGATCGCTGATGGGACCTGGGTTCCTTGGCCAAAGCCACCGCTCCATTGTTATCGCAATACAAAGGTATTGGATGCTCAATGGATGGAACCACACCAAGTTCAGTAACGAACTTCTTGATCCAGACAGCCTCTTTAGCAGCATCGTTGGCAGCGATGTATTCAGCCTCCATCGTCGAGTCTGCCACGGTTTCCTGCTTGGAACTCTTCCAGCTAACCACCCTTCCGTAAAGGGTAAAGACAAATCCCGACTGCGACTTAGTGTCGTCCTTATCACTCTGGAAGCTCGAATCGGTAAATGACTCCACTTGGAGTTCTCCGTTACCATACACCAAGAGCATCTCTTTAGTCCTTCGTAAGTACTTGAGAATGCTCTTCACAGCTGTCCAGTGACTCTCTCCAGGATCAGCTTGATACCTGCTCACTACACTTAGTGAGTATGCTACATCGGGTCTGGTACATAGCATCGCGTACATGATAGAGCCTACAGCCGAAGCATAGGGTATCCCTTGCATGCGAGCTCTCTCCAAATCAGTCTTGGGAGACATCTCTTTGGAGAGAGTGACTCCAGAGATCGTAGGCAAGTTCCCACGCTTGGATTCTTCCATACTAAACCTCTTTAGTATGGTGTCAATGTACCTGGATTGGGATAATCCCAATATCCGTTTGGATCTATCTCTATAGATCCTTATTCCCAATATGCAGGAGGCATCACCAAGATCTTTCATTGAGAATCTTTGTGATAAGAAGACCTTGACCGATTGCAGCATAGGAATATCATTTCCTATCAAGAGTATGTCGTCCACGTACAATACGAGGAAGACTACCTTACTCTCTGGTACCTTCTTGTAGATACAAGGTTCATCTGGGTTTTTGACGAAATCAAACTCTTTGATAACGACGTCAAAGCAGATGTTCCAACTCCGCGATGCTTGCTTTAATCCATAAATGGATTTAAGCAGCTTGCACACCTTCCCGCTGCTCCCACTGTCTACGAAGCCCTCTGGCTGAGTCATGTACACGCACTCTTCTAAATCACCATTTAGAAAGGCGGTCTTAACATCCATTTGCCACATTTCGTAATCATGATATGCAGCGATGGCAAGCATGATCCGGATGGATTTAAGCATAGCCACTGGAGAAAAGGTTTCGTCATAGTCCACACCTGGTCTTTGACGAAAACCCTTTGCTATAAGTCTAGCTTTGAAAGTCTCTACTTTCCCATCTATACCAAGTTTTTTCTTGAAGATCCACTTGCTCCCGATGGGTTTTACCCCTTCAGGAGCAACATCCAAAGTCCATACTTTGTTGGTGTACATGGATTCTATCTCGGACCGCATAGCATCCAGCCATTTCACTGAGTCCCTACTCATGATGGCCTGCTCGAAGCTAGTTGGGTCATCATCCTCCATGATGCAATCCTCGCTCCCACCATCCATAAGAAAACCGTAGTATCTCTCAGGTTGGTGAGGAACCCTACTAGATCGGCGGAGAGGTTGGGGTTCGTCGGGTACTACTGAATCCTCTGGTTCTACCAAGTCTTCTGTTATAGTTTGTGTCGCTGGAACCTCTTCCAGTTCTACCTCAATACCACTTATCTGTTTCATAAGAAAACTTTTTTCTAAGAAAGTGGCATGTCGAGAAACAACACCTTTTGTTCCTCGGGATGGTAGAAGATATACCCTTGTGAATTTTTGGGATATCCTATAAACTTACATAAGACTTATCTTGCCTCGAGTTTGTCCGGATTTTGTCTTTTGACATAGGCTGGACAACCCCATATCTTAATATAATTAAGATGTGGTCTCTTCCCTCTCCATATCTCATATGGAGTGGTAGGCACTGATTGGTAGGAACTCTATTCAATAGGTCCATGGCTGTCTCAAGCGCATATCCCCAGAAGGAAATAGGTAACTCAGCTGTACTCATCATTGAGCGCACCATATCTAATAGGATGCGGTTTCTCCGTTCAGATACACCGTTGTGCTGTGGTGTATATGGAGGAGTCAGCTGAGAGAGAATCCCATTCTCTTTTAGGAAGTCCAGGAATTCATTGCTCAAGTATTCACCTCCTCGATCAGATCGAAGGATTTTAATACTTTTTCCGGTTTGGTTCTCGACTTCATGTTTATATTCTCTAAATTTTTCAAAAGCTTCTGATTTGTGTTTCATCAGGAACACATATCCGAATCTAGAGAGATCGTCAGTGAATGTAATGAAGTACGATGAACCATCCCTGGCATGTGTAGACATGGGACCGCATACATCACTATGTATCAGTCCCAAGAGTTCGGTAACTCTTTCTCCGTGTCCCGTAAACGGAGTTTTGGTCATCTTGCCTTTGAGACATGACTGGAAAGTGTCATAAGATGAAAATTCAAACGGATTTAAATATCCATCCTTATGCAACTTTGCTAGTCGTGTCGCATTGATGTGATCCAGTCTACAATGCCACAAGAAGGATTCGTTCAGTTCAGAACTCTTCCTCTTGTGTGTGTTTGTTATGCTCAGAACTGTTGATTGATTTAGAACATAAATGCCATTGCACAACGTGCCTGATCCAACCAACTTTTGGTTACGGAAAATGTTCATAACATTGTCCTGTAATACAAAATTATATCCCTCTTTACTCAACAAAGAAACCGATATAATGTTGCATATCAGGTTCGGCATGTAATAGCATTCGTTCAGAACCAATGTATTACCAGTTGGTAATACAAGGTGATATTCCCCGACAGTCTTAGCTGCAACAATTGCACCATTTCCAACTCTTATGTCTTTATCACCTTCTCCAAGTTCTCTACCTTTCCTAAGCCCATGTAACTGATTACATATATGGGATCCTGACCCGGTATCTAATACCCAGGACGTAGAGCAAATAGAGAAACAGTTTTCTGTAACGAACACACCCGAAGAAAATGCATCACCATGTACTTTCTTCAATCGGGTGGCATGGAATCCTGGTATTCCCCTATATCCTGTTCAGTCCTATAACTCTTATAGGAAAGAACGGAACCAACGTTCCCCAGCACAGTATAACATGCGGGTTCGGTCAATACATCCATATTATTATCTTGATTAGGGCATGAAATGGTCGCTACCTGGAGAGAGAGAGAAGAAAACACTTTAGCGTATGCTCTTGCAAGATCAGATTGGTTATTATCTTATCTAATCAGGATGGCTCCCACTGGTTTTTATCATATCTTCCTTCAAACCCTAAAAGGAAAGACTAGCCGGGATTAATTACATACTACAAGTTCGCCAATCTTTCAGCCAGGCCAGTGTCGGTACTTTGAGGGAGGTCCCCCGTGCTTTCGCACGAACCTAATTAATGTAAACCTCGTTTTCCCAGAGGCGTAACCCCGTTGACACCTTTCTAGACACCTACTTGATCAGCTAATTGCAATGTGTAAAACTTTCCCAGGAGTAACTCTTACTCGCAGTGGGTATCGGAATCCAACTATCTCATAGAAGGTATGCAATCTCATTGCAAATTTCAACACTTGAAATTCCCGATAATATTTTGCCCCTAGCGTGCTATGACCTTGACGCATGCCAAACAACCCATAGTCCGTTAGTCAAGTTCAACCCGTACAATTCGTGATCGAATTAAACCCACCCGTACGACCCTTGACGCATGCCAAACAACGCCGTACGAATACCTTAATCCAATCGCATCTCATGCTACAGATAAGTAATAATCAGCTACCGTACACTACGCCTTGACACATGCCAAACAACCGTAGCACGAATACTGAATATTACATATCTGAATTGACGGAGGGCTACGCAGGTTTTTCTGAAAACCATGAGCGTAATGAACTTGATATCGTTGTAGAATCAAATAAAGTTTTGAAATGGAGTGATTTTGAGGCTTTTCTAGTTTTGCTAAAGGGGTCACTCCCGGTGAAGGGATCGTCGGCCCTTTCCTCGTCGAATGAGGTGCGGGATATATCATATATATCACTGTGCAAAGCATAAACTATAGAAGCACTCAAAAGTCAAACCGAGTGTGTAGCATCTGCCAGTTATTGCTAAAGGAGTCACTCCCGGTGAAGGGATCTCGGTCCTTTCCTCATCGAATAAGGTGCAGGGTATATCATATATACCACTATGCAAAGCAAGAACTGTAGCTACCTGTTTTGTTTAAAATTTGATTCTACAACATCTTAGGTTTCTTTTCTTTCATTAATCACATTAATGAAGACCCATCATTTAAGTCACCTAAACATCACAGATAAATACGACGTACACTTATGCCATCCGCATTCGCCTGGATGTCCCCTCGTGCACCGTTAGGTTAGGTAACTAACGACAGAGCAGGGCAGGGCTAGTGCGGGTGAAAAACATAAGTAACGTTTATATAATATATCATATATACTATATACTGTATCTATCACAGAACATATCACATGATCACATCACAGATATCGCAGCAGAAGAATCATATGAAATATTGGATATACTAGGACGTCCGTGTTTTCAATACGAGCCAGTATAAAACACGGATTCCACGGTCGTGATGAATAGCCAATCCCACACCCCTAGACCCCTACGAGAGCGGCAATCAACCCTACCAATTCTAGGGTTAGGAGACCCGGACTCGACTCTTCGAGATGGTCTCCCACTGGACCCTAGAACCCAGTTACTTGTGCTCCCCTCCTTGGGTCTATCCTAATGCGGAAAAGTAAATAATATACAAAAGGTGACAACTTCCGCACCCTGGAAGTGCCCCAATAAAAGAATATTACATACATGTTTTTACATGAATGAAAATGAAAAACACTCATCTCACATAAAAACCCCCGGCTATTCAAACACGACAATCCAATATAACATATCCAGCAACACATAACATCACATGTCATCAACGTAAGTAAATATGCGCATCCCAATTGTCGTTGACATATAGCAACGAAACCGGCGATATCACATATTACACTTACGGTCACAGAAAAGAAAGTGTAAAACTACAACAGTTGGAATCCGCAATCTCTTAAGACATCGCATGCCTAATAAAATGAAATACTTAGACATCACAAGCCTAACAATTATAAACCCCGCATTTTAGTCCCATTATCGAAAACTCTTTTCAATATGAAGTGAGACTAAACCGCTAGATTTATAACATTCATTCAGTTATCTCATAACTGTGTGTGAATTCCAATTATTGTATCCCATTCCGGATAAATAGAAAATATTAAACTTTCCGATCGAACATCCGAACACCCAAGTTTTCCCGAAACCGTTCAACACATGAAATAAGTTCAAAGACATTCACTTCATGCCTCAGTACCAACGGTCCAGCCGTAGAAGGGTCAAGCCAACGCCTCACATGTGGCACGCCGTACTGCCCCAAACCCTAAGGTTCAAAGGGCAGTTCAAGACGGTCACATAATCGAGTTAAGGTTTGTTGTCTTCTAGAGGGACCATCGCGTTACCTGCACTACTTAGAACGTCATTAAACAACGGAAAAGTCCAACAATTGGAAATTTCCTGGCAGGGGAAAAATTGGGTATTTTTATCCGGTCGAACTTTTTAACACATTCTAAAATTATCCGGAAAAACACATAGACAAAGCTTGATAATCCGATCGAATCAACGATTCCCAATGCAACCCCAGAACACTCAACTCTTGAGTCAAATTAAAAATTCCCAGAAAACTCAGCATCATAAAGTAGGAATTACTGTGCAAAAAGCGAATGATGATGTCATCATATGGCCGCGGAACCGCCGCAGAATCCAGGCTTCTGCCGCGGTTCCGCCGCTCTTTGAACTCATCTCTTGGAAAAATTTGCACCGTAATTCTTAGAATTCCTTGCTAAATTTTTTAAGCATTTTTAATCTTGAAAAAACCCAGTTTTTAGAAAAAGTCCAGATAGTGTGGAAAAAATAGGGTTTCGGGTTCGATCGGGTTTCAAACATCGTCTAAGCATCGCCTAAGGCTCTAGTTAGGCTCTGATACCACTGTAGGGTTCCTAGGCACTCTCAAGAGGTCTCACAAGGCATCAACCATGCCAATTTCAAATTTTACAAGTGCCGAGAAACTCTAATACAGATCGTTAACTAGAATTTTAGGCGAAAAGTAAAACTAGTTAACATCTTAACTAAAAGTAAGAAGCTACAACCTTTGTAGATCCGGTTCTCCACTTCCTTAGCTCCACATAGACGTCCTCTCGCTGTCCAAGTCGGATCTCGGACTCTAGCATCGACTTCATCGGAGAAATGAACGGACTAGTCGTCGGCTACGATGCCGAAGATGATCTACGTCGAGGTTACACAAGATCAAGCTCCAACTTCACCAAGTTGTGAAACTTGTGAAGAAAACACCCTATACTACTTGGCAAGAGGTAGAGGGTGAAGAAATAGGAGGTGGGTTCACTTTAGAATTGGATTTCTTACACTTTTGCTCAAGATGCCATTAATGGTGGCAAGCTTTTTCTTGAAGAAGAAAACGATTAAGAAGATAGAATATCATAAGTGTTTTTCAAAAAGAATAATAAAATGAATACTTATCATCTTCTAACCTTGGTTAGGTGTAGAGAATAGACCATGGTTAGTGGGAATGGTTAGGGTTAAGCATGAAGACAAAATGGTCACTTGGTCAAAGCTTCATGAAGCTTCAACAAGCTTCATGATAAAAAGAAACCATTTTGTTTTCTTTTATCTATTTCTCAAAAAAGAAAAGATAAATATTAAGTGAAAATATGAAACCCTAACCATTCACTAAACATGGTTTTAGTCTTTACACAAATCCAAGTGTATATGTATCATCAAACATGATACAATCAAGTGCACAAAAGTATATCACATATACAACTTGTGAACATCAAGTGAGAAAATCCATTTAAAGTGAACCAATACTAGTTAATGCAAAGTAATATATCAAATATATAATTATACATTAAATCATTAAATCAACACTTGATTCAATGATCCGGTCATGTCGCACGTAACCGACTAGTATACAATGTATCGATTTATCGAATCAACGATTCGATAACTAGGTTATATCGCATACAACCAATCGAAACATTCATCGCGAGAATGAAATACGGTATCACATACTCGCATTATTCTCGGTCCCGCACATATCTTATATGCGCTCCGATTTCGTTTCGCTTGAGCCAGGAAACCCCTGTGTAGGACTCTAAAGACTCGTCAATACGCCGGTAGCAGATGATGATCATATCAAGCACCCACAAGCCGCAAGTGGTCTGCTAAACGTAACGGCCACCCGGGTATTGAGCAATCAGAAGATCGACGAGCTAGCCCGCTCACACTCCTGTGAATCCAACCAGTAACACTTATCGTACAGTCCGGTCTGTTCGTCTGATATGTCGCATATCAAGTCTAGGGGTGGTAAACGTCAGACCCCAATAACAGATAAGTCGTGCCGATGTGAGGCTCATAACGGGTCGAGAAACTACTAGTAACACTTACCAGCAAATCTCTGATCAGCCCTGGCCAGGGACTTCCCTGTTACGGCCAATCGAGCACAGCGCAATATCAACCCCCAATACCGGGAGAGATGAAACCCCTCCTATCGCTCATTGCTTCCATGTGACTCGGGACTGTACCCAAAGACCACCGTTTTGCATGCCCTCATGGACGTGGTAAGGTGGAGATCAAAGCACAGTGGGAATCACACAAGACTCTATGACGATCTCGGGTCTACAGACTAACCTGCACAAGTGTCACCTGAGAACTGCCATCTGACGTGAGGTATAATACCATCTGGGAGTTCTCGGTGAGTCCGTACAGTGTACCCAGTCTCCACTGAGCACCCGTATACCATCTCTGATGTCAAACACCAATGGATATGGGATCATCCATCGCCCATCTCATGGGTCGAGAAGCGTATACGCTAGTCTACACTGGTATATCGATGCCCCGTCTCGATACACTCACGACTAGGGACTTTGAAGGATGTACCTATGGACTACCATGTCCCCACTAGTATGATCTGCATCATAGTCCAGGTAGTCAAGTACACATCCTAAGGGCTTTACCAACATGTAACTTTAAGACAGTTTAAAGAGACAAGTGTACATGTTAAGATAAAGAGCAACCAGATAGCATAATATCATATCGAGCAAGAAAGTCATCTCTATATATGTCCAAGCATCCAATATAATATACATGATCTGTACAATACTGGCCTCTAGGGCATACATACAACTAACAACAATCAGGTAAATCAAACACTACAAAGTCGCACAACTCATTAGACGTTTTATCTTCAACTGGTGAATCATTTGGAACACTTGATAGACATTCAAAACCGGAGTTATGGTATTCAATTGGGGATGGGTAGGTTTGATTTGGAAGTGTGTACAGCTCACTCTCACCACTCAAATTCTCAATCTGTCCAACCGCCTCATCATACATTGGAAAATTTGGAGCTAGTTGGAAACTAGCTACTGGGTCACTAGGTTGTATAAGGGCGGCCATGGACACATTCAAATCCTTAATCTGTTATCTTGACGCTACCATAAAATCTTCCAACGACTGTTCCAGACTAGACTTGGGTTGTGAAGGGGTTTCAGTAAAACATTCCAAGTTGTTTGGATACTGGAAACTCCCAAATGGCTTTGTAGAAGCAATGTCTAGGAAAGGTGCAAAAGTCGGGTAGGACTAGTAGGAATTGAATGGTTGGACAGGAGTAGATCAACATTTGGATAAAAAGGTGAATGGACTTGTTGATCCCAAGAACTAGAAGTGTTGAAAGGAGTGAAAGATCGGTTATGAGATTATTCAATATGTTCAGCAATAGACATGGGTTTCGGAGTTACAACAGGACTCGGAGAAGGAGTATCAACGTAAGAAGCTGGTGAAGGTTGAAACGGTTGATACAAAGTGGATTGCGGAGTCCAATTGTTTTTCCTAGACGCGTCTATTCGATCTTTCAAAGAAATTTTGGGCATGGAGGGGTCGTCCGAAATTCGACCAAAACAATACGCGTAGAAAGTAATGTCTGGTTGAGGGTACCAAAGTTCGGCAAGAATTTTGCGAGGTGGGGTACCCATGATGTGAGAAAGGAGAAGAAAAAGAATGTGATGATTTTTTATTTTTTTTTTAATTTTTAATTTTCTTTTAAAAAAATTGTTTGTTTTTAGAGTTTTGAATTTTTGTTTTTGAAAGTGTTTTTTTTTTCATTTTAGAAAGAGTTTTTGCAAAATTTGTACGGAACTACGGCACAATTTCAAACAATCACAATTTATACATGCACAATCAAGCCTAAAGCTAGGGTCTCCTAAGTCAACTAGACTGCTCCTAACTGTTCCAAAGTGACAAGTTGTGAGATATTCCTCAAATTGCCTCTTCACCGCCAATTGTGGCCAGGTAAGCACAAGTGAAGAAAGGAAGGATCCACTCACGAATCACCGTGAGACGGGACTTTCAAAATTACCTTTCTCACTTGTCTAGCCTAGGCACCACAAAACCAGGTTTAGATAAACGACCGATTGCCTACAACCTTCTTCTATCCTAATGAGCACGACAGTCCTTAGTTGGCTGAGTCTAAATATTTTTTAATTAAGCTCAAGGGTGATGCGTATGCTTTTAATGATTTCTGGGGTCTTAGGAAGGGTAATAAAATCCCCACCCAATCTTGATTGGTGTTATAGCCCCTTAGAGTCCGTATTAATTATGCAAAGCAGTTAACACACCAAAAATCTAAAACACTTGCAAAATTTTTTTTATTTGGCAGCGCAAAGAATCCTGCATAAAAACAATTTATTGGAGAGGGAGAAGAATTTTTGCGCAAAGAACCCTGCAGGAAAATTTTTCAGTAGAGTTCAGAGGGTAAAAGAGAGGACAAAAATACTTACAGAGAATTTTGGGGTGCTGACGTCAGCAGTTGACCACGGTTCCGCGGTCAAATGCTTGAATCCGCCGCGGTTCGGCAGTGGTTAAGTTGGTTTGGATCTCCAAAAATTTTCTGTTTGTTGTTATGATTCTCCTCTGTCTGTTCAGATCTTCTGTTTCTTGATTTGCTCACTGGGATTTTCTAGATCTGAATCTGTCCGTCTTCTTTTCCTCCACACTTGCACAAAAACCTTTCAAAAAGAACAAGATGATTTTTATTTTTATTTTATTTTTTTTTTGTTTTAAAATTTTTCAATTTTTATAATTTTTTTTAAATTTTGTTTTATTATTAACCCGAAATTACACAAAGAAAGAGACTACCGTCTTCCCGGCAACGGCGCCATTTGGTTGTTCGTTCTTTTGCGTACGTGCGTTTTAAAATCAAAGAATAGAATATACCGCAATCAATAACGGTGTCGCTTGGTAGCTAGTCGGTTGAGTACGGGTCGGTCCACAGGGAGATAGATTTCTTTTCTTTATGTTCAAACGAGTTAATCCGATCAAGTCGGGTTTTGTTTTACGATCTAAGAATGAGATTAAATTGATTAAAAGTCTTGCTAGGGTTAGGATTAGGTTAGATTGGAAAAGGGATTCTACCCACTGCTTTCTTTGCCTTAGTTAAGAATTTAGGTGTTAGGGTAATAGTCAACAAAGGGGATTAGCACGACTAGGAAGAAACTTAGTTTCTTCCTTTTGGTCCTTGTCCGTCCTTTTTTAACTCTTAGCCCTAATCTCTATGTAAATCAACCACAACCGGTCTAACTAGGGAATCACCACTATCTCGTAGGATAGAGTGCCGTAGTGAGCGGTGTGTGGTTGAATTAAATAGAGTCCTAATTAAAAATTATATAGGCAAAGAAATGAGTGAGAGAGATTTCCTTCTCTCAAACCTTCCCTCTCCTAACCCTAACAAGTGAGGAATTACTCACTCATTAGGAAGATGATAAAAGAATTCATTTTTATAATTTTCATTTTAAAAGACTATCTAATTTGCAGATAATAAAAGACAGATAAAAAATTGCATGAATTAAATTTAGATAACAAAAAAGAATGCAAAAATAAAAATACCTTTATTGATGACCTCTTGACGATTACAATGGAATAAAAATTTTAAACTAGAAAATAAAAAGAGGCATCTCATAAGAGGCACCCAAAAGAGGCACACCTCAAAAGAGGCTGTAGGCTTTCCTATTTATAGATAGGAGAAATCCTAGGGTTTACATCTGATCCATATCTGAAATTACATGACTACCCTAAGAAAACCGGGTCACTGCACCGACTCCCACCGACACGCACCGACACGTGCTCTGCACGGCCGTGGATCCACGGCGGAATGCCTTGTTGGGCCGCGGATCCGCGGCTATTTGATGGGCTCTTGGGCTCGGTTTCTAAGGGCTGCTTCATGTTGCTTTTTCCTTCTATTTTCTTCACTTGGTTCTTCAGAATCTTTTCTAGTTTCTTCCAGATTTCCACAGTGCAGAATGTTGTGGACTTTTACCGTTCGCTTCGTGTTGAAGTCTTGAATCTTGTGCTGCCTTCGTACTTTGTGCAATCGAACTATTCATTGATTTTCATTTTTTCCTTAAACTGTAGGCGGCATCATAAAGATTCTTCTATTTGTTGGTCGTAGTCTCACTTTTGTAGCGTTTTTTCACCATTTTCACTGTATTGTTCCGAGAACCTGTAACCTGCAACTATTTAGCAGACATGGATCAAAAGCACCTATTTATTTGCAATATGATTAAGAATGGGGAATATAATAATGCAAAATTCTGATATGAACATCCACGCGACTTCACTAGGCTCCACTTCGAGTTTGATCGAGCTTGCTCCGATGGCCTTCGTGCCGAAGATGATCCGCCCGAAGTCCACCAATCCAAGCTATCTCTTCACTAAACTCTTTAGTGAAGGAAACACATACACTTGATTGCTATCAAGTGTAGGACGGTGAAGTGCGGGATCTAAAGCTCACTAGGATTTGTTCAAACCTCCATGGTTCACATCACATGTGAGGGGTTGGAGCTTTGAGGCATGAGGAAGAAGAAGATGAAGGCTAGAGAGTAACTCAAGAATGAGCTCAAGAAAAACTTATGTGTTGAATGCAAGTGTAGAAAAAAATGCCACCCTTTTGTGTTGCATTATTGAAGTATGGATATTTCTCAATTATAAAAATTGAGCCATACTTGAATAGTGCACATATACAAATAAACAATGATAAATGTCATTCTTCTACCCATGCTCTCATTCTTGAATAGTGCACATATACAAAAATAGAAAATCATGCCATGCTTAATATAAATAAATATCACACACACACACACACACACACACACATTAAGTAAATAATTAGTGAGCTAATAATATTAGTTAAGATATAATTATATCATATAAAATATATATCAAATTATTAAATCAAGACTTGATTTAATAATCCGGTTATATCACATATAACCGACTAATTTCATTTATCTGTATATTACATTATCAAATCAACACTTGATTCGATAATCCGGTTATATCACATATAACCTAACCGATATCAGATAACTGCCAGATTAGAATATGGTATCACATACACGTATTTAATCAGGCCCTCGCACATATCACATATGTGCCCTACTTCGTTTTGCTTGAACCAGGAAATTTCTATGTGGGACTCTAAAGACTCATCAATACGCCAGCAGTAAGTGATGATCACATCAGTCACCCATAAGCCGTCAGCGGTACTAGCTGGACGTAACGACTACTCAGGTACTGAGCGATTAGAAGATCAACAAGCAAGCTTTTCCATACTCTCCATGAAACCTATAAGTAACACTTACCGTACAGTTCGGTCTTTCCGTATAATATGTCGCATATCATGTCTATGGGTGGAATCGTCAGACCCCAGTAACATGATAAGTCATGCCGATGTCTGGCCTATAACGGTTCGAGAAACTACTGATAACTCTTACAAGTAAATCTCAGCTGCAGCCCTGCCCAGGGACTTCCAGTTACAGCCAATCGAGCATAGCGCAACATCAACCCCCCATACCGGGAGAGACGAAACCCCTCTTATCGCTCATTGCCTCCATGTGACTCGGGACTGTACCCAAAATCCACCTGTTTGCACGACTCTTTTGAGCCGTGGTAGGGAGGAAATCAAAGCACAGTGGGAGCCACACAAGACTCTATGACGATCTCGGGTCTACAGACTAACCTGTACCAGTGCCACCAGAGGACTGCTATCTGACGATAGGTATACTACCAACTAGGAGTCATCGGCGAGTCCTGTTCGGTGTACCCATTCTCTAATGAGCACCTGTGTACAATCTTTGATGCCAAACACCAATGGCTATGGGACCAACCATCGCTCCCATACAGGGTCAAGAAATGTACACACTAGTCTACTCTGGTAATATCGATGCCCTGTCTCGATATACCCTCGACTAGGAACAATTGAAGGATGTGCTTGTAGACTACATAAGTCCCAGCAATATGATCTCCATCATAGTCCTGGTAGTCAAGACTACATCCTAAGGGCTTTATCAACATGTGAGAGAGAGACAGTATAAGAATACCAGTCCATATGTTAAGATAAAGGTAACCAGATAGCATACTATCATGTCGAGAAAGAAAGTCCTCTCTATATATGTCCAAGCATCCACTATATCATACAATAATGGCCTCTAGGGCATACATATTCCTAACAATCTCCCACTTGCACTAAGGCCAGTTGTTGTAGTATCTCATACCCAACATCCCAAAAAGTCTCTTGATTAGCATTTGGGGAGGGCCTTGGTGAGTGGATCCGCTGTGTTATCCTCTGTGTCAACTCTCCTGACCTCGATCTCCCGGAGATCAACCATCTCCCTGATCAGGTGATACTGCATAAGAATATGTCTGGATCGCTGATGGGACCGGGGTTCCTAGGCCAAAGCCACAGCTCCATTGTTATCACCATACACAGGTATTGGATACTCAATGGTAGGATCCAAGTTCATCTTATGAAATTCTTTATCCAGACAGCCTCTTTGGCAGCATCGTTGATAGAGATGTATTCAGCCTTCATCGTCGAGTCTGCTACGGTATATAACTTGGAACTCTTCCAACATACCGTCCCTCCACTGAGGGTAAAGACAATACCTGAGACCGACTCACAGTCGTCCTTATCACTCTAGAAGCTCGATTCGGTAAAGGACTCGACATGGAGTTCACCGTTACCATACACCAAGAACATTTCTTTAGTCCTTCTCAAGTACTTAAGATGTTCTTCACAGCTGTCCAGTGCTTTTCCCCAGGATCTGATTAATATTTACTAATTACATCTAGTGAGTATTCTACATCCGGTCTTCTACATAACATCGTATACATGATTGACCCAACTGCTGAAGCATAGGGTATCCTATGTATGCGAGCCCTCTCCAAATCAGTCTTGGAAACATCTTTCTAGAGAGTGTGATTCCTTAACAAGCGGATATTTTACCGCGCTTAGAATCTTCAATACTAAACCTCTGTAGTATGGTGTCTATGTACCTGGATTGGGAAAATTCCAATATCCTCTTAGATCTATCTCTATAAATCTTAATCCCCAGGATGTAGGAGGCATCATTAAGATCTTTCATGGAGAACTCATGTGATAAGAAGAGCTTGACCGAGTGTAGCATAGGAACACCCTTTCCTATCAAGAATATGTCATCCACGTACAATACGAGAAAGACAACCTTACTCTCTACATCCTTCTTGTATAAACAAGGTTCATCTACATTTTTTATGAAATCAAACTCTTTGATCGGTTCATCAAAACAGATGTACCAACTCCGCGATGCCTGCTTTACTCCATAAATTGATTAAAGAAGCTTGCACATGCTTGCGCTGCTCTCACTGTCTACGAAGCCCTCTGGATGTGTCATGAACACGCTCTCTTCTAAATCACCATTTAGAAAAGCGGTCTTGACGTCCAATTGCCAGATTTCATAGTCATGGCATGCAGCAATGGCAAGTAGGATCCTGATGGACTTAAGCATAGCCACTGGAGAAAAGGTTTGTCATAGTCTACACCTGGTCGTTGACGAAAACCTTTTGCAACAAGTCTAGTTTTGAAAGTCTCAACTTTTCCATCTACACCAATTATCTTTCTCAAAGATCCACTTGTTCCTAATGGGTTTTACCCCTTTAGGAGCAACATCCAAAGTCCATACTTTGTTGGTGTACATAGATTCCATCTCAGATCGCATAGAATCCAGCTATTTCATAGAGACACCACTCGTGATGTCCTGCTTGAAAGTAGTTGGGTCATCATCTTCCATGATGCAATCCTCGCTCCCACCATCTATGAGAAAACCATAGTATTTCTCAGGTGGATGAGAAACCCTACTAGATCCACGGAGTGGCTGGGGTCCATTGGATACTATTGGATCACTCGGTTCCACCAAATCATCAGTTCTAGTTTGTTCAGCTGGAACTCTTCCAATTCTACCTCATTGCCACTAATTTCTTTTACAAAAAATTCCTTTTCTAAAAAGGTGGCAATTCTAAGAAACAAGCACCTTTTTTTCCTCGGTGTGGTAGAAGATATACCCTCGCGAATGATTGGGATACCGTACAAACTTGCACAAAACCGACCTTGCCTCGAGCTTGTTTGGATTTTGCTTTTTAACATAAGCCAGACAACCCCAAATCTTAACTCGTTTAAGAGATGGTCTCTTCCCATTCCATATCTAATATGGAGTGGTAGGCAATGGATTTGGTCGGAACTCTATTCAATAGATATGCAGCTGTCTTAAGTGCATAACCCCAAAAAGGAATAGGCAACTCAACAGTACTCATCATAGAGCGCACCATATCTAATAGGATGCGATTCCTTCGCCCCGATACGCCGTTGTGCTGTGGTGTATACGGAAGAGTAAGCTGAGAGAGAATCCCATTCTCTTTTATAAATAGTCTCGGAACTCTGTGCTCAAGTATTCACCTCCTCGATCAAATCGAAGGACTTCAATACTTTTACACGTCTGGTTCTCTACTTCGTACTTATATTCCTTGAATTTCTCAAAAGATTCAGACTTGTGTTTCAATAGGAACTTATGTCCGAATCTTGAGAGATCATCGGTGAATGTAATAAAGTATGAGAAACCTTTCCTGGCATGTGTAGACATAGGACCACATACATCACCATGTATCAGTCCTAAGAGTTCAGTAGCTCTTTTTCCGTTTCTAGTAAATGGAGTTTTGGTCATCTTGCCTTCGAGACATGACTAGTAAGTTTCATAAGATGTAAATTCAAACAGATTTAAATATGCATCTTAGCTAGTCTTTTCACATTGACATGACCTAGTCTACGATGCCACAAGAAGGCTTCGTTCATTTCTGAACTTTTCTTCTTGTGTGTGTTCTGTTATGCTTAGAACTGTATTTTGATTCAGAACGTATATACCGTTACATAATGTTCCAAACCCAATCAACACTTGATTATGGAAAATGTTCATAACATTATCATCTAATGTGAGATTGTATCCTTCTTTAGTTAGCAAAAAACCGATATAATGTTGCACATCATGTTTGGCATGTAGTAACAGTCGTTCTGAACCAATGTATTACCAGTTGGTAATACAAGGTGATATTCGCCAACTGCTTTAGCTACAAAAATTGCTCCATCCCTACTCTCAGAGACATATCATCCTTTCCCAGTTCTCTACCTCTTATTAGCCCATGCAACAAATTGCATACGTGAGATCATGATCCGGTATCTAATACCCAGGACGTAGAGAAAACTGAGAAACGGTTCTGGGTAACGAACACACCCGAAGAAGATGCATCAGCATGCTTTCTCTTCGTACGGGTTGCGTGGGAATCCTGATATTCTACTATTCCTTACTCAGACTTATGACAGTCATAAGATAGAGCGGAACCTAGCCTAGTATAATAAGTAGGTTCGGTCAATACATCCATATTATTATCTTGATTAAAGTGTGTCATTGGTAGCTACCAGGAGAGAGAGAAAGATAATCACTTTGCGTGCGCTCTTGTAAGATTAGATTGGTTATTATTTTATTTAATCAGGATGTCTCCCACTGTTTTTATCAAATCTTCCTTCAAACCCTAAAAGGAAAGATTAGCCGGGATTAATTACATTCTACAAGTTCGCTAACCGGTCAGCCAGGCCAGTGTTGGTACTCCGAGAGAGGTTCCCCGTGTTTTCGCACGGACCTAATTAAAATAAACCGCATTTTCTTAGAGGCATAACCCCGTTGACACCTTTCTAGACACCTAATGGATCAGCTAATTGTAAAGTGAAAAACTCTCTCAGGAGTAACTCTTACTCACAGTGGGTATCGGGATCCAACTATCATATAAAAGGTATGCAATCTCATTGCAAATTTCAACACTTGAAATTCCTCATAATTGTTTTTACCCCTAGCAACTTATGACCTTGGCTATGGACAACAAATCATAAGCGCTAGCCAAGTTCAACCCATCATTTCTTGATTAAATTAAACCCACCCGTACGACCTTTGGCTAAGGTCAACAAATCCGTACGACTACCCTAATCCAATCGCATCACATGCTGCAGATAAGCACTAATTAGCTACTGCACGCTACGCCTTGGCTAAGGTTAACAAACTTAGCAAGAATACTAAATAGCACTTATCTGAAATGACGGAGGGCTACGCAGGTTTTTAAGAAAACCATGAGCGTAATGAACTTGATATCGTTGTAGAATATAGTGATTTGGAGTGTTTTAAGCTCCGTTTTAAAATCGAGTAGTTTTGTAGCGTTTGCTAGTTTTGCTAAAGAGGTCAGTCCCGGTGAAGGGATCTCGGCTCTTTCCTCATCGAATGAGTTGCTGAATATTCTACAAGGAATACCACTATGCAAAACAAGAACTAGAGCAGCTATCAAAATTAAACGAGTGAGTTGTAGCATGTGCTAGTTTCGCTAAAGAGGTCACTCCCGGTGAAGGAATCTCGGCTCTTTCCTCATCGAATAAGGTGCTGGATATTCTACAAGGAATACCACTATGCAAAACAAGAACTAGAGCTAGCTGTTTTTAAAATCTTGATTCTACAACATCTTTAGGTTTCATTTCTTTCATTAATCTCATTAACGAAATCCCATCATTTAATGTTTCCTAAACATCACAGAAAAATGAAACGAAAATAGAACGTACACTTATGCCATCTGCATTCGCCACGGGGCCCCGTCATGCACCGTTAGGTTACTTAACTACCGGCAGAGCGGGAGCTGGACTAGCGCGGGCGCAAAACATAAGCAATATTTATTATATATCATATATACAATATAACATTCGTCTTAAGCAGTTATATGATCACATCACAGAACCAAGCAGCAGAAGCAACATATGAAATATTGGATATACTAGGAGGTCCGTGTTTTAAATTTAGTCAGTAATGTAAAACATGGATTCCACGGTCGTGATGAATAGCCAAACCCACATGCCTAGACCCCTACGAGAGTAGCAAGTAACTCTACTAATTCTAGAGTTAGGAGACCCGGTCTCAATCCTTGAGATGGTCTCCTACTAGACTCTAGAACCCGGTCACTTGTGCTCCCCGCCTTGGGTCTATCCTAATGCGGAAAAGTAAATAATATAAATCAATAGTGACATCATCCTCAACCGGAAGTGCCTCAATAAAATAATATTACATACAGATTTTACATGAATAAAAATGAAAAAAACTCTCATCTCACATAAAACCCCCGGCTATTCAATCACGACGATCTAATAAAACATATCACCAGCAACACATAACATCTCATGTCATCAACGTAAGTAAATAAGCATATCCCGAATTTCGTTGACATATAGCAACGAGATTCGGGATACCCCACGTATAACATTTACGGTCGCAGAAAAGAAATGAAAAACTACAATAATTAGAATCTACAATATCCTTAGACATCATAAACCCGGAATATCTCATATTCCGAATTTCATGCCTAACTTATAAACCTTGCATTTTAGTCTCAAATTGAAAACTCTTTTCAATAATTTGTCAGATAATTCAACAAGATTCCCGACTAAATGATCGCGTACTATACGGAATTGCGACGGAGTTTTGATCCGAATAAAAACTCTGTGGCAATCGATCAAATGAGACTAAACGACTAGATTTACAATATACTAACTAGTTTTCACAAAACTAATTATTTCGGATTCTAACAATTGTATCATATATCATCATAATCTATACGACGCTAAACATTTTGATCGATTTAACAAACACCCACAAAATCCAGAGACTCAACAACTTGAGTATCATTAAAAACATCCAGAAAGTGCCAAATTCCTAAGTGGAGCAGCACAAGAAAAATTCCACCTCAACACGACTAACCTTCGGCGGAACCGCGGCCAAATATGGGGTTTGGCCACGGTTCTGCGGTCGTTTGAGCGAGTTGGGTCTCCAAATTTTTTGTGGTTCCATTAAAAAGCCCGCACGATTTTCTGCATATTTTTAATCACGAAAATTTCAACGTTTGAAAAATTCGACAGAAACTTCAAAAATCCGTGTTTTCGAAAACCGATCGAACACTTTAACATTGTAAAGACCTACCCAAATATTCTAGCTTGGCTCTGATACCATGAAAGTCTACCCTAGCACTACCATAAGGTTTTAGTAGCATCAAACATGCCAAATTCCAAAAAAATTTAGGTGCTAAGTTAGATTAACAAGATCATAAACTAGAATATTAGGGTTTCCTATGATGATATCATAATACTAAAGAGAAGGAAATATCATACAACCTTTGATGACCATGTCCTTCTCTTCTAAAGCTCCGGGTTGTAGTCCACGCGTCTCCACTAGGCTCCACTTCGAGTTTGATCGAGCTTGCTCCGATGACCTTCGTGCCAAAGATGGTCCACCCGAAGTCCGCCAATCCAAGCTACCTCTTCACTAAACTCTTTAGTGAAGGAAACACGCTATACTTGATTGCTAATCAAGTGTAGGATGGTGAAGTAGGGGATCTAAAGATCACTAGGATTTATTCAAAGCTCTATGGTTCACATCACAAGTTAGGGGTTTGAGGCATGAGGAAGAAGAAGATGAAGGTTAGAGAGCAACTGAAGAATGAGCTCAAGAAAAACCAAAGTGTTGAATGCATGGGTAGAAAAAAATGGCACCCTCTTGTGTTGCATTATTGAAGTATGGATATTTCTCAATTATAAAAATTGAGCCATACTTGAATAGTGCACACAACCAAATAAACAATGATAAATTCCATTCTTCTACCCATGCTCTCATTTTCCATCTCATTTCTATTTTTCATAAAAATAGAAAATCATGCCATGCTTAATATATATATATATATATATATATATATATATATATATATATATATATATATATATATAAAGTAAATAATTAGTGAGCTAATAATATTAGTTAAGATATAATTATATCATATATAATATATATCAAATTATTAAATCAACACTTGATTTAATAATCCGGTTATATCACATATAACCGACTAATATTATTTATCTGTATATCACATTATCAAATCAACACTTGATTCGATAATTTGGTTATATCACATATAACCTAACTGATATCAGATAACTGTCAGATTAGAATATGGTATCACATACACATATTTAATTAAGCCCCTGCACATATCACATATGTTCCCTACTTCGTTTCGCTTGAACCAGGAAACTTCTATGTGGGACTCTAATGACTCGTCAATACGCCAGCAGTAGGTGATGATCACATCAGTCACCCACAAGCCATCAGCGGTACTAGCTGGACGTAACGGCTATCCAGGTATTGAGCGATTAGAAGATCAACAAGCAAGCTTGTCCATACTCTCCATGAATCCTATAAGTAACACTTACCATACAGTCCGGTCTTTTTGTCTGATATGTCACATATCATGTCTAGGGATGGAATCGTCAGACCTAGTAACGTGATAAGTCATGCCGATGTCTGGCCAATAACTGTTCGAGAAGCTACCGATAACTCTTACCAGTAAATCTCAGTAGGTGCCCTGGCCAGGGACTTCCAGTTATAACCAATCGAGCATAGCATAACATCAACCCCCAATACCGGGAGAGACGAAACCTTTCCTATCTCTCATTGCCTCCATGTGACTCGGGACTGTACCCAAAATCCACCTGTTTGCACGACTCCTTTGAGTCATGGTAGGGAGGAAATCAAAGCATAGTGGGGGCCACACAAGACTCTATGACGATCTCGGGTCTACAAACTAACCTGTACTAGTGTCACCAGAGGACTGCTATCTGACGATAGGTATACTACCAACTAGGAGTCCTCGGCGAGTCCTGTTCGATGTACCCATTCTCTAATGAGCATATATGTACAATCTTTGATGTCAAACACCAATGGCTATGGGACCATCCATCGCCTCCATACAGGTTCAAGAAACGTACACACTAGTCTACTCTGCTAATATCGATGCCCTGTCTCGATATACCCTCGACTGGGAACAATTGAAGGATGTGCTTATAAACTACACAAGTCCCAGCAGTATGATCTCCATCATAGTCCTGGTAGTCAAGTTACATCCTAAGGGCTTTATCAACATGTGAGAGAGAGAGAGACGGTATAAGAATACCAGTCTACATGTTAAGATAAAGGCAAGCAGATAACATACTATCATGTCGAGCAAGAAAGTCCTTTATATATATGTCCAAGAATCCACTATATCATACAATAATGGCCTTTACGGCATACATATTCCTAACAGGAATGTTGGACCGAAATGTCCCTAAATTAATATTGGAACGCGGTGTCCTTAAACAAATATATGCTTGGCCTTACTGCTGATCTCCATATTGACCTCGTATACAATCCATAGGCACAAACAAACCATATTCCATCCATGTCTTCCATGGACCACAATGTCCTTAAACTAATATATTTTGCCTTACGGACTGTCTCCATATTGACTACCGTAAACTATCCATGGGCTATTCATATATGATCTAAAGATCAGTTGAGCCCATATGCTCATTGTTCCTAAATCGATCTTAGTCCGATATACGACTAACGATCCTTAGATTAAACCAATATATCCCATAAACTGATTGACCTCATTTATATGAGATCCTCGTCTTAAGTTCAAAACCCCAAATCTAATATACGGATTTGGACTGCTCCGCACCCTACGGGTGATGATATATATTAGTCTCCGTACACAATCCGAGGGCAACCACATATAAACAAATATAACACGACACGAAGTAATCTGCCTGGAGCAGGTAAAAGGTGTTATCACAATGCGATGGTGTAATTAACTGCAGGGGCTTGCGCCTATATGGAAGAGCATCCTCACAATCAAAACCCCCTCACAAATGAGGGGGAATCTGATAAGTCATGCTATATCGGTCGTATCTGTCCAAACTTCCGATATACGGTGTCATAAATCAACTTGGTATCTTCGAAGAGGTGGATGGATATGTTCCAAATAGTATCTGCCCCCAAATTCAGGCTAAACTCCTCCACGTCTCAGTCTAGTCTTCGGTGGTAAACATGCCCGATTATAATACGGAAAATAAAAATTTTACAAAATTATGAGCCAAAAATAAGTTTGGGGGAGGTTTCACTGTCATTAATTCATATCCCCGTTACTAACTTTTCCTCCTAAGTCTACTGGTTTTTTAAGATTATCAGATGACATCAGTGAGGACACTGCTGTAAATAGGTTTGGGGGAGTTTTGTGCTTATTCACATATCATTTTTTTGCATTATACTAAATAAATGCACAAAAAAAATTTGATAATGAAAGTTAGAAAGTGAAAAATACATATGAAAGATAGGAAGAGGTTTAAGAAAAGCAAGAAAATAAGATGTTTTAAAAAGAAACTAGTAATAGATAGTCATGAGCTGTTGTCCCAAGGGTTAGTAAGGCGAAGCAAATCACTAATCTGAGGATAGAAATAAGTCTGAAAAATAGTCCCTATTATTGAGTCCAAATATCTAGACGTTGATACCCTACTATACGCACTTGCACACATCTTGAAACTTGGGATAGTAGAGGATACCGTGAAATGCTCTTATCTAAAAGCCTTAGTATGAAGGAAAGTAAATATACAAACAAACAAAAAATATCAAGAAAAAATTGGTGAAGAAAACTGAACACTGGTTTTGTAATTACTTAAGGCAGCATAAAAAAAATATATCCAGGGTGCTCTATCACCTAGTTCCTTAGACCAGCTGGTTTGGAAGCCACTGCTAAGCCTTAGGTGGTGCAAGACGAGGATATTGTATAATTGAACTCCTGTATGTATCCCCATACATGCCCTACATCGTTTCGCCTGTGTTGGAAAACCTCTGTGTGAGACTCTAAAGACTCGTCAATACTCTGATAGTAGGATATAATCATATTAAAATCCCATAAGTACATCAGCAGTACTAGCTACACGTAATGGCTACCTAGATATTGAGCGAATAAGAAGATCGACAAGCTAGTTTGTCCGAAATCCAACAGAGCCTTATAATGACAGTCTTCGTACAGTCCAGTCTCATCGTCTGAGAGTGTCTCATATCAAGTCTGGAAGGTGGTATCTGTCAGACCTCCAATAACTGATAAGTCATGCCAATCAATAACCTGTAACCACAATAGATTCAACCAATAACTCTTATTAGTTCATCTCATCCGCCCTGGCCAGGAACTTATGGTTATAGTCGATCAGGCACAGCACGACATCAACTCCCAATATCGGGAGAGACAAAACCCTTCCAATCGCTCATTATCTCCATGTGTTTCGGGAAAGTATCCAACTAAAACCTATTTGCATGGCTCTTTAAAGCCGTGGTAGGGTAACAATCAAAGCACGGTGGGAAACATACAAGACTCTATGAAGATCTCAGATCTACAGACTACCCTGTACTGATGTCACCAAAGAACTGCTATCTGACGGTAGATATAATATCATATAGGGGTTCTCAGTGAGTCCGTTCGATGTACTCATTCTCTAATGAGCACATGTATACAATCTTTGGTGTCTAACACCAATGTCTGTGGGAACAGACATTCTCCTAATTCGGGTCAAGAAGCGTATACACTAGTTTACTCTGGAGTATCGATGCCCTGTCTCGATACTCCCACGACTAGGAACATTTAAGGATATGCTTATAAACTACCCAGGTCCTACTAGTATGATCTCTATCATAATCTTGGTAGTCAAGCAAAGATCCTACGGGCTTTATCAACATGCATCAATAATATGTAACAGCAAGCAACACACACACATGTTAAGATAAAGACAAACCAAATAACATACTATCATATTGAGTAAGACTGTTTCGTACATACATATGTCCAAGCATCCACCATAATTTACAATAATGGCCTCTAGGGTATACATATCTAACAATCCCCCACTTTTACTAAGGCTAGTTATTGACGTATCTCATACCCAACAACCCAAAATGTCGCTCAAACTGTGCTTGAGGAATAGCCTTCGTGAATGGATTCGCTGTAATTTCTTTAGTATCCACCATCCGCATCTCGATCTTCTGGCGATCAACGATCTTCCTCATCAGGTGATATCGCCTCAAGATATGTCTGGATCACTGATGGGACTGTGGTTCCTTAGCTAATGCCATATCTCCACTGTTGTCGCAATACAATGGTATTGGACCAACAATGGTCGGAACCACATCAACCTCCATAATGAACTTCCGCATCCAGACTACTTCTTTTGCAGCATCGTTAGCAATGATGTACCCAGCCTCTATCGTCGAGTCTACTACAGTATCTTGTTTGGCACTCTTCCAACAGACCATCCATCTGTTGAGGGTAAACACATAAACCGAGATGGACTTTTTGTCATCTCTATCGCTTTGGAAGCTCGAATCAGTAAAAGCCTCCATTTGGAGGTCTCCATTACTATACACCAAGAACATATCTTTAGTCCTTCTCAAGTACTTAAGAATGTTTTTCACAGCTATCCAGTACTTCTCCCCTGGGTTTGATTGATACCGGCTTACTACATTAAGTGCGTAAGCTACATCTGATCCGGTACATAATATCGCATACATTATAGACCAGACTGCCAAAACATATGATTTAATGCTCATGCGAGCCCTTTCCTCATCAGTCTTGGGGGACATCTCTTTGGAGAGGGTGATTCCTGAACAAGCGGGTAAATTATCGTGCTTGGAATCTTCCATACTAAACAACTTTAGTATGGTGTCAATGTACCCAGATTGGAACAATCCCAATAGCCTCTTAGATCTATCTCTATAGATCTTAATTCCGGTATGTAGGAAGCATTGCCCAGGTCTTTCATGAAGAATTTTTGTGACAGAAAAAGTTTGACTGATTGTAGCATAGGAATATTATTTCCTATCAGGAGAATGTCATCAACGTACAATACTAGGAATACCACAGATCTCCCTACAATTTTGTAAACACAAGGCTCATCCATATTTTTGATAAAATCAAACTCTTTGATCGCATCATCAAAAAAGATGTTACAGCTCCACAATGCCTGCTTTAATTCATAAATAGATTTAAGCAAGTTTCACACATTTCCACTACTCCCACTGTCAATGAAACCCTCTAGGTGATCCATATAAACACACTCTTACCATTTAGAAAAACGGTTTTAACGACCATCTGCCAGATGTCATAGTCATGGAAGAAAGCAATGGCAAGTAGGATCCGAATGGATTTAAGCATAGCCACGGGAGAAAAGGTTTTATCATAGTCCGCACTTGGCCTTTGATGAAAACCTTTGCAACAAGTATAACCTTATAGGTTTCCACCTATCCATCTGCACCAATTTTCTTTTTGAAAATCCATTTGCATCCAATGGGTTTTACCCCAGGAGGTGCAACGTTCAAATTCTATACTTTCTCGGTGTACATGGATTCCATTTCGGATCTCATAGCATTCAGCTACTTCACCGAGTCTCTACTCAAGATAGCTTGATGAAAAGTAGTATGCTCATCATCATTGATAATGCAATCCTCTCTATCCCCGTCTATAAGAAAATTGTAGTATCTCTCGAGCGGATGAGAATGTCTACTAAATCTTCGGAGTGGCTGAAGTTCATCAGGTTCTATTTGAATATGTGGTTCAGCCAAATCTTCAGCTTCTATTTGTAGTTTTGGAATTTCTTCCAGTTCTATCGTGCTCCCACTAATTTCCGTTGCATGAAATTCCTTTTCTAAAAAGGTGGCATGACGAGCGACAAACACTTTCTGATCTATAGTGTGGTAGAACAGATATCCTATGTTTTGGATATCCCATAAATTTACACAAGATCGTGCCTCAAGTTTGTCCGATTTTTGTCTTTTAACATAATACGGACAACCCCATATCTTAATAAAATTAAGTATGGTCTCTTCCCCTCCCATATCTCCTATGGAGTAATAGGCACTGATTTGGTCGAAGCCCTATTCAATAGATATGCTGCTGTCTCCAGTGCATATCCCTAAAATGAAAGCAGTAACTCAGCGATACTCATTATAGAGCGCACCATATCCAACCGGGTATGATTTCTCTGCTCCGATACACTGTTGTGTTGTGGTGTATATGGAAGAGTAAGCTTAGAGAGAATCCCATTCTTTTTTAAGTACTCAAGAAATTTGGTACTTAAGTATTCTCCGCCTCGATCTGATCGAAATTTCTTGATACTTTTTCTCGTTTGTTTCTCCACTTCATTTTTATACTCTTTGAACTTTTTGAAGGCTTCGGACTTATGTTTCAACAAGAACACATATCTGAATCTCAAGAAATCAACGGTAAAAGTAATGAAGTAGGAATCTCCGCTTTTTACATGTGTAGACATCGATCCACATACATCACTATGTATGAGTCATAAGAGCTCGGTAGCTCTTTCTCCTTGTCCAGAAAATTGATTTTTGGTCATCTTACCTTTCAAACAAGATTGAAAAGTTTCATAAGATTGATATGCAAACGGATCTAAATACCCATTTTTATATAACATAGTCAGTCTTGTTTCATTTATATCACCATGTCTACAATGCCATAAGTAAGTGTCACGACCCGAAAGTACGGAACGTGACTGGCACTTAGATTACGAGACATCTAAAGGCGTACCGTAACCTAAGTCAGCCAAAGCTCAGAAAAATTTAAACCAAAATCAAAAGAGAGTGAAGGAAAACCTTACATGAAAACGATTTTTAAATCAATTAAGTTGCATTGAACCCCTTTTTAAAAAAATCAAAAAAATTTCCGAAAATTTCGGCAGAGTCTCCTCTGTAAATTCTATCCCCCAAAATGGGTACAACAAGATATATATAACCTGAAATCATAAAATGGCATCCCCAAGCGGGAGCTAGCTCTTCGCCCAAGGCGGATCACAACCACACGCAATATATAAGTAATATCAAGAAAAGAGCATAAAAGAAATGCAAAATATCAGAAAACACAACGTCGGCTCAAGTGAGCCAGACCCAAAAGAAACCACATATATACAAATCTCTCAGTCTCATCACTAGGTCGCATATACAAATAGAAAGTGGTAGATGGAGAATACTAGATACAATGATAGAGCAAAAAGAGATAAAGTGTGCTCGCAACCCACCTACGAGCAATGCGAGTCTGAGCAAAAGGAGCTGATGATAAGATAGCCCGCCGCTACAAGGATGACGGGTCCGACCTGCAAGACACTGTGGCACAACGGGGGTGAGTTGCCAGCTCGTGAGTAGAATATAACATCTAATAAGGCAATCGTAAGAATGCACGTAATGCGTCACAGCATGTATGTTCAGATGTGATATAATACCTCTAGTATGCATGCACATGTATGCAATGTCATTACTAAATATTTAAGTGTTTTAAATGCTAAGAGTTCTGCATTCTTAACTTTAGAAAAAGAATATCTGTATAATAGCTAAATACCATCAAGAAAACATCTAAAATCCCGTGTCAAGCATCGACACCAAATATGAAATCACATCTGTCCCAATGTCTCACTGTATCAATGTCTCAAAATATCGGGCTCCGTCAGTCCGGATCGGCCCATATCATCAAATCTCACGACAACGTTCGGTATCCTCCGGATATCCGCCGCGCCAGACATCACCCGTAGGTAGTCTTCCCCTGCCAGGCTCATCGTCTACAACTCGATCTTCTTGCCCCGGGGTACCATACCGGGCCCACCATGTACCCGAGACGGTTCATCCACTCCTCGAATCGGGTCTCGAAATCCAACAGAAAACATGAAAACTCATGGTGGACGACACATACATCACGAGGAAACCGCAATTTTGTTTTAAAAATGATAAATATAAGCTTTTGTTAAATTCTTGCGGTTTTCCCCAAAAATCCAGAAATCCCAGCAATACTGAAATCCTCGAGAAAATCATAATATCCAACATGTTGTATATGATAAATGTCTATGATATCAATGTATGCGATGTGAGTTTTGGCTAGAAATCTATGTAAGTACGATGATGATGCGAGGTATATACAAGCTATGCAATTTCATATATCATGTATGATGCAAGTGGCGATACTAAGCTAAACAGGTTCTATAGTGCACGTGGCATGGCAATTACCAAAGGCGTGTGTGTCACATGAATAGTGCGCGTGCAACATATGCCAATGGTAATGGTGTTCGTGTCCTACGAAGTGTTATCGCATATGTGCATATGAATATCCAAGCAATCTAGCATACTATTAACTATAAGGGTATGCAATGTAAATGAAGGGGTAAGCTAACTAACAATACGAATCTTGCAAGAAATAAGGTAATCCTAACTAGGGGGCACCTCGCGCCATCCAGACGATTCCCCCATAGATGAATACATCTACTCACCTGAATGCCTCGCTAATCCGATCCGACCACCGTCTTGCCTTTACGCGCCGTGTCCGATATTTCCCCGACCGATCCTAGCATTGCATAACAAACAATATAAGATTACATACACCTAAAACGATGCAAGTCACAATGTACAAATATCGACGCTCTCGAATTAAACATAACGTGCACTCGGTGCGCGGGAAAACACACGAAAATCGCTAAATCTTAACTACAATCGTTATTTCGGGGCAATCGACAAAACCAAAACCCGACTAGACAAAACCCCGCATTCGCGCACACTAATAGTCGTATATGAAGCTAATTATATAGCTAATATAACGAAATTTGATCACCTCCTAATATTTATAAAAATCTAGTAAGCAATTAGCATCCCGATAACAATGCAAACATCGCAAATTTGCGATAAAAATAACTACTATCAAGCATACTCATCCAACCATACAATTAGCTAACCACAACACTTACTTCAACCTATTAACAATGCTTCAAACCCTAATCCACAATCAAATCCCTTACTTGAATTTCATGAACAAGCAATTTTTACTAAATTAATACTTCAAAATTCAATTTTTAGCACATTTAAACTACAAGTTAACAAATAGATTAGAATCTTCAACTCACAAGTTGAACCCTAGTTTGCTTAAGCCACCAAAGATGCCTCCTTTCTTCAAGTTTTGAACTAAATTTGGTTTGAGGAGAGATAGGATTAGGATTTTGCTTTGAATTGGAGAAGGAATTTGTGAATTTTCAATGGATTTTGCTATGAAAATGAAGCAAGAAGAAGTGAGAAAAATGGGGGGATGCTGCAGTTTGGAGCACGGCCAGCAGGTAAGGAAAATGGTTGGGGTTTTTGTGTAGATGTTTCTAGGTTAAAAAGACCCCTTAAGTCCCATTTAATGCATTTCACATCAACTTTTCACAAAAAAACACCATTTTAATTCATTTTTTCCCATTAATTTCAAACCATAAAACTAAAATCTTGCAAGTCATGATACAATTTATTAACACCATATTTTAGCTTATAAAGATTCCTAATTATGAAATTTACCTAATTAAATTTGTATTTATCACTAATTTAATGTATTTTTAAAAGCTTAAAATAATATTAAAAATAATTAATTACGAATTTTTTTTATTTAACTAGAAAATTATAAGTGGCATTTTAGTGACCAAATTATAGTAATATCTTATCTAAATTTTGTATAATTAGGTCTACAATGAAAAATACCTATTTTGACTTTTTACGGAAATATCTGACATTTTAGCCGATTATCGAAAAACTGCCTGAACGATTTTCGAAGGGTTACAATATCTTCCCCCTTAAAGAAATTCGGTCCCCGAATTTAGAATTTAACTACGCGTACCTTCAAAAAGATGGGGATATCTCTTCCTCATCTCGACCTCGGTCTCCCAGGTGACCTCCTCGCTGTTCGGGCCACGCCAAAGGACCTTGACGGACGGTATAACCTTCGACCTCAATTTCTTCACCTGCCGATCCAGAATGACCACCGGCTGCTCGGTGAATGAAAGATCACGCTCTAGCTGGATCGTCTGATGCTGAATCGCATGGGAAGGATCATGAAGGTACTTGCGGAGCATCGAGACATAGAACACGGGGTGAATATCGGGGAAGCTGGGCGGAAGAGTTAACCGATAAGCGACTGGACCAACACGCTCTAAGATCTCGAAAGGACCAACATATCTAGGACTCAGTTTCCCTTTCCGCCCAAATCTCATCACACCTTTCATCGGAGAGACCTTCAGGAAAACATGATCGCCAACAGCGAACTCGAGTCGGCGACGGCGCCTGTCAGCATATGATTTCTGCCTGCTCTGTGCCGCTCTCATCCTGTCCCGAATCAGCTGTATCTTCTCGGTCGTCTCCTGTACAATCTGCGGCCCCAAAATACTACTCTCCTTAAGCTCTGTCCAACATACAGGCGATCGACATCTCCTCCCATATAAAGCCTCAAAAGGTGCCATCTGAATCGTCTCCTGGAAGCTATTATTGTAGGAAAACTCGATCAAAGGCAAATGACGATCCCAGCTACCACCGAAATCTAAAACACAAGCTCTGAGTATGTCCTCAAGAGTCTGAATAGTACGCTCCGACTGACCGTCAGTCTGCGGATGAAAGGCTGTGCTAAAACTCAATCGGGTGCCCAATGCTTCCTGGAGTTTCTGCCACAATCGGCTGGTAAACTGGGTGCCCCAGTCGGACACGATGCAAGTCGGAACACCATGCAGTCGCACTATCTCATCAATATAAACCTGGGCGTACTGAGAAAATCCAAAAGTGGTCTTCACTGGCAGAAAGTGAGCCGCTTTCGTCAGTCGATCCACAATCACCCAAATAGAGTCATACCCTCGACTGGTCCTGGGTAGACCCACAATGAAGTCTATGGAGACCTGCTCCCACTTCCACTCAGGGATGGGCAAAGGCTGTAACTCGCCGGCTGGCCTCTGGTGCTCGGCCTTGACTTGCTGACAAGTCAGGCATCTCGACACAAAGTCTGTAACATCCTTCTTCATCCTGTCCCACTAGTAAACCTCTCTCAAATCACGGTACATCTTGGTGGAACCTGGGTGAACACTGTATACTGATCTATGTGCCTCCTCAAGAATATCACGCCTCAGTCCCTCTGAATCTGGCACGCACAGTCGAGTCCCAAATCGAAGTATCCCCTGATCATCAATCACGAACTCGAAAACTCTGCCCTGCCGAATCTGCTCAATAATCTCTAATATACGGGCATCGCTGGACTGTGCCTCGCGGATACGGTCAAGTAACTGTGGGCGTGCTCTGAAATGGGCCAGCTGTCCCCCTGTAGGAGTAAACTCGAACTGCACTCTGCTATCACATAAAACCTGCCAATCCGCCGTCGACTGCATCTGCACTGCGCTCAAACAAGATAAGCTACCTCCGGGCCTTCTACTCAAAGCATCTGCCACCACATTCGCCTTTCCCGGATGGTATAGAATCTCGCAGTCATAATCCTTACCAACTCCATCCAACGACGCTGTCTCAGGTTCAGATCTCGCTGCTGGAAAATATACTTCAAACTCTTGTGGTCAGTGAATATCTGGCACGACTCACCGTATAGGTAATGTCTCCAGATCTTAAGTGCAAATACCACTGCAGCCATCTCTAAATCATGGGTGGGGTAGTTCTGTTCGTGTTTCCTCAGCTGCCGAGAAGCATACGCGATAACTCTGTCGTGCTGCATCAATACACAGCCCAGCCCCACTCGAGAAGCATCACAATATACCACGAACCCGCCTGATCCTGAAGGCAATGCTAACACTGGTGCAGTAGTCAGACGAGTCTTCAATTGCTGGAAACTATCCTCACATGCCTGGGTCCAATCAAAAGGAACCCCCTTCCGGGTCAATCCGGTCAACGGTGCAGCAATGCGGGAGAAATCCTGGACAAAACGTCGATAATAGCCGGCCAGACCTAGAAAACTGCGAACCTCTGTAACTGATACTGGTCTAGGCCAACGCTGAACTGCCTTGATCTTCTTCGGGTCCACACAAATACCATCTCTCGTCACCACATGACCCAAGAAGTCGACACTGTCTAACCAGAATGCGCACTTGGAAAATTTGGCGAACAGCTGATGCTCTCTCAAAGTCTGCAATGTGATACGTAAGTGCTGCTCATGCTCCTCCCGGCTCCGAGAATAAACCAAGATGTCGTCAATGAACACAATAATGAACTGATCGAGATACAGCCTGAATACACGGTTCATCAAGTCCATAAATGCTGCCGGGGCATTGGTGAGCCCGAATGACATCACCAAGAACTCATAATGACCATATCGAGTACGGAAAGCGGTCTTCGGAATATCCTCCTTCCGAACCCGCAACTGGTGATAACCTGACCGTAAATCAACCTTCGAGAAGAACCCCGCACCCTGGAGCTGATCGAATAAGTCATCAATGCGGGGTAGGGGATACCTATTCCGCACAGTAACCCGGTTCAGCTGACGATAATCAATGCATAAGCGCATACTTCCGTCCTTCTTCTTAACAAACAGGACGGGAGCACCCCAAGGTGACACACTCGGCCGGATAAGCCCTTTGTCCAGCAAGTCCTGTAACTGATCCTTTAGCTATCTCAGCTCCGCCGGGGCCATCCGATAAGGCGGTATAGAGATAGGCCCCGTGCCGGGGATCAGGTCGATGCAGAACTCAATCTCGCGCTCTGGTGGCATACCAGGCAGCTCGTCAGGGAATACATCAGGAAACTCTCTCACAACAGGGACCTGGTCCAATGGAACCTCTGTGGAGCTAGTATTACAAACACAGGCTAAGAATCCCTGACACCCTTTTCTTAAGAGCTGACCAGCGCGAAGAGAAGAAATCAAGCTGGGAAGGGTAGCGCTACGATCTCCCTGAATAACAAGTACCGGCTCACCAGGAAAACTGAATCTGACTGCTTTCTCACGGCAGTCCACGGATGCATAACAGGTGGCTAGCCAGTCCATACCAAGAAGAACGTCAAAGTCTAGCATATCGAGGAGAATCAAATCAACTGAAGAATCTCTCTCCCCGATACGAACGGAACATGATCGGTACACGAAACGGGCAACAAAAGACTCGCCTACCGGTGTTATAACGACAAGCGGCTGATCTAACGGAGAAGACTCTCGGCCCAACCTCGGTGCAAAGTATGTGGATACATAGGAATGTGTGGAGCCTGGATCAAATAATACCCGTGCATCAAAAGAACATACTGGCAGAGTACCTGTCACGACGGCATTGGATGCCTGTGCATCCTGAGGAGTCAACGCGAACACTCGGGCCTGTCCACCACTAATAGCTGGCTGTCCTCTGCCTCTACCTCGGCCTCTGCCTCTGCCTCTGTCGCCTCGTCCTCTCTGAACCGGACCGCCATGCCCACGACCTCTAGAAGCATCTGGCTGGCGTGGAGCATCATCAGGAGTAGGAAGTAGAGCTCTCTGAGGAGGTGGTGAGGGTGGTAAGGTCACATGCGGGACTGTCGCCACGCCCTGACATCCCATGGTACAGTCTCTGATACGGTGGTACTGACTCCCGCACCGAAAACATCCTGGCGACGACTGCTGGGTCTGTGGATATGAACCAAATAACTAACCTCGTCTCAATCCTCTGCCTCCACCGTCTCCAGGAAATAATCTATCGCGGTGTCTACCCATCTGCCGCTGAGCTGGCGTATCAGTACGGATCCTCTTCGGCCCAGAAACGACCGGAGTCTCAGAAATACGCTCCTCCAAAAGTAAGGCTGCATCCATCGCGGCTGCGTATGTATCAAAGTGCTGGGTGCCGATGGCAAGGAATAGTTGTGTATCAATCCCTCGCACAAACCTCTTTATTCTCTTCTCTTCTGTGTCTACTAGGTACGGAGCATATCGAGACAACTGGGTAAACTGTATATTATACTCCGACACTGTCATCCCAGGAGTCTTGCGCAAAGACTCAAAACTACGGGCTCGAGCATCTCGGACACTCTCCGGAAGAAAACGGGCAAGAAATGCAGCTGTAAACTCATCCCAGGTCATAGAAGGTAGACCTGCAGCTCGGGCTCTCTCTACTGAATCGTACCATGTCTGGGCAAGACCCTCCAGACGAAAACTCGCAAACTCCACCAATCTATCATCAGAACACCTCAACGAACAGCAAATCCGAGCCATCCTATCAAGAAATGCCTGTGGGTCCTCTGTCGCATCTGTACCGGTAAAAGCTGGAGGTCTCAATCTCATGAACTCCTGTAGTGAAACAAGGATAGTCTCCGTAGTAGCAGCAGGAGTGACCATCTGTGTAGCAGGTACAATCATGGTCTGTGCGGTGGAAGGAACATCCTCGGATCTCTGTTCCTGACTGGACTCAACTAAAGATCCCATCATCTGTCGCGACTCTTGCATACCGACCTCTAGTCTGGCAATACGGTCAGGATAAGGCGGATCAGTATGACCCTGAGGGGTAGGCGTATCATCCCGCTCGATCCTCGCCTCAGACGAGCCCGCTCGAATCTCATCCCTAGCGGCAGCCCGCTGAGCTCTCGTAGTCTTTGGCGGTATCGAAGCTGGAATAAGAAACAGGACCGATAAGAACATTGCAATTGAATCAAGGAATGCAAGGAATCAAGAAAGGAAATACAAGCAATTATGTCCTAAGGTCACTTAGGCGGAGTACCGTATCGTAAGTATGCCACGGATCATACCCACGCTACGCCACTCTGCTTAAGTCACCTACTCCATCTACCAAGGTCGTTCTACACTCAGAAAGGTAAAACCTACGCTCTGATACCAACTTTGTCATGACCCGAAAGTACGGAACGTGACTGGCACTTAGATTACGAGACGTCTAAAGGCGTACCGTAACCTAAGTCAGCCAAAGCCCAGAAAAATTTAAACCAAAATCAAAAGAGAGTGAAGGAAAACCTTACATGAAAACGATTTTTAAATCAATTAAGTTGCATTGAACCCCTTTTTAAAAAAATCAAAAAAATTTCCGAAAATTTCGGCAGAGTCTCCTCTGTAAATTCTATCCCCCAAAATGGGTACAACAAGATATATATAACCTAAAATCATAAAATGGCATCCCCAAGCGGGAGCTAGCTCTTCGCCCAAGGCGGATCACAACCACACGCAATATATAAGTAATATCAAGAAAAGAGCATAAAAGAAATGCAAAATATCAGAAAACACAACGTCGGCTCAAGTGAGCTCGACTCAAAAGAAACCACATATATACAAATCTCTCAGTCTCATCACAAGATCGCATATACAAATAGAAAGTGGTAGATGGAGAATACTAGATACAATGATAGAGCAAAAAGAGATAAAGTGTGCTCGCAACCCACCTACGAGCAATGCGAGTCTGAGCAAAAGGAGCTGATGATAAGATAGCCCGCCGCTACAAGGATGACGGGTCCGACCTGCAAGACACTGTGGCACAACGGGGGTGAGTTGCCAGCTCGTGAGTAGAATATAACATCTAATAAGGCAATCGTAAGAATGCACGCAAATGCGTCACAGCATGTAGATAGTCGTATATGAAGCTAATTATTTCGGGGCAATCGACAAAACCAAAACCCGACTAGACAAAACCCCGCATTCGCGCACACTAATAGTCGTATATGAAGCTAATTATATCGCTAATATAACGAAATTTTATCACCTCCTAATATTTATAAAAATCTAGTAAGCAATTAGCATCCCGATAACAATGCAAACATCGCAAATTTGCGATAAAAATAACTACTATCAAGCATACTCATCCAACCATACAACTAGCTAACCACAACACTTACTTCAACCTATTAACAATGCTTCAAACCCTAATCCACAATCAAATTCCTTACTTGAATTTCATGAACAAGCAATTTCTACTAAATTAATACTTCAAAATTCAATTTTTAGCACATTTAAACTACAAGTTAACAAATAGATTAGAATCTTCACCTCACAAGTTGAACCCTAGTTTGCTCAAGCCACCAAAGATGCCTCCTTTCTTCAAGTTTTGAACTAAATTTGGTTTGAGGAGAGATAGGATTAGGATTTTGCTTTGAATTAGAGAAGGAATTTGTGAATTTTCAATAGATTTTGCTATGAAAATGAAGCAAGAAGAAGTGAGAAAAATGGAGGGATGCTGCAGTTTGGAGCTCGGCCAGCAGGTAAGGAAAATGGTGGGTGGTTTTGTGTAGATGTTTCTAGGTTAAAAAGACCCCTTAAGTCCCATTTAATGCATTTCACATCAACTTTTCACAAAAAAACACCATTTTAATTCATTTTTTTCCATTAATTTCAAACCATAAAACTAAAATCTTGCAAGTCATGATACAATTTATTAACACCATATTTTAGCTTATAAAGATTCCTAATTATGAAATTTACCTAATTAAATTTGTATTTATCACTAATTTAATGTATTTTTAAAAGCTTAAAATAATATTAAAAATAATTAATTACGAAAAAAATTTATTTAACTAGAAAATTATAAGTGGCATTTTAGTGACCAAATTATAGTAATATCTTATCTAAATTTTGTATAATTAGGTCTACAATGAAAAATACCTATTTTGACTTTTTACGGAAAAAGCTGACATTTTAGCCGATTACCGAAAAACTGCCTGAACGATTTTCGAAGGGTTACAGTAAGTTTCATTTATATCTGAAGACTTTCTTTTGTTGGTATTTGGATATTGAAAACTATGTGTTGGTTTAGAATATATATACCGTTATTTAATGTACCAGACCCAATCAACACTTGATTAAGGTGAAATTTCATAACATTGCTTTCTAAAGCGAAACTATATTCATCTTTATCTAATAAAGCAACTGATATAATATTTCACATCTTAGTAGGTACATAATAACAGTTTTTCAAAACCAAAATATTGCCACTTTGCAATCCAAGATATATTCTCCAACATCTATGGTGTCAACGCTTGCGCCATTTCCAACCTTGAGGGTCATATCACCTTTCTTCAAAAACCTGCTACTTCTCAATCCCTATAAACAATTACAGATGTAAGAACCCGATCCAGAATCTAATACCCAGTAAGAAGAGCTTATGGAAAACATTTCTCTATTACAAACACACCTGAAGCTGAAGTATCCTTAGGCTTCTTGTCCATGAGGCTGGATAAATGTTCATATCAGAATTTTGCACTTTTATACCACCCATTCTTGATCACATTGCATATAGGTAGGTATTTTTTATCCGTGTTTGCTACATAATTGCAGGTTACAGGTTATCAGTCCAAAACAATGCAAATCACGAACAGTCATGACAAATTCAGGACAACGGCCAACAACGGATAAAAATATGGGTTCCGCTCACCATCCGTTAGGTGCCGCTTACCAGTTCAGGAGACAAGATCAAGCGAGAGTCATTCGTGTCTCAAACAAGCATAGAACATGAGAGAGGCAGCATAAGAATCAAGAAGGCAACGCGGAGC
Source organism: Agapanthus africanus (assembly GCA_030015575.1). Lineage (NCBI taxonomy): Eukaryota > Viridiplantae > Streptophyta > Magnoliopsida > Asparagales > Amaryllidaceae > Agapanthus > Agapanthus africanus. The sequence goes on from CM057350.1 coordinate 200,201,108, forward strand.
TCGAGAAAAAATCAAGGCAAAAGTCCATTCATTTTCATCTTTAGGACCGTTGTAAATCTGGGAGTAATTTGGAATGATTCTGCAAATACAAGTGTACTAAACAAAATAATAAAACAACACAAGACAGCCCAAGAAAAATGGAGTTTCAATTCCCCAGAACGACCGCGGTTCTGCAGTCTACATCCCCTATAGGCGGCAGATCCGCGGCCAAGACATGGCCTCTCGCACCAACTTTTCAGGGGCGTTTTTGTCATTTTATAAGGGCTCAGAAAAAGACCCCAGGGCTTCACTTCACTGCCTATAAATACTCCAAATTAGAGCCATACTAAGGATGCAATTTTTCATTAGTTTTTAGTTAGAATTTAATGTAAACTTCTTCTTCATCATCTTTCCTCTATTAAAATTGTGGTGAGAGTTTTTGAGTGGATGACAATGAAGTGGAGAGTTTTTATACGCATGTCTTGTTAAATTGTTAACTATTTTTTATAAATTGCTTGTTTTTTTCTTTGTTAAGTAGTTGTTGGTTTTATTTGTTCTTTTTCTTTTTCTCTTTTCTTTTATCATTGCAACCATGATGCTCAAGTGTGATCCTTGCCTAGGTGAGGTCCCAAATAGCTAGTTTTCACCTTCTAGCTCATTTCATTCTATCTTCTCTACTTGTTTTTATTTTCTTTTTTTTTATATAATGAGTGAGTAGTTTTCTCACTTGTTAGGGTAGGTTAAGTAAAGTTTGAGAGAAGAAAATCTCTATCACTCTTTCTTTTGCCCAACAACTTGAGTTGAACTCCCATTAAGGCAGCCACAATCCGCTCCCTATGGCACCCTATCCTCTATGATAGCGGTGACATCCTAGTGAGACCGATTGTGGTTGAATTGATTGGAGGTTATGGTTAAGAACCAAGAATGGACGGACAAGGACCAAAAGGAAGAAACTAAGCGTTGGAAAGCCTGCTTTATACTCGCAAGTTTCCTTCCTAGTCGTGCTAATCCCCGTTGTTGCCGATTACCGTAACATCGATATCAAGAGTGGCAAACAAAAGAAATGAGCGATCTCCTATCTCAAACTAACCTAATCCTAACCCTAACAAGCTTCCATTAATTTACATATCTAAACACATAGTTATCTTGGAACAAACTCGGACAATTTGGACTCAACTTGTTAAAACACTTAGAAAAAAATTCCCATATCTTCGTGGATCGACCCGTACTCAACCGGCTAGCTACCAAGCGAAATCGACTTAATTGCGGTAAATAGAACTTAAAAAACGCATAGCAAAAATCTAACATTCAAATGGCACCGTTGCCTGGGAGACGGTAGTTTATTTCTTTGGGTAGTTTCGGGTTAGTTTGTGAATATATATATATATAACAAACAAAACTATAAAAATCATCTTGTTATTTTTTGATTCTTTTTATGCGAGTGTACAGGATAGGGAGAAGAGCAAGTTCAGTGCCAAAGTCGTGAAGAGTTAGACCCACATCTCGCGGCAACACCGCGGCGGATCAAGACGAAACTGTGGCTAACCGTACAAATTCTGGAGAAAATTCAGTGACCAAATCAATTACCAGAGACTAAACCCAGAAGAGGAGATCAATTGTAGTGCCCTGAAGAAATTTGGAGCTCCACTTCACTAATTTAACTGTGCTTCCACAGCTAAAAGATATGTTTGACCGCGGTTCCACGGTCAAAGTGTGGACTCAGAGCCCAAAAATTTTGGTGAGTATTTCCTTATTATGAAAACCCCCTCTGAACTCCACTGAACTATTTTTCCTGTAGTATTCTTTGCGAAAACTCTCTCCTCCTCTCTAATAAACTGTTTTTTGTGCAGGACTTTTTGTGCCGCCGCCAAATTTTTTTTTTTCAAGTGTTTTAGATTTTTTTTGTTATTATTTTGCATAAATAATACGGACTTGAAGGGGTTATAACACTAATTCAAATTGGGTGGGGATTTCATCACCCTTCCTAAGACCCCAAAAATCACAAAAAATATACGCATTACTTTTGAGCTTAATTAAAAAATATCTAGATGTAGCCAATTAAGGACTTGTCATGCTCAAAAGGACAGAGGAAGGTTGTGGGCATTCAGTCGTTTATCTAAACTTGACTTTGTGGTGCCTAGGCTAGAAAAATGAGGAGGTGATTTTAAAAGGCCCGTCTCACAGTGATTTATGAGTGGAACCCTCCTTATCTCACTTGTGCTTATCTGGCCATAATTGGCAGCGAAGAGGCGATTCGAGGATTATCTCACAGTTTGTCGCTTTAGAACAGTTAGGAGCAGTCTGGTTGGACTTTGAAGACCATAACTCTAGGTGTGATTGTGCATATTGTGACTGTGATTGTTTGAAATTGTTTCCTTAATTCCGAATATATTTTCAAAACTTTGTAAGAAAATCCCAAAAACTTTCATAAAAACTTGTCATTTATCGCCAAATTTTCATTCCACCAACCTTTCACCCACATTTCTCATAATCGTTTTCTTACCCTCACATTCTACACTTTGACTACACTAAACTCGTTTAGTGTATGTCCGTTTGGACTCGGGACCCTAGTTCCCGTCTAGTCCGCGTTACGTTAGTCGCTACCGACTACGCGATTGACTCCGAGGTCGAAACTCCTTCCACAACTCTTTCACCCTTTTTTTGCCGACCAACTCCGACGTTGACCGTGATTTTGTTCATACATCTTCACCTTCACCCAATTCTTCTTCCGAGATGTCAAGATTTTCTTCTAACATCACTTTACCTCCCACGAGAATCATTCCACCGCCACTTGGTGTGAATAACCCACCACCACAAGTAGTAGCGCCACATCGAATCGCGCTTCAAGATTGTTTCTATCCCACCCTTGCTGCACTCCACACTTGTCTTTCTCTTCCACCGGCCAATGGAGACAATTTTGAAATTAAGCCCCACTTCATCAACATGCAGCCCAAATTTCACGAGCTTGAATCCGAAGATGCCTACATCTTCATCAATAAATTCCAAAATGTGTGCGATGATGAAGACAACCCAACTGTCTGATGATGCTATATGGATACGAGTTATACCTTTCACTCTTTTTGACCTTGCTGAAAAGTGTCTGTATAGCACCGCATCTCATTCAATAACCAGTTGGGAAGTGTTTGTGAAAGCGTTTCTGAAGAAATTCTACCCGAATCACAAGACCGCACGGATCCGAAATGAGATAAACCAATTCACCGAGCTTCCAACTGAACCTTTTTGGAAGTGCTTTGACCGGTACAAGGACTTCCTTGTTCAGTGTCCTAATCACGGTATCGAGAAATGACAACTTTTCCAAACTCTGTACGAGGGCCTGAATCTAGCTACTAGACAGTTTATGGAGATCATATGTCAAGGCCACTTCCTATCCAAATCTGACGAAAAGGCTTGGCAATTCTTTGATGATCTTGCGGAACAAACGCTGCAATGGGAGAGCACCCGACTGAATGCTTCACCTTCTTCAACTTCTTCAGGTCTCTCTAGGACAAAAGTTCACCAACTCGATATCTCAATTGCAATGAAGGCCGATATGGTTGCAATCACGCGAAAACTTGAGGCAATTGAGAGCAAATTCTTATCTCTTTCTCCTAGCCCTGTTGTTCCCCCTCGTACCATTTGCGCTTTTTGTTTGGATCCATCTCATCTGACCGAAGAGTGTCCTTGCAATCCACCATCTCAAGAACATGATCATGTTAATGCTGCATTTCAGCAAAGACTAAGAAACGATCAATACTTTTCCACATATAACCCCGGTTGAAGGAACCGCCCTAATTTTGCCTGGAATCAGAACTAGCACCAATTCCAAGGCCAGAACAACTTTCAGAGGTCTCCTCCTCGTCAATAACAAGCTCAGCAGCAATTTCAGCAACCTTTTCAACCCCAACCTTTTCAGAATCTGACGAACAACTTTGCACCTTACAATAATTCTTTTCCTCAAAACAACAACTTTATTCCGTCCAATAACGATGAGGTTTCCTCGCTAGAACGGAGTCTTGATGCTTTTGTAAAGCAATCAACTCAATCCACCACTAAAATCCAGTCTTTTATTCAGTCTCTAGTGCAACACACCGTTGCATACGGGCAAAGCATCAAGACCATCGAAGTCCATATTGCACAGCTAAACGCGGCCTTGAGCGAGATAAAGAAGGGAAAGCTTCCGTCTCAACCACTCCCAAATCCTGGTCACCCACATAATATACATGTTGCTATTGAATAATAGAACTATAATGTGAGTGTCGTGACTACGTTGAGATCAGAAAGAATGCTGAACAACAACATTGGCGCACAGATGATGACACCCCCGACCACTTCTTCTTCTTCTTCCTTTCAGAGCATATTCTCCATTCTTCATAAGGCTTTTATTCTTCGACTGCTGTTCCAAACGGACCCACCTCTCACTCCACTCAAACTCCAATTTTGGGTTCCATTCCATCTTCACAATCTCCTCCATAAGTACTGGACTCAACCAATTTCAAGCCTCATTTCTAAACCGGTTAAGATCCAATAAACAAAATCCACAAATGGAGAAAATTTTGGAGTTGTTCAAATACGTTAAGATCAACATTCCACTCTTAAATGCAATCCAGCAAGTCCCATCTTATGCGAAAATCTTGAAAGATTTATGCACTAAGAAGAGAAAATCTCAGGTACCAAAGAAAGTTTTCTTGGCTAGTAACGTGAGTGATGCTCTTACCCAAGATTTACTACAAAAACGGAAAGACCCTAGTTGTCCTACAATTTCAATTACCGTTAGGGATAAGAACATCAATCGTGCTATTTTGGATTTGGGTGCCAGTGTTAACCTTCTTCCTTATTCAGTTTATGAGCAACTCGGTGTAGGAGAACTGAAACCTACACATTGTACTCTTCAAATGGCTGACCGGTCTATCACCTATCCTAGAGGTGAGCTAGAGGATGCGTTGATCAAGGTTGGGGACTTCATATTCCCCGTAGATTTCATTGTCTTAGATACACAAGTTGTAGCCAACCCCCGGAATCAAATTCCGGTGATTCTCGGTCGCCCATTCCTTGCAATCTCAAATGCAATGATCAATTGTCGAAATGGTTCCATGAACCTATCTTTTGGAAACATGACAATTGAACTCAACATTTTTAGGTTAGGGAATAAGGCATCCGAACCGAACGTTCATATACCGGATATCTGTTCCATTCAAGAGATCACCCCCGAGAACTATGAATTTGAAGAATTTCCGTTTGATCACGGCGATCTTGACGCCCTAGTGCATTTCTCTTTGAACCTGCTGCTTTCGATTCCGACAAAGAATACGAGTGCTTCACATTTCTGAACAATCTTGACATGTCATCACCCGAGTTGAAATCTTTTGAATTTTTGGATGCGTTAGTTGAACCATCCGACTCTATTGTATACACTCGCTTTGAGCCCCTCTTGGAATCCTTTGAGTTTGAGACGCGTTCTCCGATTCTGCCTTCAGTTGTTTCTCCTCTGAAACTCAAACTCAACCCTCTGCCATCTCACCTCAAGTATGCTTACATAGGTGAAAACGAGACTCTCCCCATAATCATTTTGGCTTCTTTAGCTTTAGAGCAAGATAAAGCCCTTCTCGCGGTCTTGCAATCAAATCAACAAGAATTCGGCTGGACGACGGCGGACAACATGGGGATTAGTCCCCTGATCGTTGAACATCACATTCATATGATGAATGATGCCAAACAGGCTAGGGATCCACAGAGACGATTGAATATAGTCATGAAGGAGGCTGTGAAGAAGGAGATTGTCAAATGTCTGGATAATGGTATCATTTACCCTATTTCCGACAGCCAATGGGTCTGTCCGATACACGTTGTCCCTAAAAAGTCGGGCATTACGGTCATCACAAACGAGGAGATTGAGTTAATCCGCACTCGCATCCAAACCGGGTAGCGAGTATCCGTTGATTATCGAAAACTCAACGCCGCAACGTGGAAGGATCACTTTTCGCTACCATTCATTGACCAAATGGTTGAAAGATTAGCTGGACATGAGTTCTACTGTTTTCTAAACGGTTACTCAGCTTACAACCAGATTCCCATCGCCGAAAAAGACCAGGACAAAACCACTTTCACTTGTCCTTTCGGCACATCCTCATATCGTTGCATGCCCTTTAGGCTATTCAATGCTCCCACTACATTTCAGCAGTGTATGATGGGAATATTCTCTAACATGGTCGAGAAGTTTTTGGAGTTATTCATGGACAATTTCTCCATCTTTGGAGACTCCTTTGATGAGTGTTTACAGCACCTAGACGTTGTCCTTACCAGATGTAAGGATAAAACTCACTTTAAACTGGGAGAAATGCTATTTCATGGTGCGCGAAGGTATTGTCTTACGACATATCATTTTACGAAATGGCATCGAGATTGACAAAGCAAAGATTGATGTCATTTCCAACCTCCCGCCTCCCAAATGCGTCAGAGATATCATATCTTTCCTTGGCCATGTCGGTTTCTATAGGCGGTTCATCAAGGACTTTAGAAAGATTGCTAGACCCTTGAATCTTCTTTTGGCCAATGATATCACGTTCAACTTCGGCTCGAACTATTTGACTTCTTTCGAAACATTACGAAGCTCATTCACTACTGCTCCCATTCTTTCTTCTCCCGACTGGACGTAACCCTTCGAGATTATCTGCGATTCATCCGATTTTGCTATTGGTACAGTCTTAGGACAGCACATCGATAAGATACCGCACGTAATCTACTACGCGAGCCGGTCTTTGAATGATGCACAAATGAACTATACAACGACCGAGAAAGAGTTTTTGGCGGTTGTATTCGCTTTGGAGAAATTCATGCCCTATCTCATTGGCTCCCCAGTCGTTGTCTATACTGATCATTCTGCTCTGAGACATTTTTTTTGTGAAAAAGGATGCTAAATCTCAGCTAATACGTTGGATCGTCTTACTTCAAGAGTTTGACATTTTCATTAAGGAAAAAAGAGGATGTGAAAACATAGTAGCCGATCATCTTTCACGACTTCTTTCTCCGCCGACGCTTCCTCTCCTAATTAACGATGCTTTTCCTGATGAACAACTCTTGACAGTGTCTTGCAAACCATGGTTCGTGGATATTGTGAACTATTTACCAACAGGACTTGTACCAGGCGAATGGTCGAGTCAGGACAAACATTCTCCCAGGTAATACTCTTTTACTGGGATGAACCCTACCTGTTCAAGTATTTTCCAGACTAAATCATTCACCGGTGTGTCCCTGATGATGAGTTCAAGAGTGTGTTGTCGTTTTGTCACGATCAAGCGTGTGGCAGGCATTTTGGCCTGAGAAAGAGAGCTGAGAAGATCTTGCAGTGTAGTTTTTACTGGCCAAAACTTTTCAAAGATGCACATGATTACTGCAAGATTTGTTCCTGGTGCCAACATTTAGGCCGAATTTGCAGGAGAAATAAGATGCCGCTCCAACCAATTCTGGTTGTTGAAATGTTCGATGTTTAGGGAATAGATTTCATGGGCCCATTTCCCAACTCTTTTGGGAACCTGTACATTCTTTTAGCTGTTGATTATGTCTCCAAATGGGTCGAGATAGTGCCGAGCCGGACGAACGACAACAAGGTTGTCGTTAGATTCCTAAAAGAAAACATCTTTTCCTGATTCGGGCACTCTCGCACTATCATTAGCGACAATGGGACACATTTCTGCACTAAATCTTTTGAGGCCTTGTTGCGGAAATACACAATTAATCACAAGCTATCCATGCCCTATCATCCCCAAAAAACCGGGCAATCCAAAGTTTCAAATCGGCAAATCAAGCAAATATTGGAGAAAACGGTTTCCAAGAACCGTAAAGACTGGTCTTTGAAATTAACCGATGACCTTTGGGCATTCTGAACTGCGTACAAAACTGATCTTAGCATGTCTCCCTATCGGCTTGTATACGGAAAGCCTTTCCACCTCCCTCTTGAAATCAAGTATCGCGCATTTTGGGCAATCAAAGAGCTGAAGTTCAATCTTGAAGACGCGGGCAGCTATCGGAAGCTGCAAGTTAACGAATTAAACGAGCTTTGGGATGAGGCTTACGAAAACGCGGTTGTTATAAAGAACCGAACGAAGGTGTGATATAATCTCGCGATATTTGATACCGTAGGGGCACATATGGTGATATGTGCGGAAGCTTGATTAAATACACGTATGTGATACCGTATTCTAATTTCGCGATATTTGACATCGGTTAGGTTATATGTGATATAATCAGATTATTGAATCAAGTGTTGATTCAATGATTCGTTTTATATATATATATATTTGATATTGGCCGGTAATATATGATATGACTGGATTATTGAATCAAGTGTTGATTTAGTATCTAGTATCGAATATTATTCGGTTATATGTGATATAACCGGATTATTGAATAAGCGTTGATTTAATAATTTGATATACATATATATATGATATTAGTCGGTTGTATATGATATAACTGGATTATTGAATCAAGTGTTGATTTAATAATTCGATATATTAATATATATTAACTAATATATATGCTCACTAAAGAATTTCTTCTCTTGATATATAATTAAATATATGTGATATATATATTTATATATAAATGGAAATTGTATCATGGTTAATGATACATAGAACATGGGTGTATGAGAATTACACCATGAGCTAAAGATTAATGGGATGATTTATTTTTAAAGGAAAATAAAAAAGGGTGGAAATGAGTCATGTCTTTGGATACTTGGAGAAGTATTGAGAAACCATGACTCATCTCCTCATTTTTGTTTTACCTTCAGATATTTATTCATCCCAAGCTTATCTCTAGCATATGATCCACACACTCATTCTTATCCTCACACGTCCAAGTTCTTCTTCTCCTTCATTTTTCCTCTCAAGGTTTTTCTTGAGTTGGAAAAAGAAAAGAATAAAATTTTTCTAAGTGAGCACATCTTCTGTTTCATCAATCTACACTATCCTAGCCCTCTAGTATAGGTTGTTTGCTTCACTAATACTTTGAATAGTGAAGAGTGAGCTTGAGTTAGAGAGACTTCAAGGTGGATCATCTTCGGCTTCGAGGACTTCAAGTAAGCTCGATCCATTCTTCAAGTGGAGTTAAAAAAGAGTTCTAGGGACTACTACTTGGAGCTTTAGAAGTGAAGGACCAGTCTACAAAGGTTGTAAACCTCCATCACTTAGTTTAGACTTGTTAACTTGCTTTAAACCCCAGTTCTCTAGTTCGATTCTTGTATAGTATGCTTTAGACCTCTAGATATTTAAAATTGTATACTTGATGCTCTTTAAAACCTAGTGGAGGTGCTTAGACATACTTTCATGGTATCAGAGCCAAACTAGAGATTTAGGCGAAATCTAAACGATGTTAAAGTGTTCGATCGAAATTTTAGACCCGAAATTTTCAAGTTTCTGTCCATTTTTCAAAAGTTGAAATTTTACAGATTAAAAATTCTCAGAAAATCATGCATGAAATTTTATGGAGCCCCAAGAAGTACGAGGCCCTATCTCTTCCAAGTCGCCGCGGAACTGCCGCCTAACCCATAGTTTGGCCGCGGTTCCGCCACCTTAAAGAGTTGAGGGCTCCTATTTCTTCTGCTTCTCCATTATGACATTTTTGGCTTTCTGGGTATTTTTAGTGAGGCTCAAGTTGTTGAGCTCTCTGTGATTTTCTTGTGTTTGAAATATCGATCGAAATGCTTAACATCATCTACATAGTTTGGATATGTGATATAATTTTTGGAATTCATATTGATTAGTTTTAGGAAAACTAGTTAACGTTTTGTAAATGTCACATTTTAGTCTCATTTGATGGATTTCCACGGAGTTTTGATTCGGATCAAAACTCCGTTGCAATCTCGTAGTGTACACGAACACTCACCGGGAGACACTACTAGATAGCCACGCCCCATAACCCTGACCAAGTGACTATAGGAGAACCTCATAGCCAAAAGCATCCACTCGGGTGCTCGCGGCCACGATGTTCCGCCCAAGTATACTTCGTTGACGGTCTCGGGGATGTGGCAATGTACTAAAATTCCCAACAAGTATTCTAACTTATAATCGGGAATCTTATTGAATTACTCGACTTGTTTTTGAAAAGTGTTTTCAATTCGAGACTTAAATGAAAGGTTTATATGGGTTAGGCATGAAATCCGGAATATGTGATAATCCGGGTTTATGATGTCTAAGGAGAATGTGAATTCTAATTATTGTAGTTTTTATTTCTTTTCTGCGACCATAAGTGTAATATGTGGAGTATCCCCGATCTCGTTGCTATACGTCAACGATATTAGGGATACGCATATTTACTTACGTTGATAACATGTGATGTTGTTGTGTTGCTTCTGATATGTTATATTAGATCGTCGTGATTGAATAGCCGTGAGATGAAAGTTTTTCTATTTTCATTCATGTAATATTTGTATGTAATATTCTTTTATTGGGACACTTCCGGGTTGAGGTTGTTGTCACCATTTGATGCATATTATTTACTTTTCCGTATTAGGGTAGACCCAAGGTAGGGAGAACAAGTAACCGGGTTTTAGAGTCCAGTGGGAGGCCATCTCGAGGAGTCGAGACCGGGTCGCCTAACTCTAGAATTTGAAGGGTTGCTTTCCGCTCTCGTAGGGGTCTAGGTATGTGGGCTTGGCTATTCATCACGACCGTGGAATCCGTGTTTTTCATTACTGGCTTAATCTAAAACACAGACCTCCTAGTATATCCTATATTTCATATGTTTGCTGCTGCTGATTCTGTGATATGATGTGATCATATAACTGCATGAGACGAATGCTACTTATATATATGATATACTAGTAGAATCTATATATGTTTTGCATCCGCGCTAGTCCTGACCCCGCCCTGCCGTAAGTTAAGTAACCTTACAGTGAAGACCCAAGTCCCTGTGGCGAATACGGATGGCATATATATGTGTTTTATTTTCATTTCTTCTGTGATGTTTAGGAAACATAAATGATGGGACATCATTAATAAGATTAATGAAAAGAAAAGAAACCTAAAAATGTTGTAGAATCAAATTTTTCAAAAAGGTAGCTCTAGTTCTTGCTCTGCATAGCGGTATTCCATTATGAATATCCAACACCTCATTCGATGAGGAAAGAGCCTAGATCCCTTCACCGGGAATGACCTCTTTAGCAAAACTAACATATGCTACAACCCACTCGGTTTATTTTGAAAACTACTCGATTTTAAAAGCGGAGCTTAAACCACTCCTATTCAAATCACTAGATTCTACAACGATATCAAGTTCATTACGTTAAAGGTTTTCTTCAAAACCAGTTGTAGCCCTCCATCATTTCAGATAAGAACTATTTAGTATTCGTGATGCGTTTGTTGACCTCCATCAAGGCGTAGTGTGTGGTAGATGATTAGTGCTTATCTGCCGCATATGATGCGAATGGATTATGTTAGTCGTACGGCCTTGTTGACCTCCGTCAAGGGTCGTACAGGTGGGTTTAATTCAATCACAAAATGACGGGTTGAACTTGACTAGCGGCCTATGGTTTGTTGACCTCCGTCAAGATCATAGGTCATTAGGGGTAAAAACAAATATTGAGAATTTCAGGTGTTGAAATTTGCAATGAGATTGCATACCTTCTATATGATAGTGGGATCCAGATACCCACTACGAGTAAGAGTTACTCCTGAGAGAGTTTTCCACTTTACAATTAGCTAATCCAGTAGGTGTCTAAGAAAGGTGTTAACGGGGTTATGCCCCTGCGCAAACCAGGTTATTTAATTAGTTCCATGAGAAAGCATGGGGAGACTCTCTCGGAGTACCAATACCTGCATGGCTGACAGATTGGCGAACTTGTAGGATGTAATTAATTCCGGCTAATCTTACCTTTTAGGGTTTGAAGGAAGATTTGATAAAAACTGTGGGATCCATCCTGATTAAATAAGATAATAACCAATCTAATCTTGCAAGAGCACACGCTAAAGTGTTTTCTTCACTCTCTCTATCTTTCTCCAGGTAGCGACCATGACACGCCTAATCAAGATAATAATATGGATGTATTGACCGAACCCACTTATTATACTAGGCTGGGGAATGTTGGTTCCGCTCTATCTTATGACTGCGATAAGTCTGAGCAAAAGATAAGAGAATGCACGGATTCCCATGCAATCCGAATGAAGAAAGAGCATTTTGATATATCATTTTTGGGTGTGTTAGTTATTGAGAATTGTTTCTTAGTCTGCTTTACGTCCAGGGTATTAGATATCGGATCAGGATCCCATATTTGTAATATGTTACAAGTGTTAAGAAAAAGTATAGAACTGGGAAAGGGTGATATGTCCCTCAGAGTAGGGAACGGAGAAATTGTTGCTGCTGAAACTGTCGGCGAATATCACCTAGTATTACCAAATGGTAATATATTGATTTTGAATGACTGTTATTACGTACCGTCAATGATGTGTAATATCATGTCTGTTTCTTTATTAGATAAAAAAGGATATAACTTTGCACTAGAGAAAAATGTTATAAACATTTTCCTAAATCAAGTGTTGATTGGGTTTGGTATGTTGTGTAATGGTATATACATTCTAAATCAAAATACAGTTCTAAATATACAGAACACACATAAGAGGAAAAGTTCAGAAATGAACGAAGCCTTCTTGTGGTATTGTAGACTTGGTCATATCAATGCGACCAGACTAGCTAAGTTACATAAAAATGGATATTTGAATCCGTTCGAATTTACATCTTATGAAACTTTCCAGTCATGTCTCAAAGGCAAGATGACCAAAACTCTATTTACGGGATACGGAGAAAGAGCTACTGAACTCTTGGGACTGATACATAGTGATGTATGCGGTCCTATGTCTACACATGCCAGGAATGGTTCCTCGTACTTCATTACATTCACCGGTGATCTTTCAAGATTCGGACATGTGTTCCTGTTGAAACACAAATCTGAAGCCTTTGAGAAATTCAAGGAATATAAAAGCGAAGTGGAGAACCAGACGGGTAAATGTATTAAAGTCCTTCGATCTGATCGATGAGGAGAATACTTAAGTACTGAATTCCGAGATTATCTAAAAGAGAATGCGATTCTCTCTCAGCTTACTCCTCCGTATACACCACAGCACAATGGAGTATCGGAGCAGAGGAATCGCACCCTATTTGATATGGTGCGCTCTATGATGAGTGTTGTCGAGTTGCCTATTTCCTTTTAGGGTTATGCATTTAAGACAGCTGCATACCTATTGAATAGGGTTCCAACCAAATCCGTGCCGACCACTCCATATGAGATATGGAAGGGGAAGAGACCATGTCTTAATTTTGTTAAGATATGGGGTTTTCTGACTTATGTTAAAAAGAAAAATCCGGACAAGCTCGAGGAAAAGTCTGCTCTATGTAAGTTTGTTGGGTATCCCAAACATTCGTGAGGGCATATCTTCTACCACACTGAGAAACAAAAGGTGTTTGTTACTCAACATGCCACCTTTTTAGAAAAGAAATTTCTTGTAAAAGAAATTAGTGGTGATGAGGTAGAACTGGAAGAAGTTCCAGAAACACAAACTACAACAGATGATTTGGTAGAACCGGAGGATTCAATAGTCCCCGACGAATCTCAGCCACTCCGCAGATCTAGTAGGATTCCTCATCCACCTGAGAGATACTATGGTTTTCTCATAGACGGTGGGAGCGATGATTGCATCATGGAAGATGATGACCCAACTAGTTTCGAGAAGGCCATCACAAGTGGGGACTCTGTGAAATGGCTGGATGCTATGCGATCTGAAATAGAATCCATGTACACCAACAAAGTATTGACTTTGGAAGTTGCTCCTGAAGGGGTAAAACCCATTGGGAGCAAATGGATCTTTAAGAAGAAAATTGGTGTAGATGGAAAGGTTGAGACCTTCAAAGATAGACTTGTAGCAAAAGGTTTTCCTCAACGACCAGGTGTCGATTATGATGAAACCTTTTCTCGAGTGGCTATGCTTAAGTCCATCAGGATCCTACTTGCCATTGCTGCATACATAACTACGAAATCTGGCAGATGGACGTCAAAACCTCTTTTCTAAATGGTGATTTAGAAGAGAACATGTACATGACACAGCTAGAGGGCTTCGTAGACAGTGGGAGCAGCGAAAAGGTGTGCAAGCTTCTTAGATCAATCTACGGATTAAAGCAGGCATCGCGAGTTGGAACATCTATTTTAATATAGCAGTCAAAGAGTTTTACTTCATCAAAAACGTAGATGAACCTTATATATAAAAAAAGGTTGTAGAGAGTAAGGTTGTCTTCCTCGTATTGTACGTGGATGTCATACTCTTGATAGGAAATGATGTTCCTATGCTGCACTCGGTCAAACTCTTCCTATCACACAAGTTTTCCATGAAAGATCTGGGTGATGCATCCTACAGCCTAGGGATAAAGATCAATAGAGATAGATATAAAAGGATGTTAGGATTGTCCCAATCCAGATACATAAACACCATACTAAAGAGATTTAGTATAGAAGATTCTAAGCATGGTAATTTACCCGCTTTTTCAGGAATCACTCTCTCTGAAGAGATGTCTCCCAAGACTGATTTGAAGAGGGCTCGCATGCACGTGATACCCTATGCTTCTGCAGTTGGGTCTATCATGTACGTGATTTTATACACCAGACCGGATGTAGCTTACGCACTTAGTGTGGTAAGTAGGTATCAATCAGACCCAGGGGAGAAGCACTGGACAACTGTGAAGAACATTCTTAAGTACTTGAGAAGGATAAAAGAGATGTTATTGGTGTATGGTAACAGTGAACTCCAGGTGGAGTCCTTTACCGATTCGAGCTTCCAGAGTGATAAGGACAACAACAAGTCTGTCTCGGGTTTTGTCTTCACCCATAATGGAGGGGCAGTATGTTGGAAGAGTTCCAAGCAAGATACCGTAGCAGACTCGACGATGGAGGCTGAATACATCGCTGCCAACGATTCTGCTAAAGAGGTTGTCTGGATGAAGAAGTTCATTGCTGAACTTGGTGTGGTTGCATCCATTGAGGATCCAATACCTTTGTATTGTGATAACAATGGAGCTGTGGTTTTAGCCAAGGAACCCAGTCCCCATAAGTGATCCAGATATATTCTAAGGCGGTATCACCTGATCCAGGAGATAGCTGATCGTCGGGAGATCGAGATCAGGAGAGTAGATACGAAGGACAACACAACGGATCCACTCACGAAGGCCCTTCCCCAGACGAAGTTTGAGAGACTTTTTGGGATGTTGGGTATGCGATACTACAACAACTAGCTTTAGTGAAAGTGGGAGATTGTTAGGAATATGTATGCCCTAGAGGCCATTATTGTATATTATAGTGGATGTTTGGATATATATATAGAGGACTTTCTTGCTCGACATGATAGTATGCTATCGATTGCTCTTTATCTTAGCATGTACACTTGTATTAGTATACTGTCTCTCTGATACATGTTGATAAAGCCCTTAAGATGTAGGCTTGACTACCAGGACTATGATGCAGATCATACTGGTAGGGCTTGTGTAGTCCACAAGCACATCCTTTAACAGTTCCTAGTCGAGGGAATATCGAGACAGGGCATCGATATTCCAGAGTAAACTAGGGTGTACGTTTCTTGACCCTGTATGGGGAGATGGTTGATCCCACAACCATTGGTGTTTGATATCAAAGATTGTACACATGTGCTCATTAGAGAATGGGTACACCGAACCGGACTCGCCGAGAACTCCTAGATGGTACCATACCTATCTTCAGATAGCAGTTCTCTGGTGACATTTGTACAGGTTAGTTTGTAGACCCGAGATCGTCATAGTGTCTTGTGTGGTTCCCACCGTGCTTTGATTTCCTCCCTACCATGGCTCAAATGAGTCATGCAAACAGGTGAATTTTGGGTACAGTCCCAAGTTACATGGAGGCAGTGAACGATAGGAGGGGTTTCGTCTCTCCTATTATTGAAAGTTGATATTGTGCTATGCTCGATTGGCTATAACAGCAAGTCTCTAGCCATGGCTGATGAGATTTACTGGTAAGTGTTATCAGTAGTTTCTTGAAAGGTTATAGGCCATACATCGGCATAACTTATCAAGTTAGTGGGGTCTGAAGATTCCACCCCTAGACTCGATATGCGACATATCAGACGAAGAGACCGGACTGTACGGTAAGTATTGCTTATAGGCTTTATGGGAGTTTGGACAAGCTTGCTTGTTGGTCTTCTATTCGTTCAATACCTGGGTAGCCGTTACGTCCAACTAGTACCGCTGACGGCTTATGGGTATTTGATGTGATCATTACCTACTGCTGGCGTATTGACGAGTCTTTAGAGTCCCATACAGAGGTTTCCTAGCTCAAGCGAAACAAAGTAGGGGCATAAATGGTGATATGTGCGGGAGATTGATTAAATACACGTATGTGATACCGTATTCTAATCTCGTGATATTTGATATCGGTTAGGTTATATATGATATAATCAGATTATTGAATCAAGTGTTGATTCAATGATTCATTTTATGTATATATATTTGATATTGGCCGGTTAAATATGATATGACCGGATTATTGAATCAAATATTGATTTAGTATCTAGTATCGAATATTAGTCGGCTATATGTGATATAACCGGATTATTGAATCAAGTGTTGATTTAATAATTTGATATACATATATATATGATATTAGTCAGTTATATATGATATAACCGGATTATTGAGTCAAATGTTGACTTAATAATTTAATATATATTTATATTTTCTATATTAATATATATTAACTAATATATATGCTCACTAAAGAATTTCTTCTCTTGATATATAATTATATATATGTGATATATATATATTTATATATATATAAATGGAAATTGTATCATGGTTGATGATACATAGAACATGGGTGTATGAGAATTACACCATGAGCTAAAGATTAATGGGATGATTTATTTTTAAAGGAAAATAAAAAAGGGTGGAAATGAGTCATGGCTTTGGATGCGTGGAGAAGCATTGAGAAGCCATGACTCATCTCTTCATTTTTATTTTACCTTAAGATATTTATTCATCCCAATCTTATCTCTAGCATATGGTTCACACTCTCATTCTTATCCTCACACGTCCAAGTTCTTCTTCTCCTTCATTTTTCCTCTCTTGGTTTTTTCTTGAGTTGGAAAAAGAAAAGAATAATTATTTTCTAAGTGAGCACATCTCCTACTTCATCAACCTACACTATCCTAACCCTTTAGTATTAGTTGTTTGCTTCACTAATAATGATTAGTGAAGAGTGAGCTTGAGTTAAAGAGACTTCAAGATGGATCATCTTCGGTTTCGAGGACTTCAAGAAATCTCGATCCTTTCTTCAAGTGGAGTCAAAGAAGAGTTTTAGGGACTACTATTTGGAGCTCTAGAAGTGAAGGACCGGTCTACAAAGGTTGTAAACCTCCATCACTTAGTTTAGAACTTGTTAGCTTGCTTTAAACCCTAATTCTCTAGTTCGATTCTTGTATAGTATGCTTTGGACCTCTAGATTTTTAAAATTGTATACTTAATGCTGTTTAAAACCTAGTGGAGATGCTAAGACATACTTTCATATACATATCAAATGAATACATGAACTTACATTGAAAAATTATCTAGATTCACATGGGGCAATTCGTCATGACGATCCAACTAAACCAACACTGAACAACACAACATCATCGCAACTATCTAATGCGCAATCTCGACTAATTGATACATATAGCAATTAGCGACGTTTACCAACACATTAATATAATGCGAAATAACCACGAAGTTATGATTTCGATCACAAAACTTTCCTAACATCCAAACATGATCACATCAAAATCTGGAAGGAAACAAAGTATACCAGAAATCCTATTTCTAAATATTGAAGCTACTGAGGGAAAATGACCCTAAATTTCAAAGATCTGGCTGCTAGGGGCGGTATTTGGGCAGCTGGAACAAGGAATTGTGGGCCCGTCTTTCTCCCATGTTATACCCATGAGGGTAATAACATACCAGTTTTGTTTAAAAAAATTCAGGTTAAGTTTTAAAAAACAGTAGCTTCAAAATTCGGAAATAAAATACGGAAAACTTTCGTGATCAAAACCATAAATTCATCCAAGTTCAAGTCTATAGCCGACTCTGATACCATGAAGGGAAGTTTAATCACTCTAGTAATAATTTAAAAGCATGTGGTGATGGGTTTCAAAAAATCTAGAGAGTAAAAACTAACCCTAACAAGGATTCTATCTAAAGACTAGAACTTGCAACAAAAAGAAAGCTAACTAGGGTAAAAAGATCGAAGCTACAACCTTTATGGTGTGTTCATCTTCTCGCCCTTGAACTCCGAATGGGCTCCTTGAATCGTAGATCGAGCTTGAAGATGATCTCTTTAATAACCTATAACCATAATAGATACAACTGATAACTCTTATCAGTTTATCTCATCCGCCTTGGCTAGGGACTTATGGTTACAGTCGATCAGGCACATCACAGCATCAACTCCTAATGTCGGGTAAGACGAAACCCTTCCGATCGCTCATTGTCTCCATGTGTTTCGGGACTGAACCCAACTAAAACCTGTTTGCACGGCTCTTTAAAACCGTGGCAGGGTAGCAATCAAAGCACAGTAGGAAACATACAAGACTCTATGACGATCTCATGTCTACAGACCATCATGTACTCATGTCATCAGAGAACTGCTATCTGACGGTAGATATAATATCATATAGGGGTTCTCGGCAAGTCCATTCGGTGTACTCATTCTCTAATGAGCACCTGTATACAATCTTTGGTGTCTAACACCAATGTCTGTAGGAATTGATATTGCCCTAATCCGGGTCAAGAAACGTATACACTAGTCTACTCTGAAATATCGATGCCCTATCTCGATACTCCCACAACTAAGAACATTTAAAGATGTGCTTATAGATTACCCAGGTCCCACTAGTATGATCTATATCATAATCCTGGTGGTCAAGCACTGATCCTGCGGGCTTTATCAACATGCATCAATAATATGTAATAGCAAGCAAAACATATACACACACACACACATACATGTTAAGATAAAGACAAACCAGATAGCAGACTATCATATCGATCAAGACTGTTCCTTACATACATATGTCCAAGCATCCACTATAATATACATTAATGGCCTCTAGGGAATACATATCTAACATAATCTAGATAGAAGATGAAAGCCTGCCCGTTACAGGGAAGCCTGCACATGGGCATCTCCAGATGGGATCATGTTGCTCTAATCTAAGTGGTCAACGTATGTAATCACCTGATCATTCTGCCAATTACAATAAGAGAACTTGTATCAGTAATATATAAATAACACATGTAACTAGAGAAAATGAAATTACAAAGTTTTATCTGTACTAATGCGGTGTTGGCTAACCTGTGGTCAGCCTGAAAGTACAGAACAGTCGTATCTATAGGTCCAAACTCCATAAGTATATCTGCATAATAAAAAATTCGAGTTATATTATCTTTGAAAAAATGAGCATGTAATGATTCTAGTTTATATGTTAGTTTCTAGTTTTGTGTATGGAATGATTCTAGGTTGCGGTTTCCTCGCGCTCGCAAGATGTTTTTTGTTCATAATTCACTTCTGCTATAGCCGCGAGCACTAGGGAACCCAGCAGTGGTATCAAAGCCAACCATATGCTTAAACTAGTTTTCGTGACGTTAGAATTCATCGCAAAACGTGTTCGAAAGTTGCTGTTTTTTCAGCCCAAAATTCAGCTGAGTTTTTTGTTTCAAAACTGATATTTTCTTATGAAAACTCAATCCCGGAACTCTCGTTTGGAACTAAGTATTCCGTCGGGGATCGAGGGTGACCCGTAGTGTCTTGGGATGCCATTTTCTAAACTCGGTTTTCAAAATAGGGGATGTTTTAGGTGGTTGAATCAGCCATTTGTTTTTTGTCCTGACAGCCATTGTTTGCGTTTCTAATTGTTTTTAAAGGTTAAACTCGATTCTCAGAGCTCTCGTTTTAGAACAGGGAATCCGTCATGGATCGTAGGTGACCCGTAGAGTCTCGGAGAAACATTTTCAAAGCCATTTTTTGAAAACAGTGGCTGATTTTGTGGGCTTAAAACTGTTTCTATGTGGCTATAAAAAAATCAATACTTTTTGTGTGTTTCAATCGCCGCTAGCTCTTGGTTCGGACCAAGAACCCGTGAGGAGGATCGTGGGTACCCCGGGGAATTCCCAAGGGCCTTGGTTGGGTCGTTCGGACTCTTTGTGTTGGCAAGAAGAATGGATTTTTTGGATTTCGGAGTGCACTCGATTTTCAACGTTTGGAATTTTGTGTGTTCGTTTCGGGATGATGAATTCTATGGTTATGAATTTTGTATCGGTGTTTGCGTATTGTTAAATATCGTCTAATTGCTATATGTTCGATTAGACGGGGTTGCACATATTGTGATGTTGCTTGTTGGTGATATATATATCTTGTGATGGTTTAGTTGGATTGTCGTGTTAGATAGTCCCTCGTGCGATTTACTTATACGGTTTTGTGTTCGTTTCGGGGTGATAAATTCTATGGTCATGGATTTCGTATCAGTTTTTGCATATTGTTAAATATCTTCTAATTGCTATATGTTCGATTAGACGGGGTTACACATATTGTGATGTTGCTTGTTGATTATATATATATATATATATATATATATATATATATATATATATATCTTGTGATGGTTTAGTTGGATTTTCGTGTTAGATAGCCCCTCGTGCGATTTACTTGTATAGTTTTTTTTATTATGTTGTATTCATTTGTTCGGGAAGAGCACCAACTTATGGCCTCCGTTTCCATATTATGTATATTCTTTTATTGGGGCTTGACCAGGATGCGGTCGTTGTCACGCTTGTATATATTTCTTTTATGTACTAGGATTAACCCAGGAGAAGTGCTCGAGTAGCCGAGTTCTAGAGTGCAGTAGGTGGACGTCTCATGGTGTTTGAGACCGGGCTGTCTCGCTCTAGAATTGGCGGGTTTCTCACCGTACTTGTAGAGGTTATAGTATCGACCCGCAGAGGAGTGCCCAAGTTACCGGATTCTATAAAGCGATGGATGACTGGCTCATGTTATTGAGGGCGGGTTACCCAATTTCTAGAATTAGCAGGTGGCTTGTCGCACTCGTAGGAGTCTAGGAATGATGTTGTACGGGCTATCCACACAATCGGGGAACGTTGCGTCTCATTTGCGGCTCAGATGAAACATGGGGCTGCTAGTTTATCCGCTATTCCATATTGTTTGCTGCATGCCTGTAATGTTATTGCATGCGGGTGATATATATATATGTATGTATATATATATATGTATGTATGTATGTATGTATATATTAGATACTTCTATATGTTTTCTATCCGCTCTAGCTCTGACCTTGCCCTGCTGTAAGTTAAGTAAGCTTATGGTGAAGACTCCGGGACCCTATGGCAAATGCAGATGGCATATAAAAACATGCTATTTTGGTTGTTTCTGGTGTGTCATAGAAACTTGAATGATAGGAACGCATTATATGTATAATGCAAGAAAAATAAACCTAAATGATGTTGTCAGAACTAATTTTTAAAACTACTCGGTTTTCTTCAAAACTATACTCATATTCTTTTGCTTTGAATAGAGGTATTCGGTTAGGAATATGCTGCACCTCATTCTATGAGGAAAGAGCCATGATCCCTTCACGAGGAGTTCGCTCTTAAGCAAAAGTTTATGTTACTAGTTTTAAAAGCGGAGCCTACACTACTCCATTTTAAAGCCACTCGGATTCTTTCAACGATATCAAGTTAATTACGTTAAAGGTTTTTCGCCAAAAATCAGCCATTGCCCTCTGTCATTTTATATTGGAATTACTTAGTATTTGTTCTACGTTTGTTGATTAAGTTAAGGCGTAGTGTGCGGTAGATAAGTGGTAATTTTCTGTGCATAGTGATGCGATTAACTAGGATAGTCGTACAACTTTATTGACTAAGTTAAGGGTCGTGCGAGTGGGTTAGTATAATCAAGATAATGATGGATTGAACTTGACTTGCGACTTATGATTTGTTGACTAAGTTATGGTCATAAGCCGCTTGGGGCAAAAACCATATCAGGAGTTTCAAAAATAAGGGAAACTTTCCAAGTTTGTGCATACCTTCTGAAGTGTGGTAATTTTGGTCGGCTTCCGTCAAAATTATCACATAATGATAGTTGGATCCCGATTCCCACTGATGGGTAGGTCTTACTCCTCGAGAGATTTTCACTTCACAATCAACTAATCTATTAGGTGTCTAGAAAGTGTTAACGAGATTACGCTTCTGCGGAAACGGGGTTATTAAATTGAGTCCGTGCAATAGCACGGGGACCTCCCTTCGAGTTCCAACACCGACCTGGCAGAACGGTTAGCGAACTTGTAAAGTATACATGATCCCGACTAGTTCTCCTTTTAGGGTTTGAAGGAGTATTCAAGAAAACAGTGGGAGCCATCCTGATTAGATAAAGTGATTAACCAATATAACTTGATAGAGTACATGTTGAGTGTTTCTTTTCTCTCTCTGGTTTTGCGACCATGACTTACATTAAACTAAAACTCATTAACCAAGTTAACCAAACTTTCTTACAGACTTTGGCTTTAAATTGTCATGATTCATGACAAATTTGCATATGTCCCTGTCGCTCCTACTATCCCTTTGCTTTCTCGAGAACACTCTGTATCACTACAGAGATCCATATTATTTGGAACGACCATCGTATAGTTACATACGAGCTCGAAGAAGTTGCTTCAGTCGAGGATGGCCACCGATTCTAGAGAAATTGAATAGGATTATTCTGTTGTCTCTTCCCTTTACCTTCTCTCAGGTTGTGAGAGCTACTAGTATTACTAGAGTACGCTTATTTGATTGTCTTCTTCCAAATCTTAGGTTGGCGCTGAAAGGTAGAGAAGGAAGAAAACTAATTAGCCTGAGTGTGGTGTATAGAAGGTAAGATGTAGAGACATATAAAGGGGTTGAAGTGAGGGCGAAAGAAATTGTGACTACTATCATGAATCCGGATTATGGAAGATGCATTACTAGGAATACCCATCCACCCCTAGAAACATTTTCATGTTTCAGTTTTTCTGTGTAGTTATTGAGAACTGTTTTCCCAATTAATTCTGACTCCAGAGTATGTATGTACCGGATTTAGATCTCACATCTGTACGGCATGTAAGGTGTTTTTCGTCACCCTATTGAGATGGGAAATACGTATCGCTTGTCAGGCGTATACACATTTCTCCTGCCTAGGGTAGGCCAGGGTTTATTGATTGTGTGGATCCGAATCTCTGGCAGCCGCGGACTAAGCTGCCGTTAATTACCCCTCGCTTTTGGAGTGAGAGAACCTCCGATTGACGAGTAAAACTGGTCATGCGAACTCAATTTGCAGTGTGCGCACGTTGTGTTTTAGAGGGGACTTGAATGTATTGGGGGCTACGCAAATTTTACGGGGGTCTCGCTACCCGGACAGCGGGCTGGGCTCAAGAGGCTAGCAGCCCCCTTGCAGAGTGCAGGGCAGCGCCCCGTTAGAAATATTTTCTAACGGGAGAGGTAATTTTAGTGTGGAGTGCATGGGAAAAGAAGGGCGAGGAGCGTCCTAAGGACGCGTGCGTGGCGCATGGGCACTAGGCGCCAGTGGTTCATATGCTTAACGCGTGGGCGCTGGACGCCAACGCGTGGGCGCTGGACGCCAGCGCTTCACGCGCCCAGCACATAGGCGCTGGGCGCTGGCGCCTCACATGCAAAGCACGTGGGGGCTGGGCGCCAGCGCCTCATGCGCCCGGTACGTAGGTTCTGGGTGCCCGTGGAAAAGAAGGAGGGGGACTTAGCCTAGGGTTTAGGAGTTAAACTCCTAGAGACTTTGGAAACTCTCGGAAAAAGGGAGGATTTTTATCTTTATGGAGTTAAACTCTCAAAGGATTTTGAATGGAGTTAAACTCCAAAAGATTTGGATTTGGAGTTAAACTCCTTTGAAGATTTGGGTCTTGGAGTTGAACTCCCCAAATATATTCAGAGGTGATCAAAGGGGACCCATTTCTTCTCTCTTGAGCCCTGGATCTTCTCTTGAGCTTTGGATTTTTCCTAAAGTGGAATTTTTAGAGATGGGTCTCCTTCTTTTTCCTCTCTCTTGGCTGGATCTTGGAGGAAAGGAAGGGTGAGACTTAAAAATCTCCCATATTAGAGATTTGATAGGAGATCCGAGTTCCCCTTCAAGGGTTTTAGGGTGAAAAACTGTTTATTTTTGGAAAATGAAGAGTTAAACTCTTGATTTAATTCAAAAAAAGGGAAGAAGGTTTAGAACATTGGGGAAGGAGGAAGCACAGAAACCTTAGCTTTGAGGGGAATGAAATTAGTGTCCTTCATTTCATCATCATGTTGCCTTATATAGGCTTACAAATTTATACATAGCCCCTTAGGCTTTACATAATGGTATTTTGTCCATCTCATGCCTTATGTGCTCATTTTTTTTTCACATGAGCTATGAGCTTTACAAAAATTTGGCTTTATGCCCATTTTTCTTACATTTATTCATAAAAATTATATCAAAATTATTTATTACATAATCATCATTTTGGCATGGGGCAGGCCGGCCCCGCGGCTCGACTTGGGCATGGGCCCACTTGACCTGGGCTTGGGACCGCTTACTTGGGGTTGACTTTGACTTTGACTTGGTCAATCGGGGTGTAATTTTTGACCCCAACACGGCGTTACAGATTCTGAGTAAGAGTGGAATATTAGGAAATGAACGATTTGATCCTCAATATCAGAATTCGTAGCAATTGATAATATTGGATTAATCGCCTGGTTTTGCCTAACGACAAATATTTGGTTTTGAATAACCGTTGTTATGCACCAATTCTTAAAATGATATGTCTGTATCTTTATTTTATAAAGTGAGATATAAATTTTGAAAATTGTGTTCTAAACTTTTACCTTTTTCATTTGAGGATAAGCTAAGGTGCATTGAATAACGGTGTAGACGTTCTTAACCAAAATACAGTTTTTCAATTTAAGACACACGGAGTTTGAGTCTGTAAACTCTTGGGACTTATACATGAAAATGTATGTTGTCTAGTATCCTTCGAGATAAAGGGTTGGTACTCTTACTTCATTCACGTTACCTATAAGTTCTCTGGTTTTAGATATGCATTCATTGAAATGCAAGGTCCAAAGATTTTGAGAAGTTTATAGGTATAACATTGAAGTAGAGAACCATATGTTAGGAGTATTAGGATTCATCGAGGTGATCGAAGATGTAGATACTTATTCTAGGTATTCCATCATAGTAATATTGAGAACTTGATTCTCTCACAGGTTACTCATCTGTGGGTGCGCTCCTTAATGAGTAATGTTGTATTGGCTAGGTGATATGCACTGGAAACAGTCGTATGACATTTGAATCTGGTTCCATCTAAATTAGTGCATTTGATTCTATATGGACATAGATTGGTTGCATATCTTGAGGTTGTTAAGATATAGAATTATCCGGTTTCTGTTTAAAAGAAGAATCCGGAGATTCTGTTTATAAGAAGAATCCGGAGAAACTCAATGCATGCTTCGGTAATGGTAGTTTATGGATTATCCCAAGAATTTTCTAGGGTTTTGCTTCTACCATTTTCAAGATCAATAGTTACATTTTCGCCATCTTTTTATAAAAAGGAATCTTTCCAAAAGAAACTAATGGGAGTATGGTAGAACTGGAAGTGATTCCAGAACTACAAACGGTTACTGAAAA
The DNA here is from genome assembly GCA_030015575.1 of Agapanthus africanus. Classification (NCBI taxonomy): domain Eukaryota; kingdom Viridiplantae; phylum Streptophyta; class Magnoliopsida; order Asparagales; family Amaryllidaceae; genus Agapanthus; species Agapanthus africanus. Next base: position 200,226,843 of record CM057350.1, read on the forward strand.
TTTAATAGAACCTAAGAGTTCAATTGGACTTGAAAAACCATTAGCCACTCTGCAGATTTAGTAGGTGGCCTCAGCCACCCGAGAGATAATTTCGTTTTCTCGTAGACGATGACAGGGAGGTCAGCGTCATTGTGATAATGGCCTTACTAGTTGTCAGCAGGCTATGGGAAGTGGTGACTTCCGAATGATGGCTGGATGCTTTATATCCAAGTTAGACTACACGCACTTCAGCAAATTATGGAATTTGCTGGGTGCTCCTGAAAGGGTAAAACCCATTAGGAGCAAGTGGATTTTTTGAGATCTGTGTAGGTAGAAAGGTATCAACCTAATAAGCCTGGACTTGTAGTAAAGTTTTTCATCAAATACCCCATGTGGATTGTGATGAAACTTTTACTTTACTGTTTATGCTGAAGTCCATATGGATATGAGTTGGCACTGCTGCTATTCTTGACTATGATATCTGGCAGGTGGATGAATGTAACGTTTTTCTAAATGGGAATTTGGAAGTGCACGTGTATATGACTCTGCTAGAGGGTTATCGTAGTCGGTGGGAGCAGCGGAAGGTGTGCAAGTTACTTATGTCTATTCGTAGACTAAAGCATGCATAGCGGAGATGGATCATCTGTTTTGATGTGAGAGTCATGGTAATTGACTTCATCAAAACAACAGATGAAATTAGTAATAGGGGTGTAAGGAGTTATGTCCTGAGATTTGGATGACATATTCCTGATAGGAAGTGATGTTCCTATACTACAATCGGTCAAATTTTGGTTGTCACAGATGTTTCTCCACATAGAATCTAGATAAGATATCAGGAATTATGTTAACTAGATCTATATCGATAGATCTAGATTTGGGAGGTGCCAGAATTCGGGTACTTGGCAACAATTTTAAAGTAGTTTAGAATGAACGACTCCTAGCATGATAGTCTATACGCAGGTAATGGAGTCATCCACTTTAAAGAGATGTCTTTCAGACTGATGAGGAGAGAGACTCGCATGAATGACATATTATTTTCTTAGGCAATTGAGTCAATCATGTGATGTTATGTACCAAACCAGATATTGCTTTTACACTTACTGTAGTAAGCGGATATTAATCCAATCCTGTAGAAATAAAAGGAAGCATTTAAGAACATAAAAGGATGTTCTTGGTATATAGTAACGGCAGCCTCCTCTAGGAGGCGGTTATTGGTTCGAGCTTCCCAAGTGACCTAGATGACAGAGATGATGTCAGAGTTTTGAGTTTATTTACTGAGGTAGGCATGGTGCAGGATGCTAGTTATGACTCAACGGAGGATACAACCTAAGAAGTTTGTTGGATAAAGTTGTTCATTTATGAACTTAGTCCCATCAAGTATCTAGTAAAATTCTTAAGGCCGGGTATCGCTCATTTCGGGAGATTGTTGATCTCTATAAAGTTGAGATATAGATAGATGAAGTTGGAACATTATAGCGGATCCACTCACTGAGGCTATTTCTCGAATACGGATGTTTCACGAAAACGGTTTGCGAAACTGATTAGTAGAGAAGTTGGGTATTTGGTAGTACACGAGCTGTGAGTATACGATACCGTAATAATTAGCCTTAAGTGCAACTAGGAGATTGTTGGATATAGTGCCCTCAAGGCAATCATTGTAATTGCAGGTAGGCGATTATGATAATTTAGGGAGGACCTACACAGGTAGAACAATCTTATTCAAAATGATAGTATGCTATCTGGTTTGATTTTATCATTGATGTGTATACATTTTACTTGTTATTACGTGTTGCTAATACATAATGATAAAGCCCGTAGGATTCTTGCTTGACTACCAGCATTATGATGGCGATCATATACGTGAGAGCTGGGTAGTCCATAAGCACATTCTTAAATGTCCCTAGTCGAGGGAATATCGAGACTGGGCATCGATATTCCGGAGTAGACTGGTGTATACATTTCTAGACCTCGAAGAAGGGCGGTGACCGATCTTACAAACCATTGGTGTTGTGTCACCTAAAATAGTATACAGGTACTCACTGGAGGTGAGTACACAGGACGGACTCGCAGAACTTCTAAATGGTATTATACCTATCGTCAGATAGCAGTTCTCTAGTGGCATGAATACATGTTAGTCCTTTGACCTGAATTGTCATTTGTCTCATATGAGTTCCTACTATACTTAGATTACTACCATACCACGGCTCAAAGGATTCGTATAAACAAGTTTTAGTTGGGTACAGTCTCAAGACATATGGAGGCAGTGGACGACTGTCAGGGATTAGTCTCTCCTGGTATTAGGAGTCGATGTTGCGCTGTGTTCGGTTGGCCATTACCCTAAATCCGTAGCCGCGGTGGATAAGATTTACTGATACGAGTTCAGAAGTTTCTCGGTTGGTGATGAGCTTAACTTCGGCACGACTTATCAGGTTATTAAGGGTCTGACGTTATCCACCCCCTAGAACCGGTATGCGATACTCTTAGACGAAGTGACTAGACTGTATGTAGATTTTCACATTCACTCTCAGTAGGGTACGGACAAACTTGATTGTCGACCTCCCTTTCGGCAGATATCTGGATAGCCGTTACGTACAGTTAATGCCACTGACGTGCCTGTGGTTTTAGATTTATCCAGTAAATCACTGCCGGCGTATTGTCGAGTATTTAGAGTGCCACACGGAGGGTTTTCTCGGTTCAGGCGATATGACGTAGAGACCGTATATTGATACATGCAGGTGTCTGATTAAATACGTGTACTTGCTACATGGACTTTAATCTGGGGGTTGATAATACTAGCCGGTTTAAGATTAAGCCGAATTATTAAATTAAGTATTGATTTAATAATTCATATATATATATATATATATATTCTAGTATTATTGTTAACTATTCATTTTCTCTCTCTTGGCTATTCGTGTTTTTATACTGATACGCGTATATGTATTTAGATACGTATACCGAGTTGTATTCCATATTTTTATGGAATACTTCTAGAATGAGAACACCTCATTGTTGATTTTCTTTTTAGAAAATCAATTGGAAATGAGGTGGAGGGTGAGATGGCTTTTGGTATGGTTTAGGGAATGTAGAGAGGGATGGGCTTCATTTGTTTACTCTAAAATTGTTGTGATATTTTAATTTGATGGTTGTAAAAAATAATATGAAGCCATTCTCTGATGCATTCCACACTTAACTCATTTTTATCATGGCTACTTCTTCATCCCCCTCCTCTTCCTCTTTGCTCACTTTGTGCATTAGTTTTAGAGAGAAAATGATAGTGGAAAATTCCTACATCCCCACTCTTCATTTCTAGCAAGCTTAGAGCGTCGGTTGCTTCATTAGGTGAAGCTGGATCTTGGATCGGTTCTCTCGGGTGGATCATCTTCGACAAGGGCGGTCGCCTCTCAAGTTTTTTCCAACGGCTTACGAGGAGCTTGGAGGGGTCTTCCACGATTGGGTGGACACGCATCAAAGTTTGTAATCTCTAAACCTTGCATGCTTTGTTTTCTAGTTTAGTGTTTGGAACGATCGTTAGGGATTAGTTTATAGTGCACCCCATAAATTTTTTTGTTTTTCGATTCCGCATTGGCCATAATTGTAGCGGCAAGGGCACTAGGAACTTTCAAAATATAAGCGTGTGCGTGCTGCTCAATTGCCGCAGACGTAGCATCCATGGTAGGCTTAGCACTAAACGCCTCTTGCAGCCAACTCAAGTTAATGATACTGCCTCTCCTCGGCCCAATAGGTAGAATCCTACCCAACAAGTTGGGATACACATCTGACTAATCGTGGTTGTACTCTAGAGCAATCACATGTCCGTCTATAAGTTGACCATGCAACACAGCGACGTCTTGCAGGGTGATAGTCATCTCACCAACCCTAAAAATAAAATGTGTGGTCTTTGGTCTCCATCTATCTACCAAAACCGTAATCAAATCTCTATCCGGACATATATACTATAATCTGAATAGAAAATGAAAGCATTCCCATTACAGGGCAACCTGCACACGGGTATCTCTAGATGGGATCCTATTGCTCTGGACTGAGTGGTCAACACATGCAATCACCTGATCACTCTGCCAATTACAATAAAGAACTTGTATCGGTAATATATAAATAAAATATGTAATTATAGAAAATAAAATTACAAACTTTTACCTGTACTAATGTGGCATTGGCTGACCTATGGTCAGCTTGCGAGTACATAACAATCGTATCTAAAGGTCCAAGATCCATAAGTTTATCTGCACAATAAAAAATTCGAGTTATATTATCTTTGAAAAAATGAGCATGTATAACAAAGAATATATGTGTGCGTGTATGTATAACACCCTAACACTATTATACTATATTTTATTTGGGGTGTTTCTAACTTTGTGACGGATTTCTTTATTACTATTACTTTTGGGTGTGGGTAGAGCATTTGGTAACTGTAGTTAGTATCCGACCCGACCCGCATATTCGAAACCCATCATAGTTTAAGATTACGTCAATATATGCTAGTACAGAGGATCCATGCACATCTAGATTCTATACACATATATAATATTTTGTATCCGCATATCTTTTAAATAATACAAAAAATAACCAAATAATATATTTTGATATCTTGCATGGCATGTTATCGTATCCCATATCATGTGGTTGCACCCCTACATCATGTTCATGTCCTAATGGTTAAAACAGACTCATTTGGATTGCTACGTATATTTACATAAATCCGTACTTGGGGTATGCATTTTTATTGACTGGATATCGCATTATGGTTTTAACTTTTATGTATATTCTCCTTATTTAAAAACTAGATTTTTAGAAGGGACCCGAATAATTTTCGGAGTAATTTGATATTAGCTATATAATCCCAAAATTATATATTACAATATTTTCTTTACAGCAATTCACTAACAGTATATATATGGATCTCAAACTCTAACTGCTACCTCTCATCACCTCATCGTCGCCAAGCCGCCACCGCCGATCACCTCGCCTTTTCATCCTCGTCGACCTCACCCTCGTCACCCTCACCACCTCCTCTCCTTCCCGACACCCTGCAGCAACTACCCGCGACACCAACCCTTGAAACCCCCACATAACCTCGGTGTTAGCCCTCGTCGTCGCCACCCACCATCACCCCCGTCTTCACCTCCTTACCTCCCTCTCCTCTCCGACACCCCAGACAACCACCACCACCAACTCCACGACTTCCTAACTCCCAATCACTAACCCAAGAACCCACCGCCACCTCGCCAACGCAGCCACATCGCCGTCTCCCATCGTCGCCGTCATCGTACCTTTGTTCTCGCCACCCCAAAACCCAACGGCACCCACTCTTCTTCAGTTCTTTATTGAGTTCTTGATCAATTCTTGATTCTTCGATCAGCTCGCCGGAGTTGCACGCGTCTCTGACGATCCAGACGACCCAATCACCATCGTTATCCAGTCCAGTCACCACTTCACGTCACTGATCAGCCAGGTCCAGTCCTGCACACGTAGGTTGCATCGCGACGTTATTTCCGACATTGGACGTGATATCCGTATCTCGACGTGAGATTCGATCAGGCAAGTTTTAACTTGCAACATGCTATGTTATTATATCAATATCTATATGAACAAGAATAGTGCATGAGTTTTATTATTAAGCAAATATTACCGATTTACAGTTTTATGGTATCCATTCGTATCCATACTGATAATCGTTTATCTAGTTGCATGCCGCAACATCATGATATCATTATACTACTACATCAGTACTACATGTTATCGAGTTTGCTTCATACATGGTACTGGATATATAATGGTTATTACGGATAAATACATATGCATCCTGGCATCAGTTGTGTTTACCGTGTTCCGATATTGATTACACTTTCACATTAGGTATCTATTTGTTTAATATACACCACATGACATGTTCACGATACACTACTTGACTTGTTACTTGGATCTTATTGCTAATGCCGACAATCCTTACTTGTCGTCCTGACGGACGTAACTTGTTGTCTGCATAGACAAGAACTGTATCTACTTGATCCTGTGTTGGTATTAAATTTATATCGTTAATACCAGACTTGAACACAAACCTGGGGGGAAAGGGAAAATCAAGAATGTAACCGAATCGTAACTCAAGAGGATATTATTATTGTTTGCCGTGATTCCGGGAATTATGGAATAATCATCATTGTTTGCCATGGTTCCGGGCGTCACGGAATAAATTATTGTTTGTCGTGTTTCTGGGCGTTACGGAATAAATCATTGTTTGCCGTGTTTCCGGACGTTACGGAATAAATACTGTTACCGTAGTCCTGTGGGGAATGAACGGGATATATACTGCTGGGTTACGATGAAGATTATATTAATTGATTTCAAAGACTTGTAGAATAGATAACCTAAAAGCACAGATTTAGGTTACACATCACACACCCATACATACACATAGCTCACTGTTTATATCAGTGTTTATTATTCATATTCATTTTTAATTATATCATCCTATCCTGGTTATTATTATTCTTTTGATATTATGACGCGCTGACGTCTGGGTTTTACATTGTAACGTTTTGAAAATCGTTTAAGTAAAATTTTTCAATAATCGGTAAATAACTGGTATTTTCCGTAAAACGTGATTATAATTATTTTTCAATATAGGCCTAGTCATACCTATTTTAGACATGTAATTGCTAGTAATTGGTAATTAATTAGTCACTTATAAATTTCTAGTTATTTAAATATTTTTCCTTAATTAATTATTTTAAATATTATTCTAAGCCTTTAAATATACATTAAATTAGTGACTAATACAAATTTGAATGGGTCAATTACACACATATGAACCATGACAACTAAAATCTAGTTTGTAACATAAATTTTTAATCAAGTTAACTCCAAGTTCTAGTTAGTTCTAGGGTTGCAACTATAAAAAAAAGTAAAATGGGAATAGAAATGGGTGTAAATTGCAAATGACACATGTAAGTTTTTCTTAGCCTAGAAAATTCTACACACACACCAACCCATTCTCTCTCCTGGCCGAGCTTGCTGCAGGAAAACCCCCCTCCAATTTTTCCCACTTGATTAGAGAAAAGAAAGTTTTAAAAGTGGTTTGTTAAAGATATGCTGTGAAAGCATTTAATGAGGCTTGAGGGTATTAATTCCATAGAAATTTCTACACACTCTTGCTTTTCCTCACTCCTCCTCATGAAGCCGAGCCTCCTGCGGTAAGAAACCCCCCAAAATCCCCACTCATTCTTCATCTCATTTCTTCAAGAATTCATCAAAAAAATCCAAGAAAATCCACACAAAAGCTTACAAACTCAAGCTAATTCTTCTCTAATTTATCCTTAGCCTATTCTAGCATAGGTCTTGGTGTATGAAACCATTTTAGAGGCAAGTTTCAAGTTTGATCTCAATGAAATTGTGAGGTAAAATTCTTAACATAATGGCTAATTTGTTGTTTAACTATGTTAATCTAAATTATTCAAGTGTTAATTTGGTCATAATTGCTAGTTTAAGATTTTCTAGAAAATGGTTTATGATCAAATTAGGATTTTTATCATTGGATTATGGTTGTGATGGGTAGATTAATATGTTATGACATGTACAAATCTAAGCTGGTTGCTATATTACAAATTGCTACTTTTAATTTGTCCAATTTAAGCTATTTTGCTTACTAGGTTTTTAGTTATTGCATAATTTGATGAAATTAAAATCTAGTTGGGGTTTTTATTACATCATTAAGGATGCAATGTATAGTTTAACATCTTAAAATATGCAAAACCTAGTTTAGTTGTTAAATTGTAAATTTTTTACAACTAATTTGCCGAATAAAATATTGTAAAACTAGAATTTTAGAATTCATATAAAGAAGTGAGATTAAAATGTAATGAATATGTGTGTGGCTTAATTAAGATGTCTAGTGAGTATTGTGGCCACTAGTTTGCTAAAATATCGAGTTTTGAACTAAAACGGAAATTGGTGCTTACTAGGTTTTCGGAATTAAATCGTTTTTAATTAAGTTGCGGTTTTGTTGATTTCAACATATTTCATATTATATTTTGGGTATTGTGAACGCGCGATTAGTGCGATGGGGTTTTTGGTTTGATGTTGTCACGTATTGTGACCCTAGTCGTAGTTTGTGGAATTGTCGCGGCGCGTTTCGTGCACCGAGTGTGCGCGCGTCAAGTTAATGCGCGTGGTTGATTTTTATTGTTTTTGTCCGCGACTATTTATATTTATTCTCTTTGTGTCCATTCCTAGGATCGGGTGCAGAGGCGTCGGATGTGGCGCGGAGATGGCGGAGCTGGAATCGGCATCGGCAAGCGAAGATCAAGGTGAGTAGGTATATATCTACGGGGGAAGTCGGGTGGATGGCGTATAGCACCCCCGCAGTTCGAAATATAGTATACTATATATATATATATATGATTATGTGTTATGTGAAACATGGATATTCAAGATAGGTTATAGGGTTCATGATATAGTTTTAGTGTAATTAGAAGTAACTTATTTTAGCTTCTTAGTCACGAAACCCTAGATTAGATATTACACCCACACGCACACACACATGCATACATTTTATTACTTGTGCGTATATGGGGATATGTATGCACACACACACACACACATAGGTATAGGACTATGTATATATATATACGTATACATATACATGGATAATGAGGATAGTATATGGTATTTGGAGATGAGTCGATGAGATTGGGCATGGTGCCACGAGATCAGTTATATGACATGGTTCGTATTATGAGATACGACATGATTAATTTAGCGGGTCCTTAGGCGATGTGTTTTCATACACACGCATATACATATGTAGATGGTATCAGTATGTACTAGATTTTAGATCAGTACCCAGTTCATGATATGATGATAAGGATACCAGATAAATAATGAGGTAAATGTGATATTCGACCCGTGACCAGATTTGGGATGTCGTACGACAGATTTACCGTACTAGCTATATATTGATGATTGATCCGCACTCTTGACTCGAGAATGTCATATTATAAATATTGTATCGTATGTGATACTATTGAGGCGGGATCACCGACTATTATATATATATATATATATATATATATATATATATATCGACTCAGACTTAGGTGGTTTTCCTTACCCCTTTTTATCTGTCTGTTAGTTTAGTCCAGTAGTTTACTTGTAGATGTTAGATTAGACCCGAGTCATACATATTTCAAAACTAACGAATTGTGAATATTTTAAAGACATGCTAAGGGATACTACGGATATTTCAAAGGACGTACCATTTCTTAAAAACACCGTAGCCCCTATTCCTAAACACCACGATTCGTGCTTTTTCAAATGCAAAGACTGTATGACTCGATTTTATATTAACGTATTTTTCTTATTGCTTACAATTCATTTTCCGCATGTTCATATTATTCATATCTTATTGCATGCATATACTTGTGCTGTTATTGTTATTATGAACCATGCTGTCAGGTTACCAGTACCATTACCGATGATGCGTATGTTCCACGTACACCTGCTTGCCGGCTCACACACATCATCATCGGTAATTGCCATGTCACATACACATTAGAAAATATTATTTATTTGATATCTCTTGTTAGCTGATAGTTTCGACATATCATTACTGTGCTAGTTTAGACATTGCAGTTATTACTTTTCCATTTCATGCGTATTGTTATTCATTGTTATGCATCATTTTAAGGTCAGTCCAGATTTCCGGAGCCCAATATTTTATTCACTGTTTATTTGTTCTCGAGATTCGGATTTTTCATGAGATTTATGGATTTGGAGAAACCGCAAGATTTTATAAACTAATTATTATTTTAAAATGAAAGCTGCGGTTTTCTCATGATATGAGAAGGTCGCAGATGATGGCGTTAAGCCTGGCAAGGGAACACTACCGAACGATGACTTTATTGTGACTCATCAGATATCTGGAGGATACCGATCGGAGTTTGGGCCAGTCCGGATAGCCGGAGCCTAGGGGCCAGTCCGGATAGCCGGAGTCCCAGATATTCAGATATTGAGATATTGAGATTTTGTGTCGATGCTAGACATTGATTTCTGTTGATTTCATTGATGATATTTTTGATTTATATACAGATATCTCCCTGAGATAAGAAAACAGCTTCTCATTTATATGTATTCTGTTTTCATGCATTCATACCTCATATTATGATATGTAGCTACCTGAGGCGCTAACACGAGCACTTGGTATTACACTCATGTTTAGATGTTTACCCTTGCCACCTTTTTCATGCTTCAGACCTTATCATATTGAGGATTTATATTACTGATCGTATTGACCTAGGATTGAGTCATACATACGATTTCTGCTTTGTAATGTTTTCTACTCACGAGTTGGCAACTCACCCCCGTTGTGCCACAGTTCTTGCAGGTTTTGCCGTACAGATTCCGTTGCGGCTTTGCTGGCACACTTCTCCCCTTCCGGGTGATTGCTTTAGTAGGTGGGTTCACTTGCATCGTGACCATCATTGTATTTTATTTTATTCAGTTGTATCTAGTAAACTCCATCAACCAAACTTGTATATTTATTAGACCTAGAAGACCAGTTGTATTTTCTTTCGACCTTAGAGTCGCCCATTGTATTATTATGGGTTTTCTTGTTGATTTGAGTTTCCTTTTGATTTTTGATCCCCGCCCTTCGGCGTTGTATATTATATTGCTTGCGTGGTTGTGACCATTGATTGACGAAGAGCTAGCTCCCGCTTGGGGATGCCTTTTATCATCTGTGCATATATTATTCATGTTGTACCCGTTTGGGGCCAGTATTTACAAAGGAGACTCTGCCGAAATTTTCGGAAATATATGATGTTTTAAAAATGTTTACTACGACTTTTCAAAGTGATTATATGCAACATTAAATTAGATAGGGTCCTATAGACTTCATATGATTCAAGTGCCAGTCACGTACCATTTCGGGTCGTGACATGCATGGCACAGTTCCTCTATCTTTATCGCAAGCAAATCAAGAGTACTTTAGCAATCAAGCCGAGCAATGAGGAATTGAACGTGTGTTTGTTTATTTCCGTAGTTTTGTTTATTGATGTGAGCCCATATTAGGACATGATTAAGATATTGTTTATTAGATCTTGATTCATTTCTGCTTTATGCATTTTTTGATTTTATTTACTGTGGCAATGGACATGTACTAGCTAGATTATATTTTTCTATTCTTGATATCCGATAGACAGCTGTAATGTGACTGTGGAGGGATGATTCCTAACCACAGGTTGCATGGTTGGCTCTGTCATGTGCCATAGTTTACGTATCTTGGGAAGCGGGGCGTGACAGAGTTTGTTTGGTATCAGAGCCTTAGGATTTAGGGTTAGTTGGGTTTGGTTCTTTTGTAGTTGGGTATTGAACCCAATACACTAACCAAGAACCCCAGAATTAAGAACATGTCCTGCTACATTACTTTCTTTCTAGTCTTGAATCTATGGCCATCTTGTTTATTGAATCATGTTTACCGTTGCTAATCCTTTTCAGTATCTTGGCTTCAGAATCATGGTGGATAGAGATTTGCGGTCATACCAGAGGCGTGTTGATAACGCCTCATTGCTTGGTGTTGTACGCGATATGCTTGAAAACCAGAAGCGGCAAACTGAGCTGAATCAGCGGTAGGCTGAGGCTTTCCAGGAGGGTCTGCGGACAGTCTAGCAGTCTGTAGTGGTAGTAGCTCCCATGCCAATGTAGCGTGAGGGCACCATGGCAGACTTTAGAAATCTCGGTCCGTCCACATTTACGGGATTGGAGGAGCCATTGCCAGCGGAGCAGTGGCTAGTTGACACAGAGAACCTGCTCGTCGCCGCACAGATTCCAGATGAGAAAAGGGTGGATGTAGTACGCATCCAGTTGGTAGATTATGCTCGTGAGTGGTGGATCGTAGAGGAGAACCGCCTGAACAATTTGATCAGTTGGGCAACGTTTTTGCGGAGTTTCTTGGAGAAGTTCTTTCCGCAATCTGCTCGAGAGGAAATGGAAGATAAGTTTATTAGAATGAAGCAGAATGGCGTATCCGTTGATGCGCATGAGGCTAAGTGGCCTCGGCTCAGTCAATTTGTGGGGCCTTTGGTTGCCAACGAGGCTGATAGGGTGTGGAGGTTTATGCGTAGTTTGGATGTGGAGATACAGACACACATCATGTCTCTGGGATTGACCACCTTCTCCCAAATTCTCAAGGCAGCCAGGGAGCAGCAGAGTTTATCGGTAAGAGCAAATGGTAATCTACAAAAAGAGGCTGTAGTGCAGAAGCCGGCGTTTACGCCAAACCGAGCTCCTATACGCAGAGGTATTCCGGTGAACAAGCGAGGCGTTGTACCCATGAAGAAGCCCATTGTATCCGATCAGAAAAGAAGTGTGTTTTATGACTACTGCCAACGACCAGGTCATTTCCGGAGGGAGTGCTGGATGAAGCTTGGGCAGTGTCTGATTTGCGGAGCTGCTGATCATCGAAGGGATACTTGTCCATCGAGAGTTCAGTTGAAGGGTGATGCTCCGAGAGCACAGCAGAAGCAGATTACTCAGGGGCCTAACCAAGCACAGGCCTTCACTTTGACGGCCGAGAAGGCCAAAGCTTCAGACGAAGTTGTTTCAGGTATCCTACTTGTTTATAATTTTACCACATTGGCATTATTCGATTCAGGTGCATCCCATTGCTTCATGTCATCCAAGTTTATTAGTGCACACTCTATTCCACATGCGACCCTATCTAGTTGCTGGGACATACACACTGGGAATGGGAAAATTATATCTAGTAGTGAGTGCAAGAATTGCTCGATTGTTATTTACGGACGGGAGTTATTCGTGGATTTCTTGGTGATTGATACTGGCAGCTATGATGTTGTCTTGGGAATGGACTTTCTTGGCACTTTCAACGCTCAAATCGATTGTAGGGCAAAGAAACAGATTTTCCAGATTTCCGGACATCCGGAGTTTTTATTTTCGGGAGGTAGCAGATCTGTCGAGCCAGTCGAATTTAGGGCTAGAACAACTAATGCCGTTTCTTTCGTCGATGGAAGTAAACAAGGAGGAAGCGCCAGCAGTAGTTCGGGAGTTTATGGTTGTGTTCGAAGATATATCGGGTTTACCGCCAAAATGAGATGTGGAGTTCGTGATTGATCTTATTCCTAAAGCAGCGCCAATTTCAAAGGCCTATTATCCAATGGTGCCAGTGGAACTGGAAGAGGTAAAGAAACAGGTTGGCGAATTGCTAGAGAAGGGTTGGATTCGTAGAAGCAATTCACCCTGGGGAGCTCCAGTTCTTCTAGTCAAGAAAAAGGATGGCACGAGGAGGATGTGCATTGATTATCGAGAATTAAACCGGGTGACTATTAAGAACAAGTACCCAATCTCTCGCATCGGCGAATTATTCGATCAACTCAGTGGCGCAAGGGTATTCTCGAAGCTGGATTTGCGATCCGGATATCATCAAGTTCGGGTGAAATCAGAAGATATTTGCAAGCCAGCGTTCCGAACTCGATATGGGCATTACGAGTACTTAGTGATGCCATTTGGAATTACTAACGCATCGGCAATATTCATGGACTTGATGAACCGAATCTTTTCACCGTACCTGGACCAGTTCATAGTGGTGTTTATTGATGATATTCTGGTCTATTCGAGGAGCAAAGAAGAGCATGAAGAACACTTGAGGATCGCACTACACGTTGAGGCAAGAAAGGTTATATGCTAAGATGAGCAAGTGCGAGTTTTGGCTCGAAGAAGTGAAGTTCTTGGGTCATGTTGTATCCAGAGATAGAATTGCCGTTGACCCTGAAAAGATTGCAGCTGTTCATGATTGGCCAATTATAAAGAATGCAGGGGAGATCAGAAGTTTTCTTGGGCTTGCTGGATACTATAGAAGGTTTGTGGAGAACTTCGCTCGATTAGAAGAACCATTAACCAAGCTAACATGAAAGGAGATACCGTTCGTATGGACAGAGAAATGTGCGTCAGCTTTCGAAGCGTTGAAGCAAAGATTGACCACCGCTCCTATCTTGATAGTGCCATACAATTCCGAAGGGTTGGTTATTCACAGCGACGCATCTGGGAAAGGCTTGGGATGTGTTCTAATGCAGCATGGAAAGGTTATAACCTATGCATCAAGACAATTGAAGACTCATGAGAAAAACTACTCAACTCATGATTTGGAGCTAGCAGCAGTGATTTTTTGCTATAAAGATTTGGAGACACTACTTATTGGGCAAAAGGGTAGAAGTATTTACCGATCACAAAAGCCTAAAGTATGTGTTCACACAGAAAGAGCTCAACATGAGGCAGCATAGATGGTTAGAGCTGATGGCTGACTATGATATTGATCTAAAATACCATCCGGGAAAAGTTAATATAGTGCCGGATGCTCTAAGTCGGTTGCCGGCAATACGGATGTTGACCGCACAACAGGAGATTATAGCTGATCTTCAGAGGTTCGAATTAGAGATCGTACTACTGCATTCTTCAGGATAGTTGATGCAATTGCACGTACGGTCATCCTTGATCAATAACATTAAAGCAGCGCAGTCGCATGATCCATGGTTATAGAAGTTTCAAGAACAAGTAGATGCGGGACTTTGAACGGATCTGTTAATTCACGAAGATGGTTCGTTACGATATAATAGCCGTTTATGTGTGCCTAAAGCAGATGTTCGTGAAGAATTCATGAAGGAAGCTCACAGTTCCACATATTCCGTACATCCGGGAGGCACAAATATGTACCGAGATCTATGACAACATTTCTGGTGGGAAAGCATGAAAAGAGAGATTGCTCGTTATGTATCAAAGTACTTGGTGTGTCAGCAGGTTAAGGCTGAACATCAAAGGGTAACTCGCTTATTGCAACCACTTCTGATTCCTCAATGGAAGTGAGAACATATAACCATGGATTTCATGATAGCTCTACCACGGAGTCCAAAGGGTAATAATACAGTTTGGGTGATTGTTGATCGATTGACCAAGGCAACTCATTTTATACCATTTCGAGTTGGTCAATCGACGGAAGCTTTAGCAGAATGGTACATGCAGAAGATTGTGAGATTGCATGGAGTACTTATGAGTATCGTTTCCGATCGTGATACCCGATTTTTATCGCACTTTTGGAGGAGTCTATAGGAAAGTTTGGGTACTCGCTTGAAGTTTAGCACCACTTATCATCTTCAGACAGATGGCCAGTCAGAAAGAACGATCCAAACTCTTGAAGATATATTGAGAGCATGAAAGTTAGACTTCAAGGGTTGATGGGAGGATCATTTGCACTTGGTGGAGTTTTCTTATAATAACAGTTTTCAAGCGACTATACAGATGGCTCCATTCGAAGCATTGTATGGTCGCAGGTGTCACTCGTCGGTATGTTGAGACGATGTTGGAGAAAGAAGATTATTGGGACCGGATCTCATTATGCAAACATTGGAGAAAGTTAACGTGATCTGAAATCATATGAAGGCGGCACAAGATCGATAGAAAAGTTGGGCCGATACAGGACAAAGACCTCTGGAGTTCGCAGTTGGTGATCTTGTATTCTTGAAGATATCACCGACCAGAGGAGTGATCCGTTTTGGTAGTCGAGGCAAGCTTAGTCCTCGATTCGTGGGGCCTTTCAGTATCATCGAGCGTATTGGATAAGTAGCTTATCGATTGGCTTTACCACCATCCTTGGCAGATGTTCATGACGTGTTTCATGTATCTCAACTCCGCAAGTATCTTCGAGATGAGACGTACGTCCTAGATCACTCGAAACTGACAGTAAGGAAGGATTTAACATATGAAGAGCGACCAATGGAGATTGTGGATCGACGAGACAAGGTCCTCAAGAACAAAGTTATCCCTATAGTACTTGTTTCATGGGGGAATCATTCACACGGAGAATCTACTTGGGAATGCGAAGACGAGATCCGACAGATGTTTCCACACATCTTTTCTTAGATCCGTGCTTTCTTGTCTTTTCTTGTTCCGGGAATTTCGAGGACGAAATTCTTTTGTAGTTGGGTATAATGTAACACCCTAGCACTGTTGTACTATATTTTATTTGGGGTATTTTAAATTTTGCGACAGATTTCTTTATTACTATTGCTTTTGGGTGCGGATAGTGCATTTGGTAACTGTAGTTGGTATCCGACCCGACTCGCATGTTCGAAACCCATCATGATTTAAGATTACGTCAATATTTTCTAGTACAGAGCATCCATGCACATCTAGATTCTATACACATATAATATTTTGTATCCACATATCTTTTAAATAATATAAATAATAACCAAATAATATATTTTGATATCTAGCATGGCATGTTATTATACCCCATATCATGTGGTTGCACCCCTATATCATGTTCATGTCCTAATGGTTAAAACAGACTCGTTTGGATCGCTACGTATATTTACGTAGATCCGTACTTAGGGATATGCATTTTTATTGACTGGACATTGCATTATGGTTTTAACTTTTAAATATATTCTCCATATTTAAAAACTAGATTTTTAGAAGGGACCCGGGTAATTTTCGGAATAATTTGATATTAGCTATATAATCCCAAATATATATATTATTGTAAGTCCACGTTGCCCATCCCGGTGCTTGCGGGGAGGCGGAAAACGGAATAAAAATCGGATTTTTATGAGCTTAGGCAACATGGACTAGAGCTAGAAGGATCTTTGCTAAACAAAAACTTGCTAAAGCTAACTAGTAACTAGCTAAGTGCTAGAAAGGTTATACCTTGGGCTTTAAGTCCTTCTCTCCTTGCTCCTTGGAGTGGTGGAAGGAGGTCACCTTGGTCGTCTTCTCACGTCGAAAAAAGATCCACCCGAAAGCCTCAACCTTTGGCTTCAACTCCAAGCTAGAAGTAACTAGGGTGCAAGAAGTACTAGTCCTTGAACCCTAGATGAGAGTAAAGATGATCAAAAGAGGGTTTTTCTCAAGCTCAAGTGTTTCTCAACACATGAGAGGGAGAGAGCTTGAGGGAGAGGAAGAACAAGATAGAGAAAAGATATGATAGAATGAGAATAATATGAACCATTCTCACTAATATGTGTATATTATTTTAATTAAATAATTAGCTAGATAATTGTCATGGTTAATCATGACATGACCATTATCATTTCAATTTGCAAGGATCAAAAAGCATCTTCCAAAAGAAATGATGATGGTCAAAGTGTCAACTTAGGTCAACAAGTCAAGGAGGTCAAATGGTCAACAACCATAACCATGCACAATTATCAAACTAATTATCAATTAACTATAACACACACATAAGCATTAGGGTTAATAAAATGACAATAGCCATTAACCCTAATCAAGGTCCTCTCCCTCAATCTCAAGGAACTGTGCATACGCACCCGCATTCGTGATCCGAGGAACACGAATACAATGAGAAAAACCAATCCCAAATCATATACTAGGATCCGGCTTAAACCAAAGCCCGCTAGTATAAACTGTCCGGACAGCAAACGTGCACAAGTGCGCGAATATGAACGAACCCTGTCGCAAAACCATGCGACCTCTACTCATTTTGCCTAAAGGCGAACAGCTCTCTGTGTGGGACTCTAAAGACTCGACACTACGCTGGCAGTGGGTTTAACCATAGACCGCAAGCGGCACTAGCTGTACGTAACGGTCCCCAGGTAGATGTCGATAAGAAGACTGACGAGGTGAACCCCATCTGAACTCCTACTGAGCCTGTATGTGACAATCTTCGTACAGTCCGGTCTGTTCGTCTGATACATCGCATGGCGGGCCTAGGGGGCGGTGAACGTCAGTCTCCTAATAGCGGTACAAGTCGTGTCGGAGTGTAGCCCAGAACACCCTGAGATAACACTGGAAACCTACCAGTATATCTCGCTTGCCCTGGCCAGGGACTACTTGTGTAATGGCTCTCCTAGACACAGCGCGATGTCAACCCCCAATACCGGGAGAGACGAATCCTGTCTAACCGTCACTGCCTCCAAGTGCTTCGGGACTGCACCCAAAAAACTACCTGTTTGCACGACTCCTTTGAGCCGTGGTAGGGTAGTAATCAAAGTGCAGTGGGAACACACTTGAGGCGAAGTGACAGTGTCAAGTCAGCGGACTAAGCTGTACTCATGTCACCTGGGAACTGATAATGGATGATAGGTATAATACCAACCAACAGTTCCCTGACGAGTCCTGTCCAGTGTACCCGTAACCTAACGAGCACCCGCATACTATTTCAAGTACGACGTACTGACGGCTGTGGGACAGACCGTCTCCCACGCTGGGATGAGAAGCGCATACGCTAGTCTACTCCGGAGTATCGATGCCCTGTCTCGATAGTCCAACGACTAGGGACCTGTATAAGGATGTGCTTATAGATCACCCAGCTCCCACGAGTGTGAGCGCCATCACAACGCTGGTAATCAAGCAAAGATCCTAAGGGCTCTACTAATATGTATATCAGCAATATGCTAAAAGAAACACATGCACATATTAAAGCAGAGACAAACCAAGTAGCATACTACCATTTCGAGCAAGATTGTATATACAACTGTGAATATCCCAAGCTTCCATCAAGTAATATACAAACTAGTATGATACAGTAATGGCCTCTAGGGCATATACACTAACAATGTCCCACTTGCACTAAGGCCATGTACTGGCGTATCGAAGGCCTATCATCTCGATCTGCCGCTCGAACTGAGTCTGGGGCAAGGCCTTGGTGAATGGATCTGCAGTGTTATCCTCTGATGCAACTCTCCGGACCTCGATCTCCTGGCGATCTACGATCTCCCGGCGATCTACGATCTCCCTGATCAGGTGATACCGCCTTAAGATGTGTCTGGATTCTGATGGGACCTGGGTTCCTTTGCTAAAGCTATAGCCCCGTTGTTGTCGCAATACAGAGGTATTGGGTCAACAATGGACGGAACCACCTGAAGTTCTCTTAAGAACTTCCTCATCCAGACAGCTTCTTTTGCGGCATCAGATGCAGCGATGTATTCCGCTTCCATAGTCGAGTCAGCAACGGTTTCCTGTTTGGAGCTCTTCCAGCACACCGCCCCTCCATTGAGGGTAAAGACAAAACCCGACATGGACTTGTAATCATCCTTGTCACTCTGGAAGCTGGAGTCAGCAAAGGCCTCAATCTGGAGGTCTTTTCCGCCATACACCAAGAACATCTCCTTAGTCCTTCTCAGGTACTTAAGAATGTTCTTTACTGCTATCCAATGTTTCTCCCCAGGGTTTGACTGATACCTGCTTACCACACTCAGTGCATAAGCCACATCCGGTCTGGTACACAACATCGCATACATTATAGAGCCTACCGCAGAAGCGTAGGGTATAATAGACATGCGATCCCTCTCCAAATCAGTCTTGGGAGACATCTCTTTGGAGAGGGTGATCCCGTGACAAGCCGGTAGATTACCGCGCTTGGAATCTTCCATACTGAATCTCTTCAGTATGGTGTTGATGTACCTGGACTGTGAAAGTCCTAATATCCTCTTGGATCTGTCACGGTAGATTCGGATACCCAGAATGTATGAGGCATCACCCAGGTCTTTCATGGAGAACCTGTGTGACAAGAACCCCTTGACAGATTGTAGCATACGAATGTCATTTCCTATTAAGAGAATGTCATCCACGTATAAAACGAGGAATACTACAGTTCTCGCTACAAATCTACAATAGATGCATGGTTCATCTGGATTTTTGATAAAGCCAAATTCCTTGACCGTCTCATCAAAACAGATGTTCCAACTCCGCGATGCCTGCTTTAGTCCATAAATGAACTTAAGCAACTTGCACACCTTTCCGCTGCTCCCACTCTGAATGAAACCCTCTGGCTGGTCCATATAGACACACTCCTCTAAATGTCCATTTAGAAAAGCTGTCTTTACATCCATCTGCCAAATCTCATAATCGTGGAAGGCAGCAATGGCAAGAAGAATCCGAATGGATTTCAGCATAGCCACTGGAGAAAAGGTTTCGTCATAGTCCAAACCAGGTCGCTGACGAAAACCCTTTGCTACCAGTCTAGCTTTATAGGTCTCAACCTGTCCATCTACACCAATCTTCCTTTTGAAGATCCACTTGCATCCTACGGGTTTTACCCTATCTGGAGCAATGTCCAACGTCCATACTTTGTTGGTGTACATGGACTCTATTTCGCTCCGCATTGCATCCAGCCATTTTACCGAGTCGACGCTCTGAATGGCTTGCTGGAAGCTAGTAGGCTCATCAAAGTCTATGATGCAATCCTCTCTATCCCCGTCAATGAGAAAACCGTAGTATCTCTCGGGCGGATGAGACTGCCTACTACTCCTGCGGAGTGGCGTGGGAATGTCCTGATCTTTCGAACCCTCTGGTTCAACCAAGCTTTCAGTAATAGCTCGTGATTCTGGAATTTCTTCCAGTTCTATTGCGCTCCCACTTAATTCTTTTTCTATGAACTGGTGTTCTAGAAAGTGGGCATGGCGAGAAACAAGGACTTTTTGTTCCTCTTCGCAATAGAAGTAATATCCCTTGGAGCTCTTTGGATATCCCACAAACTTGCACTGTACTGAGCGTGCCTCGAGCTTGTCCGCATGCTGCTTTTTTACAAAAGCTGGACATTCCCATGTCTTAATGTGATTAAGATAGGGTCTCTTCCCACACCACATCTGATATGGTGTAGCAGGCACAGTCTTAGTTGGAACTCGGTTCAAAAGGTATGCAGCTGATTCTAGCGCATATCCCCAGAACGATCGCGGCAACTCAGCATTACTCATCATGGACCGTACCATATCCAATAGGGTTCGGTTTCGTCTCTCCGATACACCGTTATGTTGCGGAGTGTATGGAGGAGTAAGCTAAGAGAGAATTCCATTCTCTTTTAAGTAACCCAGGAACTCGGCACTCAAGTATTCACCACCTCGATCAGATCTCAGTGCCTTGATACTTTTGCCTGTTTGTTTTTCTACTTCATTCTTATATTCCTGGAATTTTTCAAAAGCCTCGGATTTATTGTTGGAGATAGTGCCCTCAGAGTCAATTATTGGATCACAGGCACGTGATTGCAATGATTGAGGGAGGACCTATCCCGGTAGAACAGTCTTACTCGAGATGATAGTATGCTATCTGGTTTACCTTTATCATCGTGTACTGCTTTAGGTGACCTGACAAGTCGCTATTGCACGTTGATAGAGCCCCTAGGATTCTTGCTTGACTGCCAGCAGTATGAGGGCGATCATATAAGTGAGAGCTGGAGTCTATAAGCACATCCTTAAAAGGTCCCTAGTCATGGGAGTTTCGAGACAGGGCATCGATTCTCCAGAGTAGACTAGTGTATACAGTCGAGACCCCGACGAGGGGCGGTGGCCGGTCTCACAAGCCACTGGTGTCAGTTGGATCACCTAAGATGTATACAGGTGCTCATTGGGTTATGAGTACACCGGACAGGACTCGTTGGGAACCTGCTAGTTGGTCTTATACCTGACGTCAGATAGCAGTTCCCTGGTGACATATGTACAGGTTAGTTCATCGACCTGGGGATCGTCATTTGTCTCGTGTGAGTTCCCACTGTACTTTGATTACTACCCTACCATGGCTCAAAGGAGTCGTGCAAACAGGTTTTAGTTGGGTACAGTCCCGAGCCACATGGAGGCAGTGAGCGGATCTTCAGGGGTTCGTCTCTCCCGGTATTGGGGGTGAGGTCGCGCTGTGTCTAGGAGAGCCATTACACGAAGTCCTTGGCCAAGGCAGGAGATTTACTGGTAGGTATTCCAGTAGTATCTCAGGATGTTCTGGGCTACACTCCGACACGACTTGTACCGCTTTTGGGGGTCTGACTTTTACCCACCCCCTAGGCCCGACATGCGATGCTCATAGACGAACGGACCGGACTGTACGGATATTGTCACTGACAGGCTCAGTAGGGTGTCATGATGAGTTCGCTCATCAACGTCCCTTTTAGTCAATAGCTGGTGGCCCGTTACGTATTGGCTTATACCTCTGACGTGCTAGTGGTTAAATCCACAGCCATTGTATTGACGAGTCTTTAGAGTCCACCACACTTTCAGTTACTCAGCTTTCGGGCGAAACGCTGTAGAGGCCGTATGGAGATATGGCAGGGTCCGATCAGATACGTGCGGTATTGCACGGATCAGGATCGGACGGTTTGTACTAGTAGCCGTATGGATATATGGCGGGGTTCGATCAGATACGTGCGGCATTGCACGGATCAGGATCGAAAGGATATTACTAGCCGGCTTTGGTTTAAGCCGGATTCTAGTTTAGTACAGTGTAGATTTTGTCTCTTTGCATTTGTATCCGGATGGAATACAGATGCGGGTGTGTATGCACAGTATCAGGGTTTTCCTGTAATTTATTACGGGACCAGTTTTCTGGAGTTGCCAGTTTGCTTTCCGTTCCGGCCGGTTTTCCTTTGTTCTTTCCCGGCCGGACTTTTCCGATGGAGGGGGTAATTTGCAGTTTTGCAAATTACATTAGGGAAGGGTTTTCTTGCAAATGTATTCATTATGATAGAATAACCATCTTTGCTTTTTCATGATGATTTTTGCATTAATTGAGATTGGAAAGGGTATGGAGGGTGAAGCATGGTTGATGTTTTCTTGTCTTTGGATATGGTCACCTTTTCTTTTCTCCTACCATCACCTCCCTTCATGCTTGATTAATCCCTCCACCATTCTCATTTTCATCAAGAGGCCGGCCACAATTTTGAGAGGGTGAGAGAGTGTTTCATTTGGAGTGTGGCAATTTTCCTTGATCTCATTTTCATGGTAGAAAAATGCAAGCACCATTTTTCTTCTTGATTCCTCCATCATCTTTCAAAAGGCAACATAACCCTAAAGTGAGACACAACTCTATACTATATTCTACAGCACATCTTGGGCGCGTCGGCTAGCCAACTTCGCGCCCGAGTTGCCTCGGTATTGAGGTGGGAGCCCGTAAAAGATACAGGCGATGTGGTGCCCTTCCGGCAAGGAGGCGACGACCGGAGGATCCGCGGGAGATCGGGACGACGACGAGAAGACCGGAGGACTCGGATCACTCGGTATATCTCTAACCCGTCTTGTAGTTAGCTAGATCTAGTTTAATGGCCCGATCCGGGGTTTAGTGCGCGATGGTGCCGGTTTGCTAAGTTCGCAAAATTAAAGTTTATCACCGCTTCCGCATTTGGCCGTCGGTTTGACGGCCGGGGCGCCGCCGTGCACTTACAGTGGTATCAGAGCCTCGCCATTAACTTCGTCTAGCTTCGTTTGATGTGTTTTTCAGTTCCGATCGACCAAAATTCCAAAAACCCAATTTTAGTTCACATCAGTTTTCTGTTGAATTTTTTTGATGTCTAAAAATTTTTCAGGTTACAGAAAAGTGATCTACCAGAAGATATAAGAATTCTGCAGAAATACGATAAAGTGAATCGTCTGCCAGAGCGCGGAACCGCGGCCAAAACCCCCATTGGGCCGCGGTTCCGCCGCACTGTAGTGAGATTAATTTATCATATTTCTTCAGTTTCTTTCTGGGCTAAAAATAGGGGTTTTGGAATATTAAAATTGGGCCCAGAATTTCTGTGAGTGCTACAGTATTGCTTGGGGGCCCACTTGTTAATTTTTGATTGATCGGATATTTTAAACACATTTTTCACAGTATTTACATTATATCTGCGACCGTGAATGTCACTCGATCGGTAAATCCGGTCTAACTGCTATAGCCTGGTTAGACGGATTTGCGAACGTGACTTTCACGTTGATGTTCTGTGTTTTTGCTGTGATGTTGCGGATCGGTCATGGGGATAGCCTGGATGCAATGCTAGTACAGTGTTGTTGTATTATGTACATTTGTTATTGCGGGGCGAGCGTCCGACATGTGGACTGCCGTCACTGCCTGTTTGTATTATTCTTTTGGGGCACGACCTGGTTGCGGTCGATGTACCCGTTGTATGTATATTTTACTTTCTGTACTAGGATTGCCCCGCGGAGGGGTGCACGGATAGCCGGGTTCTAGAAGGCAACAAGCCGGCATCTCATGGCATTAGGACGGAGGGGGCTTCAGTCTGGAATTGGCGGGCTATTCGCCGCACTCGTAGGGGGTACAGGTTGACCCAGGAGGGGTGCCCAAGTTACCGGATTCCGTGAAGTGCTGGGTGGTCCATTCACGGTGCTGAAGGGGGCTGCCTCGCTTCAGGTTTTGGCGGGTGACTTGCCGCGCCCGTAGGGGTCTAGGTTTTCATTGCACAGGCTATCCACACGACCAGGGGAACGTCGGGTTTCAGTAGTGGCTCTGTGAAACCCGGGGATCCCAGATATCTGTATTGTTCTGTGATGCTGTACATTTCTGTGATGTTGCATTTTATTCACGCCTTGAGCGAAATATAATATATTGGTATATATATTAGTAGATGTTGTATATGTTTTTCATCCGCGCTAGTCCAGTCCCCGCTCTGCCGTTAGTTAGCTAACCTAACGGGTGATGACGGGACCCAGTGGCGAATGCGGATGGCATATACGTACGTCAGTATATTTTCGTTCTTTGTGGTGTGATCAATTGATGGGACTGCATTGATTCGGATCAATGCAAGTTAAAACAAACCTATTCTGATGTTGTTGGAACACTTTTCAAAAAGCTGTTATTGCAAGGACGTTCACTTTTGTTTTGCATCGTGGTATTCATTTGGAATATCCTGCTCCTCAGTCGACGAGGCAAGGGCCGAGATCCCTTCACCGGGAGTGACCCCTTGGACAGAAGTTTGCGTCAGGGTTTTAACTTCACTATAGCCGATTACTTTTTCTTTGCATCGTGGTATTCATTTGGAATATCCTGCACCCCATTCTACGGGGAAAGAGCCGAGATCCCTTCACCGGGAGTGACCTCTTTAGTAAAGGTTTTCGTCACTATATTTTCTAAAAAGCTATCCGTTCCTTCAACGATATCAAGTTCATTACGTTAAAGGTTTTCGCCAGAAACCATTCGTAGCCCTCCGTCGTTTCATATGGGTAGTCAATAGTATTCAAGCTGTGTTTGTTGGCCAAAGTCAAGGCACAGTGTTTGGTAGCTGTTGGTTATTCATATGCAGCATAGATAGATGCGTTGGTTTGGAACAGTCGTACTGCCTTGTTGGCCAAAGTCAAGGGTAGGTACGGGTGGATTCAAAACAACCTGGAGAATGACGGGTAGAACTTGACATGTGACTTATGATTTGTTGGCCAAAGTCAAGGTCATAAGAGCATGGGGTAAAAATCACATCGGGAGTTTCAAAAGAACTGAAACTTGCCAGATATGCGCATACCTTCTGGAGTGTTATAGCGTGAGCGGATTCCGTCACGTTATCATGCGATGATAGTTGGATCCCGATTCCCACTGATAAGTTAGTTTACTCCTTGGGTGACCCCGACTAATTCTTCCTTCAGGTTTGGAGGAGAATTTTGAGGTACAGTGGGAGGTTTCCAGATTAGATAAATTGGTAACCATTCTGATCTTGGTTTGAGTGCACGCTGAGTGTTTCTTTTCTCTCTCTCTCTAGCAGCGACCATTGACCCGACCCTAAGACTATGACTCAGTGACCAAGTTGACCGAACCTTCTTTACACTGGCTGTTGGATTGTCAGAGTTGCAGACCTCATTGCCACTCCTACTTTTACCCTTTTCTCCAGGACACCCCGTATTACTACGAACGTCCACTTCCATTGGACAAAACCATCGTATGGTTAGATACAAACTCGAAGGAATTTATTCGAGGATGGTTTCCGGTTTTGGAGAAAACGGATAAGATTATTCAGTTGTCTTTTCCTTTTACCTTCTCTCAGGTTGTGAGTACTCCTTGGTTTAGGAGATAATACACCTATTATGCAAATTAGATAGTCTTCTTCCAAACCTTAGGCTGGTGCCGACCGGTAGGGAATGAAGAAAACCAATTAGCATAACGATGGTGTGCAGAAGGTATTAAGTTAAGACAAAGCAAGGGATTAGTAAGAGGGCAAAGTAAATTGCGACTGATATTCACGACCAAACCAAGTATTTCTTCGCCAATCCTAAATCACCTTTGTATTTCTCCAGGACACTCCGTATCACTACGAAGATCCACAGTTTATTGGATACTCCATCGTATGGTTATATACGAACTCGAAAGGAACTTGTTCCAGTTCGGGGATGGATTCTGGTCCAGGAGAAATAGGAATAAGGTTTATTCGGTTGTCTTTTATCTTCACCTTCTCTCGCATTGCGAGTGCTCCTGAGATTAGGACAGTACACCCATTATGCTTATTGGATAGTCTTCTTCCAAACCATAGGCTGGTGCCGAACGGTAGGGAAGGAAGAAAACCAATTGGCCTAAAAGGGTGTGCAGAAGGTAATGACTAAAGACATATAAAGGGATTTGGAGAGGTGGCAAAGAATTATACGGTTATAATTATGAATTTGGATAATGGTAGAGGCATTACTAGGAATACCAGGTTACCCCATCGAAACATTTCAATGTTTCAGTTCAGCTGTGTACTGTTAAAAGAAAACTGATTTCCCGATTAGACACTTGCTCCAGGGTATGTATTTGCCAGGTTTGATTCTCACATCTGTATGGTTTTACAGATGTTGAGTGGGAGTAAGTTATTGGGAATTGGGTGATCATCCTCATTATATCGAGATTCGTTGTAATCGGTGATATTTGAGGAGATCACCTGGGCTGTTTGCCGGTCGGCAAATTTTTGGTTTTGAATATCCGCTGTTGTGCACCAATTTCAAATTGATATATCTGTACGTCTATTTTCATAGAGTGAGATATACCTTTTGATATTATGTCGATGACATTTACCTATATCAGTGGATGGTTAGGTAAGGAGCATTAAACAGCGGTGTAATTCTTCTTAACCATAAGTACAGTTTTCAACCTACGACACACAGTGAAAGAGTTGTTAGACTCGGCGGACTTATACAGAGTATTGTATGTTGTCCAATATCCATTAGGACAAAGGGGTTGGTCCTCATACTATATTCTGTTTACTTTTAACTTCTCTAGTTCTTAGACGTGTGTTTCGTACAAACACAGGGTCTGAGTTTTGAGGAGTTATAGGTATTTGAATAGAGTAGAGAACCAGGTGTAGCAAGTATCGGGATTCTTCAAGTGATCGAAGATGTAGGTACTTGTGTATGGTATTCAGTTGATAGTAATGATAAAGAGAAATTGCTTCTCTTTCAGGTTACTCATAATTGGAAGCATTCCTAAGTTGAGTAACGCTGATCGGCCTCTCTCCATTTAGTTGACATGCACTGGAGACAGTTGCATGATTTGGATCTGGTTCAGTTAAATCAGTGCCTCTGTTTCTATATTGGATATAGAACAGTTCATATCTTAACGTTGTTAAGGTACGGGGAGTTGTCCGGCTTATGATTAAAACCAGACTCTGGATAACTCAAGGCACGTTTCTGTAATGGCTGTTTGTGGGTTGACCCAGGCTATAACGAGGGTTGATTTTCTACCATAAGAAAGATCAATAGTGATATTGTTCTTGACTCGCCACAGTTTTAATAAAAATGGATTTTTTCAAAAACAGTAGTGGGAGTATGGTAGAACTGGAAGTGATTCCAGAACCGCAAACGATTACTGAAGATTTGATAAGGAACCTAAAGATTCAATCTGATTTGACATTCCATTGGCCACTCCGCAGATAAGGTGGGTAACTTCAGTCACCTGAGAGGTACTCCGGTAGCCTCAAGGACGGTGACAGGGAAGTTCTTGTTTACCCACATTTGCCATTGTTGTTGTTCCAGGCCGCGAGACCCGGCAGGAGGATGAGTATAGCGTCGTTCTGAACTAGCTTCAGAAGTGTACGTGTATATGACTCTGCCAGAGGGTTGTCGTAGTCAGTGGGAGCAGCGGAAGCATTGGTGGACAGGTAGCTTATGTTTACTTATAGACTAAGGCAGAAGTAGCGGAGATAGATCATCTATCTCTGACGTGACAGTCATAGGTTTGACTTCATCAGAATAGGGGATGGATCTGTTGAGAAGGTAGTAGGGTGTGATATCCTGGTATTTGGATGACATACACAAAATAGGAAGTGACATTCCTATACTACGATCGGTTATTCTTTGGTCGTCACACAGTAGTTTCTCCACAAGGGACTTGGACATTATATCAGACATACTGGTTAATAGATCTATGGTTTTTTGGATCTAGATTTGGGTGGTTTCCCAATCAGGGTACCTTGACAGCATTCTAAGAGTATTTGGAATGGACGACTCCTGGCACGGTGGTGTACCTGCAGGTGATGGAGTCACCCTCTCTAAAGGTGTCTTATAGACTAAAGTAGAGAGGGATGTGCATGATTGGCAGATCACTTGCTTAGGCAATTGAGTCAATCATGAGATGTCAAGTACCACACCAGATGTTGTTCTTGCACTAGATTCAATAAGTTGATATTGATCCAATCCTGGAGAAACAATCGGAAGCAGTTTTAGAACATAAGTGGATGTTCTAGGGATATGATAACGACAGCCTCATTCAGGAAACTGTTATCATTCCAGGCTTCCAAGGTGACATGGACGACAAGGAGGTTGTCAGAGTTATAGTTTTCCCTCTGACGAGGGGCAGTATTCTGGACAGGTGATCCAGGCAGATACTGAGGGAGGCATGGCGCAGGATACTGATTAAGTTCAGTTGACGATACAGTTTAAGAAGTTTGGATTTGGAGTTCATTTATGAGCTAGTTCCCATCAGACATCCAGACATTCTAAGACAGGTATTGCTCATTTCGGGAGATGGCATTCACCGCGAACTTGAGATTTAGAGAGACATAGAAAGAAACTTCAAGGCGGATCCACTCACTGAGGCTATTCCTCGAACGCAATAGTCTTCCAAACAGGCTTTGTGAGACTGACTAGTAGAGGAATTGGGTGTTCGGTATTACACGGGCTGTGAGTATGCGACATCGCAATAATTAGCCTTGAGTGCAAGTGGGAGATTGTTGGAGATAGTGCCCTCAGAGTCAATTATTGGATCACAGGCACGTGATTGCAATGATTGAGGGAGGACCTATCCCGGTAGAACAGTCTTACTCGAGATGATAGTATGCTATCTGGTTTACCTTTATCATCGTGTACTGCTTTAGGTGACCTGACAAGTCGCTATTGCACGTTGATAGAGCCCCTAGGATTCTTGCTTGATTGCCAGCAGTATGAGGGCGATCATATAAGTGAGAGCTGGAGTCTATAAGCACATCCTTAAAAGGTCCCTAGTCGTGGGAGTTTCGAGACAGGGCATCGATTCTCCAGAGTAGACTAGTGTATACAGTCGAGACCCCGACGAGGGGCGGTGGCCGGTCTCACAAGCCACTGGTGTCAGTTGGATCACCTAAGATGTATACAGGTGCTCATTGGGTTATGAGTACACCGGACAGGACTCGCTGGGAACCTGCTAGTTGGTCTTATACCTGACGTCAGATAGCAGTTCCCTGGTGACATGTGTACAGGTTAGTTCATCGACCTGGGGATCGTCATTTGTCTCGTGTGAGTTCCCACTGTACTTTGATTACTACCCTACCACGGCTCAAAGGAGTCGTGCAAACAGGTTTTAGTTGGGTACAGTCCCGAGCCACATGGAGGCAGTGAGCGGATCTTCAGGGGTTCGTCTCTCCCGGTATTGGGGGTGAGGTCGCGCTGTGTCTAGGAGAGCCATTACACGAAGTCCTTGGCCAAGGCAGGAGATTTACTGGTAGGTATTCCAGTAGTATCTCAGGGTGTTCTGGGCTACACTCCGACATGACTTGTACCGCTTTTAGGGGTCTGACTTTTACCCACCCCCTAGGCCCGACATGCGATGCTCATAGACGAACGGACCGGACTGTACGGATATTGTCACTGACAGGCTCAGTAGGGTGTCATGATGAGTTCGCTCATCAACGTCCCTTTTAGTCAATAGCTGGTGGCCCGTTACGTATTGGCTTATACCTCTGACGTGCTAGTGGTTAAATCCACAACCATTGTATTGACGAGTCTTTAGAGTCCACCACACTTTCAGTTACTCAGCTTTCGGGCGAAACGCTGTAGAGGCCGAATGGAGATATGGCAGGGTCCGATCAGATACATGCGGTATTGCACGGATCAGGATCGGACGGTTTGTACTAGTAGCCGTATGGATATATGGCGGGGTTCGATCAGATACGTGCGGCATTGCACGGATCAGGATCGAACGGATATTACTAGCCGGCTTTGGTTTAAGCCGGATCCTAGTTTAGTACAGTGTAGATTTTGTCTCTTTGCATTTGTATCCGGACGGAATACAGATGCGGGTGTGTATGCACTGTATCGGGGTTTTCCTGTAATTTATTACGGGACCAGTTTTCTGGAGTTGCCAGTTTGCTTTCCGTTCCGGCCGGTTTTCCTTTGTTCTTTCCCGGCCGGACTTTTCCGATGGAGGGGGTAATTTGCAGTTTTGCAAATTACATTTGGGGAGGGGTTTTCTTGCAAATGTATTCATTATGATAGAATAACCATCCTTGCTTTTTCATGATGATTTTTGCATTAATTGAGATTGGAAAGGGTATGGAGGGTGAAGCATGGTTGATGTTTTCTTGTCTTTGGATATGGTCACCTTTTCTTTTCTCCTACCATCACCTCCCTTCATGCTTGATTAATCCCTCCACCATTCTCATTTTCATCAAGAGGCCGGCCACAATTTTGAGAGGGTGAGAGAGTGTTTCATTTGGAGTGTGGCAATTTTCCTTGATCTCATTTTCATGGTAGAAAAATGCAAGCACCATTTTTCTTCTTGATTCCTCCATCATCTTTCAAAAGGCAACATAACCCTAAAGTGAGACACAACTCTATACTACATTCTACAGCACATCTTGGGCGCGTCGGCTAGCCAACTTCGCGCCCGAGTTGCCTCGGTATTGAGGTGGGAGCCCGTAAAAGATACAGGCGATGTGGTGCCCTTCCGGCAAGGAGGCGACGACCGGAGGATCCACGGGAGATCGGGACGACGACGAGAAGACCGGAGGACTCGGATCACTCGGTATATCTCTAACCCGTCTTGTAGTTAGCTAGATCTAGTTTAATGGCCCGATCCGGGGTTTAGTGCGCGGTGGTGCCGGTTTGCTAAGTTCGCAAAATTAAAGTTTATCACCGCTTCCGCATTTGGCCGTCGGTTTGACGGCCGGGGCGCCGTCGTGCACTTACATTTATGTTTCATTAAGAAGACATAACCGTATCTTGAAAAGTCATCCGTAAAAGTAATGAAGTAAGAATAACCGCTTCGCGCATGTGTAGACATTGGACCGCACACGTCGCTGTGTACTAGTCCCAAGAGCTCGCTCGCTCTTACTCTGTGTCCAGTGAACGGAGTCTTTGTCATCTTTCCCTTGAGACAAGATTGACAAGTTGCATACGATTGATATTCGAACGGATCCAAATATCCTTCTGCAAGTAACTTAGTCAACCTTCTCTCATTGATGTGACCCAGTCTACATTGCCATAAGAAAGTTTTATTGATTTCTGGAGACTTTCTTTTGTGTGTATTCTGGACATTTAAAATCTGTGGTTGGTTTAATACGTATATACCGTTGTTCAATGTACCTGACCCAATCAAAACTTGATTAAGGTGAATGTTCACTACATTACTTACAAATGCAAATTCATAACCTTCTTTAGATAATAAAGATATAGAAATGATATTACAGGTTGGATTTGGTACATAATAACAACTACGCAAAACCAAAAAGTGTCCTTCCGACAATCCCAGGTGATAGTCCCCCACGGCCTCAGCATCCATGCTAGCACCGTTTGCAACTCTGAGGGTCATGTCACCTGCCTTCAAAACTCTACGCTTTCTCAACGCCTGCAAAGAATTACAGATATGAGATCCTGATCCGGTATCCAATACCCAGGATGTAGAGTTTATTGATAGACAGTTTTCAATAACATACACACCTGAAGCTGAAGCTGCAACTCGCTTCAAATCCTGTGTTCTGGCCTTCCAAGCCTTGCAATCCTGTTTCCAGTGACCACTTTTGTGACAATAGAAGCATTCTTCCTTCCCCACCAGCTTTCCCGCTACCTTTGTTGCTTTTCCTTTTCCCTTCGTATCCACTTTACTGACACCGCCTCTTGGTTTGGCGGGGGCTTTCTTCTTCTTGCCCTTGGCTTTCGCCCTGGACCTAGAAGAGGAAGATCCTCCTACAAACAAAGTGGATGTCTCCCTACTTTTCTGTAGGGTGCCCTCTGCACTCCTCAGCATGTTGTGGAGCTCTGAAAGTTCAACTTCTTTTTCCTGTAAGTTGAAGTTCAGGATGAACTGGGCGTAAGTG
This sequence comes from Agapanthus africanus, assembly GCA_030015575.1. Taxonomy (NCBI): domain Eukaryota; kingdom Viridiplantae; phylum Streptophyta; class Magnoliopsida; order Asparagales; family Amaryllidaceae; genus Agapanthus; species Agapanthus africanus. The sequence goes on from CM057350.1 coordinate 200,259,085, forward strand.
GAAGGAAGGGACTGGAGAATCAAGTCCGTATAGAGCTCATTCTCTAACGTGGTCCCAAGTTCTGCGAGCTCCTCTATGTAGCCAATCATCTTAAGCACGTGTTCCGCTACCGATTATCCGACGGCCAACCTTGCCGAAAATAACTTCTTCGACACTTCGTATCTGGCGATACGAGACTGCTCTCCATATAGTTCTTTTGTATGAAGAAATATGGACTCTAGGTCCATATTCTCGTGCCTCCTCTGATGTTCGTTGTCCATCGAGGCAAGTACGAGGCATTTGGCCTTCGCGCAATCTATTTCCCATGTCTTACGGATTTCCCTATACACGACACTGTTTTTGGGACCTGGGACAGGGGGAGCTTTGGTGGTAAGGAGATACCCCAGCTTGTCGTAAGTGATTGCCATCTTGACATTCCTGAGCCAATCTTTGTAGTTTGGCCCTGTCAATATGTTTTTATCTAGTAATAACTTAAGTCCGGTCATGTTGATGTTAGTTGTATGTATGCCCTAGAGGCCAGTATTGTACAGATGATGTATATTATATTGGATGCTTGGACATATATAGAGATGACTTTCTTGCTCGATATGATAGTATGCTATCTGGTTGCTCTTTATCTTAACATGTACACTTGTCTCTTTAAACTGTCTTATAGTTACATGTTGATAAAGCCCTTAGGATGTGTACTTGACTACCTGGACTATGATGCAGATCATACTAGTGGGGACATGGTAGTCCATAAGTACATCCTTCAAGGTCCCTAGTCGTGGTTGTATCGAGACAAGGCATCGATATACCAGTGTAGACTAGCGTATACGCTTCTCGACCCATGAGATGGGCGATGGATGATCCCATATCCATTGGTGTTTGACATTAGAGATGATATACGGGTGCTCAGTGGAGACTGGGTACACTGGACGGACTCGCCGAGAACTCCCAGATGGTATTATACCTCACGTCAGATGGCAGTTCTCAGGTGACACTTGTGCAGGTTAGTCTGTAGACCCGAGATCGTCATAGAGTCTTGTGTGATTCACACTGTGCTTTGATCTCCACCTTACCACGTCCATGAGGGCGTCCAAAACGGTGGTCTTTGGGTACAGTCCCGAGTCACATGGAGGCAATGAGCGATAGGAGGGGTTTCGTCTCTCCCGGTATTGGGGGTTGATGTTGCGCTGTGCTTGATTAGCCGTAACAGGGAAGTCCCTGGCCAGGGCTGATCAGAGATTTGCTGGTAAGTGTTACCAGTAGTTTCTCGACCCGTTATGAGCCTCACATCGGCACGACTTATCCGTTATTGGGGTCTGACGTATACCACCCCTAGACTTGATATACGACATATCAGACGAACAGACCAGACTGTACGGTAAGTGTTACTGGTTGGATTCACAGGAGTGTGAGCGGGCTAGCTCATCGATCTTCTGATCGCTCAATACCCGGATGGCCGTTACGTTTAACACACCGCTTGCGGCTTGTGGGTGCTTGATATGATCATCATCTGCTACCGGCGTATTGACGAGTCTTTAGAGTCCTACACAGAGGTTTCCTGGCTCAAGCGAAACGAAATAGGAGCTCATATGAGATATGTGCAGGACCGAGAATAATGCGTGTATGTGATACCGTATTTCATTCTCGCGATGAATGTATCGATTGGTTATATGCGATATAACCTAGATATCGAATCAAGGATTGATTCGATAAGCCGATACTTAGGATACTAGTCGGTTATATGCGATATGACCGGATCGTTAAATCAAGTGTTGATTTAATGATTTAATGTATAATTATATATTTGATATATTACTTTGCATTAACTAGTATTGGTTCACTTTAAAAGGATTTTCTCACTTGATGCACATTGTATATGTGATATATTTTTTGTGCACTTGTTTGTATCATGTTTGATGATACTTGCTCACTTGGGTTTGTGTAAAGATTAAACCATGGTTACATGTATAATGGTTAGGGTTTTGATTATTTACTTAGTTATTTATTTATTTATTCATTTTGGATATTATTAAGAATGGTGGCTTATTTTGTTTCTATGTTGAAGCTTCTTGAAGCATTGACAAAGTCCACCATCCTTATCTCATCCTTAACCCTAACCATTCCAACTAACCTTAGTTTAATCTCTACACTTGACCATGGTCAAGATATGATAAGTATTCATATTAGTTTCATTTTTAAAATAGAACACTTATCATATTCTTTCTTCTTGATCATCTTCTTCTTCAAGAAAAACCTTGCCATCATCAATGGCAACTTGAGCAAAATTGAGAGAAATCCAATTCTAAAGTGAACCCACCTCCTATTTCTTCACCCTCTACCTCTTGCCAAGTAGTATAGGGTGTTTTCTTCACAAGTTTCACAACTTGGTGAAGTTGGAGCTTGAACTTGTGATGCCTCGACGTAGATCATCTTCGGCACGAAGCCGACGACCTTGTCCACCCAATTCTCCGATGAAGCCGACGTTTGAGTTCGGGATTCGAGATGGACAGCGACAGGACGCCTACGTGGAGCTAAGGAAGTGGAGAACCGGATCTACAAAGGTTGTAGCCTCTCTCCTTTAGTTAAGTTGTTAACTAGTTTCGTTTATCGCCTAAATTTCTAGTCAACGATCCGTATTAGGGTTTCTCGGAACCCATAAAATTTAAATTGGCACGATTGATGCCTTGTGAGACCTCTATAGTGTGTCTAGGAACCCTACAGTGGTATCAGAGCCTAGCTAGAGCCTTAGGCGAAGTCTAGACGACGTTTGAAGTCCGAACGAACCAAAACCCTAACCCGAAAACGGCTCTCTGTACATTTTTTTAAAAATGGGTTTTTTCCAAATTAAAAATATGCAGAAAACTCAGCAGGGAATTCTAAGAATTACGGCGCAAAATTTATTTCATGATCCCTCACATGCGCGGCGGAACTGCGGCATATAAGCCTAGCTTATGCGGCGGTTCCGCGGCTAAAGTATGACGTCAGCCCTACCATTTTGCACAGTAATTCCTATTTAACAGTGCTGAGTTCTCTGGGTATTTTTAAATTTTATTCAAGAGTTGAATTTTCTGGGGTTGTTTTGGGGATTCGGTGTTTCGATCGGAGTATCAGATTTTGTCTTTGTGGCTTTCCGGATAATTTTTAGAATTTGTTAAAAAGTTCGACCGGATATAAATACCCAACTTTTCCCCTGTCGGGAAATTTCCAAATGTTGGATTTTTCCGTAGTTTAACGATGTTCTAAGTAGTGCAAGTAACGCGATGGACCCTCTAGAAGACAACAAACCTTAACTCGATTATGTGACCGTCTTGAACTGCCCTTTGAACCTTCGGGTTTGGGGCAGTACGGCATGCCACATGTGAGGCGTTGGATTGACCCTTCTACGGCTGGACCATTGGTACTGAGGCACGAACTGAATGTTATTAGACTTATTTCATATGTTGAGCTGTATCGGGAAAACTTGGGTATTCGACTGTTCGATCGGAAAGTTTAACATTTTCTGTTTATCTGGAATGTGATACAATAATTGGAATTCACAAACAGTTATGAGATAACTGAATGAATGTTATAAATCTAGCGGTTTAGTTTCACTTGATATTGAAAAGAGTTTTCGATAATGAGACTAAAATGCGGGGTTTATAACTATTAGGCATGTGATGTCTAAGTATTTCATTTGATTAGGCATGTGATGTCTAAAGAGGTTGCGGATTCCAACTGTTGTAGTTTTACACTTTCTTTTCTGTGACCGTAAGTGTAATATGTGATATCGCCGGTTTCGTTACTATATGTCAACGACAATTGGGATAGACATATTCACTTACGTTGATGACATGTGATGTTATGTGTTGCTGGATATGTTATATTGGATTGTCGTGTTTGAATAGCCGGGGGTTGTTATGCGAGATGAGTGTTTTTCATTTTCATTCATGTAAATACTTGTATGTAATATTCTTTTATTTGGGGCACTTCCAGGTTGCGGAAGTTGTCACCTTTTGTATATTATTTACTTTTCCGTATTAGGATAGACCCAAGGAGGGGAGCACAAGTAACCGGGTTCTGGGGTCCAGAGGGAGACCAACTCGAGGAGTCGAGTCCGGGTCTCCTAACCGTAGAATTGGCAGGGTTGCTTGCCGCTCTCGTAGGGGTCTAGGGGTGTGGGATTGGCTATTCATCACGACCGTGGAATCCGTGTTTTATACTGGCTCGTATTGAAAACACGGACGTCCTAGTATATCCAATGTTTCATATGTTTCTTCTGCTGCGATATCTGTGATGTGATCATGTGATGTTCTGTGATAGATACAGTATATAGTATATATGATATATTATATAGACGTTACTTATGTTTTGCACCCGCACTAGCCCTGCCCTGCTCTGTCGTTAGTTACCTAACCTAACGGTGCACGAGGGGACATCGAGGCGAATGCGGATTGCATAAGTGTACGTCGTATTTATCTGTGATGTTTAGGTATTTAAATGATGGGACTTCATTAATGTGATTAATGAAAGAAAAGAAACCTAAGATGTTGTAGAATCAAATTTTAAACAAAACATGTAGCTACAGTTCTTGCTTTGCATAGCGGTATATATGATATATCCTGCACCTTATTCGATGAGGAAAGGACCGAGATCCCTTCACCGGGAGTGACTCCTTTAGCAATAACTGGCAGATGCTACACACTCGGTTTGTTTTTGATTGCTTCTATAGTTTCTGCTTTGCACAGCGATATATATGATATATCCCGCACCTCATTCGACGAGGAAAGGGCCGACGATCCCTTCACCGGGAGTGACCCCTTTAGCAAAACTAGAAAAGCCTCAAAATCACTCCATTTCAAAACTTCATTTGATTCTACAACGATATCAAGTTCATTACGCAATAGGTTTTCAGAAAAACCTGTCGTAGCCCTCCGTCATTTCAGATAAGTACTAGTTAGTATTCGTGCTGCGGTTGTTTGGCATGCGTCAAGGCGTAGTGTACGGTAGCTAACTAGTGCTTATCTGCTAGCATACGATGCGATTGGATTAGGGTATTCGCACGGCGTTGTTTGGCATGCGTCAAGGGTCGTGCGGGTGGGTTTAATTCAATCAAGAAATGTACGGGTTGAACTTGACTAGCGGACTATGGGTTGTTTGGCATGCGTCAAGGTCATAGCACGCTAGGGGCAAAATATTATCGGGAATTTCAAGTGTTGAAATTTGCAATGAGATTGCATACCTTCTATGAGATAGTTGGATCCCGATACCCACTGCGAGTAAGTGTTACTTCTGGGAGAGTTTTACACATTGCAATTAGCTAATCAAGTAGGTTTCTAGAAAGGTGTCAATGGGGTTACGCCTCTGGGAAAACGAGGTTTACATTAATTAGGTTCGTGCGAAAGCACGGGGGACCTCCCTCAAAGTACCGACACTGGCCTGGCTGAAAGATTGGCGAACTTGTAGTGTGTAATTAATCCCGGCTAGTCTTTCCTTTTAGGGTTTGAAGGAAAATTTGATAAAAACAGTGGGAGCCATCCTGATTAGATAAGATAATAACCAATCTGATCTTGCACGAGCATACGCTAAAGTGTTTTCTTCTCTCTCTCTCCAGGTAGCAACTATTTCATGCCCTAATAAAGATAATAATATGGATGTATTGACTGAACCCGCATGTTATACGTTGGACCCGTTCTTTCTTATAAGAGTTATAAGAATGAACAGGAAATAGGAGAATATCTAGATTCTCAAGCCGCCCAAAAGAACGTGCATGTTGATGCATCTTCTTCAGGTGTGTTAGTTATTGAGAACTGTTTTTCAGTTCACCCTACGTCCTGGGTATTAGATACTGGATCAGGATCCCACATATGTAAGCAGTTACATGGGCTACGGAAAGGTAGAGAACTGGGTAAAGGTGATCATTCCGTTCAAGTAGGGAATGGAGCAAATGTTGCTGCCAAAGCTGTTGGCATATATCACCTGGTATTACCAAATGGTGATACACTAGTTCTGAATGAGTGCTATTATATACCGAACATGATGTGCAACATTATATCAGTCTCTTTATAAAGTAAAGAAGGATATAATTTTGTAGTAAAGGATAATGTTATGAACATATTCCTAGATCAAAAGTTGATTGCATCAGGCTCGTTACATAATGGCATATTCATTCTAAATCAGAATACAGTCCTCAATATACAAAACACACACAAGAGGAAAAGTTCAGAAATGAACGAATCCTACTTGTGGCACTGTAGACTTGGTCATATCAATGCGACACGACTGGCTAAGTTACATAAGGATGGTTATTTGAATTCATTTGAATTATCATCTTATGATACTTGTCATTCATGTCTCAAAGGAAAAATGACCAAAGCTCCGTTTAGTGGACACAGAGAAAGAGTTAATGAACTCTTAGGACTGATACATAGTGATGTATGCGGTCCCATGTCTACGCATGCCAGGAACGGTTCTTCCTACTTCATTACATTCACTGACGATCTCTCTAGATTCGGACATGTGTTCCTGATGAAACACAAGTCTGAAGCTTTTGAGAAATTCAGAGAATATAAGCACGAAGTAGAAAAACAAACAGGCAAAAGTATTAAGATCCTTCGATCTGATCGAGGAGGAGAATACTTAAGCAATGAGTTCCTAGATTATCTAAAAGAGAATGGGATTCTCTCTCAGCTTACTCCTCCTTATACACCACAGCACAATGGTGTATCGGAGCGGAGGAATCGCACCCTATTAGATATGGTGCGCTCTATGATGAGTACAGCTGAGTTACCTATTTCCTTCTGGGGGTATGCACTTGAGACAGCAGCATACCTATTGAATCAAGTTCCAACTAAATCTGTACCTACCACACCATATGAGATATGGAGTGGGAAGAGACCATGTCTTAAACGAGTTAAGATATGGGGTTGTCTGGCCTATGTCAAAAGGCAAAATCCAGACAAACTCGAGGCACGGTCAGTTCTATGTAAGTTTGTGGGATATCCTAAACATTCAAATGGATATCTTTTCTACCACAGTGAACAACAAAAAGTGTTTATTGCTCAACATGCCATCTTTTTAGAAAAGGAATTTCTTGCAAAAGAGATTAGTGGCTCTGAGGTAGAACTGGAAGAAGTTCCAGAAACACAAACTATAACTGAAGATTTAGTGGAACCAGAAGATTCGGTAGTACCCGACGAACCTCAGCCTCTCCGCCGATCTAGTAGGGTTTCTCGTCCACCTGAGAGATACTGCGGTTTTCTCATTGATGGTGGTAGTGAGGATTGCATCATGGAGGATGATGACCCAACTAGCTTCGAGCAGGCCATCATGAGTGGGGACTCAGTGAAATGGCTGGATGCTATGCGGTCCGAGATGGAATCCATGTACACCAACAAAGTATGGACTTTGGAAGTTGCTCCTGAAGGGGTAATACCCATTGGGAGCAAGTGGATCTTCAAGAAAAAACTTGGTGTAGATGGGAAAGTGGAGACTTTCAAAGCTAGACTTGTTGCAAAAGGTTTTCGCCAAAGACCAGGTGTGGACTATGACGAAACCTTTTCTCCAGTGGCTATGCTTAAATCCATCCGGATCATGCTTGCCATCGCTGCATATCATGATTACGAAATCTGGCAAATGGATGTTAAGACCGCCTTTCTAAATGGTGATTTAGAAGAGTGCGTGTACATGACTCAGCCAGAGGGCTTCGTAGACAGTGGGAGCAGCGGGAAGGTGTGCAAGCTGCTTAAATCCATTTATGGATTAAAGCAAGCATCGCGGAGTTGGAACATCTGCTTTGACGTCGTTATCAAAGAGTTGGATTTCGTCAAAAACCCAGATGAACCTTGTATCTACAAGAAGGTAGCAGAGAGTAAGGTTGTCTTCCTCGTATTGTACGTGGACGACATACTCTTGATAGGAAATGATGTTCCTATGCTGCAATCGGTCAAGCTCTTCTTATCACAAAGATTCTCAATGAAAGATCTTGGTGATGCCTCCTGCATATTGGGAATAAGGATCTATAGAGATAGATCCAAACGGATATTGGGATTGTCCCAATCCAGGTACATTGACACCATACTAAAGAGGTTTAGTATGGAAGAATCCAAGCGTGGGAACTTGCCCACGATCTCTGGAATCACTCTCTCCTAACAGATGTCTCCCAAGACTGATTTGGAGAGAGCTCGCATGCAAGGGATACCCTATGCTTCGGCTGTAGGCTCTATCATGTATGCGATGCTATGTACCAAACCCGATGTAGCATACTCACTATGTGTAGTGAGCAGGTATCAAGCTGATCCTGGAGAGAGTCACTGGACAGCTGTGAAGAGTATTCTCAAGTACTTACGAAGGACTAAAGAGATGCTCTTGGTGTATGGTAACGGAGAACTCCAAGTGGAGTCCTTTACCGATTCGAGCTTCCACAGTGATAAGGACGACTCTAAGTCGCAGTCGGGTTTTGTCTTTACCCTTTACGGAGGGGCGGTTAGCTGGAAGAGTTCCAAGCAGGAAACCGTGGCAGACTCGACGATGGAGGCTGAATACATCGCTGCCAACGATGCTGCTAAAGAAGCTGTCTGGATCAAGAAGTTCATTACTGAACTTGGAGTGGTTCCATCCATTGAGCATCCAATACCTTTGTATTGCGATAACAATGGAGCGGTGGCTTTGGCCAAGGAACCCAGGTCCCATCAGCGATCCAGGCATATTCTGAGGCGGTATCACCTGATCCGGGAGATAGTTGATCGCCGGGAGATCGAGGTCAGGAGGGTTGACACGAAGAACAACACGGCGGATCCACTCACGAAGGCCATTCCCCAGATACAGTTTGAGAGACTCTTCGGGATGCTCGGTATGCGATACTACAGCAGCTGGCCCTAGTGCAAGTGGGAGATTGTTAGTTGTATGTATGCCCTAGAGGCCAGTATTGTACAGATCATGTATATTATATTGGATGCTTGGACATATATAGAGATGAGTTTCTTGCTCGATATGATAGTATGCTATCTGGTTGCTCTTTATCTTAACATATACACTTGTCTCTTTAAACTGTCTTATAGTTACATGTTGATAAAGCCCTTAGGATGTGTACTTGACTACCTGGACTATGATGCAGATCATACTAGTGGGGACATGGTAGTCCATAAGTACATCCTTCAAGGTCCCTAGTCGTGGGTGTATCGAGACAAGGCATCGATATACCAGTGTAGACTAGCGTATACGCTTCTCGACCCATGAGATGGGCGATGGATGATCCCATATCCATTGGTGTTTGACATCAGAGATGATATACGGGTGCTCAGTGGAGACTGGGTACACTGGACGGACTCGCCGAGAACTCCCAGATGGTATTATACCTCACGTCAGATGGCAGTTCTCAGGTGACACTTGTGCAGGTTGGTCTGTAGACCCGAGATCGTCATAGAGTCTTGTGTGATTCCCACTGTGCTTTGATCTCCACCTTACCACGTCCATGAGGGCGTGCAAAACGGTGGTCTTTGGGTACAGTCCCGAGTCACATGGAGGCAATGAGAGATAGGAGGGGTTTCGTCTCTCCCGGTATTGGGGGTTGATGTTGCGCTGTGCTCGATTGGCCGTAACAGGGAAGTCCCTGGCCAGGGCTGATCAGAGATTTGCTGGTAAGTGTTACCAGTAGTTTCTCGACCCGTTATGAGCCTCACATCGGCATGACTTATCGGTTATTGGGGTCTGACGTATACCACCCCTAGACTTGATATGCGACATATCAGACGAACAGACCGGACTGTACGGTAAGTGTTACTGGTTGGATTCACAGGAGTGTGAGTGGGCTAGCTCGTCGATCTTCTGATCGCTCAATACCCGGATGGCCGTTACGTTTAACACATCGCTTGCGGCTTGTGGGTGCTTGATATGATCATCATCTGCTACCGGCGTATTGACGAGTCTTTAGAGTCCTACACAGAGGTTTCCTGGCTCAAGCGAAACGAAATAGGAGCTCATATGAGATATGTGCAGGACCGAGAATAATGCGTGTATGTGATACCGTATTTCATTCTCGCGATGAATGTATCGATTGGTTATATGCGATATAACCTAGATATCGAATCAAGGATTGATTCGATAAGCCGTTACATAGGATACTAGTCGGTTATATGCGATATGACCGGATCTTTAAATCAAGTGCTGATTTAATAATTTAATGTATAATTATATATTTGATATATTACTTTGCATTAACTAGTATTGGTTCACTTTAAAAGGATTTTCTCACTTGATGCACATTGTATATGTGATATATTTTTTGTGCACTTGTTTGTATCATGTTTGATGATACTTGCTCACTTGGGTTTGTGTAAAGATTAAACCATGGTTACATGTATAATGGTTAGGGTTTTGATTATTTACTTAGTTATTTATTTATTTTGGATATTATTAAGAATGGTGGCTTATTTTGTTTCTATGTTGAAGCTTCTTGAAGCTTTGTCAAAGTCCACCATCCTTATCTCATCCTTAACCCTAACCATTCCAACTAACCTTAGTTTAATCTCTACACTTGACCATGGTCAAGATATGATAAGTATTCATATTAGTTTCATTTTTAAAATAGAACACTTATCATATTCTTTCTTCTTGATCATCTTCTTCTTCAAGAAAAACCTTGCCTTCATCAATGGCAACTTGAGCAAAAGTGAGAGAAATCCAATTCTAAAGTGAACCCACCTCCTATTTCTTCACCCTCTACCTCTTGCCAAGTAGTATAGGGTGTTTTCTTCACAAGTTTCATAACTTGGTGAAATTGGAGCTTGAACTTGTGATGCCTCGACGTAGATCATCTTCGGCACGAAGCCGACGACCTAGTCCACCCAATTCTCCGATGAAGCCGACGTTTGAGTTCGGGATTCGAGATGGACAGCGAGAGGACGCCTACGTGGAGCTAAGGAAGTGGAGAACCGAATCTACAAAGGTTGTAGCCTCTCTCCTTTAGTTAAGTTGTTAACTAGTTTCGTTTATCGCCTAAATTTCTAGTCAACGATCCGTATTAGGGTTTCTCGGCACCCATAAAATTTAAATTGGCATGGTTGATGCCTTGTGAGACCTCTATAGTGTGCCTAGGAACCCTACAGTTGAATGGTCGCTGCAATTAGGAGAGAGAAAAGAAACACTTTAGCATGATGCTCTTGCAAGTTTAGAGTGGTTTTTAATTTGTCTAAACTGGATGGCTCCCACTGTCTCTCGAATCCCTTCTCAAACCGTAAAGAAATGATTAGTCAGGATCAATCTCACCGTACAATACTTGCTTAACCGTTCAGCCAGGCCAGTGTCGGTACTTCGAGGGAGGTTTTCCAACGCTTTCACGAAATTCCTTAATTAAGTAACCTCTTTTCCCTGTGGGCGTAGCCCCGCTAACACCTTTCTAGACACCTACTAAGTTTATAGCATTGATCGTTAAGTGAGTGTTTTCCCGAGGAGTAGCATATACTCACAGTAGGATCGGGATCCAAATATCATCGCGTGATAAAACCGAAGGAATCCTACCAGAATCATCACACTCCAAATGGTATACAACGCTAGCAAGTTTCAGTACTTATGAAACTCCCGATGTGGATTTTTGCCCCATGCTCTTATGACCTTGACTTTGGCCAAAATATCATAAGTCACATGTCAAGTTCTACCCGTCATTCTCCTGGTTAATTTGGACCCACCCGTACCTACCCTTGATTTTGGCCAAAATGGCAGCACAATTGTCCCAAACCAACGCATCTATCTATGCTGCACATGAATACCCAATAGCTACCAATCACTATGCCTTGACTTTGGCCAAAATACATAGCTTGAATACTTTTTGACCATTCATGTGGAATGACGGAGGGCTACGAATGGTTTTGGCGAAACCGTGAACGTAGTGAACTTGATCTAATTGATGGAACGAGATAGCTTTTAAAAAGAGTGGTTCAAGCTCCGCGTTTAAAAGTTTAGTTTTTGAAAAGAACCGAGTGGTTTTCAAAGTGTTCCAATCGACTTTTACTTGGTTTATTTTCTTGCATTAGCTCTTTTAATGCGTCCCATCATTTAACCCTACCATTGCAGAAAACAACCAAAATATGACGTACGCTTATGCCATTCGCATTCGCCACGGGGCCCCGTCATCACCTGTTAGGTTACTTAACTAACGACAGAGCGGGGGCTGGACTAGCGCGGCTGTAAAACATAAGCAACGCCTAAATAGTTATCATATATAAATATATAGCAATGATAGACATTACAGATCACAGATGAATACATTGGATATACTAGGAATCCGCAATTCGTTCGAGCCTGCAACGAAAAGCGGATTACACGGTCGCGGTGAATAGCCAATACCCCACCCACGACCCCTACGGGTGCGGCAAACTACCCGCCAAGTACCTGAAGCGAAGCAACCTCCCTCACCACCGTGAGTAGGCCACTCGGCACTTCGAGATACCCGGTAGTTTGTGTACCCCCTCCATGGGTCTATCCTAGGAGCAAAAACAGTAAAAAGAATTATACAATGACGGCTACAACCCCGACCCGGTTGTGCGGCCAAACAAATAATAATATTACATCAATTTACATATTACAATGAATGAAAGAAAAAGCAACACTCATCTCACATCCACCCCGGCTATTCATCCGCGACAATCCAACCCATTCATATACACAAACCAGTATCAATCACAGATCACAGATATGTATAACCCTGACTAATCGACATATAGCGATTAGCCGACGTTCAATACATTCAAACATCACAGATATAACCCTTATAGTCAAAGTGTATTGAAGTTCGAAAAAAAATACGGATTTATAGGCCCTCAAAAATAAATTTCTATTCTGGAAAATCTGGGCACATATAAACTATCTCAAAAATCCTAAAACCAAGCCAGAGATACACTGCACCAAACTTGACCAAGTGAAGAGCCAAGACGGCCGCGGTTGCGCGGCAATAGCTTGCTATTGCCGCGGAAGCGCGGCACGTTGGTCGATTCACTTGATCGTTTTTGGTGGCTATCTTTAAAAAACCCTGAGACGATTTTTGGAGTAAAACAAATTTTGTTTTGACCAGAAAAAATTTTAACAGAAAACTAGGGTTTTGAAATTTTGGTTTTTCGATTTTTCCGTTTCGAACTTCGACACACTTCACTACCTAGCTAGTTTATGTTTAGTTAGGCTCTGATACCACTGTAACTCCACGTTGCCCATCCCGGTGCTTGCGGAGAGGCGAAAAACGGAATAAAAATCGGATTTTTATGAGCTTAGGCAACATGGACTAGAGCTAGAAGGATCTTTGCTAAACAAAAACTTGCTAAAGCTAACTAGTAACTAGCTAAGTGCTAGAAAGGTTATACCTTGGGCTTTAAGTCCTTCTCTCCTTGCTCCTTGGAGTGGTGGAAGGAGGTCACCTTGGTCGTCTTCTTACGTCGAAGAAAGATCCACCCGAAAGCTTCAACCTTTGGCTTCAACTCCAAGCTAGAAGTAACTAGGATGCAAGAAGTGCTAGTCCTTGAACCCTAGATGAGAGTAAAGATGATCAAAAGAGGGTTTTTCTCAAGCTCAAGTGTTTCTCAACACATGAGAGGGAGAGAGCTTGAGGGAGAGGAAGAACAAGATAGAGAAAAGATATGATAGAATGAGAATAATATGAACCATTCTCACTAATATGTGTATATTATTTTAATTAAATAATTAGCTAGATAATTGTCATGGTTAATCATGACATGACCATTATCATTTCAATTTGCAAGGATCAAAAAGCACTTCCAAAAGAAATGATGATGGTCAAAGTGTCAACTTAGGTCAACAAGTCAAGGAGGTCAAATGGTCAACAACCATAACCATGCACAATTATCAAACTAATTATCAATTAACTATAACACACACATAAGCATTAGGGTTAATAAAATGACAATAGCCATTAACCCTAATCAAGGTCCTCTCCCTCAATCTCAAGCAACTGTGCATACGCACCCGCATTCGTGATCCGAGGAACACGAATACAATGAGAAAAACCAATCCCAAATCATATACTAGGATCCGGCTTAAACCAAAGCCCGCTAGTATAAACTGTCCGGACAGCAAACGTGCACAAGTGCGCGAATGTGAACGAACCCTGTCGCAAAACCATACGACCTCTACTCATTTTTCCTAAAGGCGAACAGCTCTCTGTGTGGGACTCTAAAGACTCGACACTACGCTGGCAGTGGGTTTAACCACAGACCGCAAGCGGCACTAGCTGTACGTAACGGTCCTCAGGTAGATGTCGATAAGAAGACTGACGAGGTGAACCCCATCTGAACTCCTACTGAGCCTGTATGTGACAATCTCCGTACAGTCCGGTCTGTTCGTCTGATACATCGCATGGCGGGCCTAGGGGGGCGGTGAACGTCAGTCCCCTAATAGCGGTACAAGTCGTGTCGGAGTGTAGCCCAGAACACCCTGAGATAACACTGGAAACCTACCAGTATATCTCGCTTGCCCTGGCTAGGGACTACTCGTGTAATGGCTCTCCTAGACACAGCGCGATGTCAACCCCCAATACCGGGAGAGACGAATCCTGTCTAACCGTCACTGCCACCAAGTGCTTCGGGACTGCACCCCAAAACTACCTGTTTGCACGACTCCTTTGAGCCGTGGTAGGGTAGTAATCAAAATGCAGTGGGAACACACTCGAGGCAAAGTGACAGTGTCAAGTCAGCGGACTAAGCTGTACTCATGTCACCTGGGAACTGATAACTGACGATAGGTATAATACCAACCAACAGTTCCCGACGAGTCCTGTCCAGTGTACTCGTAACCTAACGAGCACCCGCATACTATCTCAAGTACGACGTACTGACGGCTGTAGGACAGACCGTCTCCCACGCTGGGATGAGAAGCGCATACGCTAGTCTACTCCGGAGTATCGATGCCCTGTCTCGATAGTCCAACGACTAAGGACCTGTATAAGGATGTGCTTATAGATCACCCAGCTCCCACGAGTGTGAGCGCCATCACAACGCTGGTAATCAAGCAAAGATCCTAAGGGCTCTACTAATATGTATATCAGCAATATGCTAAAAGAAACACATGCACATATTAAAGCAGAGACAAACCAAGTAGCATACTACCATTTCGAGCAAGATTGTATATACAACTGTGAATATCCCAAGCTTCCATCAAGTAATATACAAACTAGTATGATACAGTAATGGCCTCTAGGGCATATACACTAACAATTATAATATTTTCTTTACAACTATTCACTAACAGTATATATATATATATAACATTAACTAATCCTAATCTCTCTCCCGCCTCAGTATATATATATATATATATATATATATATTTATTTGTATAACCCAATATATATATATATATATTACCCTCACCTTTCTCTCTATCTTCATATTTCTTTCCCCATGAGAACCCAACTCAAACCCCAACTGCTCCCCCTCGTCACCTCGTCGTCGCTAAGCCGCCGCCGCCGATCACCTCGCCCTTTCATCCTCGTCTACTTTACCCTCGTCACCCTCACCACCTCCTCTGCCTCCTCTCTTTCCTGACACTCTGCAGCAACCACCCGCGACACCAACCCTAGAAACCCCCACACGACCTCGCCGTTAGCCCTTGTCGTCGCCACCCACCATCACCCCCGTCTGCACCTCCTCACCTCTTCTCCCGACACCCCAGACCACCACCACCACCAACTCCACGACTTCCCGACCCTAATCAACAACCCAAGAACCCACTGCCACCTCACTAATGCAGCAAAGTCGCCGTCGGCCATCGTCGCCGTCATCGTGCCTCTGTTCTCGCCACCCCAGAACCCAACACAACAGCACCCACTCTTCTTTAGTTCTTTTTTGCATTCTTGATCATTTCTTGATTCTCCGATCGGCTCGCCGAAGTTGCGCACTTCATCAACGATCCAGAAGACCTAGTCACCGTCACCGTCCAGCCCAGTCACCACTTCACGTTACTGATCAGCCAGGTCCAATCCTGTTCGCATAGGTTGCATCGCGACGTTATTTCCGACATTGGGTGTGATATCCGTATCTCGACGTAAGATTTGATTAGGCAAGTTTTTGTAGGGTTCCTAGGCACTCTGATGAGATCTCACAAGGCATCAACCATGCCAATTTCAAATTTTACGGGTGCCGAGAAACCCTAATACGGATCGTTAACTAGATATCTAGGCGACAAAATGAAACTAGTTTACAACTAAACTAAGTGAACGGAAATACAACCTTTGTAGATCCGGTTCTCCACCTCCATAGCTCCATGATGAAGTCCTCTTGCTGTACAAAACGGATCCCGGGCTCTAGAGTCGGCTTCATCGGAGAAAAAGCGGGCTAGGTCATCGACGACGATGCCGAAGATGATCTATGTCGAGGCATCACTAGATCAAGCTCCACCTTCACCAAGCCATGAAAACTTGTGAAGGAAACACCCTATACTACTTGGCAAGAGGTAGAGGATGAAGAAATAGGAAGTGGGTTCACTTTAGAATTGGATTTCTCACTCATTTTCATCAATCACCATTGATGGAATCAAGGTTCTTCATCTTTAAGAAGAAGAAGAAGAAGATGATAATATTATGATAAGTATTTCTAAAATGAATAATAAAATCAATACTTATCATATGCTAACCTTAGTTAGGTGTAGAGAATAGACTAGGGTTAAGTGGAATGGTTAGGGTTAAGCATGAGACAAAATGGCCACTAAGTCAAAGCTTCATGAAGCTTCATAATACAAATAAAGTTAGCAACCATTTTTCTCTTTATGCTTTTCATTTTCCATAAAGAATAAATCAATAAATAAATGACTAAGAAAATGAAAGGAAAACCCTAACCACTACACAACCATGGTTTAATCTTTACACATGCTCAAGTTAGCATGTATCATCAAATATGATACAAACTTGTGTACAAAAGTATATCACATATACAATGTGCACAATCCAAGTGAGAAAATCCATTTAAAGTGAACCAATACTAGTTAATGTAAATTAATATATCATATATATAATTATACATTAAATCATTAAATCAACACTTGATTTAACGATCCAGTCATATCGCATATAACCGACTAATATCAACAGTAACAACTTATCGAATCAACACTTGATCCGATAACCCGGCTATATCGCATATAACCGATCAATGTCACAAATCGCGAGAATCGAATACAGTATCACATACTGGTATCATTCTCGGTCCCGCACATATCTCATATGCGCTCCTATTTCGTTTTGCTTGAGCCAGGAAACCTCTGTGTAGGACTCTAAAGACTCGTCAATACGCCGGCAGCAGGTGATGATCATATCAAACACCCACAAGCCGCAAGCGGTCTGCTAAACGTAACGGCCACCCGGGTATTGAGCGATCAGAAGATCGACGAGCAAGCCCGCTCACACTCCAGTGAATCCAACCAGAAACACTACCGTACAGTCTGGTCTGATCGTCTGATATGTCACATATCTCGCCTAGGGGTGGTAAACGTTAGACCCCAATAGCTCGATAAGTCGTGTCGATATGAGGTCTATAACAGTTCGAGAAACTACTGGTAACACTTACCAGTAAATCTCAGCAACCCTGGCCAGGGATTTCCGGTTATAGCCAATCGAACACAGCGCAACATCAACTCCCTATACCGGGAGGGACGAATCCCCTCCTATCGCTCATTGCCTCCATGTGATTCGGGACTGTACCAAAAAACCACCGTTTTGCACGCCCTCTTGGAAATGGTAAGGTGGAAATCAAAGCACAGTGGGAACCACACAAGACTCTATGACGATCTCGGGTCAACAGACTACTCTGTACCAGTGTCACCAGAGAACTGCCATCTGACGTAAGGTATAATACCATCTGGGAGTTCTCGGCGAGTCCGTCCAGTGTACCCAGTCTCTACTGAGCACCCGTATATCATCTCTGATGTCAAACACCGATGGATATGGGATCATCCATCGCCCATCTGTATGGGTCGAGAAGGTACACGCTAGTCTACTCTGGTATATCGATGCCCCGTCTCGATACACCCACGACTAGGGACTTTGAAGGATGTACTTATGGACTACCATGTCCCCACTAGTATGATCCTCATCATAGTCCAGGTAGTCAAGTACTCATCCTAAGGGCTTTACCAACATGTAACAGAGAGACAATCAGTGTACACGTTAAGGTAAAGATCAACCAGATAGCATACTATCATGTCGAGCAAGAAAGTCCTCTCTATATACGTCCAAGCATCCACTACAATATACATCCAATGTACAGTAATGGCCTCTAGGGTATACATATAATTAACAGTTTTAACTTGCAACATGCTATGTTATTATATCAATATCTATATGAACAAGAATAGTGCATGTGTTTTATTATTCAGCAAATATTACCGATTTACGGTTTTACGGTATCCGTTCCTATCCGTACTGATAATCGTTTATTTAGTTGCATGCCGGAACATTATGATATCATTATACTACTACATCAGTACAACATGTTATCTAGTTTGTATCATACATGGTAATGGATATATAATGGTTATTACGGATAGATACATATGCATTCTGGCATCAGTTGTGTTTACCGTGTTCCGATATTGATTACAGTTTCACATTGGGTATTTATTTGGTTAATATACACCACATGACATGTTCACGACACACTACCTGACTTGTTACTTGGATCTTATTGCTAATGCCGAAAATCCTGACTTTTTGTCTGCATAAACAAGAACTGTACCTACTTGATCCTGTGTTGGCATTAAATTTATATCGTTAATACCTGACTTGAGCACAAACCTGGGGGGAAAGGGAAAATCAAGAATGTAACTGAATCGTAACTCAAGAGGATATTATTATTGTTTGCCGTGATTCCGGGCGTTACGGAATAATCATCATTGTTTGTCGTGGTTCCAGGCGTTACGGAATAAATTATTATTTGTCGTGTTTCCGGGCATTACGGAATAAATCATTGTTTGCCGTGTTTCCGGGCGTTACGGAATAAATACTGTTACCGTGGTCCCATGGGGAATGAACGGGATATATACTGTTGGGTTACGATGAGGATTAAATTAATTGATTTCAAAGACTTATAGAATAAATAACCTAGAAGCACAGATTTATGTTACACATTACACACCCAAACATACACATAGCTCACTGTTTATATCGGTGTTTATTATTCATATTCATGTTTAATTATATAATCATATCCTGGTTATTATTATTCTTTTGATATTATGACGCACTGACGTCTGGGTTTTGCATGGCCCGGTTCCTCTACCTTTATCATAGGCAGATCAAGAGTACTTTGGCAATCAAGCCGAGCAATGAGGAATTGAACGTGTGTTTGTTTATTTCCATAATTTTGTTTATTGATGTGAGCCCATATTGGGACATAATTCAAATATTGTTTATTGGATCTTGATTCGTTTCCGCTTTATGCATTTTCGTGATTTTATTTACTGTGGCAATGGACATGTACTAGCTAGATTATATTTTTCTATTCTTGATATCCGATAGACAGCCGTAATGTGACGGTGGAGGGATGATTCTTAGCCACAAGTAGCATGGTTGGCTCTGTCACGTGCCGTAGTTTACGTATCATAGGAAATGGGACGTGACAGTATGTGTGTGTGTGTATGTAAGTTTGTTTTTTGTGTTTGCACATTTGCGTGTATGTGTGTGTACATGCATGTATGTGTATTTCAAAGTATAGGCGGTGATTACCAATGGCAACATGATATTGGAGGATTTTCGCATCGTGCCTTGTTATGACCATACTCATTGCAGATGCCACAACTATTTTTCTTACGTCCTTCTCGTGAATTATCCATAACACTTTTGATACGAGTATAACGTGGTCGTCCTGTATGTCTCCTAGCGATAGGTAGTAATATTAATGGACTATTCTACGCCTCCCAATATTGGCTATCAAGAACAGGATGGAACAACGGAGCAAAAGCAGCTTTGTATCTGGAGACAGAATACCACTTCAAAGCAAGATCGTGATGTGCAATGTACCCCCACCCTCTGCTCGTGTACATACTGAAATTACATGTGAACAAGGTAACTTTTGCAACTTAGGTATATTGCACGTACAACTGCAGTTCCTATCATCGATGACTACGACGTGATTTTTTCCATCTTTTTCAGTCGCCTGCCATTCGGACTGGCTGAACCTCACGAGCCAAGCATGCATAGTGTAACATTTTGAAAAATTATAAATATTAATTTATAATTTTAAATATAAAAAGGAGGAGCTTATAAAAGTGATATCACATACAACCTTTGGTATCGAAATTATATCCGTAAAAATGTAGTTATTTCGATAAATATGAATAAAAGTGTGTGATATCATAAAAATGATATTTTAATTATTTTAACATGACATTGTATTTTACATTAAGCTAATGATATTTAGGTAATAGACTAAATATCTCATATCTTTTATTTTACATAGATTTAGATTGTAAAATGAATTTAAATAGTAACATACAAAGTTATGATATTTGATAATTCTTTTAATGGTTGGTATATCTTATCCTAGTTTAAACTCTCACACCACCACACCACCACACCATCACCCATGCTTAACTTCCTCCACCTCCTACTATTCAAACTTCACACCTCCATCTTCTCCATTGACACCTCTCCTTCACACTTTACACCTCGACCTTATCTCTTGACACCTCCACCTCTCAACCTCCACCTCATGCTCTCTCTACACAACACAACACCTAGGGAATTCTTTAGCTTCTCAACTGAACAAAAAATTAACTCTTCAAGCTCCAACACCTAAATTCCTATGTTTTCCTCATATCAAAAGAGAAAGCCATGATCTCCTTCATCAAGTATGCACTTCAAAAAGCTTAATACACTAAAAACCCTTGATGCTTCACCATACAATTCTTGAGCTGGTGTTCTTTGGTAAATTATCTCTATAGGTATAATTCTTTCCTTCTTTTCAAATATCAATTCTGTCTATGATCTGTTTTTGATATGCAGCATTATAAAAACTGATGTTTTGTGATATTTAGCCTACTGTAATTGAATCTGGAACCAATAGGTGTAACCACTAGAAAAACTAGCAATACCATAAGTATTATAAGACCACTAGGAGACTTCATTTAAAGCCCGAGCCCTTAATTCAATGATTGACCTGGCGAGAACCACTTTTTGTTCGATGTCGCCGGATTTTTGATGAGGATTGGTGTTGGTTTTTCTTCTGTAGCTTTAGTTTGGTATTTTATGAGCTACTGTATTGTTTGATTTGTCCCAGTATTCATACAGTGAAATCTGGGAATGTTTTAGTAAAGGTTTTATCAAGTTTCCGATATTCCAATATGGGTTTTTCGTATTTAGTACTGCGACTGAAATATCGACGTTCATACGATAAATTCAGTGGCATACTGTCGTTTTTGGGTTAAATATGCTGTAGGTTCTAACCTATGGGTGCCTATCTTGTTGTTTTGAGTTTGATATAATATTTACGTCGATATGATATAACTACGATTATAGGTACGATCGCGAAAGTTTCCGAGATGGAGTTGACGGACATAGCAATTGTGGAATCTACGAGCTCGACAAGTTGGTGAGTAGATTTACATCTATGGGGGAAGTCGGGTGGATGGCGTATAGCACCCCCGCATCCTTATACATATGATGTTATGATATATAGTTAGTTCTTTTATGTTTATTTAAGTTATGATATTGAAATCATGTTGCATTTAGTGTATATTCATGTGCATATAGTTTATTCATGATTGGTGGATTGGTACGAAGGATTATATCGTACTTGAGAGGATTTGGAGTATTGTGATGAAGTGGATACGGTACGAGGAACCATGCCGTACTTGTGATATGAGATTAGTATGCCGAATAACGACCAAGTTTTCTTTAGCCTCGTAACATAATATTTTATTTTTTGTTGGGATTTAATTCTTGTGTGAGCAATACTCTTTTAAACAACTAACGATTCTTTTCCCTTTTTAAAGATAAAAGACAAGGATGCGATGCCAATTTCCAAAATGAATATCTGTTTTTACCCTAAGGCAGCTTCCTTATTTCAAAACCAACGTTTCGTTTCATTTCCAAAGATAATGGTATAGTTCATAGTAAGTAATTACATATAATAGTTACGCTTAGATTACCGTATATGTTCGCGTTATATTTATTGATGTTATACGTTTCCGTGATATGAACACTCTGATAAAACACTGCACAACTACCAATGAGTATTATGTTGCACGAGCACATACGCATATGTTACACTACACCTCATTGGTACTGCCATGTCACTGTAGGACCGTTACACTAACTAATGCGTAGGTATCCATCGATACAAGTATGAATTATACACTTAAAGAACACTCGCACAAATACTAATTATTTCCATGTTGCACGCGCACAGACGCATATGCCATACTACATATCGTTAGTATTGTCGTGATACAGTAGGATGGTTATGTATATTACTTGTATGATATTATTTACGTGCTTTACCTGTTTTACATGTTAATTATTGCGAATACCAGTACTATGGGTATTCATATTGGATTCTTATGAGTTTCTGGATGATTTACTTTTGATAATATATATCGGTGGTATGGGACGCTGTTATATGTGTATATATAATATATCATCAGATTGATTAATGTAAGGATTCTTCTTCTTTACTTGTTATCTTTGGATACGATGAGTTGATGTCCACCATAAGTCATTTTTATGTTTTGTTTTACTCCAAACCGAGTGGGGGGCTATACGGTTACGGATTTCTATGTTATCCAGACTGAGTGGGGGGGATATACAGTTGGATACATGGTGGACCCGGTTCAGACCGAGAGGCGGGATAGCCGCATGTGAGGCAACGCGCCTAGCGAGGATACTCAATACTGGAGATAGAGATGAGCACGGCAGATATCCAGGGGATACTGGCCGGGGTTCGATTGGGCACGGCGGATATCGATACCGACCGGCGCCAGGGATATCTGGTGGCGATCATCTGTGGAGATGGTGTCGACGGTATCTGCATTTGTGTGTCGATGATGGATACGAGAGATTAGAGGATTTGCGTGTTGATTAGTGGAAAATATTGCATATTTGAGCCGGCAATTTCCTAATCATTTGCATTCATATAGAAGTGTTCGGTATCCGTATTTCACATATTAGCAAATCTATCACAGATTATCAGATTACATGTATTAGACCTTAAAACCGGCATTTCTAGGGAAATTGACTGCATTACATTACATGGCATATTTTCTATATATCGCAACCCGTGTTTCGAAGTCTGTACAGGAAAAGGAGAAGCTCGCTCAACGTTACACCGCTCAAAAGTTACATCAACTCACTAACTTCAAATCTGGTATCAATCCAAAGGAGCAATCACAAATCAATATATTAGAAGAAGCCCTAAAATACAGTACGAGGACACACCAGAAGACCCAAAGTCCAAGCTCATCAAAGAGCCGCGGATCCGCGGCAATGGCTTGCTTGTACCGCGGATCCGCGGTGGGCCCAGGGAATCAGCTCCTAAAATTTAATCCAAAATACTTCACTCAGGGCCCACACTCCAGAAAAACATCTCAGTTTCCAGAAGACTCCAGGGGTTTCTGCCAGATCAGCAAACAAGGGTTTCCAAGCCTAATTAAACCTAGCTTAAACCCAAAGCTAGCTCCTAACAAACTATCTTCTAGAAGACTCAACAAACTTTTGGAGGGAACTACCATTTCAAACCTAAACCTAGGGTTTGGGAGTTCTATAAATAAGACCCTAGACTCAAGGAATGGAAGGGGATCATATATCATACATCCAAGAGAGGGTGTGATTCATTTTAGTTCATTTTTTAGCCAATCTCCTTCTTCATCTCCTTCCTCCACAAGTCTAGTGAGAGGGCTTGTGTGAAACCCTAATTCCAATCAAAATCAAGATCCCGAGTACCCATTAAGAAAGAAGCTCTACAACCTTTAGGAGCGGTGCCGATCTTCAACGGAGCAAGCAATCCGAGCCGATCCATGACTCACGAAGCCGAGCAACGCCCGATCAACAATCTAGATTCTTCCTCTTGTAGTTCTTGAAGCGAATGTAATCAAAATTGTTGAGATAAATAAAGGTGATATTCTTTTATCTTGTTTTCTTTAAATTCTGCATCATGATATCTTTACAATTCATAAATATTCTCTGTGTGGTGATGTGTGAATAAAACTCCGCTCGTCGAGGAGTCGAGACGGTCAATAGAATGATGATGTAACATAGCTTTAATCGATTCTTGAGTCCTACGTGTTTTGAAAACCCTAGCTAGTTCAAGAAACGACGACCCATTTTGTTTCGATGCTTTCTTGATTGATATCGTTCGAAATTGGGGAGTTACGATCGTTTCTTGAATTTGGTAGAGGCTAGAAAAGGAATGATATCGACGAAAGAACAAGGGTTAAAAGATGAAACCCTAGTTTCATCAAGAAAGCCCTAACTCTCGTCGATTATCATCAATCTAGTATCAATCCTTCGAAGGACAAGAACACGAAATCTTGAGATTACATCACGTCTATAGATCCGATCGATTCCTACGAGCCTCTTTTAGATTCTTGACTGTTGATTGGAAATATCATCGATACACCGATTCTTGATTGTTTAACATTTTCTTGATTCTTGAATAGAATAGTGACACTTGAAAAATCAAAATTCTCGAATCATGTTTTCGTTTATCCTAGCTTAACTTTTCAATTCAAGCATATCATAATACAAACGAATCGTGCAATCCCTGTGGACGATCCGCACTCATTCATGAACTACAATTGACACCGTAGTTTGATTGCGGTCAAAATAATTTTTGGTTGTGATTCTATACATTCTAATTACCGACACAAAGAAACTCATTCGCTTTGTTCGATTTACACAAACAAGAAATTCTTTATCAATCAAATGGCGCCGTTGCCGGGGATCGCGCGCTAATTCGTTTCATATTATAGTTTGAATTGAAAGAATTATTCCATTGTTGTTTTTGAGATCAAAATTCGTGCAAACCCTAAACGATTTGCTGTTGTTCATTGCAAGGAAATCTGGAGCTGTTTGGAAATTGAAGAAAATTTTTGGAAAATAGCAGAGAGCTGAGGGAGTCTACAGAGACTCTCTGAAGAAATTTGGTGGGGTGATCTCATCAACAGACCGCGTTTCCGTGGTGGGAGTGCCCAAGTGCGGCGGTTCCGCGGCTGGGTAGGGGCTTCTCTCTGCCAAATTGCTTCAGGTAACTTCTTACTTTCTCCTCTCTCCTCTTTTAGATCCAACTAACACTTTGCTGCAGGATTCTTTGCAAATAATCGCAGCGCCGCAAATTGCAAATTAAAATTGTGCGTGATTTTGATTTCTTGGTTGTTTGCATTCTAATACGGATATTAAGGGGCACGGCCAAATCCAAATTAGGTGGGGATTTCATTACCCTTCCTAGGCCCCGAAAATCGCAAAACTTGCATCCGCATTGACCCTCATTAACTAAAAGAAATCTAGAGAAGACTCTAAGGACTGTCGCGCTCAATTAGGACAAGAGAAGGCCGTGGGTAATTCATTGCTTATCCGCGTTTTCTTGTGGTGCCTAAGGCGAGTGTGTCTAAGGCTAGTGGTTTTTAATTAGGCCCACTACTTACGTAGTGAAGTACCTTCCCACTTACCTGGCACTTATCCGGCCACAGGGGGACAAAGAGGCAGTGGAGGATTCTATCCTGCGACTTGTCTTTTGGCAGTTAGGAGCGGTCTAGAGCCGGACCTAGGTGATCACTAGATTCTAGGGTTTGTGTGCTGCATTTGTTTTGTCGCATCATTTTTTCAAAAATCCATCTCTTTTTCAAAAAGCAAACACCGCATTCATTACCCCTAATTATAAGTCAACGCTGCCACTTGTACTAACCCTTTTTAGTACAAGATAGGCTGGACACGGGATTCTAGTGCCCGTTTAGTCCGCGTACCCTTTATCGACTCCGAAGTCGATATTTCTCCATTTACCTTTTCTTTACCCACTACCACACCCACACCGATGGATCCGAATCCATCAAACTTCTTTAACCCTAATCTGCCGCCGTCCGTTGGTGCGCAGAATCCACTCCGCATCTCTCTCCAGGAGAGATGTTACCCTGTTCGAGGTCCTCTTTCGACCTGCTTATCCACACCACCAGCCAATGGGGATAACTTTGAGATTAAGCCCCAGTATATCAATCTTTTACCCAAATTCTACGGACTCGAGACTGAGGACGCTTACGTTTTCATTACCAAATTTGAAAACGTATGCGCAATGATGGGTACGTCACAACTTTCAGTGGATGCTATGCGTCTACGACTTCTTCCATTTACTTTGTGCGATATAGCCGAGAAGTGGCTATATAACACTACCGCACACTCTATTACGAATTGGGAAGAATTCGTCGCTGCATTCCTTAAGAAATTTTACCCAATACAAAAGACAGCTCGAATCCGTAGCGAACTGAATCAATTTGCCCAGCTCCCTGCTGAACCATTTTCAAAATGCTTTGAACGTTTCAAGGATCTATTGGTTCAGTGTCCTCATCACGGCATCCCGAGATGGGAATTGTGCCGAATCATTTATGAGGGCATTAACCCAAGCACTAAACAGAGCCTTGAAAACATGTGTCAAGGTACTTTTATGACAAAAAATGATGGGGAAGCTTGGAAGTACTTAGAAGAGTTCGCTGAAAAATCACTACAGTGCGAGAGTGGAACCCAACCATTGAATAGGGGTGGCGTACACCAAATAGATATGTCCATAGGTGTTCGAGCTGAAATGGCAGCAATGCAAAAGAAGCTCGACGCTATGGAACACAAATTTGCAGCAGCCTCCCTAAACCCAGTGTCACTCCCCAAAACTGTTTGTGGGTGCTGTTCTGATCCGTCTCATTTAACGGAAGAATGTCCATTAAACTCTGCGTTTCAAGGTCACGAGCATTCAAATGCCGCATTTCAAAGACCTAGAAACGATCCATATTCTTCCACGTACAATCAGGGTTGGAGGAATCACCCGAATTTTTCTTGGAACCAAAACCAATCTCAAAACACGGTTCCAAACACGAATCAATTTCAAAGGGTTCTTCCTCCACCACAACAGCAACCCCTTCAACTCACTCAGCACCCCTATCAGTCATAAAATTTCCAAAACCAGGGCAACACTCCTGCACAGTCTAATCCTATGAAGTCCTGTTCTGACGAGTTCTCTCAATTCACTCAAACCATGAAATCACTTTTGTCAAATTTCATAGAGGTTTCGACTGAGGTTAGATCTTCCGTCAGTGAGATAAAGAAAAACTCAGCGTCCCATGCTGAGAGTATCAGATCGATGGAAGCTGAAATCGCACACCTAAAAGCCGAAATGAGTGCGAGAGAAAAAGGGAAACTTCCCTCTCAACCCCTACAGAATCCTGGGCATTACAATGTAAATGCCGTCACAACGTTGAGATCGGGAAGAGTGCTGAACAATCATGTCGGGGAAGGTATTGATGATACTGAAAATCATATCAACACCCCGGCTGAGACCTTTCCACACACACACACTTCTCCTTCTGATCCTTCTTCTTCTACCACACCACTTTCTCGCGAGCCTATTCTCCATTTCCCACTAGGCTCGACACCTTCTCCCAATCCTTATAGTTCTCCACAGACGGTCCACACACCTCTTTTGGGACCGCGTCTACCCCCTCTTCCTTCTCCTGTGATGGACCCTGCGCTTATTGCGAAAGCTCCTTACCCGAACCGGTTAAGGGCTAATAGAACGAGTCCTCATATGGAGAAAATTTTAGAAATGTTCAAACAGGTTAACATCAATATCCCTCTCCTAGATGTGATTCAGCAAGTCCCCGCTTATGCGAAAATTCTTAAGGACTTGTGCACTAGGAAGAGGAAGACTCAAGTGCCGAAGAAGGTCTTCATGTCTAATAATATCAGCACTGCTTTTATTCCCCAGCTACCAAAGAAAAGAAAGGACCCAGGTTGTCCTACAATATCGAATTCGATTGGGGGTAAAAACATAAATCGTGCTCTTTTAGACCTTGGCGCAAGTGTTAACCTGCTCCCTTATTCTGTCTATGAGCAATTAGGGATTGGAGAGCTGAAACCTGCTCATTGCACTCTCCAGATGGCAGACCGATCTATCACCAAACCAAGGGGTGAATTAGAGGATGTATTGATAAAGGTCGGGGAATTTGTTTTCCCTGTAGACTTCATTGTGCTCGACACACATCCTGTAGCAAACCCCCGGGGCCAAATTCCGGTGATTCTGGGTCGTCCTTTCCTTGCCACTTCCAACGCTGTTATAAATTGTAGAAATGGTTCAATGAATTTATCATTTGGAAATATGACCATTGAACTAAACATCTATAGAGTTGGAAGTCAGCCATCAGAACCCTCTGCTCATATTTTAGATGTGTGCTCTGTCCATGAGATCGCTCCCGATAGTTGTGGAGCTGAGGATCTTTGCTTTGCTGATCTCGATGGCATTACCACATCTCTATTTGATTTCACACATGATCTTAGTGAGGACACTTTCTCTACACTTGAGTCCTGCACTTCTGACTTTTCTCCACCCGAGTCTGTATCTTTCACAGGCTCTGAGCTTCTTTGTAAATCCAAAAATCACTCAATGATCCCTCCTTCTATCATTTCTCCGCCTGAGTTAGATCTCAAAATTTTACCTTCTCACCTGAAATATGCATATCTAGGTGAGAATGAGTCTCTACCGGTTATCATATCCGCTTCTCTTGCATCAGAGCAAGAGAATGCCCTTTTATCGGTATTGAGATCTAACAAAGAGGCGTTTGGTTGGAGTATGGCGGACATCAAAGGGATTAGTCCCTTGATAGTTGAACATCATATACATGTGATGGATGATGCCAGACCAACCCGAGAACCACAGAGACGGTTGAATCCCGTCATGAAGGAAGCGGTCATGAAAGAGATCGTCAAATACTTAGATAATGGTATTATATACCCCATCTCCGATAGCCAGTGGGTGAGTCCTATACATGTCGTTCCTAAGAAATCCGGCATCATAGTTATAACCAATGAGGCAAAAGAGTTGATTCAGACACGCACCCAAACTGGGTGGCGTGTATGTATTGATTATAGAAAGCTCAATGCTGCCACGAGGAAAGACCACTTTCCTCTACCATTCATTGATCAGATGCTGGAACGCTTAGCGGGACGAGAGTATTATTGTTTTATGGACGGATACTCAGGCTACAATCAGGTCCCCATCGCCAAAAAGGATCAAGATAAAACCACTTTTACTTATCCTTTTGGTACCTTTGCTTACAGTCGCATGCCCTTTGGGCTATGCAATGCTCCCGCTACCTTTCAACGGTGTATGATGGGGATATTCTCTGATATGGTAGAGAATTTTTTGGAGATCTTTATGGATGATTTCTCGATTTTTGGAGACTCTTTTTCTGATTACCTAGCAAATCTTGACGCTGTTCTTACTCGTTGCAAAGAGAAGAACTTGACTTTGAACTGGGAAAAATGCCATTTTATGGTCCAAGAAGGAATAGTACTTGGACATGTCATTTCACAGAAAGGCATTGAGGTTGACAGAGCTAAGATAGATGTCATTCAAAACCTCCCTCATCCCAAAAGCGTCAAAGATATTCGATCTTTCCTTGGCCATGCGGGCTTTTATAGGAGATTCATTAAGGACTTTAGCAAAATTGCTAGACCTTTAACTCTTCTCCTGGCCAAGGATACAACCTTCCATTTTGACTCGGATTGCGAGACAGCTTTCGACTCACTTAAACACTCACTCACTTCAGCCCCCGTGCTATCATCACCAAACTGGGACTACCCCTTTGAGCTGATGTGTGACGCATCTGATTTTGCAGTAGGTGCAGTCTTAGGACAGCACATCGAAAAGATGCCACACGTGATTTACTATGCAAGTAAGACCCTGAATGATGCGCAAATCAATTATACAACCACAGAAAAAGAACTTTTAGCGGTTGTATTTGCATTAGAAAAATTCAGGCCTTACTTAATTGGCTCACCTATAGTTGTGTATACTGACCATTCCGCTTTAAAACATCTTCTGGCGAAGAAAGATGCAAAAGGTCGACTAATACGTTGGATCCTACTGTTACAAGAATTTGATCTTGTTATCAAAGATAAGAAAGGATGTGAAAACGTAGTAACTGACCATCTTTCACGCATCATTTCTTCCCCTGTGACCCTGCCGATCAATGATTCATTCCCTGATGAACAACTCTTGAGCATATCCGCTGAACCATGGTTCAGGGATATTGTGAACTATCATGCCACAGGACTAATACCGAGCGATTGGTCAAAACAGGACAAATATCGTTTTCTTTCCCAAGTAAAACACTTTTACTGGGACGAGCCCTATTTGTTTAAATATTGTCCTGATAAAATCATTCGCCGGTGTGTCCCGAATGAAGAGTTCAAGAGTGTTCTTTCATTTTGTCATGATCAGGCCTGTGGGGTCACTTTGGTCCTAGAAAGACAGCGGAAAAGGTTTTGCAATGTGGATTTTATTGGCCGACCTTATTCAAGGACGCATTTGAGTATTGCAAAACCTGTACACAATGTCAGTATACGGGTAGAATATCCCAGAGGAATGAAATGCCTCAGCAACCCATCTTGGTTGTTGAAATATTTGATGTTTGGGGCATTGATTTTATGGGTCCTTTTCCCAACTCCTTTGGGAATTTGTACATATTGCTGGCGGTTGATTATGTCTCAAAGTGGGTAGAAGCCATTCCATGTCGCACTAATGACAAGAAATTTGTCATTAAGTTCTTGAAAGAGAATATCTTTTCGCGATTTGGACATCCACACGCTATCATTAGCGATAATGGGACACATTTCTGCAACAGATCTTTCGAGACTCTGATGCGAAAATACTCAATCAACCACCGACTTTCTACACCCTATCATCCCCAAACAAGCGGGCAGGCTGAAATCTCAAACAGACAAATCAAACTTATCCTGGAGAAGACTGTTGCTAAAAATAGAAAAGACTGGTCGACCAAATTGACGGATGCTCTTTGGGCATTCCGAACTGCATATAAAACCGACCTAGGAATGTCTCCATATAGGATAGTGTTCGGGAAAGCATGTCATTTACCCGTCGATATAGAGCATAAAGCATTGTGGGCTATAAAAGAAATAAATTTTGATCTAAACCTTGCTTGCAACTTTCGGAAGCTGCAACTTAATGAGCTAAGCGAACTCCGCGATGAAGCTTATGATAACGCTGTAATCACAAAGAATAGGACTAAGGTTTTTCACGATAAAAACATTTTGAGGAAAATATTTTCACCTGGTCAACAAGTCCTTCTTTATGATTCACGATTACATCTTCACGCGGGTAAGCTCCGATCTCGATGGAAGGGACCTTTTATTGTGCGGTTTGTATACCCGCACGGGGCAGTAGAAGTAGAAAATATTAAAAACGGCACCTTTTTCAAAGTAAATGGACATAGACTAAAGCCGTATTTTTCCACTGACCCCACGGAGGAGCTCTTGTTCTTACAAGAGCCAATTTATTTTGATTAAAATTCCTCCGTCTCACCTTCATATCCAGTATATCATTGCATTATCTTTTTGAATGAAGGTGAGTGAAAAGAGTAAGTTTGGGGGAAGTTCTTCACTTATATATTTCCCCCCCACTAATAATTCCCTCCAGGCTTACAGTTTTGTAGGTATAGCGTTTGGCAACAGTGAGGACACTGTTGAAAACAAGTTTGGGGGAGGTTTGTGCTTATTTCTGCATCTTTTGCATATCATCTGCATAAGCACAAAACATTTCTTTAAAAATTGAAAAATTTTCAAAACTCATAAAAATTTAAAAAAAAATAAAAATTTCAAGTATAAAAATAATTTTAATATTTACACTTTTTTTGTATATAAATAAGATAATGAAAGTTTAGATAGTGAAAAGTTACATCCATGAGATTAGAAAAATTTAAGAAAACTAAGAAAATTAGAAGTTTTCTTATACAAACTAGTAATAAGTAGTTATGAGCCGTTGTCCCAAGGGTTAGTAAGATGAAGGACGTCACTAATCTGAGGATAAAAATAAGTCTGAAAAATAGTTTCTATTCTGGAAGCCAAACATTTTGAACGTTGCTACCCTGCTATTCGCACTTACAAACGTCTTGAAGCTTGGGATAGTAGAGGATACCTTGAAATGCTCTTGTCTTAAAGCCAATGTATGAAGGAAATAAAAAGAAAAGTGAATAAAAAAATATAAAGTGGTGAGAAAAATGGACACTGGTTTTGTTATCACCAAAGGCAATAAAAATATATAGCGAGGGTGCTTCTTCACCTAGTGCCCTAAGGCCAACTGGTCTGGGAGTCACTGCTATGCCTAAGGTGGTGCAAGACGAGGAAAATACACCAAATAAGCAAGCACATGAGTAATCGGTCGGTTAGTACCTCAAGAAGTATTAACGGTCGCATGAAAGTGTGTGAGCAATCTCATCTAAATATTCATTAATTAAAAAGTACTGAGGCTGATGGGCAAGAGTATGATAGCTTGAATTGAATTCTCCGGGTGTAGGGATGTCCTTTACACACACGCAGGGTTATATGATCGGTGTTTGGAAGAAAGATAGGAATGAAGAATAAGACGATGTTTTATTGAGGGAGGACGTGATTTCTAACAATTTTATGACCATTAAGATAGGGCTCATGACAACCGAAAAGCTAGCTTAGTTGGAAACCCTAATTTTCAAAGCTTTTCTTCTACAATTCTTTTCTTTAAATGTAATATTCATGATCTTCCTTTTATTATTGGATTTTGTGGGTGCAATCCGCTGAAAACCCTCAGAAGACAACACTCCTCCTACTAGGGACACCTAGAGGTTTAAAGGCTTGTTGCACGTGCTCAGTGCAATCGTGTTGCCAACGACAGTGTGCTAGTTAGTTTTTCTCTTTCTTTATTTTTCTCCTTCTCTTTTTAATAAAACATTCGCTCGAGACGATCGAAATTAAGTTTGGGGGAATTTGATTAGTCGAAAATATTGCATATTTGAGCCGGCAATTTCCTAATCATTTGCATTCATATAGAAGTGTTCGGTATCCGTATTTCACATATTAGCAAATCTATCACAGATTATCAGATTACATGTATTAGACCTTAAAACCGGCATTTCTAGGGAAATTGACTGCATTACATTACATGGCATATTTTCTATATATCGCAACCCGTGTTTCCAAGTCTGTACAAGAAAAGGAGAAGCTCGCTCAACGTTACACCGCTCAAAAGTTACATCAACTCACTAACTTCAAATCTGGTATTAATCCAAAGGAGCAATCACAAATCAATATATCAGAAGAAGCCCTAAAATACAGTACGAGGACACACCAGAAGACCCAAAGTCCAAGCTCATCAAAGAGCCGCGGATCCGCGGCAATGGCTTGCTTGTGCCGCGGATCCGCGGTGGGCCCAGGGAATCAGCTCCTAAAATTTAATCCAAAATACTTCACTCAGGGCCCACACTCCAGAAAAACATCTCAGTTTCCAGAAGACTCCAGGGGTTTCTGCCAGATCAGCAAACAAGGGTTTCCAAGCCTAATTAAACCTAGCTTAAACCCTAAGCTAGCTCCTAACAAACTATCTTCTAGAAGACTCAACAAACTTTTGGAGGGAACTACCATTTCAAACCTAAACCTAGGGTTTGGGAGTTCTATAAATAAGACCCTAGACTCAAGGAATGGAAGGGGATCATATATCATACATCCAAGAGAGGGTGTGATTCATTTTAGTTCATTTTTTAGCCAATCTCCTTCTTCATCTCCTTCCACCACAAGTCTAGTGAGAGGGCTTGTGTGAAACCCTAATTCCAATCAAAATCAAGATCCCGAGTACCCATTAAGCAAGAAGCCCTACAACCTTTAGGAGCGGAGCCGATCTTCAATGGAGCAAGCGATCCGAGCCGATCCACGACTCACGAAGCCGAGCAACGCCCGATCAACAATCTAGATTCTTCCTCTTGTAGTTCTTGAAGCGAATGTAATCAAAATTGTTGAGATAAATAAAGGTGATATTCTTTTATCTTGTTTTCTTTAAATTCTGCATCATGATATCTTTACAATTCGTAAATATTCTCTGTGTGGTGATGTGTGAATAAAACTCCGCTCGTCGAGGAGTCGAGACGGTCAATAGAATGATGATGTAACATAGCTTTAATCAATTCTTGAGTCCTACGTGTTTTGAAAACCCTAGCTAGTTCAAGAAACGACGACCCATTTTGTTTCGATGCTTTCTTGATTGATATCGTTCGAAATTGGGGAGTTACGATCGTTTCTTGAATTTGGTAGAGGCTAGAAAAGGAATGATATCGACGAAAGAACAAGGGTTAAAAGATGAAACCCTAGTTTCATCAAGAAAGCCCTAACTCTCGTCGATTATCATCAATCTAGTATCAATCCTTCGAAGGACAAGAACACGAAATCTTGAGATTACATCACGTCTATAGATCCGATCGATTCCTACGAGCCTCTTTTAGATTCTTGACTGTTGATTGGAAATATCATCGATACACCGATTCTTGATTGTTTAACATTTTCTTGATTCTTGAATAGAATAGTGACAC
Source organism: Agapanthus africanus (assembly GCA_030015575.1). NCBI lineage: Eukaryota > Viridiplantae > Streptophyta > Magnoliopsida > Asparagales > Amaryllidaceae > Agapanthus > Agapanthus africanus. The sequence continues at coordinate 200,293,642 of CM057350.1, forward strand.
TTGAAAAATCAAAATTCTCGAATCATGTTTTCGTTTATCCTAGCTTAACTTTTCAATTCAAGCATATCATAATACAAACGAATCGTGCAATCCCTGTGGACGATCCGCACTCATTCATGAACTACAATTGACACCGTAGTTTGATTGCGGTCAAAATAATTTTTGGTTGTGATTATATACATTCTAATTACCGACACAAAGAAACTCATTCGCTTTGTTCGATTTACACAAACAAGAAATTCTTTATCAATCACGTGTCGGTGATGCACACGAGGGATTTCTGATTTCGGGTGTCGATACTGGACATCGATATATATTGATATGTTGTTATCATGAGGCACACAGTTATGTTATAAGTTTTGTAGCCGACCAGGACTGATCCGGGGGATAGGACCTGCATACCTTTTTACGAGTAGTTGCATACAAAAAGGAATTCAAAAATCGAGCTATAGTCTCAATATTTTGATATGTCTGGTATGACATTGAAATCTTTTAAATTGTAAAACTCTTAACACTATTCATTAAAACAATATGTCCTATATCTTAAATAAGATACCTATTATATTTCATACTATCACGTCTGCTTTTATGCCGTGACATATGTATTCTGCGGCTATTTTAAAGAAGAGGTTGTACATGTATATTTTTGGTTACTTATGAGATTATACCTAGATACAGGTCATTTGCATTCACCTTTGGGTTCATGTGATAGATAGAGTTGCATTTATGATACATCTGCATATCATATATTATATCATACAGGATATGGTGGTATTATATTTATGACCTAGATATCGTTGTGCATTTCGATTTCTACCTTGTGATGTACTTTTATTCACTGAGTTGGAAACTCACTCCCGTTGTGCCACAGTTTCTTGCTGGTGTTACCGCTTGGATTATCAACGGCCTAGGGCACACATTCCTTTCGGTGATTGCTTTAGCAGGTGGGTTACTGTTGTATCATACTCACATTTATATGTTCTTATCTTTTTGTATCTAGTAAAACTCCATCAACTTAGAAACGGTATATTGTGGATTTAGAAACGAGACTTAGAATTTGTGTGTTGTGATGTCGCACTCATTGGAGTCGACTTTTTGTATCGTTTGCTTGGTTGCTCCGCTGTTTGGGCGAGGAAGCTAGCTCCCGTTGGGATGCTATTTATATTTTTATGTTGTAGCAGGTTTATTCAAATAACAAAGGAGGTGCTGTCGAATTTCAAAACGTCATAAATGCTTTTCAAACATACTTAGTTAAACTAATCCCATCTTATGACTATTTTAAACCACACCTCTAACGTTTTCAAAAAGGGTTTAGATTCCGGGTTTCGGCTTACTTGGACCGCGTCGACTTCTTTAGATGTCACGTGATTTAAGTTCCGGTCACGTGCCACATTTGGGTCATGACAAAGTTGGTATCAGAGCGTTTGGTTTAACCTTTGTTCGAGTCTAGGTTTGACTATATGGAGTCTAGGCATACACGTTTGTTTCCTAGGCTTTACCTTATAAGACTTAGACTTGACTTTGGGGGTCTTATACCCGAACTTTCGTTATGTAGGATGACCTTGGTTAATGGAGTAGGTACTAAGTAGAGTGACGTACCGTACATATGTTCCGCGGTATATTTACGATATGATACTTCGCTCAAGTTACCTTAGGATTTATATCTTGAGATCCTTCTTCTATTCGTTCCGTTAATCTATCTTCATCGATACATGTTGATTTTCCGGTCGCCATGTCTACGTGAGCCAAGAGGGCTGCCGTTAGAGATACGGTTAGAGCAGACTTGTCTGAGACAAGGACTGGCCAGGGTGACATTTCGATGACATGGGGACATGTCGTTTATCCATACTTGATCAGATTTATAACGTTGAAGCGAGTTTCTTCGGGATCTGCACTAGAGGGTTGGGTTATTGCTGGAGATCAGCCAGACTTGAGGCATGATGTTTTTCTCCTCTCCGAAGATTGTGGTGTTGCGTACTGTTCAGGCAGCGGTACCAATCATTGTTGAGATTATCGAGGTGTTGCTTCCAGAGTCATGAAGTTAAAGATTTCCGATGTTTACGAGCATAGATGGATCAGAGGATTTGTAGTCATTCAGATGTGGGATGACCAGGATATTTAATCCGTTGTGCCATTCCGATACGAGATCAGTGAAATTGATTAGATTCTTCCGATGGATCTTGCTCAGACTTGGTGCAAGTCGCTCGAGAAAGAGATCGTGTAGTAAGTTTTCCTCCGACGGATTGAAACGAGCTCTCGAATGTGAGCTTAGCCAGATTCTTCTACAGAGTATCAGAGATACCGGATTCGTGTTTTTGGAAGTCTTGTAAGGCTCTGGGCATGGTCATAACCAAGTATGACTTGCAATTCGCGTGGCTATCGTGATACGCTCCTTTATTGATGGATTGGAAGAATAATAGAACGGGAGATTGGTGTGAAGTTTCAGTGGAAAGTTGTTCTTCACCGCCGATATTGAAGATTTGATGCATATGCAGAGTCGCGTACGACCAAACTTTCATAGGATAATTTTAAGGAAAGGGCAGTTGATACGAAAAAGAAAGTGGATTCAGAAATGAGTACTAGTTCCGGACAAGCTGGATAGCTGAAATCAGCAAGAGACTTGATGGGTTCTTTCCAGAAATTGGTAATAAGTAAGATTGGACCCAGGATCAGTTGTCGACACACAAGCAGAGGATAGAGATTTCCGTCATCAACATGTTACGTTGCGAAAGACTGGACTACTGGCCAAAGAGATGTGGTGAGAGGTATCAGCAGTAAGACTGATTTTGTCGTTGCTCCTCACCGGACGAGTGTATGAAGAGACCCTGACGTTAGAGATCCGCAAGAAGAACCAGAATTCAGAGACAGAGAACGTTAGATCATGGCAGACGGCAAGTAGAAATCCTTGCTATGCCTGTTCCGAGTGTATAAACACCTTTCGACATTGAAGAAGATATACTTTGATGTCCATTGTTTTGTTATTTGAGTTTTTATAATCCAAATATTTCGTTTTCAACATTGAAGTAAGGAAAACTCAACGTCCGTTATTTTGATTTTTATATTTTGAGGACTTAAGGGTCACACAAATGTTTTGTGCACACCAGGTGCACTTGTCGAGATTTTCGTGCAAGATGATTGCACTTTGATTGATGTTTTGTGCACACCAGGTGCACTTGTTGAGATGTCAGTGCGAGGTGACTGCACTTGATTTGGAGTGTCATGTACACCGGAGGCACTAGACTGATATTTTCCGTGCACATCAGTTGCACATGATTAAGAGATTATATATATATATATATATATATATACTCTAGGTATACTCGGTATGATTTGTGCACACCAGTTACACGTTTTGATGTTTTGTGCGTCCTGATGCACTTGATTTTGATTTTGTGCACCCCGATGCACTTGATACTATTTTGTACACTTTTGTTCCATGCACAGTTGATGCAGTGGATATCGTTCCGTCTACGCCTGTTGCACTTAGCGTTGTTTTGTTTTCATGCGCACCGTGAAGAGTGGTTTGAAATTTGCATGCAAACCATTAGGGTTGATTTTGTTTTTATAATTTGCACTTGAGAGAATATCTTATAGATTTGATTTCTATATTTTCACTTGGTCGTGTGCATCGATATTGCATTACGGCTATGACATTGATTGTGTACTTGGGATACACAACGGTTTTCGTATTTGGCAACTTGCATCATAACTGGAGTAATTCTCATAGCAACCGCTAGAGTTACAATTATGTGAATTTATATCTTTTTGAGTTTTCACGCACACTGTTGCGTTATTTTACGTTTTAGCTCGTATGGGATTTTGGAGTTCCATTATATTGAGCGAACGATATATTTTAAAATCTTGGACCCCGACAAAATGATTTGAAAAGAGTTGGTTTAATGAGAAAAAATGTTTTTATGATGGGGGTTTATTTTAAATTCGGGGACCGAATATCTTTAAGGAGAAGAGATTGTAACATTTTGGAAAATTATAAATATTAATTTATAATTTTATACATAAAAATGGGGAGTTTATAAAAGTGATATCACATATAACCTTTGGTATCGGAATTATATCCGTAAAAATGTAGTTATTTCGATAAATATGAATAAAAGTGCGTGATGTCATAAAAATGATATTTTAATTATTTTAACATGGCATTGTATTTTACATTAAGCTAATGATATTTAGGTAATAGACTAAATATCTCATATCTTTTATTTTACATGGATTTAGATTGTAAAATAATTTAAATTGTAACATGCAAGGTTATGATATTTGTAATTCTTTTAATGGTTGGTATATCTTATCCTAGTTTAAACTCTCACACCACCACACCCTCACCCATGCTTAACTCCCTCCACCTCCTACTATTCAAACTTCACATCTCCATCTTCTCCATTGACACCTCCTCCTTCACACTTTACACCTCCACCTTATCCCTTGACACCTCCACCTCATGCTCTCTCTACACAACACAACACCTAAGGAATTCTTTAGCTTCTCAACTGAAAAAAAAAATTAACTCTTCAAGCTCCAACACCTAAATTCCTATGTTTTCCTCATATCAAAAGAGAAAGCCATGATCTCCTTCATCAAGTGTGCACTTCATCAATCTTAATACACTACAAACCCTTGATGCTTCACCATAAAATTCTTGAGCTGGTATTCTTAGGTAAATTATCTCCATAGGTATAATTCTTTCCTTCTTTTCAAATATCAATTCTGTCTATGATCTGTTTTTGATATGCAACATTATAAAAACTGTTGTTTTGTGATATTTAGCCTACTGTAATTGAATCTGGAACCAATAGATGTAACTACTAGAAAAACTATCAATACCATAAGTATTATAAGACAACTAGGAGACTTCACTTAAAGCCAGAGACCTTAATTCAATGATTGACCCGGCGAGAACCCCTTTTTGTCCGATGTCGCCGGATTTTTGATGAGGATTGGTGTTGTTTTTTCTTCTGTAACTTTAGTTTGGTATTTTATGAGCTACTGTATTGTTTAATTTGTCCCAGTATTCATACAGTGAAATCTGGGAATGTTTTAGTAAAGGTTTTATCAAGTTTCCGATATTCCGATACGGGTTTTTCGTAGTTAGTACTGTGACTGAAACATCGACGTTCGTACGTTAAATTCAGTGGCATGTTGTCTTTTTTGGGTTATGTATACTGTAGGTTCTAACCTATGGGTGCCTATCTTGTTGTTTTGAGTTTAAAATAATATTTACGTCGATATGATATAACTACGATTATAGGTACGATCACGAAAGTTTCCGAGATAGAGTTGACAGACATAGCAATCGTGGAATCTACGAGCTCGACAAGTTGGTGAGTAGATTTACATCTACGGGGGAAGTCGGGTAGATGGCGTATAGCACCCCGGCAACCTTATACATATGATGCTATGATATATAGTTAGTTCTTTTATATTTATTTAAGTTATGATATTGAAATCATGTTGCATTTAGTGTATATTCATGTGCATATTGTTTATTCATGATTGGTGGATTGGTACGATAAATTATGCTGTACTTGAGAGGATTTGGAGTATTGTGATGATGTGGATACGGTACGAGGAACCATACCGTACTTGTGATATGAGATTAGTATGACGAATAATGGCCAAGTTTTCTTTAGCCTCGTAACGCAATATTTTATTTCGTGTTGAGATGTAATACTTGTGTGAGCTATACTCTTTTAAACAACTAACGATTCGTTTCCCTTTTTAAAGATAAAAGACAACGATGCGATGCCAATTTCCAAAATGAATATCTGTTTTTACCCTAAGGCAGCTTTCTTATTTCAAAACCAACGTTTCGTTTCATTTCCAAAGATAATGGTATAGTTCATAGTAAGTAATTACATATAATAGTTACGCTTAGATTACTATATATGTTCGCGTTATATTTATTGATGTTATATGTTTCCATGATACGAACACTCTGATAGAACACTGCACAACTACCAATGAGTATTATGTTGCACGAGCACATACGCATATGTTACACTACACTTTATTGGTACTGCCATGTCACTGTAGGACCGTTACATTACCTAATGCGTAGGTATCCATCGATACAAGTATGAATTATACACTTATAGAACACTCGTACAAATACTAATTATTTCCATGTTGCACACGCACAGACGCATATGCCACACTACACATCGTTAGTATTGCCATGACACAGTAGGATGGTTATGTATATTACTTGTATGATATTATTTACGTGCTTTACCTGTTTTACATGTTAATTATTGCGAATACCAGTACTATGGGTATTCATATTGGATTCTTATGAGTTTCTGGATGTTTTACTTTTGATGATATATATCAGTGGTATGGGACGCTATTATATATGTGTATATATAATATATCATCAGAATGATTAATGCAAGGATTCTTCTATTTTACTTGTTATCTTTAGATACGATGAGTTGATGTCCACCATGAGTCGTTTTTATGTTTTGTTTTACTCCGAACCGAGTGGGGGGCTATACGGTTACAGATTTCTACATTATCCAGATAGAGTGGGGGGGGGATATACAGTCGGATATATGGTGGACCCGGTCGAGACCGAGGGGCAGGATAGCCGCATGTGAGGCGGGGAGCATAGCGAGAATACTCAATACCGGAGATAGAGATGAGCACGGCAGATATCCAGGGGATACTGGCCGGGGTTCGATTGGGCATGGCAGATATCCAGGGGACTGACCGGCGCCAGGGATATCTGGTGGAGATCATATGTTGAGATGGTGTCGACGGTATCTGCATTTGCGTATCGCTGATGGACACGAGAGATTTGAGGATTTGTGTGTTGGTGATGGACACGAGGGATTTCTAATTTCGGGTTTCGATGCTGGACATCCACATATATTGATAAGTTGCTATCATGAGGCACACAGTTATGTTATAAGTTTTGTAGCCGACCAGGACTGATCCGGAGAACAGGACCTGCATACCTTTTTACGAGTAGTTGCATACAAAAAGTAATTCAAAAATCAAGCTATAGTCTCATTATTTTGATATGTCTGGTATGACATTGAAATCTTTTAAATTGTAAATCTCTTAACACTATTCATTAAAACAGCAGGACGTATATCTTAAATAAGATACCTATTATATTTCATACTATCACGTCTGCTTTTATGCCGTGACATATGTATTCCGCGGCTATTTTAAAGAAGAGGTTGTACATGTATATTTTCGGCTACTTATGAGATTATACCTAGATACAAGTCATTTGCATTCTCCTATAGGTTCATGTGATAGATAGAGTTGCATTTATGACACATCTGCATATCATATATTATATCGTACAGGATATAATAATATTATATTTATGACCTAGGTATCGTTGTGCATTTCGATTTTTATCTTGTGATGTAATTTTATTCACTGAGTTGGCAACTCACCCCCGTTGTGCCACAGTTTCTTGCAGGTGTTACCGTTTGGATTATCAGCAGCCTGGGGCACACATTCCTTTCGGTGATTGCTTTGGCAGGTGGTTTACTGTTGTATCGTACTCACATTTTTATATTCTTATCTTTTTGTATCTAGTAAAACTCCATCAACTTAGAAAAGGTATATTGTGGACTTGGAAGCGAGACTTAGAATTTGTGTGTTGTGATGTCGCACTCATTGGAGTCGACTTTTTGTATCGTTTGCTTGGTTGCTCCGCCGTTTGGGCGAGGAAGCTAGCTCCCGTTGGGATGCTATTTATATTTTTATGTTGCAGCGGGTTTATTCAAATTACAAAGGAGGTGCTGTCGAATTTCAAAACGTCATAGATGCTTTTCAAACATATTTAGTTAAACTGATCCCATCTGATGACTATTTTAAACCTCACCTCCAATGTTTTCAAAAAGGGTTTAGATTTCGGGTTTCGGCTTACTTGGACAGCGTCGACGTCGTTATATATCACGTGATTTAAGTGCCGGTCACGTGCCACATTTGGGTCATGACACCGCCCTTTTTCTATTAATTGTTCGAACTTTGGACATAATTTTGTCGTCCACTCTTATCCCTCCTGACGTCGTGTAAAGAAGTATTTGTTCGTTCGGTAAAAAGTTCGTGCTACTAAGGCCAGAATAGGCAAAGATCGAGATCTTTTTAAGACACCATTATAGCTTTTTGAAGCATTCGTAGTCATCATGCAAAATCGCCTACCATCATTTTTCGAAAGAGTCTATCTTTTTTCTTTATTTTTAAGACTACTTTCAATTCAAATATCTGCTCTTGGACATATACGTTTAAGTTCCTCTCTCAGCTCTGTATGTGTCAAGTCATCTGGTGCACATGCAATTTGAGAGAACAAACTCTGTAAGGTTTTGCCACTAAATCCAGCAGTTGAGAAGTTAGCTCTGATATGTCATATATAATAACGATGACTATGAGGTTCCGATCATGAATTTCTTAGTGCGGTCGGAATTTCCTTCATCCGGTCAGATATGAAAGTAATGTGCCTTCCCTGCACGGATGGAATATAGATATGAATGCAAGCAATGAACGACTCTCAATTTTCTATGGTTTCAACTCCAACTAAAGCATATGCCAATGGATAAAAGCCATCATTTACATCAGCACCGATAGTAATGAGTAATGTCCCTTTATATATGCGATATAAATGTGTCACATCAATACTGAGAACAAGACGAAAATAAGCGAAACCATCAATGGCTGGTCCAAATGCCCAAAATGCATAGGTAAAATATCTCATTATTTCTGACATTGATGCGTTGGTTATCTTGAAGACAGTCTCGGAATTAGTAGATTTGATGGAGACAAGGTATCGTGCCAAATGTTCATATGAATCTTTCCAATCTCCGTATATTTTATACAATGCCTTGTTCAAAGCATTCCATGCCATCATATAATTTATTTCAATGAATAATGTATCTTTTATAAGCACTTGAATTATTTTGGGGGTCAAATCGACATCCGCTTTCACGAAACGCGGAATTCTGTTACATAAGAATGTACAAATGGCATGTTTATGATTAGAATTCACTACAGCATTCAAACGAGTATAATTACCCGCATACTTCTTTACCTGTTAATGTCGTGTCGGTGATTTCTTCGATATATATGCATGAAGCCTCTACGAGCAGTTCGTGTCTGTTTTATAAACGACGGTGTACTTGGCCGTGGTAGTCTTGGTTGGATTAAAAAAACTCTTGTTAGGAATATGTATGCCCTAGAGGCCATTATTGTATATTATAGTTGATGCTTGGACATATATATAGAGAGAGGACTTTCTTGCTCAACATGATAGTATGCTATCTGGATGCTCTTTATCTTAACATGTGCACTTGTTTTAGTTTACTATCTTATTGATACATATTGATAAAGCCCTTAGAATGTTGGCTTGACTATCATGACTATGATGTAGATCATACTAGTGGGGCTTGAGTAGTCCGCAAACACATCCTTAACAGTTCCTAATCGAGGGAGTATCGAGACAGGGCATCGATATTCCAGAGTAGACTACTGTGTACGTTTCTTGACCCTGTATGGGGCGGTGGTTGATCCCACAGCCATTAGAGTTTAACATCAAAGATTGTACACAGGTGATCATTGGAGAATAAGTACACCGAACAGGATTCGCCGAGAACTCCTAGATGGTACCATACATATCGTCAAATAGCAGTTCTCTAATAATACTTGTACAGGTTAGTCTGTAAACCCGAGATCGTCATAGAGTCTTGTGTGGCTCCCACTATGCTTTGATTTCCACCGTACCACGGCTCTACTGAGGCGTGCAAACAGGTGGTTTTTGGATACAGTCCTGAGTCATATGGAGGCAGTGAGAGATAGGAGGGGTTTCGTCTCTCCCGGTATTGGGAGTTGATGTTGTGCTATACACGATTGGTTATAACCGCAAGTCCCTGGCCAGGGCCGATGAGATTTACTGATAAATATTATCAGTAGTTTCTCGATTGGTTATAAGCCACACATCGGCATGACTTATCAAGTAATTGGGGTCTGACGATTCCACCCCCAAAACTCGATATGCGACATATCAGACAAAGAGACCAGACTGTACGGTAAGTGTTGTTTATAGGCTCTACGGGAGTTTGGACAAGTTTGCTTGTTGATTTTCTATTTGTTCAATACTTGGGTAGCCGTTATGTCCAGCTAGTACCGCTGACGGCTTGTAGGTGCTTGATATGATTATTACCTACTGCCAGCGTATTGGCAAGATTTTAGAGTCCTACATAGAGGTTTCCTAACTCAAGAGAAACGAAATAGGGCATGTATAGAGATATGTGCGGGAGCTTGATTGAATACGTGTATATGATACCGTATTCTAATCTGGCATCATTTGATATTAGCCAGGTTATATATGATATAACCGGATAATTGAATCAAGTGTTGATTTAATAATTTGATATATATTTATATATTTGATATATATATATAAACTAATATTAAGCTCAATTCTTTTCTTCTCATTATATATTTGATATATATTCATATTGTATCATGGTTGATGATACATAGAACATGGATGTCTGAGAATCACATTAGAGATCAAGATGAGAAGATAATGATTTAGATATATGAATTAAAGAAAAAAAATAATGAGCCGTTCTTTGGTTACTTGGAGAAGCATTGAGAAGCCATGACTCGTCTACTTTCTTTGTTTTATTCATACATATTCATCATTTTCTTCATCTCATCTTATCCTCAAGGGTTCACTCTCATTTCTAAGTTCATTTTTGTTAGTAATATGTATGCCCTAGAGGCCATTATTGATGATATAGTGGATGCTTGGACATATATATATAAAGGACTTTCCTGTTCGACATGATAGTATACTATCAGGTTACTTTTATCTTAACATGTAGACTGGTATTTATATTGTCTGTCTCTTACATGTTGATAAAGCCCTTAAGATATGTACTTGACTACCAGGACTATGATGAGATCATACTAGTAGGGCCAGGGTGGTACACAAGTACATCCTTTAATCAGTTTCTAGTCATGGGAATATCGAGACCAGGGCATCGATATTGCAGTGTAGACTAGTGTGTACGTTTCTTGTCCCTTAGAGGGCGATGGTTGATCCCACAACCATTGGTGTGTGACAACAAAGATTGTACACAGGTGCTCATTGGAGAATGGATACACCGAACAGGACTAGCCGAGGACTCCTATGTGGTAATATACCTATCATCAGATAGTAATCCTCTGGTGACACTGGTACAGGTTAGTCTGTAGACTCAAGATCGTCATAGAGTCTTGTGTGGCTCCCACCGTGCTTTGATTTCCTCCCTACCACGGCTCAAAGGAGTTGTTCAAACAAGTGGATTTTGGGTACAGTCCCGAGTCACATGGAGGCAATGAGCGATAGGAGGGGTTTCTTCTCTCCCGGTATTGGGGGTTGATGTTGCGCTATGCTCGATTGGCTATAACTGGACGTCCCTAGCCAGGGCTGCTGCTGAGATTTACTGATAAGAGTTATCGATAGTTTCTCAAACCGTTATAGACCATACATCGGCATGACTTATCACGTTACTGGGGCCTGACGTTTACCACCCCTAAACATGATATGCGACATATCAAATGAAGAGACCGGACTGTACGGTAGTGTTACTGATAGGCTTCATGGAGAGTATGGATGAGCTTACTTGTTGATCTTCATATCGCTCAATACCCGGGTAGCCGTTACGTCCAGCTATTACCGCTGACGGCTTGTAGGTGATTGATGTGATCATCACCAACTGCTGGCGTATTGACGAGTCTTTAGTGTCTCACACAGAAGTTTTCTGGTTCGAGCGAAACAAAGTAGGGCACATATGTTGATATGTGTGTGGGCCTAATTAAATATGAATATGTGATACCGTATTATAATCTGGCAGTTATCTGATGTCAGTCAGGTTATATGTGATATAACCGGATTATCGAATCAAGTGTTGGTTTGATAATGTGATATTCAAATTAATGATATTATTTGGTTATATATGATATAACCGGATTATTAGATCAAGTATTGATTTAATAATGTGATATATATATTATATGTGATATAATTATATCTTAACTAATATCATTAGCTCACTAATTGCTTCATATAATATATATATATATATATATTAATGTATATTTGATATATATAAATATATATATTATTATATGAAGCATGGCATGTTTTTCTATTTTTAGAAAATAGAAAAATAAGGTGTAAATTGTGGAGATATTTGTGGAATGGGCTAGACATGGGTTTTATTATTTGTATATTAGTCTTGACTCACTATTCAAGCATGGTTGCAATTTAGATATGCAATTTTATTCCATGCTTGAATAAGTGAGGAAAGAGAGAGATATTTTGAGTTTGCTCTCATCATTTTCATTCTTCATGCCTTAGCCATTTCTTGAGCTCTTGCTTCCTCTTGCTCTCTACAATTTTCTTCACCTCGCTTCCAGGTTCAAACCCTCACATGTGATGTGAATCATTGAACTTGTGAAAACCCTAATGAGCAAATTAAACCCCTACTTCACCATTACACATTAGATTAGAAATTTGATGTGGAGTGTTTCCTTCACTAATGTGATTAGTGAAGGGTTAGTTTGAGCTTGTGGACTTTGGGTGGATCATTTTTGGCGCGAAGATCACGAAGGAGGTTCTTTCATCTTGAAGAGGAGCCTAGTAGAGTTGCGTGGACTTTAACCCGGAGCTATTGAAGAGAAAGACTCAAACTACAAAGGTTGTATGCTTTTTTCTTCTCTTTAGTTCATCACATCATCAAAGGAAAATCCTAATAATTTAGTAAAGATCTTGTTAGTCTAGCTTAGCACCTAATAAAAATTAAAATTTAGCATGCTTGATGCCTCTAGAACCTTGGTGCTAAGGTCGACTTTCAATTTTCTCCATCTCCTCTCTAGTTTTCTTTCTAAGTTGAGAAAAAGAAAAAGGAAGAAATATTTTTAGTGAGAGAAATCTCTACTTCATCAATCTACACTATTCTAGCAAATTAGTTTAGATTGTTCTCTTCACTAATACCTTGATTAGTGAAGTATGAGCTTGAGTGTGAGAAACTTCGAGGTGGATCATCTTCGATGACGAAGACAACTAGCAAGATTGTTCCTTTATTCAAGTGGAGCCCTAGAAGGAGTTCAAAGGACTAGTACAAGGAGCTATTGAAGTGAAGGACTTGGCTACAAAGGTTGTAATTTCTCTTCACTTAGTTTAGAACTTTGTTTGCTAACTCCATAATCCTAATCTCCAGTTCAATTCTTGTTTAGTAGACTTAGCCCACTAGATTTGTAAAATTGCCTATTTGTTGTTCATAGAACCCTAGTAGAGGTGTTAAGATATACTTTCATGGTATCAGAGCCAAACTAGAGGCTTAGGAGTAGTTTAGACGAAGTTAAATTGTTCGATCGACATTTTAAATCCGAACTTTAGTAGTTTCTGTCCATTTTTCAAAACTGTGAATTTTTTAAGATTAAAAATGCTCAGAAAATCGTGCAGGCTATTCTAAGGAGGCGTGTGAAATACGAGCACCTAGTTCCACAAAATGCCCGTGGAACCGCCGCCTAGACCATGCTGTAGCTGCAGTTCCGCGATGCACTTGTGGATTTAGAACTCCAGTTTTCTTGTGTTGCTTCTTTTTCTCTTACATGATTTTATGGATATTTTTGATGAAGCTCAAGTGGTTGAGGTCTCTGTGAATTGTTGTTGATTGAAATATCGATCGAAATGTTAACTTTGTCTAATTGCTTTGGTTATGTGATACAATTTTTGGAATCCACATTGATTAGTTTTGTGAAAACTAGTTGTCGATTTGTAAATCTCACATTTTAGTCTCAAATGATAGATTACCATGGATTTTGGATTTGGATCGAAACTCCGTCATAATCTCATAGCGTATGTGAATACTCTTCGAGAAACACTAGTAGAGAACCACTCCCCTTTGCCTCGACCAAGTGAATTTAGAAGAACCCCATGGCCAAGAGCATCCACTCGGCTGCTCGCGGCACGGTGTTCTATCCAAGTCCACTTCATTGATGGCCTCGGGGGTGTGGCCATCCATTAAAGTTCCCGACGAGCCTTCGATCTTTTAACCGGGAATCCTGTTGAATTGCCCGGCTATTGTTAGTTATATGTATGCCCTAAAGGCCGTTACTGTACATGTGATGTATATTGTAGTGGAAGCTTGGACATATATAGGGAGGACTTTCTTGCTCGATATGATAGTATGCTATCCGGTTGCACTTTATCTTAACATGTACACTTATTGTCTCTCTATTACATGTTGATAAAGCCCTTAGGATGAGTACTTGACTACCAGGACTATGATGCAGATCATACTAGTGGGGACAGGTAGTCGGTAAGTTGTTGGGTTCCTTAGCACCACACAAGGGTTTGTCTTGTATCAAACATGCTATTATAAAAATTTTAGGGTGATAAGCAAACTAACCTAGGATCAAAACTAGAAGTTTAGGGTAACAAGATAGTATCACATACTATAACAAGTGTCTAACACTAAGTGGAGAAGAATATAACCTTTGTAGACATCCTTGCTAGACTCTTTGGAACAACAAGAGTTTGAACCGGTCCGCTTGAATCCTTCATTGTCCATGACGATCCATCCGGAGTTCCTTTGCTCAAGCTCCAAGCTCCACTTTATCAAGGATGAAAATGAAGCAAACACTCTACACTAGTGGGCTAGACTAAAGTAGAATGGTGATGTGGGTTTTAATCTCACTCAAAAGAATTTTCTTTTTAATTCTTTCTCTTTCTTTTCAAACCCTAGAGAGCTTTGAGGAGAGAGAGGAAGAAGGAGATGGGAGCTTAACTTGACTCAAGTAAAAAAGGATATGAGACATAATCTAAATAAGAATAATAATCCTCATGCTAAACTATGGTTACAAAAATATCTAGATATTTTGTGACTTGAGGTTAAGCAAAAACCATGGGCTACAAAACTATGGGCAACAAAACCATGGTATTGACTTTGGTCAACACAAGAGAAAAGAGTTGACTAGTCAACCATGATTTTGTTCCCATTTTGCTTTTCTCAAATAAACAAAATATATAAATATATGTAACCATGTGAGTCTTGTATTGCCACCACCAACGTATCATCAACCATGACACATATATGCTTGCATGTGTGCATCCATATCAACATATACATACACTCATGCATGCATCATAAAGAAATAGGCTTTAAGTAAAAAGGCTAATGGTCATTAATATTAAATCAACAATTGATTTAATAAACCGGTCATATATTATACGACCCGACCAATAAAAACTACCAGATTATAATACGGTATCATATACACGCATTTAATCAAGCACCCGCGCATATCACCATATGCACCCCATATCGTTTCGCCTGAGCTTGGTAACCCCTTTGTGGGACTCTAAGACTCGTCAATACACCGGCAGTAGGTGATTATCATATCAAACACCCACAAGCCGCAAACGGTCACTTAAACGTAACGTCCACCTGGGTATTGAGCGAGCAGCAGAAAAACAAGCAAACCTGTCAAAACTCCTGTCGAGCCAACCGGCAACACTTACCGTACAGTCCGGTCTCTTCGTCGGATATGCTGCATATCGAGTCTAGGGATGGCATCGTCGACCCCAATAACTCAATAAGTCATGCCGATGTATGGCCTATAACAGATCGAGAAACTACTGATAACACTTATCAGTAAATCTCATCAGCCCTAACCAGGGACTTGCTGATATAGCCAATCGAG
Source organism: Agapanthus africanus (assembly GCA_030015575.1). NCBI lineage: Eukaryota > Viridiplantae > Streptophyta > Magnoliopsida > Asparagales > Amaryllidaceae > Agapanthus > Agapanthus africanus. The sequence goes on from CM057350.1 coordinate 200,309,374, forward strand.
CACAGCGCAACATCAATCCCCAATACCGGGAGAGACAAAACCCCTCCTATCGCTCATTGCCTCCATGTCTCGGGACTGTACCCAAAAGCCACCTATTTGCACTACTCGATAGAGCCGTGGTAGGGTGGAAATCAAAGCACAGTGGGAAAACACACAAGACTCTATGACGATCTCGGGTCTACAGACTAACCTGTACCAGTGTCACCTGAGAACTGCTATCCGACGATAGATATAATACCACATAGGAGTTCTCGGCGAATCCGTCCAGTGTACCCAGTCCCCACTGAGCACCCGTATACAATCTTGGTGTCAAACACCAATGGATATGGGATCATCCATCGCCCATCACATGGGTCAAGAATCGTATACGCTAGTCTACTCTGGAATATCGATGCCCAGTCTTGATATACCCACGACTAGGGACATTTCAGGATATGCTTATAAACTACACACGTCGCACTAGTATGATCTGCATCACAATCACAGTAGTCAAGCAAATATCCTCAGGGCTTTATCAACATATACCAAATGAATAAAAACATGATCAAGTAACATGTCTAGATAAAGAGTAACCAGATAGCATACTATCATGTCGAACAAGAATGTCCCCTGAATACATACATACATACATACATACACATGTAAAAAATACATTCTTTATCAAATAATGGCCTCTAAGGCATACATATATCCAACAATCTCCTACTTGCACTAAGGCCAATTATTGGCGTATCTCATACCCAACATCTCAAAAATTCGCTCATGTTGCGGCTGACGGAGGGCCTTGGTGAGTGGATCCATGATGTTATTCCTTGTATTTACTTTCCGAATCTAGATCTCGCGGCGATCTACTATCTCCCGGATCAGATGAAATCTCCTCAGGAGGTTTCTGGATCGCTGATGGGACCTGAGCTCCTTGGTTAATGCCATAGCCCCATTATTGTCACAATACAATGGTATTGGATCAATAATGGTTGGAACTACTCCTAGCTCCGAGACGAACTTCCTCATCCTGACGGCTTCCTTGGCGGTATCATTTGCAGCATTAACTCAGCTTCCATCGTAGAGTCTGCAACGGTATTCTGTTTGGAACTCTTCCAACACACCGCCCCTCCATTGAGGGTAAATACAATCCCAGAGATAGATTTGCTATCGTCCTTATCACTCTGCAAGCTCGAATCGGTAAAGGCCTCCATTTAGAGATCTCCATTACCATACACCAAGTACAATTCTTTAGTCCTTCGTAAGTACTTAAGAATGTTCTTCACAGCTGTCCAGTGATTCTCCCCTGGGTTGGACGGATACCTGCTTACTACACCTAGTGCATAAGCTACATTAGGGCGTGTACACAACATCGAATACATTATAGATCTTACGGCTGAAGCGTATGGAATAATGCTCATGCGAGCTCTCTCTTCATCAGTCTTTGGGCAAAAGTCCTTGGAGAGAGTGACTCCATGGCAAGCGGGTAAGGCACCCCGCTTGGAGTCTTCCATACTAAACCTCTTTAGGATGGTGTTGATGTATCTGGTTTGGGACAATCCCAATAACCTTTTGGATCTATCCCTATAGATCCGAATGCCCCATATGTACATGGAATCACCCAGGTCCTTCATGGAGAACCTTTGTGATAAGAATGATTTGACCGACTGTAGCATACGAATATCATTTCCTATCAGAAGAATGTAATCCACGTACAATACGAGGAATGCGACAGTTCTCCCTACAGTCTTCTTATAAACACAAGGTTCATCTGGATTTTTGATGAAATCAAACTCTTTGATAACATCATCGAAACAGATGTTCCAACTTCGTAATGCCTACTTTAATCCATAAATGGATTTAATCAATCTACATGCTTTCCCGCTGCTCCCACTGTCAACGAAGTCCTCTGGCTAATCCATATAAACGTACTCTTCTAAATCACCATTTAGAAAAGCAGTTTTAACGTCCATCTGCCAGATTTCATAGTCGTAGTGAGCAGCAATAGCTAGTAGGATCCTAATGGATTTAAGCATGGCTACGGAAGAAAAAGTTTCGTCATAGTCCAGACCTGGTCTTTGACGAAATCCTTTCGCCATAAGTCTTGCCTTATAGGTCTCCACCTGCCCATCTACACCAATCTTTCTTTTAAAGATCCATTTGCACCCTACGGGTTTTACCCCAGGGGGGACAACGTCCAAAGTCCATACTTTGTTGGTGTATATAGACTCCATTTCGGATCTTATGGCATCCAGCCACTTCACTAAGTCACCACTCGTGATAGCTTGCTGAAAACTAGTAGGATCATCATCCTCCATGATGCAATCTTCTCTATCACCATCCATGAGGAAACCGTAGTACCTCTCCGGTGGGCGAGAAGTCCTAATAGTTTTACGGAGTGGCTGAGGTTCATTAGTCTCTGTTGCAACATCAGGCTCAACCAAGTCGTCATTTGTAACTTGTGTCTCTAGAACCTCTTCTAGGTCTACCATATTGCCATATGTATCATTTGTAAAAAATTCTTTTTCTAAAAATGTGGCATACTGAGAAACAAACATCTTTTGTTCCTCCTTGTAGTAGAAAAGATATCCATAAGAATTCTTTGGATATCCCACAAACTTACACATGACTGACCGTGTCTCGAGTTTGTCCGGATTCTGCTTTTTGACATAGGTCGGACAACCCCAAATCTTAACTCGTTTAAGAGATGGTCTCTTCCCATGCCATATCTCATATGTTGTGGTAGACACGGTTTTGGTTGGAACCCTGTTGCAGAAACGCTGCAGTCTCCAATGCATGCCCCCAAAATGAGACAGGTAACTCAGCATCACTCATCATGGAATGTACTATATCTAATAGGGTCCGATTCCGTCGTTCTGACACACCGTTGCCCTGTGGTGTGTAGGGAGAAGTGGGCTGAGAGAGAATCTCATTCTCTTTTAGAAAGTCTGAAAACTCTGTACTGAGGTACTCTCCACCTCGATCTGATCCAAGTATCTTGATGCTCAATCCGGTTTGTTTTTCTACTTCAAGTTTATACTTAGTGAATTTCTTGAAAGTTTCAGACTTATGCTTTATTAAAAACACATGACCGAATCTTGAGAAATCATCAGTAAAAGTTATGAAGTAAGAAAAACTGCATATAGCTTGTGTAGACATTGGCCCACATACATCACTATGTATTAGGCCTAAGAGCTTAGTAGCTCTTTCTCCGTGTCCTGTAAACGGAGTTTAGGTCATTTTACCCTTGATACAAGACTGACAAGTCGCATAAGATTTATATTCAAAAGGATTTAAATATCCATCTTTATGTAGTTTGTTTAGTCTTGTTTCGTTAATATGACCAAGTCTACAGTGACAAAGAAAAGGTTCATTTATTTCTAAATTTTTTCTTTTATTAGTGTGTTGTATGCTGAAAATTGTGTGTTGATTTAGGACGTATATCCCGTTATTAAGTGTACCATACCCAACCAACATTTGATTCAGGTTAATGTTCATAACATTATTCTGCAATACAAAATTATATCCTTCATTGTCCAACAAAGAAACGGATATTATATTACAAAGCATACTAGGTACATAATAACATGGGTTCAAAACCAATATACACCCTGATGGCAACCCCAGGTGATACTCTCCTACTGAAACCGCATGTACATTGGAACCATTTCCAACCCGGAGAGTATGGTCACCTGTCTTCAAAACTCTGCTATTTCTCAGCCCCTGCATGGAATTGCATATGTGAGAACCTGAACCGGTATCTAATACCCAGGAAGTAGAGTTTATAGAAAAACAATTTTCTGTCACAAACACACCTGAAGCGGAAGCATCACCATGCTTCTTCTTCTTGAGATCCAGGTACTCAGCACAGTTGCGCTTCCAGTGTCCCGCTTTGTGGAAGTAATAACATTCCCCTTTCCCTGATTCCCCAGCCGTGGACTTGTCTTTCCCTTTAGCCTTTTTAACTCCACCTCTAGGTTTTGTGGGTTTCTTCTTCATCTTTCCCTTGGCCTTGGCCTTTGGGCGAGAGGAAGAAGATGGACCAGCAATCAAAGAGGGAGTCTTCACTGCTTTGAGTGTGCTCTCTGCACTTCTCAACATATTGAGAAGTTCAGGTAGTGACTTCTCCATGTTGAGCATGTTGAAGTTTACTACAAATTGAGCAAAGGCAGGGGGAGACACTGTAAAACAATATCTATATATTGTTCGTTCTCCATTGTCCATCCGAGGTCCTCAAGCTCTTTAATAAGAGCTATCATCTTCAAGACGTGGTCACCTACTGGTGTGCCACGAGCCATTCGCATCTGAAACAGCTTTCGAGATGCTTCATATCTCAGGGTCCGAGATTGCTCTCCATACAACTCTTTTGTATGGAGAAAGATGGATTGAACATTCATCTGCTCGTGCTGCTTTTGATGTGTGTTGTCCATCGATGCAAGCATGAGGCATTTGGCCGTGGCACAGTCAGCATCCCATGTCTTGCGGATTTCCTTATCCGCAACTGAAGATTTAGGGCCTGGGACGGATGGGGTTGGGACTGTGAGGACATATGATACCTTATCATAAGTTAAGGCAATGTTAATGTTCTTCAGTCAGTCTTTATAATTGGTCCTATTCAGTTTATTTTTCTCTAGTAGAAGCTTAAGTCCTGTCATTGGTATCTACCATTAAGAGAGAGAAAAGAATACACTCAGCGAAAGCTCTTGCAAAGAACAGATTGGTTATTATCTTATCTAATTGATGTCTCCCACTGCTTTTATCAAATTTTCCTTCAAACCTAAAAAAGAAAACTAGCCAGGATTTATTACATTGTACAACTTTGCTAACCGTTCAGCTAGGCCAGTGTCGGTACTTTGAGGGAGGCTCCCCGTGCTTTCGCACGGACCTAATTAAAATAAACCTCATTTTCCCAGAGGCGTAGCCCCGTAGACACCTTTCTAGACACTTAATAGGCTAGCTAATTATAAAGTGCAAAACTCTCCTGGGAGCAACTCTTGCTCATAGTGGGATCAGGATCCAACCATCATATGGAAGGTATGCAATCTCATTGCAAATCTCAACTCTTGAAACTCTCGATATGGGTTTTTACCCCTAGTACTCATGACTTTAACTATGGTCAACAAATCATAAGCACTAGACAAGCTCTACCCGTCATTTCTCGATTAATTAGACCCAGTTATATGACCCTTAACTATGGTCAACAAAGTCATATAATTGTCCCAAGTAATCGCATCATATGCTGTGTAGGAAGACATCACTTAGTTACCGTACACTATGCCTTAACTATAGTCAACAAACATAACACGAATACTAAGTACTCTACTTCCTAAAATGACAGAGGGTTGCGGATGGTTTTTAAGAAAACCTTTAACGCTTTGAACATGATATCGTCGTAGAATCAAATGGTTTTTAAAAGGAGTGGCTTAAGCTCCACAATTTTGAAATGTAGATTTTTCGTAAAAAGCCGAGTGGGTTTCAAATTCGATTTACAACATCATTTTAGGTTTATTTTCCTTTACATTAATCACATCACATTAATGTAGTCCTATCATTTAAGTCCTTAAGCCATCACAGAAAAGAAACGAAAATAGAACGTACGCTTATGCCATTCGCATTCGCCACAGTATCCCGTTATGCACCGTTAGGTTACATAACTAACAGCATAGCGGGGCGGGACTAGCACGGATGTAAAACATAAGCAACGCTTATTATATATCATATATATAATAATACCATTCATCTCATCATATAAAGTGATCACATCACAGAATATTAACAGCAGAAGCACATATATGAACATATAGGATATAGTAGGATTTCTATATTTTGTATCTAGCCAACGATAGAAAATACGGATTCCACGGTCGTGATGAATAGCCAATCCCACACCCTAGATCCCTACGAGAGCGGCAAGTGACCCTGCCAATTCTTGAGTTAGGAGACCTGGTCGCGACTCCTCGAGATGGCCTCCCACTGGACTCTAGAACCCGGTCACTTATGCTCCCCACCTTGGGTCTATCCTAATGCGGAAAAGTAAATAATATACATCAACGGTAATATCATTCTCAACCCGGATGTGCCCCAATAAAAGAATATTACATACAATGAATTTTACATGAATGAAAAAGAAAACTCTCATCTCACATAAAACCCCCGGCCATTCATTCACGACGATCCTATACATCATGTCACAACAACACATAACATCACATATCATCAATGTAAGCAAGTATGCATACCCCAATTATCGTTGACATATAGCAACGAAACCGGCGATACACCACATACTACACTTACGGTCGCAAAAAAAATATCATATATCAAGACGATGTTAAACGTTTCGATCGAATCAACAAACACCCATAAATTATCCCGAGAGCTCAAGACTTGAGCAAAGTTAAAATATCCAAAAAATGTGCCACAGTGTCTATGGACCAGCCATAGAAAGTTCAACCCTTACCTCACTTATGGCGCCATAGGACTACGGCAAACCTAAGGTTTAGCCGCGGTTCCATGGTCATAAAATCGAGTTAGGGTTTTGTTCGTCTAGAGGGTCTATAGGAATACTTGCACAACTATTCGAATATTTTTAACTAGGAAAATTCCAACACTTGGAAAATTTCAGCGAGAGTAATGAGGTGGTGTGTGATATTCATTCGAACAGTTAAACGTCGTCCAACTTACCAATACAATGTAAAAACATACGACTACGAAACACTCCGAATAAGCCCCTAAGCAAAATTAGCATCATATGAAAATTTGGCCTAAACAAACAACACCTGAAACCCCAAAACCTACAAACCAGAGCACCAAAGAAAAACGGGACAGTTCTGTACAAGGGGGCCGTCCAGGCCGGAATTTTGGGTCATGTGGCCGGTTTTATAGTGGCAGAATTCCCTCGTTTTTCTCTGGTGTTCTCAGTACAATACATACAAGCTTCTGCAGTTGTATAAAAAAAATTTCAAGCTCATTTTAAAATCGACAGAGAAGCATATTTTAGGGTTTCAGTTTTGTTAATTCGGAGTTGTTTCAGTTTCGTAATTAATCTAACATCGTCTATGTTTCTAGCTTGGCTCTGATACCACTGTTGGGTTTCCGTAGCACCACACAAGGGTTTGTCTTGCATCAAACATGCTACAATAAAAATTTTAGGGTGCTAAGCAAACTAACCTAGGATCAAAACTAGAAGTTTAGGGTAACAAGATAGTATCGCATACTATAACAAGTGTCTAACACTAAGTGGAGAAGAATACAACCTTTGTAGACTTCCTTGCTAGACTCTTTGGAACAACAAGAGTTTGAACCGGTCCGCTTGAATCCTTCGTTGTCCACGACGATCCACCCGGAGTTCCTTTGCTCAAGCTCTAAGCTCCACTTTATCAAGGATGAAGATGAAGCAAACACTCCACACTAGTGGGCTAGACTAAAGTAGAATGGTGATGTGGGTTTTAATCTCACTCAAAAGCCTTTTCTTTTTAATTCTTTCTCTTTCTTTTCAAACCCTAGATTGCTTTGAAGAGAGAGAGGAAGAAGGAGATGGGAGCTTAACTTGACTCAAGCAAAAAAGGATATGAGACATAATCCAAATGAGAATAATAATCCTCATGCTAAACTATGGTTACAAAATATCTAAATATTTTGTGACTTGAGGTTAAGAAAAAACCATGGGCTAAAAAACCATGGGCAACAAAACCATGGTATTGACTTTGGTCAACATAAGAGAAAAGAGTTGACTAGTCAACTATGATTTTGTTCCCATTTTGCTTTTCTCAAATAAAAAAATATATATAAATATATGTAACCATGTGAGTCTTGTATTGCCACCACCAATGTATCATCAACCATGACACATGTATGCTTGTATGTGTGCATCCATATCAACATATACATACACTCATTCATGCATCATAAAGAAATAGGCTTTAAGTAAAAAGGCTAATGGTCATTAATATTAAATCAACAATTGATTTAATAAACCGGTCATATCTCATACAACCCGACCAATAGAAACTGCCAGATTATAATGCGGTATCATATACACGCATTTAATCAAGCACCCGTGCATATCACCATATGCACCCCACATCGTTTCGCCTGAGCTAGGTAACCCCTTTGTGGGACTCTAAGACTCGTCAATACGCCGGCAGTAGGTGATGATCATATCAAACACCGACAAGCAGCAAGCGGTCAGCTAAACGTAACGGCCACCCGGATATTGAGTGAGCAGAAGAAAAACAAGCAAACCTGTCAAAACTCCTGTCGAGCCAACTGGCAACACTTACCGTACTGTCCGGTCTCTTCATCAGATATGCTGCATATCGAGTCTAGGGATGGCATCATCGACCCCAATAACTCAATAAGTCATGCCGATGTTGTTAGTGTATATGCCCTAGAGGCCATTACTGTATCATACTAGTTTGTATATTACTTAATTGAAGCTTGGGATATTCACCTTGTAAATACAATCTTGCTCAAAATAGTAGTATGCTACTTGGTTTGTTTCTGCTTCAATGTGTACATGTGTTTATTTTTGTATATCACTTATGCACATTAGTGGAGCCCTTAGGATCTTTGCTTGATTACCAGCATTGTGATGGCTGTCACACTAGTGGGGCTGGGTAATCTATAAGCACATCCTTATACAGGTCCCTAGTCGCAGGACTATCGAGACAGGGCATCGATACTCCGGAGTAGACTAGCGCATGCGCTTCTCATCCCAGTGTGGGAGACGGTCGGTCCCACAGCCGTCAGTACGTCGTACTTGAGATAGTATGCGGGTGCTCGTTGGGTTACGAGTACATTGGACAGGACTCGTCGGGAACTGACTAGTTGGTATTATGCCTATCGTCAGTTATCAGTTCCCAGGTGACATGAGTACAGCTTAGTCCGCTGACTTGACACTGTTACTTCGCCTCGAGTGTGTTCCCACTGTACTTTGATCACTACCCTACCACGGCTCAAAGGAGTCGTGCAAACAGGTAGTGGTTGGGTGCAGTCCCGAAGCATTTGGAGGCAGTGACGGTTAGACAGGATTCGTCTCTCCCGGTATTGGGGGTTGACATCGCGCTGTGTCTAGGAGAGCCATTACACGAGTAGTCCTTGGCCAGGGCAAACGAGATATACTGGTAGGCTTCCAGTGTTATCTCAGGGTGTTTTGGGCTTCGCTCCGACATGACTTGTACCGCTATTGGGGGACTGACGTTTACCGCCCCCCATGCCCGCCATGCGATGTATCAGACGAACAGACCGGACTGTACGGAGAATGTCACATTCAGGCTCAGTAGGAGTTCAGATGGGTTTCGCCTCGTCGGTCTTCTTGTCGGCGCTACCTGGGGACCGTTACGCACAGCTAGTGCCGCTTGCGGTCTGTGGTTAAACCCACTGCCAGCGTAGTGTCGAGTCTTTAGAGTCCCACACAGAAAGCTTTTCGCCTTTAGGCAAAAGAGTAGAGGTCGCATGGTTTTGCGACAGGTCGCATGGTTTTGCGACAGGTCGCATGGTTTTGCTACAGGGTTCGGTCACATCCGTGCACTTGTGCACGTACAGTGTCCGGACAGTTTACACTAGCGGGCTTTGGTTTAAGCCAGATCCTAGTGTACCTTTTGGGATTGGATTTATCCAGTAGGCATTCGTGTTCCTCGGAACGCGGATGCGGGTGTGTATGCACAGTTGACGGAGAGTTAGAGGCAGAGGATTCTCATTAGGGTTGTTGACCGTTGACAGTTGACTATTGACTTTTTGCTCAACCCTAATGAGAATATGATATGCGATTAACAATTATATTAATTAAGTATTATGGTGACATGGTTATTGAGGGATTGACTTTGTTGACTTGTTGACTTTTGTGGACTTGTTGACTTTGTTGATCGGTTGACTTGGATTGACTAGTTGACCATCATGATAACCATAGCTATCATTTCATGGCAAAGACTTTTGCTTGCTTGCTCCTTTGTGCAAAATGAGTGCATGAAATGATATGGCTATGGTTGCTTAAACCATCACATAATACTTGATTGATATGATGAGTTATGATGGTTATGCATTATGAGAGGGTGAAAGACAATAGAGAGGCTCATTCTCACTTGCTCATTCTCTCTCTTGTTCTTGAGCTCTCATACTCTTGCTCTCACCCTCTTCCTCTTGCTCCCTCTCTTGACTCTATGGTTCACTTGTCTCATGAGTTGAGAACCAAGAACCATAGATAAAATCCCATACAAACTCTTCTCTACTCACTCTAGTTCACAAGGTTTAGCAAACCGAGTGAACTAGTTTCTTCAAAGTTCGAAGAAGGAGCCAAAGGTTGGAGCTTTCAGGTGGATCTATCTTCGGCGCAAGGAGACGACGGGAAGAAGCCGATCCGGACCACCATCGGAGTTTGAAGACGAAGGAGTTCAAGACAAGCAAAGTATAAACCCCCTAACCGAGTAATTAACGACTCCTAGTTAGGTTGTTAGTTAGATGTTTAACAAAGATCCGGGTTTTAAGTCTATGTTACCACCTCTATAAAAATCGTTTCTTATCAAATTCCGCATGCCCGAAAGTACCGGGAGAGGTAGCATGGACTTACAGTGGTATCAGAGCCTAGTTAAACTCTATCTAACATGTTAGCAAAGTAGCTAGAAGATCGATCAAAGAAAAAGTCCCGAAATGAACCCCGTTTTCAAAGTTGCTGTCGATTTTTTATGTTCTGTAAAATTGATAAATCATGCATCAAAAATCGACTCAGGGTTTTTAAAAGCTACTGTAGAAAAATCACCCAGAGATCCCCCTAAACGACCGCGGAAACGCGGCAATAGCTTGCTATTGCCGCGGTTCCGCGGCCTCCTTGGTCCCTCTCTGGTGTTTCTTTGCTGCAGTGTGGTTTCAAGGGTATTTTGGGAATTTTGGTATATGTATTTTCAGCCCAGATTTTCCAGAACGAAAATTTTATATTTAGGGTCCTGAAAATCCGTATTTTTGATCGAACTTCTAAAAGACTTTAGCTGATGGGTTTTTCTGTAATGTGATATTTGTATTCAACTTCTACTAATCGCTATATGTCGATTAGTGGGGGTTATACAAATCTGTGATCTGTAATGTTGCTGGAATGTGGATATGAATATGTTGGATTGTCGCGGGTGAATAGCCGGGGGGTTGTGAGACGAGAGCTTTTCTTTTCTTTCAATTCATGTAATTTTGTAAATTGATGTAATATTATTTGTATGACCGCACAACCGGGTCGGGGTTGTAGCCATCATTGTATAATTTCTTTTTACTATTTTTGCTCCTAGGATAGACCCATGGAGGGGGTGCACAAACTACCGGGTATCTCGAAGTGCCGAGTGGCCTACTCACGGCGTTGAGGGAGGTTGCTCCACTTCGGGTACTTGGCAGGTAGTTTGCCGCACCCGTAGGGGTCTTGGGTGGGGTATTGGCTATTCACCGCGACTGTGTAATCTTCTTTTCGTTACAGGCTCGTACGAATTGCGGATTCCTAGTATATCCAATGTATTCATCTGTGATCTGAAATGGCTATCATTGCAAATATATCTATATATGATATTATTTAGGCGTTGCTTATGTTTTACAGACGCGCTAGCCCAGCCCCCGCTCTGTCGTTAGTTAAGTAACCTAATGGGTAATGACGGGGCCCAGTGGCGAATGCGAATGGCATAAGCGTACGTCATATTTTGGTTGTTTTCTGCAATGGTAGGATTAAATGATGGGACGTATTAAAAGAACTAATGCAAGAATATCACGCATTAAAATAACTAATGCAAGATAATAAACCAAGTTAAAGTCGTTGGAACACTTTCGAAAAACCACTCGGTTCTTTTCAAAACCAACTTTTAAATGCGGAGCTTGAGCCACTCCTTTTAAAAGCTATCTCGTTCCATCGACTATATCAAGTTCACTACGTTCACGGTTTAGCCAAAACCATTCGTAGCCCTTCGTCGTTTCACATGAATAGTCAATAGTATTCAAGCTATGTTTGTTGGCCAAAGTCAAGGCATAGTGATTGGTAGCTATTGGGTATTCATGTGCAGCATAGATAGATGCGTTGATATGGAACAGTCGTACTGTCTTGTTGGCCAAAGTCAAGGGTAGGTACGGGTGGATTCAAATTAACCTGGAGAACGGCGGGTAGAACTTGACATATGACTTATGATTTGTTGGCCAAAGTCAAGGTCATAAGAGCATGGGGCAAAAAATCCACATCGGGAGTTTCATAAGTACTGAAACTTGCTAGATTTGCATACCATTTGGAGTGTGATGATTCTGGTAGGATTCCTTCAGTTTCGTCACGCGATGATATTTGGATCCCGATCCTACTGTGAGTATATGCTACTCCTCGGGAAATTTCTCACTAATCGATTAATGCTATAAACCTAGTAGGTGCCTAGAAAGGTGTTAGCGGGGCTACGCCCCCAGGGAAAAGAGGTTCTTAAATTAAGGAACTTCGCGAAAGCGTTGGAAAACCTCCCTCGAAGTACCGACACTGGCCTGGCTGAACGGTTAAGCAAGTATTGAGCGATGGGATTGATCCCGACTAATTCTTCCTTTATGGTTTGAGGAGGGATTCGAGAAACAGTAGGAGCCATACTGTTTAGACAAACTAAAAACCATTCTAAACTTGCAAGAGCATCCTGCTGAGTGTTTCTTCTCTCTCTCCTAATTGCAGCGACCAATCGACATGACTGGACTTAAGTTACTTCTAGATAAAAATATACTGACAGGGCCAAACTACAAAGATTGGCTCAGGAATGTCAAGATGGCAATCACTTACGACAAGCTGGGGTATCTTCTTACCACCAAAGCTCCCCCTGTCCCTGGTCCCACTTCCAGCGTCGCGGATAAGGAAATCCGTAAGACTTGGGAGATTGATAGCGCGAAGGCCAAGTGCCTCGTACTTGCCTCGATAGACAACGAACATCAGAGGAGGCACGAGAATATGGACCTTGAATCCATATTTCTCCATACAAAAGAACTGTATGGAGAGCAATCTCGTATCGCAAGATACGAAGCGTCGAAAAAGTTATTTTCGGCAAGAATGGCCGTCGGATGATCAGTAGCAGAACACGTGCTAAAGATGATCGGCTATATTGAGGAGCTCGCGGACCTAGGGACCACATTGGAGAGTGAGCTCTATACGGACTTAGTTCTCCAGTCCCTTCCTTCCACTTACGCCCAGTTTATACTGAATTTCAACCTACAAGAAAAAGAGGTTGAACTTTCAGAGCTCCTCAACATGCTGAGGAGCGCAGAGGGCACCCTACAGAAAAGTAGGGAAACACCCACTTTGTTTGTAGGAGGATCATCTTCTTCTAGGTCCAAGGCGAAAGCCAAGGGAAAGAAGAAGAATGCCCCCGCCAAACTAAGGGGCGGTGTTAGTAAAGTGGATACGAAGGGAAAAGCTAAAGCAACAAAGAAAGCGGGGAAGCTTGTGGATAAGGAAGAATGCTTCTATTGTCATAAGAAAGGACACTGGAAGAATGATTGCAGGGCCTGAAGGCCAGAACACAGGAATTGAAGCAGGTTGCAGCTTCAGCTTCAGGTGTGTATGTTATTGAAAACTGTCTTTCAATAAACTCTACTTCCTGGGTATTGGATACCGGATCAGGATCTCATATCTGTAATTCTTTGCAGGCGTTGAGAAACCGTAGGGTTTTGAAGGCAGGTGACATGACCCTCAGAGTTGCGAACGGAGCTAGCATGGATGCTAAAGCCGTGGGGGACTATCACCTGGGAATGTCAGATGGACATGTTTTGGTTTTGCGTAATTGCTTTTTTGTACCCAACGCAACTTGTAATATCATTTCTGTATCTTTAGTTTCTAAAGAAGGTTATGAATTTGCGTTTGTAAGTAATGTTGTAAACATTCACCTTAATCAAGTTTTGATTGGGTCAGGTACATTGAGTAATGGTATATACGTATTAAACCAACCACAGATTTTCAACGTCCAGAATACACACAAAAGAAAGTCTCCGGAAATCAATCAGACTTTCTTATGGCATTGTAGTCTGGGTCACATCAATGAGAGAAGGTTGACTAAGTTACATACAGAAGGATATTTGGATCCGTTCGAATATCAATCGTATGCCACTTGTCAATCCTGTCTCAAAGGAAAGATGACAAAGACTCCGTTCACTGGACACGGAGTAAGAGCGAGCGAGCTCTTGGGGCTCGTACACAGCGACGTGTGCGGTCCAATGTCTACACATGCGCGAAGCGGTTATTCTTACTTCATCACTTTTACGGATGACTTCTCAAGGTACGGTTATGTCTTCTTAATGAAACATAAGTCCGAAGCCTTTGGAAAGTTCCAGGAATATAAGAGTGAAGTAGAAAAACAGACCGGCAAAAGTATCAAGATTCTAAGATCGGATCGAGGTGGAGAATACTTAAGTGCCGAGTTCCTGGACTATTTAAAAGAGAACGGAATTCTCTCTCAGCTTACTCCTCCATACACTCCGCAACATAACGGTGTATCGGAGAGACGGAACCGAACCCTATTAGATATGGTACGGTCCATGATGAGTAACGCTGAGTTACCGCGATCATTCTGGGGGTATGCGCTAGAATCAGCTGCATACCTTTTAAACCGAGTTCCTACTAAGACTGTGCCTACCACACCATATGAGATGTGGTGTGGGAAGAGGCCCCATCTTAATCACATTAAGACATGGGGATGTCCAGCTTTTGTCAAAAAGCAGCATGCGGACAAGCTCGAGGCACGCTCAGTACAGTGCAAGTTTGTGGGATATCGAAAGAACTCCAAGGGATATTTCTTCTACTATGAAGAGGAACAAAAAGTTCTTGTTTCTCGTCATGCCTACTTCTTGGAAACTGAGTTTTTGGAAAACCAGATAAGTGGGAGCACAGTAGAACTGGAAGAAATTCCAGAACCACGGACTATTACTGAAAGTTTAGTGGAACCAGAGGGTTCAAAAGAACAGGACATTCCTACGCCGCTCCGCAGGAGTAGTAGGAAGTCTCATCCGCCCGAGAGATACTACGGTTTTCTCATAGACGGGGATAGAGAGGATTGCATCATAGATTATGATGAGCCTACTAGCTTCCAGCAGGCCGTTCAGAGCGTTGACTCAGTGAAATGGCTGGATGCAATGCGGACCGAAATGGAGTCCATGTACACCAACAAAGTATGGACGTTGGACATTGCTCCAGACGGGGTAAAACCCGTAGGATGCAAGTGGATCTTCAAAAGGAAGATTGGTGTAGATGGACAAGTTGAGACCTATAAAGCTAGACTTGTAGCAAAGGGTTTCCGTCAAAGACCTGGCTTGGACTATGACGAAACCTTTTCTCCAGTGGCTATGCTGAAATCCATTCGGATCCTTCTTGCCATTGCTGCCTTCCACGATTATGAGATTTGGCAGATGGACGTAAAGACAGCTTTTCTAAATGGAAATTTAGAGGAGTGTGTCTATATGGACCAGCCAGAGGGTTTCATTCAGAGTGGGAGCAGCGAAAAGGTGTGCAAGTTGCTTAAGTCCATCTATGGACTAAAGCAGGCATCGCGGAGTTGGAACATCTGCTTTGATGAGACGGTCAAAGAATTTGGCTTTGTCAAAAATCCAGATGAACCATGCATCTATAGTAGATTTGTAGCGAGAACTGTAGTATTCCTCGTTTTATACGTGGATGACATTCTCTTAATAGGAAATGACATTCCTATGCTACAATCTGTCAAGGGGTTCTTGTCGCACAGGTTCTCCATGAAAGACCTGGATGATGCCTCATACATCCTGGGGATCCGGATCCATCGTGATAGATCCAAGAGGATATTAGGACTTTCACAGTCCAGGTATATCGACACTATACTAAAGAGATTCAGTATGGAAGATTCCAAGCGCGGTAACCTACCGGCTTGTCACGGGATCACCCTCTCTAAAGAGATGTCTCCCAAGACTGATTTGGAGAGGGATCGCATGTCTATTATACCCTTCGCTTCTGCGGTAGGCTCTATAATGTATGCAATGTTGTGTACCAGACCGGATGTAGCTTATGCACTGAGTGTGGTAAGCCGGTATCAGTCAAACCCTGGGGAGAAACACTGGATAGCGGTAAAGAACATTCTCAAGTACCTGAGAAGGACTAAGGAGATGTTCTTGGTGTATGGCGGAAAAGACCTCCAGATCGAGGCCTTTGCTGACTCCAGCTTCCAGAGTGACAAGGATGATTCCAAGTCCATGTCGGGGTTTGTCTTTACCCTCAATGGAGGGGCGGTATGTTAGAAGAGTTCCAAACAGGAAACCGTTGCAGACTCGACGATGGAAGCGGAATACATCGCTGCATCTGATGCCGCAAAAGAAGCCGTCTGGATAAGGAAGTTCTTGAAAAAACTTCAGGTGGTTCCGTCCATTGTTGATCCAATACCTCTGTATTGCGACAACAACGGGGCTATAGCTTTAGCGAAGGAACCCAGGTCCCATCAGAAATCCAGACACATCTTAAGGCGGTATCACCTGATCAGGGAGATCGTAGATCGCCAGGAGATCGAGGTTCGAAGAGTCGCTTCAGAAGATAACACTGCAGATCCATTCTCCAAGGCCTTGCCCCAGACTCAGTTCGAGCGGCTGATCAAGATGATAGGTCTTCGATACGCCAGTACATGGCCTTAGTGCAAGTGGGAGATTGTTAGTGTATATGCCCTAGAGGCCATTACTGTATCATACTAGTTTGTATATTACTTAATGGAAGCTTGGGATATTCACCTTGTAAATACAATCTTGCTCAAAATAGTAGTATGCTACTTAGTTTGTTTCTGCTTCAATGTGTACATGTGTTTATTTTTGTATATCACTTATGCACATTAGTGGAGCCCTTAGGATCTTTGCTTGATTACCAGCATTGTGATGGCTGTCACACTAGTGGAGCTGGGTAGTCTATAAGCACATCCTTATGCAGGTCCCTAGTCGCAGGACTATCGAGACAGGGCATCGATACTCCGGAGTAGACTAGCGCATGCGCTTCTCATCCCAGTGTGGAAGACGGTCGGTCCCACAGCCGTCAGTACGTCGTACTTGAGATAGTATGCGGGTGCTCGTTGGGTTACGAGTACACTGGACAGGACTCGTCGGGAACTGAGTAGTTGGTATTATGCCTATTGTCAGTTATCAGTTCCCAGGTGACATGAGTACAGCTTAGTCCGCTGACTTGACACTGTCACTTCGTCTCGAGTGTGTTCCCACTGTACTTTGATCACTATCCTACCACGGCTCAAAGGAGTCGTGCAAACAGGTAGTGGTTGGGTGCAGTCCCGAAGCACTTGGAGGCAGTGACGGTTAGACAGGATTCGTCTCTCCCGGTATTGGGGGTTGACATCGCGCTGTGTCTAGGAGAGCCATTACACGAGTAGTCCCTGGCCAGGGCAAACGAGATATACTGGTAGGCTTCCAGTGTTATCTCAGGGTGTTTTGGGCTTCGCTCCGACACGACTTGTACCGCTATTGTGGGACTGACGTTTACCGCCCCCAGGCCCGCCATGCGATGTATCAGACGAACAGACTGGACTGTATGGAGAATGTCACATTTAGGCTCAGTAGGAGTTCAAATGGATTTCGCCTCGTCGGTCTTCTTGTCGGCGCTAACTGGGGACCGTTACGCACAGCTAGTGCCGCTTGCAGTCTGTGGTTAAACCCACTGCCAGCGTAGTGTCGAGTCTTTAGAGTCCCACACAGAAAGCTTTTCGCCTTTAGGCAAAAGAGTAGAGGTCGCATGGTTTTGCGACAGGTCGCATGGTTTTGCGACAGGGTTCGGTCACATCCGTGCACTTGTGCACGTACAGTGTCCGGACAGTTTACACTAGCGGGCTTTGGTTTAAGCCAGATCCTAGTGTACCTTTTGGGATTGGATTTATCCAGTAGGCATTCGTGTTCCTCGAAACGTGGATGTGGGTGTGTATGCACAGTTGACGGAGAGTCAGAGGCAGAGGATTCTCATTAGGGTTGTTGACCGTTGACAGTTGACTATTGACTTTTTGCTCAACCCTAATGAGAATATGATATGTGATTAACAATTATATTAATTAAATATTATGGTGATATGGTTGTTGAGGGATTGACTTTGTTGACTTGTTGACTTGTTGACTTTGTTGACCGGTTGACTAGGATTGACTAGTTGACCATCATGATAACCATAGCTATCATTTCATGGAAAAGACTTTTGCTTGCTTGCTCCTTTATGCAAAATGAGTGCATGAAATGATATGGCTATTGTTGCTTAAACCATCACATAATACTTGATTGATATGATGAGTTATGATGGTTATGGATTATGAGAGGGTGAAAGACAAAAGAGAGGCTCATTCTCACTTGCTCATTCTCTCTCTTGTTCTTGAGCTCTCATACTCTTGCTCTCACCCTCTTCCTCTTGCTCCCTCTCTTGACTCTATGGTTCACTTTTCTCATGAGTTGAGAACCAAGAACCATAGATAAAATCCCATACAAACTCTTCTCTACTCACTCTAGTTCACAAGGTTTAGCAAACCGAGTGAACTAGTTTCTTCAAAGTTCGAAGAAGGAGCCAAAGGTTGGAGCTTTCAGGTGGATTTATCTTCGGCGCAAGGAGACGACGGGAAGAAGCCGATCCGGACCACCATCGGAGTTTGAAGACGAAGGAGTTCAAGACAAGCAAGGTATAAACCCCCTAACCGAGTAGTTAACGACTCCTAGTTAGGTTGTTAGTTAGATGTTTAACAAAGATCCGGGTTTTAAGTCCATGTTACCACCTCTATAAAAATCGTTTTTTATCAAATTCCGCATACCCGAAAGTACCGGGAGAGGTAGCATGGACTTACAGATGTATGGCCTATAACTGATCGAGAAACTACTGATAACACTTATCAGTAAATCTCATCAGCCCTGACCAGGGACATGCTGATATAGCCAATCGAGCACAGCGCAACATCAACCCCCAATACCGGGAGAGATGAAACCCCTTCTATCGCTCATTACCTCCATGTTTCTCAGGACTGTACCCAAAAGACACCTGTTTGCACAACTCAGTAGAGCCGTGGTAGGGTAGAAATCAAAGCACAGTGGGAGAATACACAAGACTCTATGAAGATCTCGGTTCTACAGACTAACCGGTACCAGTGTCACTTAAGAACTGCTATCCGATGATAGATATAATACCACATAGGAGTTCTTCGCGAGTCCGTCCAGTGTACCCAGTCTCCACTAAGCACCCGTATACAATCTTAGTGTCAAACACCAATGGATATGGGATCATCCATCGCCCATCACATGGGTCAAGAATCGTATACGCTAGTCTACTCTGGAATATCGATGCCCCGTCTTGATATACCCATGACTAGGGACATTTCAGAATATTCTTATAAACTACACACGTCCCACTAGTATGATCTGCATCATAGTCACAGTAGTCAAGCAAATATCCTCAGGGCTTTATCAACATGTACCAAATGAATAAAAGCATGATCAAGTGAACATGTCTAGATAAAGAGTAACCAGATAGCATACTATCATGTTGAGCAAGAAAGTCCCTTGAATATATATATATATATATATATATATATATATATATATATACACATGTAAAAAATACATCCGCTATCAAATAATGGCCTCTAGGGCATACATATATCCAACATAAGTACATCCTTCAAATGTTCCTAGTCGTGGGAGTATCGTGACAGGGCATCGATACTCCAGAGTAGACTAGCGTATACGTTTCTCGACCCATGTGATGGGCGATGGATGATCCCACATCCATTGGTGTTTGATATCAGAGAAGGTATACGGGTGCTCAGTGGAGACTGGGTACACTGAACGGACTCGCCGAGAACTCCTAGATGGTATTATACCTATCGTCGGATAGCAGTTCTCTGGTGACACTGGTACAAGTTAGTTTGTAGACCCGAGATCGTCATAGTGTCTTGTGTGATTCCCACTGTGCTTTGATTTCCACCATACCACGGTCAAGAGATCGTGCAAAAAGGTGGTTTTTGGGTACAGTCCCGAGTCACATGGAGGCAATGAGCGATAGGAGGGGTTTCGTCTCTCTCGGTATTGGGAGTTGATGTTGCTCTATACTCGATTCGCCATAACAGGAAATCCCTGGTCAGGGTTGCTGAGATTTACTGGTAAGTGTTATCAGTAGTTTCTCGAACCGTTATGGACATTGCATCAGCATGACTTATCAGGCTATTGGGGCCTGACGTTATACCACCCCCAGGCTGTGATATGCGACATATCAGACGAAGAGACCGGACTGTACGGTAGTGTTACTTATTGGATTCGCAGGAGTATGAGCAGGCTTGCTCGTTGTTCTTCTGATCGCTTAATACCCGGGTGGCCGTTACGTTTAGCAGACCGCTTGCGGCTTGTGGGTGTTTGATATGATCATCACCTACTTCCAGTGTATTGACGAGTCTTTAGAGTCCCACACAGAGGTTTCCTGGTTCATACGAAACGGAATAGGAGCACATATGTGATATCTGCGGGACCGAGATTAATGCGCGTAAGTGATACCACATTCTATTCTCATGACTTGTAACATCGGTCGGTTATATGCGATATAGCCGGGTTATCGGATCAAGTGTTGATTCGATAAGTTGCATTTAATATCATTTTATTTTTAGATCTAGAATTTTAATTCTCCATTGTAATGAGCTTTTAAGAGGTATCAATAAAAGTAAGTTCTTTTTATCTTTCTCGCATTTTTTTTATCGCATTTTATTATCTGCAATTTCTATTTGTAAACTTAGTCGTAGAATTAAATCTGCATTATTTTTTCTTATCTCGAATTTTATTTTTATCTTTTTAATGGGTGAGTAATTCCTCACTTGTTAGGGCAGGGGAAGGAAGGTTTGAGAGAAGGAAATCTCTCTCACTCATTTCTTTGCCCAACACCTTAAAATTCGAACTCCAATTAATTGAACCATAATCTGCTCACTACGGCATCCTATCCTACATGATAGTGGTGATTC
This sequence comes from Agapanthus africanus, assembly GCA_030015575.1. Classification (NCBI taxonomy): domain Eukaryota; kingdom Viridiplantae; phylum Streptophyta; class Magnoliopsida; order Asparagales; family Amaryllidaceae; genus Agapanthus; species Agapanthus africanus. Next base: position 200,330,310 of record CM057350.1, read on the forward strand.
CCTAGTTAGATCGGTTGTGGTTGAATTAATTGGAGGTTAGGGTTAAGAGACAAGAACAGACGGACAAGGACCAAAAGAGAGAAACTAAGCATGGAAAGCCTAGCTTATACTTGCAAGTTTCTTCCTAGTCGTGCTAATCCCCGTTATTGCCGATTACCTTAACACCTATAATCAGAAGGGCATTGAAAGAAGTAAGAATTTCCTAAATTCGAACTAATCTAATCCTAACCCTAGCAAGTCTTTTATCATCTTTTATCTCATTTGTAGACCTTAAAACAAAACCACCAATTTTTTTGGACTTAACCCATTAAAACATAAAGAAAAAGATTCCATCTCCCTGTGGATCGACCCGTACTCAACCGGCTAGCTACCAACTGACACCGTCTTGATTGCGGTAATTAAAAATACGCAAAAACCTTAACAATCAAATGGCGCTGTTGCCGGGGAGACAGTAGTTTAATTCTTTGTGTAATTTCGGGTTAATTAAAAAAATATAAAAATATAAAAATTTGAAAATATAAAAATTGAAAAACTAAAATAAAAAAAAATCATCTTGTTATTTTTGATTGGTTTTTCTGCAAGTGTCCAGGCTTGGATCAAACTCTGTTTCAGTTCTGGAGCAAATTCATTGAACAAATCAATATTCAGGGGATCTAAAGAGAAAGAGAAAAATAAACTCAGCACAGGGAATGAATTTGAAGCAGTCAACCCTCTAACTAGCCGCGGAACCGCGGCATAAGTGCAAGTTTGACCACGCAACCGCGGTCAAAGGGTGACATCAGTGACCCAATTTTCTCTGTAAGTATCTCATTCCTCTCCATCTCTCCTCTGAACTCCACTGACAAATTTTTCTGCAGCATTCTTTGCACAGATTCTCTTTCCTTCTCCAATAAACTGATTTTTGTGCAGGATTCTTTGCGCCGCAGCCAAAATAATTTTTTTAAAGTGTTTTAGATTTTTGGTTGTTCCTGCTTTGCATAAATAATACGGATTTTAAGGGGCTATAACACCGACTCAGATTGGGTGAGGATTTCATCACCCTTCCTAAAACCCCAGAAATCACTAAAAGTATACGCATCACCCTTGAGCTTAATTAAAAAATATCTAGACTCAGCGAACTAAGGACTGTCGTGCTCATTAAGACAAAGGAAGGTTGTGGGCATTCAATCGTTTATCTAAACTTGACTTTCTGGTGCCTAGGCTAGACAAGTGAGAAATGTAATTTTAAAAGGCCCGTCTCACGGTGATTCGTGAGCGGAACCCTCCTTTCTTCATTTGTGCTTACCTGGCCACAATTGGCAGTGAAGAGGCGATTTGAGCGATATCTCACAACTTGTCACTTTGGAACAGTTAGGAGCAGTCTAGTGGGCTTTGAAGACCATAGCTCTAGCTTTGAGTGTGCATGTTTTAGCTGTGATTGTTTGAAGTTGTGCCGTAGGTCCGTACATATTTTTGAAAAACTCTTTCTAAAAAAAACCACTTTCAAAAATTTCTAAACTCCAAAAAACAAACAATTATATACACACACACACTCACACACACATATACATATATATAAAATAAAAAAAAATAAAAAAAAAACACATTCTTTTTCTTCTCCTTTCTCTCACTACATCATGGGTACCCCACCTCGCAAAACTCTTGCCGAACTTTGGTACCCACAACCAGACATTACTTCCTACCGTTCTTGTTTTGGTCGAATTTCGAATGACCCCTCCATACCCAAAATTTCTTTGAAAGATCGGATAGACGCGTCTAGGATAAATAATTGAACTCGGCAATCCATTTCGTATCAACCGTTTCAAACATTCACCCCTTCTCATATTGATACCCTTTTTGAGAGTCCAGTTGTAACCCCAAAACCTATGTCTCTTACTGAACGTATTGAACAATCTTGTAACCGATCTTTCACTCCTTTCACCACTGCGAATTCTTTGGATCAACAATTCCATTCACCATCTTATCCAAATGTTGATCCTACTTCTGTCCAACCATTCAATTCCTACCAGTCCTACCCGACTTTTGCACCTTCCCTAGACATTGCTTCTATACAGCCATTTGGGAGTTTCCAGTATCCAAACGAATTTGAATCCCCGTCACAACCCATGTCTAGTCTGGAACAGTCGTTGGAAGATTTTCGGATAGCGTCGTATTATTGAAAGAATTTTAAGGTTTAACCGCAATCAAGACGGTGTCGCTTTGCAGCTAGCCACTTGAGCACGGGTCGATCCACAGGGAGACGGAGCGTTTTTTGATTCTTGTCGTTACGAGTTATTGCGCGAGGGCGGAAAGTTCTTTATCTACCCTATGTGTATATGCACAAGTATAAAGTTGTTAGGAAATGATACAAAAGTGTAAGCTAAGGAAATCCGTATTCAAAACCTTTGAGCCGAACTTAACGATTGAAGCTAGAAAAATCGGCAACAACGTGGATTAGGGTGCTTAAGCACGGTATTCGTGGAATCCGGCTTATTGACCCTTGTCCTTCCATTCTTGTCTCTTGCTTTCGCTTCCGGCCAAACCGAACGCAACCGGTCGCGGTTAGGAATCACCGTTACCTTGGTAGGGTAGGGTGCCTAACGGAGCGCTTGCGTAACGTTTGGACGGAGTTCAATGGAAAATACGGGAAAAGAAAATGGGGAAAGAAACCTTAATTTACAATATCGTATTTATTCCTAACAACACTATATTAACAACCATTCACAAAACAAAACAAAAAGAGAGAACAAAAGAACAAAGAAAAGAAAAGATTATAAGTAAGTAAGTGCATGGAATGAAAAGAGCAAGAATGTAAAGCATGGAATTTAAGTGCAAGAAAGAAAATGCAAGTAATAAAAGGGCAAGTAATAAAAAGCAAGAAAGAAAGAACTAGGAACCATGGAACAATATACAAGACATGGGTTCAATAACCTAATCTTAAACTTGCAAGCTCAATTAAGAGGTTGCAAGATCAAGAAGAGGCAAATAACTCATGGTGAATGAAGCACAAAAGAGAGAACTTTATTGATTCCAAAATGATACAACCCTTGAGATCAAATACCAACCCTTAAACCTTCAAGCTCAATGAAGATGTTGAAAGATCAAGAGAAGGCAAGGATCTCAAGGAGAAGCTAAGCTATTTACAAGAGAAGAGAGAAAACAAATTGAAGTGTTGCAAAAAGAATGACAAAATTGGACCCTGGCTCACTTGTCCCATGGTCTGCTTTTATAGGCAAGAAAAGAGATTAAACAAACAATAAAATAAAGGCCAAGAGGCAGCATTGGAGACACTGTGAGAAGGTGGGGCCCATAGGAGGAGGTGGGGCCGGCCTGGCCGGTTTTGACAGGGAAGTGGTCGGCCAAAATCCGATGGCTGGGTCCCGTATTGCAGTGGTGGTCTTGTGTTGTCCCCCTCATGACTCTGGTGTTGTTTGTTTAGTCAGAAACATCTCTGGATACATTCAGGTCTTAGAGGGAACATGGTAGATACAAATCACATCACTACTTTTTGTGATAAAAGCACATCACACCATATAGCCCACTTGAACTAGCCCACTTGAGTGTATCAAGGCAGCCCCCCTAGGTCCATGGTCCAAGCCCCAAGAGTTAGTGTGTACACATGCTATGTGTTGGACCAAAATATTGTGCACACACACTGTTTGCAAAATAACTCTTTGGATATCGGTCGGTTTCCAGTTCTGGCTGCAGTGTTGGCTCACAAATGATATATCCGTGATTCTGGATATATTTCTAGTATTTTGTCACGGATACCTGTAATCTGTATTACTGAGCAAACACCGGTTAATAGTACTGATATAAAACAAAACAGATAACGAATGAGCGGTAATGAAATGCAGTTTTCTGTGATGAACATCGTACCAACAGATGCTGGATTTGAATGCGTCCATGGCCGCCCTTATACAACCTAGTGACCCGGTAGCTAGTTTTCAACTAGCTCCAAATTTTCCAATGTATGATGAGGCGGTTGGACAAATTGAGAATTTGAGTGGAGAGAGTGAGCTATGCACCCTTCCAAATCAAACCTACCAGTCCCCAATTGAGTGGAGAGAGTGGAGACACACAAAAATATTATTTAAATATTATATGCATATATTTTCCTTCATAATGTTAATTATAATATATAAACATATGGTAAAGAGTATTTTCCAGATGAATCCACATATGTTCTATATTTATAATAAACACCTTTAAATATTTAAGAAAAGTAAGTAAAATGTTATATCAAAAGTGCAATATTTTTGACTGAACAAATACCCCCAAATTTAACTTTGATCGTCCAGAGCAAACTAGTTATTCAAGAGAGAGAGAAAAAAGAAAAAGGAAAAGAAAAACCTAAGTAGCACACTTTCGTAGGCAACACGATTGCACTTAGCACTTGCAACAAGCCGTTAAACCCTTAGGTGTCCCTAGTAAGAGGAGTGTTGTATCATTAGGGTTTTCAGCGGATTACACTCATAAAATTCCATAATAAAAGAAAGATGGTGAAAGCTACATACAAAGATAAGGATTTATAAAAGAAAGAACTTTAAAATAAGAGTTTTCAACTACACTAGTTTTTCAGTTGCTATGAGCCCTATCTTAATGGTCATGAAAAGATGTTAGAAATCACATCACCCCTCAATAAAGCATTGCCTTTAGGCTTCCTCCCTACTTTTCTTCCAAACATCGATCATATACCCTTACGTGTATGTAAAATACATCCTTACACTTAGATAATTCAATTCAATCTATCATACTCTTGTCCATCTTCCTTAGTACTTTTTAGTCGGTGAATATTTTAGATGGAATTGCTCACACATTCTTCATACGATCGTTAATACTTCTTGAGGTACTAACCGACCGATTACTAAACGTGCTTACTCATTTAGGCGTAATTAACAATTTCTTCATCTTGCAATACCTAAGGCTTAGCAGTGGCTTCCAAACCAGTTGGTCTAAGGCACTAGGTGATAAAGCACCCTCGCTATATTTTTTTATACTGCCTTAAGCAATTACAAAACCACTGTTCATTTTTCTTCACCATTTTTTTCTTTATATTTTTATTTTTCTTCATACCAAGGCTTTTAGACAAGAGCATTTCAAAGTATCCTCTACTATCCCAAATTTTAAGATGTGTGCAAGTGCATATAGTAGGGTATCAACGTTAAAATGTTTAGCCTAAAAAATTGGGACTATTTTTCAGACTTATTTTTATCCTCAGATTAGTAATTTCCTTCATCTTACTAACCCATGGGGCAACGGCTCATGACTACTTATTACTAACGTCGTTTAAGAAAACATCTAACTTTCTTGCTTTTCTCAAACTATTCTTATCTTTCATATGTAATTTTTCACTTTCAAACTTTCATTATCAATAATAAATTTTGTGCTTATATTTATGATAATGCAAAATAATACGTGACTAAGCACAAACCTCCCCCAAACCTGTTTGCAGCAGTGTCCTCACTGATGTCATATGTTAAGCTTAAAAAAAACTGTAAACTTGGAAAGAAAAGTTAGTAACGGGGACATGAATAAATGACAGTGAAATCCTTTCCCAAACTTATTTTTGGCTCATAATTTTGTAAAAATTTATTTTCTTTCAAAAGCCAAAATAAGGTCATAGAACCGTTTCGACAATTGATTATTGCGTTGGAAGTCGCTAGGAAAGGTCGACCTAGAATCACCGGGATTTGGTTTCGGGGGTTCGCTATAGACTGTGTATCAATAACTATGAAGTCCATAAGGAATATAAATTTCCCGACTTTGATTAACACGTCCTTTAGCTCACCCCTAGGTTGGGTGATAGATCGATCGGCCATCCGAAGAGTGCAGTGCGCCAGTTTTAACTCTCCGATGCCTAATTGCTCATAGAAAGAATACGGAAGCAAGTTAACACCAGCGCCTAAATTGAGTAGAGCACGATTGATATTTTTAACCCCAATAGAAATAGATATTGTAGGACTCCCGGGGTCCTTTCGTTTCTTGGGTATTTATTGGGTAAAAGCAGTGCTCACATTACTCGCTAAGAAAACTTTTTTAGGCACTTGAATTTTCCTTTTCCTAGTGCACAAATCCTTTAGAATTTTCGTATAGGATGGAACTTGTTGGATAGCATCTAGGAGAGGAATGTTTATGTTAACTTGCTTAAAAATTTCCACAATCTTCTCCATTTGTGGACTTGGTCTGTTTCTTCTTAACCTATGTGGAAAAAGAGCTTTATAAATAAGGGTTGGGTATACCATTTGTGGAGAAGTTTGTGGAGATGGAATAGGTCCCATAATTTGAGTTGGGATGGTTTGAGGTTGACTCGAGGAAGTGGTCTGAGGGTTCGAGCCTAGTGGAAAACGGAGAATAGGCTCAGAAGAATTTGTTGGATTAGAAGAATTAGGATTAGAAGTAGAAGCCGGGGTATCATCAATATCATCAACATCAACATGTTCACCTACTTGGTTATTCAGCACTCTTCACGATTGATATGATATGCATAATAAAAATATTATTTAAATATTATATGCTTGTATTTTCCTTCATAATGCTAATTATAATATATAAACATATGGTAAAGAGTATTTTCCAGATAAATCCACATATGTTCTATATTTATAATAAACACCTTTAAATATTTAAGAAAAGTAAGGAAAATGTTATATCAAAAGTGCAATATTTTTGACTGAACAAATACCCCCAAACTTAATTTTGATCGTCCAGAGAAAACTAGTTATTTAAGAGAGGGAGAAAAAAGAAAAAGGAAAAGAAAAACCTAAGTAGCACACTTTCGTAGGCAACACGATTGCACTTAGCATTTGCAACAAGCCGTTAAACCTTTAGGTGTCCCTGATAGGAGGAGTGTTGTCTCATTAGGGTTTTTAGCGGATTACACTCATAAAATCCCATAATAAAAGAAAGATGGTGAAAGCTACATACAAAGATAAGGATTTATAAAAGAAAGAACTTGAAAATAAGAGTTTTCAACTACACTATTTTTTCAGTTGCCATGAGCCCTATCTTAATGGTCATGAAAAGATGTTAGAAATCACATCACCCCTCAATAAAAGATTGCCTTTAGGCTTCCTCCCTACCTTTCTTCCAAACATCGATCATATACCCTTACGTGTATGTAAAATACATCCTTACACTTAGAGAATTCAATTCAATCTATCATACTCTTGTCCATCTTCCTTAGTACTTTTTAGTCGGTGAATATTTTAGATGGAATTGCTCACACATTCTTCATGCGACCGTTAATATTTCTTGAGGTACTAACCGACCGATTACTAAATGTGCTTACTCATTTAGGCGTAATTAACAATTTCCTCATCTTGCAACACCTAAGGCTTAGCAGTGGCTCCCAAACCAGTTGGTCTAAGGCACTATGTGATAAAAGCACCCTCGCTATATTTTTTTATGCTGCCTTAAGCAATTACAAAACCACTGTTCATTTTTCTTCACTAGTTTTTTCTTTATATTTTTATTTTTCTTCATACCAAGGCTTTTAGACAAGAGCATTTCAAGGTATTCTCTAGTACCCCAAATTTCAAGATGTGTGCAAGTGCATATAGTAGGGTATCAACGTTCAAATGTTTGGCCTCAAAAATAGGGACTATTTTTAAGACTTATTTTTATCTTCAGATTAGTAATTTCCTTCATCTTACCAACCTTTGGGACAACGGCTCATGACTACTTATTACTAACGTCGTTTAAGAAAACATCTAACTTTCTTGCTTTTCTCAAACTATTCCTATCTTTCATATGTAATTTTTCACTTTCAAATTTTCATTATCAAAAAAAATTTTTGTGCTTATATTTATGATAATGCAAAATAATGCGTGAATAAGCACAAACCTCCCCCAAACCTTTTTGCAGCAGTGTCCTCACTGATGTCATCTGTTAAGCTTAAAAAAACTGTAGACTTGGAAGAAAAATTTAGTAATGGGGACATGAATAAATGACTGTGAAATCCTCTCCCAAACTTATTTTTGGCTCACAATTTTGTAAAAATTTATTTTCTTTCAAAAGCTAAAATATTCCCCCCCAGACTTGAGTAAAATAGTATTAAGCATTTAAAATTATGAGGGGGGGTTAAGTTATTGGTCAATATAAAGATTTACAAAGACCAAAACTCAACACCAACTATTCAAATATTTTATCGATATAACGCACTGGTTGGTAGAAGATCATGTCATCTATAGACGTGAAGAAGTAAGGAGGAGTTAAGAAGTGTAATAGAATGAGTTTACGTTTCGGTTTGTAGAGACGAAACAATGATGATTGATTACTCCCATTCTCTTTCTTGATAAGAAGAAGGGGTAGCGAACTTCTTTGGTTTTGGGTTAATTCATCACAACTCCCATGTCTTCTAAGAATGCGAGTTCTTCGGCGAAAATGTCTTCAAAGCTTTCATCGATATTCCGAATGATAATCTCATCGGAAAGAAAAGTATCATCCTCGGACTCCATAAAAGGTTCATATTTAGCGTTAGATGTTGACCCGGACAGCTTGACTAACTTGTTCGACAAGTCAAAGGATTCGGACTTGGGTATGGATTTGTCGATAGAAGGGTCCTCATGCGTATAATAAATAGCAGGATCAAATAACAACACACTAATGGAGTCGAGATAAGTATCGTGAAAATTTTCAAGTTCGCTGCTGTCGGAATCTATTGTTTCGATAGAACATACTTGAACATAGGGTTCATAGGGTTCACTTCCCAACTAGTAAATGTTAAGCTCAATTGACATCTTCCTGAAAGATAAGGTCATAGACCCGTTTCGACAATTGATTATTGCATTGGAAGTCGCTAGGAAAGGTCGACTTAGAATCACCGGGATTTGGTTTCGGGGGTTCGCTACAGACTGTGTATCAATAACTATGAAGTCCATAGGGAATATAAATTTCCCGACTTTGATTAACACGTCCTTTAGCTAATCCCTAGGTTGGGTGATAGATCGATCGGCCATCCGAAGAGTGCAGTGCGCCAGTTTTAACTCTCCGATGCCTAATTGCTCATAGACAGAATACGGAAGCAAGTTAACAATAGCGCCTAAATTGAGTAGAGCACGATTGATATTTTTAACCCCAATAGAAATAGATATTGTAGGACTCCTGGGGTCCTTTCGTTTCTTGGGTATTTATTGGGTAAAAGCAGTGCTCACATTACTCGCTAAGAAAACTTTTTTAGGCACTTGAATTTTCCTTTTCCTAGTGCACAAGTCCTTTAGAATTTTCGTATAAGATGGAACTTGTTGGATAGCATCTAGAAGAGGAATGTTTATGTTAACTTGCTTAAAATTTCCACAATCTTCTCCATTTGTGGACTTGGTCCTCTTAACCTATGTGGAAAAAGAGCTTTATAAATAAGGGTTGGGTATACCATTTGTGGAGAAGTTTGTGGAGATGGAATAGGTCTCATAATTAGAGTTGGGATCGTTTGAGGTTGACTCGAGGAAGTGGTCTGAGGGTTCGAGCCTAGTGGAAAACGGAGAATAGGCTCAGAAGAAGTTGTTGGATTAGAAGAATTAGGATTAGAAGTGGAAGCCGGGGTATCATCAATATCATCAACATCAACATATTCACCTACTTGGTTATTCAACACTCTTCCCGATCTCAACGTGGTTACGACACACACATTATGACTTTGTGAGTAGCCAGGATTCAGTAGAGTTTGAGATGGAAGTTTCCCTTTCTCTCTCCCACTCAACGCGACATTTAACTGTGCAAGTTATGCTTCTATCGATTTTATGCTTTCACCGTGGGAAGCGGTGTGCTGCACTAACGTTTGGATAGAAGATGTTAATCTAGTCGTTCTTTGCATGGAATGTTTAATAAACGTTTCCACTCTTTGTTCGAGTGCAGATTTTTCGGTACCGGTCGTTGGGAAAGAATTATTATAAGGTGCAAAATTGTTGGCCGGATTTTGAAAAGTTTGTGGTTGAAAGGGGTGCTTACTCTGTTGTGGTGGTTGTTGCTGCTGTGGAGGATGCCTTTGATAGTTATTTTAGCTCGGGAACGGATTTTGATTTTGAGTTTGGTTTTGGTTCCAAGCAAAATTAGGATGATTCCTCCATCTATGATTGTATGTGGAAAAATAAGGATCGTTTCTAGGTCGTTACTGAAAAGTAGAATTAATTTATTCTTGACCTTGAAACGGTGGAATCAAAGGACATTCTTCCGTTAAGTGTGATGGGTCGGAATAGCAACCACACACGGTTTTAGGGAGCATAACCTGGTTTAGGGAGGCTGATGAAAATTTGTTTTCAATAGCTTCGAGTTTTTTCTGCATCGCTGCCATTTCGGGTTTCACTAGGATGGAAACATCGAGCTAATGAATGCCTGCCCTAGATGAAGATGATGGTGGTCTAACGCTTTCCCGCTGTAAGGTTTGTTCAGCGAGATCTTCCAGGAATTGCCAAGCTTCATCATCTTCTTTAGACATGAAATGGCATTGACAAATAGTCTCAAGCATCTGTTCTGTCGCTGGATTAATACCCTTATATATAATTCGGCAAAGGTCCCATCTATTAATTCCGTGATGAGGGCATTAGACTAGCAGATTTTTAAACCGTTCAAAGTATTTCCAAAATGGTTCATTGGGAAGCTGGGTAAACTGGTTAATCTTGCTTCGAACACGGGCGGTCGTATGATTGGGATAAAATTTCTTAAGGAATGCTATAATGAATTCATCCCAATTGGCAATAGAGTGTGCGAAAGTGTTATAAAGCCATTTTTTTGCTAGATCGCACAAGGTAAAAAGGAGAAGATGTAATCTCATAGCAACCACTGAAAGTTGTGAAGTGCCGATCATTGTGCATACATTTTCGAATTTGGTGATAAAAACGTATGCGTTTTCGAATTCAAGCCCGTGAAATTTTGGCAACAGGTTGATGAAGTGGGGTTTAATTTCAAAATTATCCCTATTGGCAGGTGGAATAGATAGACAAGTAGGAAGAGGACCGTGTATCGGGTAGCATCTTTCTTGGAGAGAGATACACGGTGTATTTTGCGCACCTACGGGTTGTGGCAGGGGTGTGTTGGTAAATTTTGATGGAGAACCGTCCATCTCGGTCGATGTGGTGGGTGGAGGGAAAAAAGGAGATGAAGAAGTACCGACTTCGGAGTCGATAGCAGAAACGCAGACAAGACGGGCACTAGAATCCTGTGTTCAGCCGATCATGCACTAAGCGGTTTAGCGCACGTGGCAACGTGTGTGAGAACGATTTAAATGGTTTGTTTTGAAAAAATGCCGGGCGTGAGGCTTGACTCAAAAAATCATAAAAAATGCACAATCAACCCTAGAACTAAGGTCGCCTAGGTCAAGTCACTAGACCGCTCCTAGACTTCCAAAAGACAAGTCGCAGGATCAATCCTCTACCATCTCTTTATCGCTCCTGTGGCCAGGTAAGTGCTAGGTAAGTGGGAGGTATCCGCTATACGAATCACCAAAAATAGGAGACCTAATTAAGTAACAACTTGCCTTAGTCACACTTGCCGAGACACCACAAAACAAATGCGGATAAGCGATAGATTACCCACGACCCTCCTCTGTCCAAATTGAGCATGACGGTCCTTAGAGTTTCGATCTAGATATTTTTTTTAATTAATGTAGGGTTATGCGGATGCTCGTTTTGTGATTTGTGGGGCCTAGGAAGGGTGATGAAATCCCCACCTAATCTGAATTTTGGTCTTGCCCCTTAAAATCTGGTTAAAAATATGCAAAAACAAACAAATAACAAAACAAGCAAAAAGATTTTTGAGCGGCGAAATTTGCAAAGAATCCTGCAGAAAATCAAATTATTGAATTTCTAGAGGAGAGATAAAGATATGAGGAATATACCAGAGGATTTTGGAGGCACAATTCCCTAGAGCCGCGGCCCAACCGCGGCCAAACGCTTGCAATTGCCGCGGTTCTGCGGCGTTCTAGAAGGAACTGTTCACAATATTTCTACAGTAGCTTCCTAAGCTCCTCTGGGCTTCTTTGAAAGTATCCGACTCTCTAATTCCTCGTTCAAGTGACTCCAGATCCCCTCGCAAAAATCGCACAATAATCGTTAAATACACAATTTGCTGTTTTTGATTTTTTATGATATAGATCGAATAAGAATTCAAGCCGAATAGCAAGAAAAAAAAATTACGCACGTATCCCCGGCAACGGCACCATTTGATTGATTTGAAAAAGTGTTTGTAGTTACCGCAATCAATAACGGTGTCGCTAGTAGCTAGCCGCGATGAGTACGGGTTGTCTTCAGGGATGCGTGGAACTTTTAATTTTGCTTTAGACGGGTTGATTGAAAGAAGGGGTGATTGGTTGTAGATCTACGATATACGGATGCAGAATCTATAAAGAAGAGGCTTGTAAGGTTCATAGAATTTAGTAGTAATGGATGATTAATTAAAAATAACTCCTTTTATCTTTTAATAGATTTAAAACTAGATCGATAGTGATGAATGTGGATTAGGGTTCTTTTGGAAGAAACTAGAGTTTCCTCACTCTTAACCCTTATCCTTGCATTGAGCACTATTCATGTCTAGCCTTTACCGAAAAAATGTTAATCTAATCTTAAATCGCGGTCGAGACTATCAATAAATTGGTAGCGCGCCCGATAAAGTTGTTAACATTTATTTTTCTAAAGTTTATAAACTTTATAAGATGTAAAAGAAATTAAGAGATTTTATCGTCCATTGATCTACCATAATCCTACGAATCCTAGCAAGCAAGGAATTACTCACGCATGGTTGAGATAGAAGAGAAGATAGAGAAGGAGATCATGATGTAAATGCAGAAAGTAAAATGTAAAATAGTTAAGCAAATGATCTACCTTTATTAATCAACGTTACAAGTACAAATCCTTCGAATTTAGATTACAAGAAGAAGTTGCTCTCGATCTCTGCCTCGTAGGAAGTAGATGTTCCGTCAGTATTCATGTCGCTCTATCACGTCGAATCGCGGACCTATAGTGGATCTCTTATTCTTTAACGGTGATTTGTTTCGTGTTAAAGGTGATGATTTTAAGTTTAGCCCTCGGTCCTTTATATAGCCCTCCTATCAGAAACCCTAGATCTCATAGGTTTAGATATGCAATCAAGATCCAATTTCCAAAATCACAGATCCTACGACCATTAATTGGCCGCGGATCCGCTGTTATTTGTGTCAATTGGCCGCGCAATCGCAGCTGTTTGGGGGAGTTAGGGTTCCAAATTTCTGAGACTTCTACATGTTGACACGTGGAAATTTTTTCCATGTCTGGATTGTACAAATATTTCTCTGAGTCTCTGCCAATATTGATTCTACGATTTTATTGGCAAATTTTTGATCCTGACATCTTGAATATCTCGATTTCCCGACCTGAGCTAAATCTGCACAATATCTTCTTGAATAATGTTAATAATATTTGTTATATTAGAGATATAATCTTAATCATTTTATATGGTAATAAATCTTTAAGAAATTTGATTAAGATTATTTGATATGATATGCATAATAAAAATATTATATAAATATTATATGCATATATTTTCCTTCATAATGTTAATATAAAATATAAACATATGGTAAAGAATATTTTGCAGATAAACCCACATATGTTCTATATTTATAATAAACACCTTTAAATATTTTAGAAAAGTAAGAAAAATGTTATATCAAAAGTGCAATATTTTCGACTGAACAGCCTCCTCGTGTCAAAGATGATCCACCCGAGAGTTTGTACTTCAAGCTCTTACCTCTAAACTGAGGTAACTAGGGCACTTAGTTCGCTAATCTAAGTAGCCTAAGTGATGTAGAGTAGCTAATGGAGTGTATTATCTCATGAGATCTTTTATTTCACAACACATGTGAAGGTGAGGATATTTGAGGAAGAAGGAGAGGAAACTTGGAGAGAGAATGAAAAAAAGCAAATGAGCTAAGGTTAATGTGTAATGACTCTGTTTTAATGTACAAAATTATCTTAAAGTTAATGTACTGAATGGAGTATTTGCAAGCATGAGTATACTTTAAGTATTATTTTGTTTGAAAAAACAATAAGAAACAACATGTAACTCACTGGTAAAGCACTTGCACTGCTGTGACGTAGCCCATGTGTTCGAATCCCATCAGCCACATATTATTTTTATGATTTTTCTTTTAAACTTTTTGGAAGCCCAATAGTTTACACGTAGAATACACGTAAAAATGAAAAGTCGGACAAAATAAACATGTGCAAAAGGGTATTTATACAGCCTTGGACACGTGGCCCAAATCCCACCTCTCATCTCACCAATTGGGCCGGCGAGACCGGGAAAACGACCGGCGCCAACGGTTGGACCGTAGGTAAAAGTTCCCAAACTCTGCACACTGGTCGTTTCCCCTACCTCATACTGTTTTTCTAGTTAGGGTTTAGTATCGATCCTGGAGTTCAAGTCGGTGTTGCGAAGCCCGTAAAAATCGTTTTTTGCATATTCCGCCTCCCTACAAACCCGCAGAGTGTGCGGCATCGACTTACAGTGGTATCAGAGCCTACTAAATCTTAACTAACAGTTTAGACAACATGTAAAACTATGAAACCGAAAAAACTCCTAAACATCGAAACATAGATCCAAGTTTCTATTGAATTTTTCCGAGGCTCTAATTTTTTTTTAAAATAATTGCAGAGTGCTCCTTTACTTGTGAGATGAACACAGAATAAAAACGAGTCAATTCCACCTCACCTTGGCCGGCCAAACTCCCAAAATGACCGGCCTCATTGGTTTTGTATTGGGGAATTGGGTTGGGTTTTGTTTTGTGTTCTTATCACTTGGATCTAAAGTTTCAGGTGGTGTTTGTTTTTTCCAAGTTTGCATATACAGTTATCTTTTTGTTATGGTAATACGGAGTATTTCGAATTCACATTTTTAACGTCGTTTAATGTTTCAGTTTGATATATGATGCGAATGTCTACTAATCGTTATACGACGATTAGTGGGGGTTGCACATATCTGTGATCTTGCTGTGATGGTTTGTGGATATGGAATATTAGATCGTCGATGATAAATAGCCAGGGGATGTGAGAAGAGTGTTTTCTTTCTTTCATTCTATGTAATTGTAAAGTGATGTAATATTATTTTGTGGGGCACATCCGGGTTGAGGTTGTAGCCGCCGTTGTATTATTTCTTTTACTGTTTTCTGCTCCTAGGATAGACCCAAGGTGGGGTGCACAAACTACTGGGTTCTTGAAGTGCCGAGTGGCCTACTTATTTTACTGAGGGGGGCTTCTTCACTTTGGGAATTCGACGGGTAGTTTGCCTCACCCATAGGGGTATAGGGTGGGGTTTGGCTATTCATCACGACCATGGAATCCGTCTTTCGTTACAGGCTTAAACGAAATACGGAATTCCTAGTATATCTAATATGTTCATCTGTGATCTGGAATGCCTATTATTGCGTAAGATGAATGGATATTATATATATGTTATATAGTAGACGTTGCTTATGTTTTGCACCCGCACTAGTCCAGCCCCCGCTCTGGCGTTAGTTAAGTAACCAACGGTGTTAGACGGGGCCAGCAGCGAATGCAGATGGCATAAGCGTATGTGGTATTTTTGTTTCTTTCTGCAATGGTAGGTGTAAATGATAGGACTGCATTATATGATTAATGCAAAGCAAACAAACCAAAGCTGAATCATTGGAACAATTTCAAAAACCACTCGGTTTTTCAAAAAGCAAACTTTTAAATGCGGAGCCTAAACCACTCCTTTAAAAGCTATCATGGTTCCTTTGATTAAATCAAGTTTATTACGTTCACGGTTTTGCTAAAACCATTTGTAACCCTCCATCATTTCAGTTGGGTATTCAGCAGTATTCAAGCTACGTATTTTGACTTTCGCCAGGGCATGGTGATTGGTAGCTGCTGAATATTCATCTGTAGCATAGATAGATGCGTTGGTTTGGGACAATAGTACTACTATTTGGCCTTCGTCAAGGGTATGTACGGGTGTGTTCAAATTAACCTGGACAATGGCGGGTAGAACTTGACTTGCGACTTATGATATGTTGGCCTTCGTCAAGGTCATAATAGCTTGGGGAAAAAATCCACATCGGGGGTTTCTAAAGAAACTGAAACTTGCTCGTGTTGCATACCATTTAGAGTGTGATAATTTTGATAGGATTCCTTCAGGATTATCACACAATGATATTTGGATCCTGATCCTACCGTGAGTATCCGCTACTCGCCGGGAGATTTTTTCACTAAAACAATCAATGCTATAAACAAAGTAGGTGTCTAGAACGGTGTTAGCGGGGCTACACCTCCAGAGAAAAGAGGTTATGTAATTAAGGAACTTCGCGAAAGCGTTGGAAAACCTGTAGGGTTACCTAAGACGGCAGCAAGGTTTCGGGAGGCATCGTCCATGCCAAATTCAAAAAATTGCCGTTCTAGCTAACCCAAACCATGAATCGTAAACTAGAAATCGACGGAAAATCAAATGCAAACACTTTGCAATAAGAAGTGAGCAAGGAATACAACCTTTGTAGACCGGTCCTTCACTTCAATAGCTCCGTGTAGTAGTCCCTTCGCTGCGATCGTGAACTTCGGACTCTAGAGAGGCTCCCATGAAGAAACGAACATGCTTGCTTCGATGTCTTCGAGACCGAAGATGATCTACGTCGAGGAGACACTAACCCAAGCTATTTATTCACTAGGTCAAGAACTTTATGAAGAGAAAACCCTATACTAAATGGCAAGTAGTAGAGGATGATGAAGTAGGAAGTGGGCTCACTTTAGATTTCATTTTCTCATACTTTTTCTCACAACTCCATTGAAGCTAGAAAGCTTTTTTAGGAAGAAGAAGAAGATGAAGAAAATATCTCATATGATAATTATCCCAAATGAATAATTTGCAACCATGGTGAGTTAAGCATCTCATGCTGAACCTTTGAAGAGACTTAACCGAGGCTAGGTTAATTGGTAGAGTTAACAAATATCTAAGGTAAAACAAAACTTGAAGACTTAGTCAAAGCACTACAAGCTTCTACAAGCTTATCAACCATGACAAAATCATTTAGTTTTAGAATTACTTAAATAAATAAAACCCTAGCAATTAAACCAAGCATGGTGTAAGTCATACACACACCTTTGTTGCATGTATCATCAAGCATGACACAATTCATGTACAGAAAAATATATCACATATATTCAATGTGCACAAAATGAGAAAAAGAAATCATAAGTGAGCTTAATATTACTTAATGTAATGTAATATATCAAATATATAATTATACATTAAATTATTAAATCAACTCTTGATTTAATAATCCGGCTATATCACATATAACCGACTAATATCATATGTAACAACTTATGCTATATCACATATAACTGACTGATGTCACAAATCGCGAGAATAGAATACGGTATCTCATACGCGTATTAATCTCGGTCCCGCACATATCTCATATGTGTTCCTACTCCGTTTCGCATGAGCCAAGAAACCCCTGTGTAGGACTCTAAAGACTCGTCAATACGCCGGCAGTAGGTGATAATCATATCAAACACCCATAAGCCGCAAGTGGTCTGCTAAACGTAACGGCCACCCAGGTATTGAGCGATCAGAAGATCAACAAGCAAGCATGCTCATACTCCTGCGAATCCAGTCAGTAACACTACCGTACAGTTCGGTCTCTTCGTTTGATATGTCGCATATCTTGTCTAGGGGTGGTAAACGTCAGACCCCAGTAACTCGATAAGTCGTGCCGATATGAGGCTCATAACGGGTTGAGAAACTACTGATAACACTTACCGGTATATTTCTGAAACACCCCTGGCCAGGGACTTCCTGTTATAGCCAATCGAGCACAGCGCAACATCAACCCCTAATACCGGGAGAGACGAATCCCCTCCTATCGCTCATTGCCTCCATGTGACTCGGGAATGTACCCAAAAACCACCGTTTTGCACGTCCTCTTGAACGTGATATGGTGGAAATCAAAGCACAGTGGGAATCACACAAGACTCTATGACGATCTCGGGTCAACAGACTAACTGCACCACTGTCACCAGAGAACTGCCATCTGACGTGAGGTATAATACCATCTGGGAGTTCTCGGCGAGTCCGTCCAATGTACCCAGTCTCCACTGATCACCCGTATATCATCTCTGATGTCAAACACCAATGGATATGGGATCATCCATCGCCCATCTACATGGGTCGAGAAGGTATACGCTAGTCTACTCTGTTATATCGATGCCCCGTCTCGATACACCCACGACTAGGGACATTAAAGGATGTACTCACGGACTACCTTTGTCCCACTAGTATGATCTGCATCATAATCTAGGTAGTCAAGTACACATCCTAAGGCCTTTACCAACATGTAACAGAGAGACAATCAGTGTACAAGTTTAGATAAAGAGTAACCAGATAGCATACTATCATATCGAGCAAGAAAGTCCTCCCTATATATGTCCAAGCATCCACTACAATATACATCTCATGTATAGTAATGGCCTCTAGGGCATACATATAACTAACAATCTCCCACTTACACTAGGGCCATCATATAGCATTGGTTATAGTATCTCATACTCAACCATCCTATAAAAGTCTCTCTCTAGGAAAAGGCCTTTGTGAGTGGATCCGCCGTGTTTTTCTCTGAGTCTGCTCTCCTGACCTCGATCCCCTGGAGATCAACCATCTCCATGATTAGGTGATACTGCCTTGGAATATGTTTGGGTCACTGATGGGTTGGGGGTTCTTAGGCCAAAGCCACAACTCCATTGTCACACAATAGTAGGAACGAAGTTCATCTCATGAACTTATGTACACCCAGACTGCCTCTTTGGTAGCATCGTTGGTAGCGATATATCCAGCCTTTATCGTCTAGTTTGCCACGGTTTCTAGCTTGGAACTCTTCCAATATACCGTCCCTCCACTGAGGGTAAAGACAATGCCGGTGACTGACATTCAGTCGACCTTACCACTCTGGAAGCTATCCATTGATTCTCCACAGGATCGTTTGATACCATCTCACTACACCTAGTGAGAATCCTAACATCCATCTAGATCTATCTCATAGATCCAAAATCCAGGATTTAGGAGGTATCACATTGATCCTATATGGAGAATCCTTGTGATAAGAAGAGATTGACTAAGCGTAGCATAGGAAACTCTTTTCATCCACGTACGAGGATCACCACCATACTCCCTACTACCCTTTTGTATATACAAGTTTCATCTACCATTTTGATGAAGTCAAACTCTTTGACTACCACATCAAAACAGATGTTCCAACTCCGCGATCCCTGCTTTATCACACAAAGCAACTTGCACACGTTTCCGCTACTCCCACTGTCTACGAAGCCCTCTGGCTATGTACTTATAGACGCTCTTTTCTAAATCATTATTTAGTAAAGCAGTCATGACACCCAACCGCCAGATATCGCAGTTATGGTATGTAGCAATGGAAAGTAGGATCCGGATGGACTTAAGCATAGCTACTGCAGAAAAGATTTCATCATAAAGCACACCTGGTTGATGAGGAGAATCTTTTACAACAAGTCTAGCTTTGAAAGTCTCAACTTTTCCATCTACACTAAGTAATCTTCTCAAGATATACTTGCTCCTGATGGGGACTTAACCCTTCGGATATAGCAACCAAAGTCCATACTTTGTTGGTGTATATGGATTCCATCTCAAATCGCATAGCATCCAGCCATTCTTACAGAGTCCCCACTCTTGATGGCCTGCTCGAAACTAGTTGGGTCATCATCTCATGATGCAATCCTCGCTTCTACTGTCATAGAGAAACCGAAGTATCTCTCAGGTGGATGAGGAACCCTACTAGATCGGCGGAGAGGCTGAGGTTCGTTGGAAACTATTGAATCCCCCGGTTCTACCAAATCATCAGCTGTAGTTTGTATAGCTGGAACTCTTTCCAGTTCTACCTCATGACCATAAATTTCTTCACAAGAAATTCCTTTTCTTAAAGGTGGCATGCTGAGAAAAAAAATACCTTTTGTTCCTCAGTGCGGTAGAAGATATTCCCTTGCGAATGCTTGGGATATCCAACAAACTTCCACAGAACTGACCTTACCTCGAGCTTGTCCGGATTTTTTTTTTTTTGACATAGGCCGGACAACCCCAAATCTTAACTTCCTTAAGAAATGGGCTCTTCCCATACCATATCACATATAGATGTAAGTCCATGCTACCTCTCCCGGTACTTACGGGCTTGCGGAATTTGGTGAAAAACGATTTTCTAGAGGTGGTAACGTGGACTCAAAAACCCGGATCTTTGTTAAACTGCTAACTAACAACCTAACAAGAGTTTACCTACTCGGTTATGGGGGGTATACCTTTCTTGAACTCCTTCGTCTTCAACTCGTCCCGGAGTTCGGATCGGCCTCACCTCGTCGTCTCCTTGCGTCGAAGATGGATCCACCCGAAAGCTTCTACCTTTGGCTTGTTCTTCGGACTTTGAAGAAACTAGATCACTTGGCTTGCTAGGCCTTGTGAGCTAGAATGAGTAGAGAAGAGTATGTTGGGATTTTGCTCTATGGTTCTTGCTTCTTAACACATGAGACAAGTGAACCATAGACTAAAAAAGAGAGAGCAAGAGGAAGAGGGTGAGAGCAAGAGCATGAGAGCTCAAAACCAAGAGAGAGAAAGGTCAAGCAAGAATGAGCCACTCTTTTGTCTTTTACCCTCTCATAATCCAAAAGCATCATTAGCCATAATGTCAACCAAGTATTATGTGATGGTTCATATCATGACAAAGGCAATATCATTTCCATGCACTCATTTTGCAAACTACAACAAGCAAGCAAAAGTCTTTGCATGAAAATGACAACCATTGTGATGATGATGGTCAACTAGTCCAACCTAGTCAACCGGTCAACAAAGTCAACAAGTCAACAAAGTCAACCCTCCAACAACCATGTCACTATAATACTTAATTAATATTATTGCTAAATATATATATATATATATATATATATCATATTCTCATTAGGGTTGAGCAAAAAGTCAATAGTCAACAGTCAACGGTCAACAACCCTAATGAGAATCCTCTGCCTCTGTCTCTCCGTCAACTGTGCATACACACCCGCATCCGCGTTCCGAGGAACACGGATGAAAACTGGATAAAACCAATCCCAATACGTACACTAGGATCTGGCTTAAACCAAAGCCCTCTAGTGTAAACTGTCCGGACACTAAACGTGCACAAGTGCACGGATGTGACTGAACCCTATCGCAAAACCATGCGACCTGTCGCAAAACCATGCGACCTCTACTCTTTTGCCTAAAGGCGAATAGCTTTCTGTGTGGGACTCTAAAGACTCGACACTACGCTAGCAGTGGGTTTAACCACAGACCGCAAGCGGCACTAGCTGTGCGTAACGGTCCCCAGGTAGATGCCGACAAGAAGACTGACGAGGCGAAACCCATCTGAACTCCTACTGAGCCTGAATGTGACAATCTCCGTACAGTCCGGTCTGTTCGTCTAATACATCGCATGGCGGGCCTAGGGGGGCGGTAAACGTCAGTCCCCTAATAGCGGTACAAGTCGTGTCGGAGTGAAGCCCAATACACCCTGAGATAGCACCGGAAGCCTACCAGTATATCTCGCTTGCCCTGGCCAGGGACTACTCGTGAAATGGCTCTCCTAGACACAGCGCGATGTCAACCCCCAATACCGGGAGAGACGAATCCTGTCTAACCGTCACTGCCTCCAAGTGCTTCGGGACTGCACCCAACTACTACCTGTTTGCACGACTCCTTTGAGCCGTGGTAGGGTAGTAACCAAAGTACAGTGGGAACACACTCGAGGCGAAGTGACAGC
Organism: Agapanthus africanus; assembly: GCA_030015575.1. Lineage (NCBI taxonomy): Eukaryota > Viridiplantae > Streptophyta > Magnoliopsida > Asparagales > Amaryllidaceae > Agapanthus > Agapanthus africanus. Next base: position 200,352,079 of record CM057350.1, read on the forward strand.
GTCAAGTCAGCGGACTAAGCTGTACTCATGTCACCTGGGAACTGATAACTGACGATAGGTATAATACTAACCGGTCAGTTCCCGACGAGTCCTGTTCAGTGTACTCGTAACCCAACGAGCACCCGCATACTATCTCCAGTACGACGTACTGACGGCTGTGGGACAGACCGTCTCCCACACTGGGATGAGAAGCGCATGCGCTAGTCTACTCCGGAGTATCGATGCCCTGTCTCGATAGTCCTGCGACTAGGGACCTGCATAAGGATGTGCTTATAGATTACCCAGCCCCCACTAGTGTGACTGCCATCACAACGCTGGTAATCAAGCAAAGATCCTAAGGGCTCCACTAATGTGTTTAGGTGATATACTAAAATAAACACATGTACACATTGAAGTAGAAACAAACCAAGTAGCATACTACCATTTTGAGCAAGATTATCAATACAAGGTGAATATCCCAAGCTTCCATTAAGTAATATACATACTAGTATGATACAGTAATGGCCTCTAGGGCATATACACTAACAATAGAGTGGTAGGCGCCTGATTTGGTTGAAACTCTATTCAATAGGTATGCAGCTTCTCAAGTGCATAACCTCCAAAAGGATATAGGCAACTCAGTAGTACTCATCATAGAGCACACCTTATCATATTGGGTGCTATTGCTCTGCCCCGATACACCGACATGTTGTGGTGTATACGGAGGAGTAATGCTGAGAGAGAATCTCATTCTCCTTTAGAATAGTCCAGGAATTCCGTGCTCAAGTATTCTCCTCCCTGATCACATTAAAGGACATAATACTTATACCCATTTTGGTTCTCTACTTCTATCTTATATTCTTTGAATTTCTCAAAAGCTTCAGACTTGTGTTTCAACAGGAACACATGTACGAATATTGAGAGATCATCAGTGAATATAATGAAGTACAAAGAACTCGTCCTGGCATTTGTAGACAGGGACGTACATACATCATCATGTATCAATCCCAAGAGTTCACTAACTCTTTCTCTGTTTCCAATAAACGGAGTTATGGTCATCTTATCTTTGTGACATGACTGGAAAGTTTCACAAGATTTAAGTTCAAACTGATTTAAATATGCATCTGAATGTAACTTCGCTAGTCGGGTCGCATTGATATGACCTATTCTACAATGCCTCAAGAAGGATTCGTTCATTTCTGAACTCTTCCTCTTGTGTGTGTTCTGTACATTAAGAACTGTAGTTTGATTTAGAACGTATATGCTTTTAGATAACGTGCCTGAACCGATCAACTCTTGATATAGGAAATGTTCAAAACATTATCCATCGATACAAAATTATATCCTTCTTTACTAAATAAAGAGACTGATATGATGTTGTATATCATGTTCGATATCTAATAACATTCGTTCAGAATCAATGTATTTGGTAATACAGGGTGATAACTGCCAACATACTTAGCCGCAACACTTGCACCATTTCCAACCCTTAAAACTTATCACCCATTCTCAGTTCTCTACCTATCTTTAACCCATGTAACTGATTACATATGCGGGATCCTGATCCAGTATCACATACTCAGGATGTAAAGGATACTGAGAAACAGTTCTCTGTAATGAACACACCCGAAGTTGATGCATCAGTATGCACTTTCTTTGTTTGGGAGGCATGGGAATCCTGGTAATCTCCTATTCCCTGCTCGGTCTTATAGCAATTATAAGTTGAAGCGGGACCAACGTTCCTCAGCTCAGTATAACAAGAAGGTTCGGTCAATACATCCATATTATTATCTTGATTAAGGCGTGACATGGTCGCTACCTGGGAAAGATAGAAGAAAACACTCAGCTTATGCTCTTGCAAAATTAGATTGGTTATTAATATATCTAATCAGGATGGCTCCCACTGTTTCAGTCAAATCTTCCTTCAAACCCTAAAAGGAAAGACTAGCCGGGATTAATTACACCCTACAAGTTCGCTAATCTTTCAACCAGGCTAGTGCAGGTACTTCGAGGGAGGTTCCCCATGCTTTCGCACGGACCTAATTAAAATAAACCTCGTTTTCCCAGGGGCGTAACCCCGTTGAAACCTTTCTAGATACCTACTTGATCGGCTAATTGTAAAGTGTAAAACTTGTTGTAGATAGTGCCCTCAGAGTCAATTATTGGATCACAGGCACGTGATTGCAATGATTGAGGGAGGACCTATCCCGGTAGGACAATCTTACTCGAGATGATAGTATGCTATCTGGTTCATCTTTATCATCGTGTACTGCTTTAGGTGACCAGACGGGTCGCTATTACACGTTGATAGAGCCCTTACGATTTTTGCTTGACTGCCAGCAGTATGAGGGCGATCATATACGTGGGAGCTGGTAGTCTATAAGCACATCCTTAAAAGGTCCCTAGTTGTGGGAGTTTCGAGACAGGGCATCGATTCTCCAGAGTAGACTAGTGTATACAGTCGAGACCCCGACGAGGGGCGGTGGCCAGTCTCACAAGCCGCTGGTGTCAGTTGGTTCACCTAAGATGTATACAGGTGCTCATTGGGTTATGAGTACACCGGACATGACTCGCCGGGAACATGCTAGTTGGTCTTATACCTGACGTCAGATAGCAGTTCCCTGGTTACATGTGTACAGGTTAGTTCATCGACCTGGGGATCGTCATTTGTCTCGTGTGAGTTCCCACTGTACTTTGATTACTACCCTACCACGCTCAAAGGAGACGTGCAAACAGGTTTTAGTTGGGTACAGTCCCGAGCCACATGGAGGCAGTGAGCGGATCTTCGGGGGTTCGTCTCTCCCGGTATTGGGGGTGAGGTCGCGCTGTGTCTAGGAGAGCCAGAACATGAAAAGTCCTTGGCCAAGGTAGGAGATTTACTGGTAGGTATTCCAGTAGTATCTCAGGGTGTTCTGGGCTGATCTCTGACACGACTTGTACCGCTTTTGGGGGTCTGACTTTTACCAACCCTCTAGGCCCGCCATGCGATGCTCATAGACGAACGGACCGGACTGTATGGATATTGCCACTGACAGGCTCAGTAGGGTGTCAGGATGAGTTCGCTCATCGACGTCCCTTTTTGTCAATAGCTGGTAGCCCGTCACGTATGGCTAATACCTCTGACGTGCTAGTGGTTAAATCCACAGCCATAGTATTGACGAGTCTTTAGAGTCCCCCACATTCAGTTGCTCAAGTTTTCGGGCGAAACGTGTAGAGGCCGTATGGAGATATAGCAAGGTTCGATCAGATACGTGCGGTATTGCACGGATCAGGATCGGACGGATTATACTAGCCGGCTTTGGTTTAAGCCGGATCCTAGTATAGTACTGTGTAGATTTTGTCTCATTGCATTTGTATTTCGGTCGGAATACAGATGCGGGTGTGTATACACAGTATCGGGGTTTTCCTGTAATTTATTACGGGACCAGTTTTCTGGAGTTGCCAGTTTTCTTTCCGTTTCGGCCATTTTCATTTGTATCTTTCATTGGCCGAAGATTGGTGGAGGAGGGCCTATTTGCAAGCATGCAAATTTGGATAGTGGAGGGTGTTATTTGCATATTCTTGTATCATGATAATTCCTCGACCATTTGACTTCTTCTTCTTCTCATCATGGCTTGACTTTTGAGTCATCATGGTTGTTGATGATTAGCTTGTTGGAGTGTTGGTTTTGGTGCAATCATGGTTGTTGATGATTAGCTTGTTGGTGTGTTGGTTTTGGTGCAATCATGGTTGTTGATGATTGGTTGATGGAGTGTAAGTTTTAGTGGGTGATCATTTCCTTTTTCATGATAACCCTTTTCTCTCTCTTGTTTATTGGCTCACACTCATTCCTTTGATACTACACTCTCATTCTCACTCTCCCCTCACTTTGCATGGCCGGCCACTTCCTCAAGTGGGCTGTCCCAATTTTTTGTGGAAGGATTTTATCTCTTTAGGCTTGTAAAAAAAATCCCATAGCTCCAAAAATATTCCACAACTCATCCCTCCACCAAATGGCAACCTCCATAAACCCCAAATGAGACATATAGATCTTCACTATATTCTACAGCAAATCTTGGGCACGTTGACTCGCCAGCTTCATGCCCGAGTTGTCTCGGTATAGAGGCGGGAGCCCGTAAAAGAAGCAGGCGACGTGGTGCCCTTCCGGCGACGAGGTGGAGACCGGAGCTTCCGCGGGAGATCGGGACGACGACGAGAAGACCGGAGGACACGGATCACTCGGTATATCTCTCTTCCCCATCTTGTAGTTAGGTAGGACTAGTTTAATGGCACGATCCGGGTTTTTAGTGCGCGGTGGTGCCGGTTTGAAAATTAAAGTTAACCATCGCTTCCGCATTTGGCCTCGGGATGGAGGCCGGGGCACCGCCGTGCACTTACAGTGGTATCAGAGCCTCGCCATTAACATAGTCTAGCTTTGTCTAATGTGTTTTACATTTCCGATCGACCCGCGTTTTCTTCACATCAGTTTCTGTCGAAATTTTTTGGAGTCCAAAAATTTTTCAGGTTGTCTCAGAATACTATGCAGGTAATTTTAAGACATCTGTGAAAATTTGGTAGAGTGTTACTGTAGAACCGCCACGGAACCGCGGCCAAACCCCCCTTGGCGCCGCGGTTCCGCCTCAGTTCAGTGAGTTCACTGGACCAATTTTGCACAGTGATCTTTTTACAGGGAAATAGGGGTTTTGGAATATTATTTTTGGGCCAAGAATTTCTTTAAGTGCTACAGTAATGCTTGGGGCCCACTTGGTAAAATTTGATCGATCGGATATTTTAAACACATTAGTTCACAGTATTTACATTATATCTGCGACCGTGAATGTTACTTGATCGGTAAATCCTGTTTAACTGCTATAGCCCGGTTAGACGATTTGCGAACGTGACTTTCACGTTGATGTTCTATGTTATGCTGTGATGTTGCGGATTGGTCGTGGGGGATAGCCTGGTTGCAGTGGTAGTACAGTTATGTTGTATTATGTACATTTGATATTGCGGGGCGAGCGTCCGATATGTGGACTGCCGTCACTGCCTGTTTGTATTATTCTTTTGGGGCACGACCAGGTTGCGGTCGATGTATCCGTTGTATGTATATTTTACTTTCTGTACTAGGATTGCCCCGCAGAGGGGTGCACGGATAGCTGGGTTCTAGAGGGCAACAAGCCCGCATCTCATGGCATTGAGACGGAGGGGGTTTCACTCTAGAATTGGCAGGTTATTCGCCGCACTCGTAGGGGGTACAGGTTGACCAAGGAGGGGTGCCCAAATTACCGAATTCCGTGAAGTGCTGGGTGCTCCATTCACGTTGCTGAAGGGGGCTGCCTCGCTTCAGGTTTTGGCAGGTAACTTGCCGCACCCGTAGGGGTCTAGGATTTCATTGCACAGGCTATCCACACGACCAGGGGAACGTCGGGTTTCAGTAGTGGCTCTGTGAAACCCGGGGATCCCAGATATCTGTATTGTTCTGTGATGCTGTACATTTCTGAGATGTTGTATTTTATCACGCCTTGAGCGAAATATAATATATTAGTATATATATTAGTAGATGTTGTATATGTTTTGCATCCGCGCTAGTCCAGTCCCCGCTCTGTCGTTAGTTAGCTAACCTAACGGGTAATGACGGGACCCAGTGGCGAATGCGGATGGCATATACGTACATCAGTATATTTTTGTTCTTTTTGGTGTGATCAATTGATGGGACTGTGTTGATTCGGATCAATGCAAGTTAAAAACAAACCTAATCTGATGTTGTTGGAACACTTTTCAAAAAAAGCTGTTATTGCAAGGACGTTTACTTTTGTTTTGCATCGTGGTATTCAGTTGGAATATCCTGCTCCTCAGTCGACGAGGCAAGGGCCGAGATCCCTTCACTGGGAGTGACCCCTTGGACAAAAAGTTTGCGTCAGGGCATTAACTTCACTATAGCCGATTACTTTTGCTTTGCACCGTGGTATTCAGTTGGAATATCCTGCACCTCATTCTACGGGGAAAGAGCCGAGATCCCTTCACCGGGAGTGACCTCTTTAGCAACGGTTTTCGTCACTATATTTTTAAAAGCTATCAGTTCCTTCAACGATATCAAGTTCATTACGTTAAAGGTTTTCGCCAGAAACCATTCGTAGCCCTCCATTGTTTCATATGGATAGTCAATAGTATTCAAGCTGTGTTTGTTGGCCAAAGTCAAGGCACAGTGTTTGGTAGCTGTTGGTTATTCATATGCAGCATAGATAGATGCGTTGGTTTGGAACAGTCGTACTGCCTTGTTGGCCAAAGTCAAAGGTAGGTACGGGTGGATTCAAATCAACCTGGAGAATGACGGGTAGAACTTGACATGCGACTTATGATTTGTTGGCCAAAGTCAAGGTCATAAGAGCATGGGGTAAAAATCACATCGGGAGTTTCTAAAGAAACTGAAACTTGCCAGATATGCGCATACCTTCTGGAGTGTGACACCGTGAGCGGATTCCGTCACGTTATCATTCGATGATAGTTGGATCCCGATTCCCACTGATGAGTTGGTTTACTCCTCGGGTGATCCCGACTAATTCTTCTTTGAGGTTTGGAGGAGAATTTGACGGTACAGTGGGAGGTTTCCAGATTAGATAAATTGGTAACCATTCTGAACTAGGTTAGAGTGCACGCTGAGTGTTTCTTTTCTCTCTCTCTTTGGCAGCGACCATTGACCCGACCCTAAGACTATGACTCAGTGACCAAAATTAACCGAACCTTCTTAAGCACTGGCTTTTGGATTGTCAGAGTTGCAGACCTCATTGCCACTCCTACTTTTACCCTTTTCTCCAGGACACCCCGTATTACTATGAACGTCCACTTCCATTAGACAAAACCATCGTATGGTTATATACGAACTCGAAGGAATTTATTCGAGGATGGTTTCCGGTTCTGGAGAAAACGAATAGGACTATTCAGTTGTTTTTTCATTTTACCTTCTCTCAGGTTGCGAGTACCCCTTAGATTAGGGGATAGTACACCTATTACGCAAATTGGACTGTCTTCTTCCAAACCGTAGGCAGGTGCCGACCGGTAGGGAATGAAGAAAACCAATTAGCCTAACAATGGTGTATAGAAGGTATTATGTAAAGACAAAGAAATGGATTAGAAGGAGGGCAAAGTAAATTGCAACAGATATTCACGACCAAACCAGGTATTTCATTACCACTCCCACTTCACCTTTGTATTTCTCCAGGACACTCCGTATCACTACGAAAATCCACAGTTTATTGGATACTCCATCGTATGGTTATATACAAACTCGAAAGGAACTTGTTCCAGTTCGGAGATGGATTCTGGTTCAGGAGAAATAGGAATAAGGTTCATTCGGTTGTCTTTTATTTTCACCTTCTCTCGCATTGCGAGTGCTCCTTGGATTAGGACAGTACACCCATTATGCTTATTGGATAGTCTTCTTCCAAACCATAGGCTGGTGCCGAACGGTAGGGAAGGAAGAAAACCATTTGGCCTAAGGGGTGTGCAGAAGGTAATGACTAAAGACATATAAAGGGATTTGGAGAGGTGGCAAAGAATTACAAGGTTACAGTTGTGAATCTGGATAATGGAAGAGGCATTACTAGGAATACCAGGATACCCCAATGAAATATTTCAATGTTTCAGTTCCACTGTGTACTGTTAAAGGAAAACTGATTTCCCAATAAATCCTTACTCCAGGGTATGTATTTACCAGGTATGATTCTCACATCTGTATGGTTTTACATATGATGAGTGGGAGTAGGCTAGTGGGAATTAGGTGATCATCCTCATTATATCAGGATTCGTTGCAATCGGTGATATTTGAGGAAATCACCTGGGCTGTTTGCCGGTCGGCAAATATTTGGTTTTGAATATCCGCTGTTATGCACCAATTTCAAATTGATATATCTGTACGTCTATTTTCATAGAGTGAGATATACCTTTTTGAAATTATGTCTATGACATTTACCTATATCAGTGGATGGTTAGGTAAGGAGCATTAAACAGCGGTGTAATTCTTCTTAACCATAAGTACAGTTTTCAACCTACGACACACAGTGAATGAGTTATCAGACTCAAGGGACTTATGCAGAGTATTGTATGTTGTCCAGGGTTCATCAGGACAGAGGGGTTGGTCCTCGTACTATATTCGCTTTACTTATGACTTCTCTAGTTTTTAGACAGGTGTTTCGTAGAAACACAGGGTCTGACTTTGAGAAGTTATAGGTATTTGAATAAAGTAGAGAACCAGGTGTTGCAAGTATCGGGATTCTTCAAGTTGATCGAAGATGTAGATAATTGTGTATGGTATTCAGTTGATAGTAATGATTAAGAGAACTTGCTTCTTTTTCAGGTTACTCATAATTGGAAGCATTCCTAAGTTGAGTAACGCTGATCGGCCTCCTTCCATTTAGTAGACATGCGCTGGAGACAGCTGCATGATTTGAATCTGGTTCAATTAAATCAGTGTCTCTGATTCTATATTGGATATAGAACAGTTCATATCTTAACGATGTTAAGGTACGGAGAGTTGTCCGGATTATGCTTAAAACCAGACTCTGGATAACTCAAGGCACGTTTTCTGTAATGGCTGTTTGTAGGTTGACCCAGGCTATGACGAGGGTTGATTTTCTACCATAAGAAAGATCAATAGTGATATTGTTCTAGACTCGCCACAGTTTTAATAAAAATGGATTTTTTCAGAAAACAGTAGTGGGAGTATGGTAGAACTGGAAGTGATTCCAGAACCACAAACGATTACTGAAGATTTCATAGGAACCTAAAGATTCAATCTGGTTTGACATTCCATTGGCCACTCCGCAGATAAGGTGGGTAACTTCAGGCACCCTAGAGGTACTCCGGTAGCCTCAAGGACGGTGACAGGAAAGTTCTTGTTTACCCACACTTGCCATTGCTGTTGTTCCAGACTGTGAGACCCGGCAGGAGGATGAGTATAGCGTCGTTCTAAACTTGCTTTAGAAGTGTACGTTTATATGACTCTGCCAGAGGGTTGTCGTAGTCAGTGAGAGCAGCGGAAGCATTGGTGGACAGGTGGCTTATGTCTATTTATAGACTAAAGCAGATATAGCGGAGATAGATCATCAATTTCTGATGTGACAGTCATAGGTTTGACTTCATCAGAATAGGGGATGGATCTGTTGAGAAGGTAGTAGGGTGTGTTGTCATGGTATTTGGATGACATACACAGAGTAGGAAGAGATATTCCTATACTACGATCGGTTATACTTTGGTCGTCACACAGTGTTTTCTCCACATGGGAGTTGGACATTATATCAGACATACTGGTTAGTAGATCTATGGTTTTAGATCTAGATTTGGGTGGTTTCCCAATCAGGGTACTTAGACAGCATTCTAAGAGTATTTAGAATGGAGGACTCCTGGCACGGTAGTGTACCTGCAGGTGATGGAGTCACCCTCTCTAAAGGTGTCTTACAGACTAAAGAGGAGAGGGATGTGCATGATTGGCAGATCACTTGCTCAGGCAATTGAGTCAATCATGAGATGTCAAGTACCACACCAGATGTTGTTCTTGCACTGGATGCAATAAGTTGACATTGATCCAATCCTGGAGAAACAGTCGGAGGCAGTTTTAGAACATAAGTGGATGTTCTAGGGATATGATAATGACAACCTCTTTCGGGAGACAGTTATCATTCCAGGCTTCCAAGGTGACCTGGACGACAAAGAGGTTGTCAGAGTTATAGTTTTCATTCTGATGAGGGGCAGTATTTTGGACAGATGGTCCAAGGCAATACTGAGGGAGGCATGGCGCAGAATACTGATTAAATTCAGTTGACGATACAGTCTATGAAGTTTGGATTTGGAGTTCATTTATGAGCTAGGTCCCATCAGACATCTAGACACATTCTTGGACAGGTATTGCTCATTTCGGGAGATGGCTTTCTCCGCGAACTTGAGATATAGAGAGACATAGAAAGAAACATCAAGGCAGATCCACTCACTGAGGTTATTCCTCGAACGCAATAGTTTCGCAAACGAGCTTTGTGAGACTGACAAGTAGAGGAGTTGGGTGTTCGGTATCACACGGGCTGTGAGTATGCGACATCGCAATAATTAGCCTTGAGTGCAAGTGGGAGATTGTTGGAGATAGTGCCCTCAGAGTCAATTATTGGATCACAGGCACGTGACTGCAATGATTGAGGGAGGACCTATCCCGGTAGGACAGTCTTTCTCGAGATGATAGTATGCCATCTGGTTCATCTTTATCATCGTGTACTGCTTTAGGTGACCAGAAAGGTCGCTATTACACGTTGATAGAGCCCCTAGGATTCTTGCTTGACTGCCAGCAGTATGAGGGCGATCATATACGTGGGAGCTGGTAGTCTATAAGCACATCCTTAAAAGGTCCCTAGTTATGGGAGTTTCGAGACAGGGCATCGATTCTCCAGAGTAGACTAGTGTATACAGTCGAAACCCCGACGAGGGGCGGTGGCCAGTCTCACAAGCCGCTGGTGTCAGTTGGTTCACCTAAGATGTATACAGGTGCTCATTGGGTTATGAGTACATCGGACAGGACTCGCCGGGAACATGCTAGTTGGTCTTATACCTGACGTCAGATAGCAGTTCCCTGGTGACATGTGTACAGGTTAGTTCATCGACCTGGGGATCGTCATTTGTCTCGTGTGAGTTCCTACTGTACTTTGATTACTACCCAACCACGCTCAAAGGAGACGTGCAAACAGGTTTTAGTTGGGTACAGTCTCGAGCCACATGGAGGCAGTGAGCGGATCTTCGGGGGTTCGTCTCTCCCGGTATTGGGGGTGAGGTCACGCTGTGTCTAGGAAAGCCAGAACATGAAAAGTCCTTGGCCAAGGCAGGAGATTTACTGGTAGGTATTCCAGTAGTATCTCAGGGTGTTCTGGGCTGATCTCTGACACGACTTGTACCGCTTTTGGGGGTCTGACTTTTACCAACCCCCTAGGCCCGCCATGCGATGCTCATAGACGAACGGACCGGACTGTACGGATATTATCACTGACAGGCTCAGTAGGGTGTCAGGATGAGTTCGCTCATCGACGTCCCTTTTTGTCAATAGCTGGTAGCCCGTCACGTATGGCTAATACCTCTGACGTGCTAGTGGTTAAATCCACAACCATAGTATTGACGAGTTTTTAGAGTCCCCCACATTCAGTTGCTCAAGTTTTCGGGCGAAACGTGTAGAGTCCGTATGGAGATATGGCAAGGTTCGATCAGATATGTGCGGTATTGCACGGATCAGGATCGGACGGATTATACTAGCCGGCTTTGGTTTAAGCCGGATCCTAGTATAGTACTGTGTAGATTTTGTCTCATTGCATTTGTATTTCGGTCGGAATACAAATGCGGGTGTGTATACACAGTATCGGGGTTTTCCTGTAATTTATTACGGGACCAGTTTTCTGGAGTTGCCAGTTTGCTTTCCGTTTCTGCCATTTTCATTTGTATCTTTCATTGGCCGAAGATTGGTGGAGGAGGGCCTATTTGCAAGCATGCAAATTTGGATAGTGGAGGGTGTTATTTGCATATTCTTGTATCATGATAATTCCTCCACCATTTGACTTCTTCTTCTTCTTATCATGGCTTGACTTTGAGTCATCATGGTTGTTGACGATTAGCTTGTTGGAGTGTTGGTTTTGGTGCAATCATGGTTGTTGATGATTAGCTTGTTGGAGTGTTGGTTTTTGTGCAATCATGGTTGTTGATGATTGGTTGATGGAGTGTGAGTTTTAGTGGGTGATCATTTCCTTTTTCATGATAACCCTTTTCTCTCTCTTGTTTATTGGCTCACACTCATTCCTTTGATACTACACTCTCATTCTCACTCTCCCCTCACATTGCATGGCCGGCCACTTCCTCAAGTGGGCTGTCCCAATTTTTTGTGGAGGGATTTTATCTCTTTTGGCTTGTAAAAAAAATCCCATAGCTCCATAAAAATTCCACAACTCATCCCTCCACCAAATGGCAACCTCCATAAACCCCAAATGAGACATATAGATCTTCACTATATTCTACAGCAAATCTTGGGCACGTCGACTCGCCAGCTTCGTGCCCGAGTTGCCTCGGTATAGAAGCGGGAGCCCGTAAAAGAAGCAGGCGATGTGGTGCCCTTTCGGCGACGAGGTGGAGACCGGAGCTTCCGCGGGAGATCGGGACGACGACGAGAAGACCGGAGGACACGGATCACTCGGTATATCTCTCTTCCCCATCTTGTAGTTAGCTAGGACTAGTTTAATGGCACGATCCGGGTTTTTAGTGCGCGGTGGTGCCGGTTTGAAAATTAAAGTTAACCATCGCTTCCGCATTTGGCCTCGGGATGGAGGCCGGGGCGCCGCCGTGCACTTACAAAACTCTCGCAGGAGTAACTCTTACTCCTAGTGGGTATCGGGATCCAACTATCTCATAGGAGGTATGCAATCTCATTGCAAATTTCAACACTTGAAACTCCTAATAATATTTTACCCCTAACGTGGCTATGACTTTAACGCAGGCCAAACTACCCATAGCCCGCTAGTCAAGTTCAACCCGTACATTTCTTGATTGAATTAAACCCACCTGTATGACCCTTGACGCAGGCCAAACAACGCCGTACGAATACCCTAATCCAATCGCATCGTATGCAGCATATAAGCACTAGTTAGCTACCGTACACTACGCCTTGACGCAGGCCAAACTACCGCAGAACGAATACTAAGTAGTACTTATCTGAAATGACGGAGGGCTACGACAGGATTTTAAGAAAACCCTTTACATAATGAACTTGATATCGTTGTAGAATCAAATGATTTTAAATGGAGTGTTTTTTAGGCCTTTGCTAGTTTTGCTAAATAGGTCACTCCCGGTGAAGGGATCTCGGCTCTTTCCTTATTGAATAAGGTGCTGGATATTATACAAGGAATACCGCTATGCAAAGCAACAACTAGAGCTACCTGTTTTTGAAAATTCGATTCCACAACATGTTTAGGTTAATTTTCTTTCATTAATCTCATTAATGAAGTTCCATCATTTTAAGTTACCTAAACATCACAGATAAATACAACATACGCTTATGCCATCCGCATTCGCCTCGATGTCCCGTCATGCACCGTTAGGTTAGGTAACTAACGGCAGAGCGGGGCAGGGCTAGCGCAGGTGTAAAACATAAGCAACGTCTATATAATATCATATATACTATATACAGTATCTATCTCAACATATCAAATGATCACATCACATATATCGTAACAGAACACAACATATGAAATATTGGATATACTAGGATTTCCGTGTTTTATTTTATGCTTGTATAAAACATGGATTTCACGGTCGTGATGAATAGCCAATCCCACACCCCTAGACCCCTACGAGAGCAGCAAGCAACCCTACCAATTCTAGAGTTAGGAGACCCGGTCTCGACTCCTCAAGATGGTCTCCCACTGGATCCTAGAACCCGGTTACTTATGCTCCCCGCCTTGGGTCTATCCTAATGCAGAAAAGTAAATAATATACAATGGTGACATCATCCTTAACCCGGAAGTGCCCTAATAAAAGAATATTACATATAATGAATTTTACATGAATGAAAATAAAAAAACTCTCATCTCACATAAAACCCCCGGCTATTTGAACACGACGATCCAATATAACATATCACAGCAACACATAACATCACATGTCATCAACGTAAGTAAATATGCGTATCCCAATTGTCGTTGACATATAGCACCGAAACCGATGATACACCACATATTACGCTTACGGTCGCAGAAAAGAAAGTGAAAAACTACAACAGTTGGAATCCACAACCACCTTAGACATCGCATGCCTAACCAAATGAATTCCTTAGACATCGCATGCCTAACAATTATAAACCTTGCATTTTAGTCTCGATCTCGAAAACACTTTTCAATATCTAGTCGGGCAATTCAACAAGATTCCGGACGTCCTGATCGAATGATCATCGGAAACTTTAGTAGACGGACGCATCCCCCGATACCATCGACGAAGTGCACTAAGGCGGAACACCGCTGCCGCGAGCACCCGAACAGATGCTTTTGGCGACGGGGTTCTCCTACAGTCACCTGATCGGGGCTATGGGACATGGCTATCTATTAAGTTTACCCGGTGAGTATTCGCGTATGCTACGTGATTGCGACGGACTTTTGATCACATCAAAATCCCGTGGCAACCGATCAAAAGAGACTAAAGTGCTAGATTTATAACATTTAAATTAGTTATCTTATAACTACTTGTGGATTCCAAATATTGTATCCCATCACATAATATACGGACGATGTTAAACTCTTCGATCGATTCATCAAAGTCCCACAATTTCCCGACAGCTCAACACTTGAGCACAGTTTTAATAATACCCAGAATATGCCACAGTACCTATGCACCAGCCGTAGAAGGGCAAACCCAAGCCTCACTCATGTCGCCACGGAACTATGGCAAACCCTAGGGTTTGACCGCGGTTCCGCGATCCAAAAAAGTCAAGTTAGGGTTTCATTCTTCTAGAGGGTTCATAGACTCACTTGCATGTTTTTCCGAATACGTTAAAATTGGAAAAATGTGTTTTTTGACATTCAATCGAACTTTTTAACTTCGCCTAGATAACATGCGAATGACCCGAAACAATGTTAAAACTACGAATACGAAACACTCTGAATTGTATACAGTGTAAGATTACATCATATGTAAAATTAGCAAAATCAAACAACACCTGGCCAAAACCAAGAACCTGGAAAACACCAAAAAATTCAGCCCATTCCCTCACAACAAGACCGAGGTCACCGGAAAAGGTGGGCATGTCGCCGGCCATGGTCCGAGCTGGTGGGGTGAAATTTCTTGTGTGTTCATGGTGTATCACATACGACATTTTGCACTTGTTTAAAATATTTTCTGAAAGCTTTTTAAAAACGACAGAAACTTGAGTTTCGCGTTGCAAGTTTCGGAGTTGTTTCGGTTTCGTAATCCTAACAAAATCTGTATAAATTTCTAGCATGGCTCTGATACCACTGCAGGGTTATCTAAGACGGCAGCAAGATTTTGGGAGGCATCGTCCACAAAATCTGTATAAATTTCTAGCATGGCTCTGATACCACTGCAGGGTTACCTAAGACGGTAGCAAGATTTTGGGAGGCATCGTCCATGCCAAATTCAAAAAATTGCCGTTCTGGCTAACTCTAACCATGAATCGTAAACTAGAAATCGACGGAAAATCAAATGCAAACACTTTGGAATAAGAAGTGAGCAAGGAATACAATCTTTGTAGACCGGTCCTTCACTTCAATAGCTCCGTGTAGTAGTCCCTTCGCTACGATCATGAACTCCGGACTCTAGAGAGGCTCCCATGAAGAAACGAACATGCTTGCTTCGATATCTTCGATGCCGAAAATGATCTACGTCGAGGAGACACTAACCCAAGCTATTTCTTCACTAGGTCAAGAACTTTGTGAAGAGAACACTCTATACTAAATGGAAAGTAGTAGAGGATGATGAAGTAGGAAGTGAGCTCACTTTAGATTTCATTTTCTCACACTTTTTCTCACAACTCCATTGAAGCTAGAAAGCTTTTTTAGAAAGTAGAAGAAGATGAAGAAAATATCTCATATGATAATTATCCAAAATGAATAATTTGCAACCATAGTGAGTTAAGCATCTCATGCTTAACCTTTGTAGATACTTAACCAAGTCTAGGTTAATTGGTAGAGTTAACAAATATCTAAGGTAAAACAAAACTTGAAGACTTAATCAAAGCACTACAAGCTTCTACAAGTTTATCAACCATGAAAAAATCATTTAGTTTTAGAATTACTTAAATAAATAAAACCCTAGCTATTAAACCAAGTATGGTGTAAGTCATACACACACCTTTGTTGCATGTATCATCAAGCATGACACAATTCATGTACATAAAAAATATCATATATATTCAATGTGCACAAAATGAGAAAAAGAAATCATAAGTGAGCTTAATATTATTTAATGTAATGTAATATATCAAATATATAATTATACATTAAATTATTAAATCAACTCTTGATTTAATAATCCGGCTATATCACATATAACCGACTAATATCATATGTAACAACTTATCGAATCAACACTTGATCCGATAACCCGGCTATATCATATATAATCGACTGATGTCATAAATTGCTAGAATAGAATACGATATCTCATATGCGTATTAATCTCGGTCCCGCACATATCTCATATGTGCTCCTACTCCGTTTCGCTTGAGCCAGGAAACCCCTGTGTAGGACTCTAAAGACTCCTCAATACGCCGGCAGTAGGTGATGATCATATCAAACACACACAAGCTGCAAGCGGTCTGCTAAACGTAACAGCCACCAGGGTATTGAGCGATCAGAAGATCAACAAGCAAGCCTACTCATACTCCTGCGAATCCAGTCAGTAACACTACCGTACAGTCCGGTCTCTTCGTCTGATATGTCGCATATCTCGTCTAGTGGTAAACGTCAAACCCCAGTAACTTGATAAGTCATGCTGATGTGAGGCTCATAACGGGTCAAGAAACTACTGATAACACTTACCAGTATATCTCTGAAACACCCCTGGTCAAGGACTTCTTGTTATAGCCAATCGAGCACAGCGCAACATCAACCCCCAATACCGGGAGAGACGAATCCCCTCCTATCGCGCATTGCCTCCATATGATTCGGGACTGTACCCAAAAACCACCGTTTTGCACATCCTCTTGAACATGGTAAGGTGGAAATCAAAGTACAGTGGGAATCACACAAGAATCTATGACGATCTCGGGTCAACAGACTAACCTGTACTAGTGTCACCAAAGAACTGCCATCTGACGTGAGGTATAATACCATCTGGGAGTTCCCGGCGAGTCCGTCCAGTGTACCCAGTCTCCACCGAGCACCCGTATATCATCTCTAATGTCAAACACCAATGGATATGGGATCATCCATCGCCCATCTACATGGGTCGAGAAGGTATACGCTAGTCTACTCTGGTATATCGATGCCCCGTCTCGATACACCCACGACTAGGGACATTAAAGGATGTACTCATGGACTACCTTTGTCCCACTAGTATGATTTGCATCATAATCTAGGTAGTCAAGTACACATCCTAAGGGCTTTACCAACATGTAATAGAGAGACAATCAGTGTACAAGTTTAGATAAAGAGTAACCAGATAGCATACTATCATGTCGAGCAAGAAAGTCCTCCCTATATATGTCCAAGCATCCACTACAATATACATCTCATGTATAGTAATGGCCTCTAGGGCATATATATAACTAACAAAACCTTCCTCGAAGTACCAATACCAGCCTGGCCGAAAGGTTAAGCAAGTATTGTAAGAGTGAGATTAATCCTGAATAATTCTTCTTTTATGGTTTGAGGAAGAATTCGAGATATAGCGGGAGCCATCTTTTTTAGATAAACTAAAAACCAATCTAAACTTGCAGGAGTATCATGCTGAGTGTTTCTCCTCTCTCTCCTAATTGCAGCGACCAGGTAACCGGACTTAGGTTACAGCTAGATAATAAATTGACTGAGCCAGACTATATTAATTGGCAAAGGTTTGTCTAGATGTCCATTACCTATGACAAGATGGGCCACCTCCTTACTACTACAGCCCCCGCCGTCCAAGGTCCAGTTTCCACCGTCGTGAATGATGATATCCGTAAGACAAGGGAAATAGACAGTGCGAATGCCAAGTGCCTCATGTTGGCCTTAATGGATAGTGAACACCAGAGGCAGCATGAGAAGATGGACTTAGCTTCTATCTTCCACATATAACAAAGATTTATATGGAGAGCTCTTGTATCACAAGATATGAGATCTTGAAAGAATTGCTTCAAGCGATCGGATCATCTGTAGGGGACCACTTCCCTACAATGATCAGCTATATTAAAGCGCTCACGAACCTGGATACCACGTTGGAGAACGAGTTATGTACTAACTTGGTTCTACAGTCCCAACCTTCTACTTACACCCTGAAGGAAACCAGGGAGACACCTGCTCTGCTTATTGGGGAATCTTCCTTTTCTATATCCAAGGCGAAAGACAAGGGAGAGAAGAAGAAGGCCTCCACCAAGCCGATAGGCGGTGTCAGTAAGGTAGAAGAAAATGGAAGGGCAAAAGTTTCAGGGCTAACAGTAGGGAAGGATGGTTGTTCCTATTATCACGGGAAAGGGCATTGGCAGAAGGAATATAGGGCTTGGAAAGCCAGAATCCAGGATCCGAAGCACGTTGTGGTTTCGGCTTCGGGTGTGTTTTTGATTGAAAACTATATGTCAATTAACTCTACTTCTGGGTACTAGATACCAGATCAGGATCTCATATCTATAATTCATTACAGGCTTTGAGAAACCGTAGAGTTATCAAGACAGGTGATATGACTCTCATGTAAGTCGATGTACAACACCCCACGACTTGTGGGGAGGCGGAAAAATGAAAAACGATCTTGTTCTTTGCTTAAACATCGACTAACCGCACGAATCGAAGCTAAACGATAACTAACAAGAAACATAGAAGTTCTATACTACTATGTTTAGGGATTATACCTAACGAAACGTGTCCTTCGTCTTTGTGAACTCCTCCTCCTCCTCGGCCTTCTCGAAGTAGTAGACGATCCACCCGAGAGCTTTACTCCAAGCTTAGCCTCTAAACTTGAGGCAACTAACCTTCTTTAAGTGCTAATCAAAGAAGCTAGGTGATATAGAGTGAGGGTTATGGTTTAATTAGTCTAACTAATCCTTGTACTCAACACATGAGAGGGGAGGATTAGGATTTGAAGAGGGAGAGCTTGAGGAGAGAGAAGGTGAAGATAATAATCAAGTGAGAAGAATGAGTTATCATAATATATATCAAGCATTTCTTTTTATCAAGAAAAGAAAAGAAATCATTTTACAACCATGCTTGATAAATATCTTGTGGTGATTCATCTCCATGAGTCATTAAGCAATTATGAAGCATTAATGACATGGATGAATCATCCATATGACTCACTAATCTCATTCAATGTATATGCCACCTAAACCTCCTTAGTCACCATCTTCTAGAAGCTTCTCGCGCAATTACGAGAACGCCCCTCCTTTCCGCAAAAATACGGAAAAACTTTAGACTGTATAAATCCAATAACCGGATACCAGTAACTGGCTTAAACCAAAGCCGACTGGTAAAAACTGTCCGAAAGTCGTACGTGCGTAAACACACGTATGCGTCCGAACCCTTGTCGTAAAACCATACGACCTCTATATCGTTTCGCCTGGAGTAGGGAAACTCTCTGTGTGGGACTCTAGAGACTCGACTACTACGCTGGCAGTGGGTTTAACCACAGACCGCAAGCGGCACTAGCTGCACGTAACGGTCCCCAGGTAGATATCGATAAGAAGGCCGATGAGGAAACCCATCCGAACTCCTACTGAGTCTGATGTGACAATCTCCATACAGTCCGGTCCGTTCGTCTAAGACTATCGCATATCGGGCCTAGGGGGCGGCAAGCGTCAGTCCCTTAATAGCGGTATAAGTCGTGTCGGAGCGAAGCCCATTACACCCTGAGAAACTACTGGAACCTACCAGCAAATCTCGCTTGCCCTGGCCAGGGACTTTGCGTAATGGCTCTCTGACACAGCACGATATCAACCCCCAATACCGGGAGAGACGAATCCTGTCTAACCGCCACTGCCTCCAAGTGCTCGGGACTGCACCCAACTGCTACCTGTTTGCACGACTCCTTTGAGCCGTGGTAGGGTAGCAATCTAAGAACAGTGGGACACACTCGAGGCGAAGTAGCAGTGTCAAGTCTGCGGACTATGCTGTACTCATGTCACCTGGGAACTGTTCACTGACGACTGGTATAAAACCAACCAACAGTTCCCTGTGAGTCCTGTCCGGTGTACCCGTAACCTAACGAGCACCTGCATACTATCTCCAGTACGACGTACTGACGGCTGTGGGACAGACCATCTCCCCAACTGGGATGAGAAGCGTACACACTAGTCTACTCCGGAGTATCGATGCCCTGTCTCGATAATCCAACGACTAGGGACCTGAATAAGGATGTGCTTGTAGACTACCCAGCCCCCACTAGTGTGACTGCCATCACAACGCTGGTAGTCAAGCAAGATCCTAAGAGCTCTATCAATACGTATACTCACATATTAAGATAGAAAAAACCAAGTAGCATACTACCATGTTTAGCAAGACTGTTATATACATGTGAATATCCCAAGCTTCCATTAAGTAATATACAAACTAGTATGATACAGTAATGGCCTTCTAGGGCATAAACACTAACAATCTCCCACTTGCACTAGGGCCATGTACTGGTGTATCGAAGACCGATGATCTCGAGTAGCCTCTCGAACTGAATCTGAGGTAGGGCCTTCGTGAATGTATCAGCAATGTTCTCTTCAGAAGCAACTCTCCGAACCTCGATCTCCTGACGATCAATGATCTCCCTGATCAGGTGATACCGCCTTAAGATGTGTCTGGACTTTTGATGGGACCTTGGTTCCTTTGCTAAAGCTATAGCTCCGTTGTTGTCGCAATACAGAAGTATTGGATCAACTATGGTAGG
Source organism: Agapanthus africanus (assembly GCA_030015575.1). NCBI lineage: Eukaryota > Viridiplantae > Streptophyta > Magnoliopsida > Asparagales > Amaryllidaceae > Agapanthus > Agapanthus africanus. The sequence goes on from CM057350.1 coordinate 200,372,614, forward strand.
AACCACCTGAAGTTCTGTTAGGAACTTCTTCATCCAGACTGCTTCTTTTGCGGCATCGCAAGCAGCTATATACTCCGCTTCCATCGTTGAGTCAGCAACGGTGTCCTGCTTGGAGCTCTTCCAGCACACCGCCCCTCCATTGAGGGTAAAGACATAACCCGACATGGACTTGGAATCGTCCTTATCACTCTGGAAGCCGGAATCAGCAAAGGCCTCCAACCTGAGGTCTTTTCCGCCGTAAACCAAGAACATCTCCTTAGTCCTTCTCAGGTACTTGAGAATGTTCTTTACTGCTATCCAGTGCTTCTCCCCTGGGTCTGACTGATACCTGCTTACCACGCTCAGTGCGTAAGCTACATCTGGTCTGGTGCACAACATCGCATACATTATAGAGCCTACCGCAGAAGCGTAGGGTATAATAGACATGCGTTCCCTTTCCAAATCAGTCTTGGGAGACATCTCTTTGGAGAGGGTGATTCCGTGACAAGCCGGTAGATTACCGTGCTTAGAATCTTCCATACTGAATCTTTTCAGTACAGTGTCGATATACCTGGACTGCGAAAGTCCCAACATCCTCTTGGATCTATCACGATAGATCCGGATCCCCAGAATGTAAGAGGCATCACCCAGGTCTTTCATGGAGAACCTGTGTGACAAGAATCTTTTGACAGATTGTAGCATAGGAATGTCATTTCCTATCAATAGAATGTCATCCACGTACAAGACGAGGAATACGACACTTCTGGCTACAACTTTACTATATATGCACGGTTCATCTGGATTTTTGATAAAGTCATATTCTTTGACTGTTTCATCAAAACAGATGTTCCAACTCCGCGATGCCTGCTTTAGTCCATAAATGGACTTAAGCAGCTTGCATACTTTCCCGCTGCTCCTACTCTGATTGAAACCCTCTGGCTGATCCATATAGACGCATTCTTCTAAATTTCCATTCAGAAAAGCCGTCTTTACGTCCATCTGCCAGATTTCATAATCATGGAAGGCAGCAATAGCAAGAAGGACCTGAATGGATTTGAGCATAGCCACTGGAGAAAAAGTTTCGTCATAGTCCAAATCAGGTCTTTGACGAAAACCCTTTGCAACAAGTCTAGCCTTATAGGTTTCCACCTGTCCATCTACACCAATCTTTTTCTTGAAGATCCATTTGCATCCTATGGGTCTTACCCCATCTGGAGCAAAGTCTAAAGTCCATACTTTGTTGGTGTACATGGACTCCATTTCGGTCCGCATTGCATCTAGCCATCGTACCGAGTCGCCGCTCTGGATGGCCTGCTGGAAGTCAGTAGGTTCATCATCATCTATGATGCAATCCTCTCTATCCCCATCTATGAGAAAACCGTAGTATCTCTCAGGCGGATGAGACGGCCTACTACTCCTGCAGAGGGGTGCGGGAATGTCCTGTTCTTCTTGAACTACCGGTTCTACCAAACTTTCAGTATTAGTTTGTGGTTCTGGAATTTCTTCCAGTTCTATTTCGCTCCCACTTGATTCCTTTTCTAAAAACTGATGTTCTAGAAAATGGGCATTAAGAGAAACAAATACCTTTAGTTCCTCTGCGTAATAGAATAGATATCCCCTGGAGTTCTTTGGATATCCCACAAACTTACACTTTACTGATCGTGCCTCGAGCTTGTCCACATGCTGCTTTTTAACAAAAGCTGGACATCCCCAAATCTTTATATACTGTAGATGGGGTTTCTTCCCGCTCCACATCTGATATGGAGTGGTAGGCACAGTCTTGGTAGGAACCATGTTCAAAAGATATGCCGCTGATTCTAGCGCATAACCCCAGAAAGATCGCGGTAACTCAGCATTACTCATCATGGATCGTACCATATCCAATAGGGTTCGATTCCGTCTCTCCGATACACCGTTATGCTGTGGTGTGTATGGAGGAGTAAGCTGAGAGAGAATTCCTTTCTCTTTTAGGTAACCAAGGAACTCGGCACTCAAGTATTCACCACCTCGATCAGATCTAAGTGTCCTGATACTTTTGCCGGTTTGGTTTTCTACTTCATTCTTATACTCTCGGAATTTCTCAAAAGCCTCGGATTTATGTTTCATTAGATAAATGAATCCGTATCTTGAGTAATCATCCGTGAAAGTAATGAAATAGGAAAAACCACCTCTTGCATGTGTAGACATCGGACCGCATACATCGCTGTGTATGAGACCTAAGAGCTCGCTCGCTCTTACTCCTTGTCCAGTAAATGGAGTCTTTGTCATCTTTCCTTTGAGACAAGATTGACAAGTGTCATAAGTTTGATATTCGAACGAGTCCAAATATCCTTCTCTATTCAACTTAGTCAACCTTCTCTCATTGATGTGACCCAGTCTACAATGCCATAAAAAAAGCTTTATTTAAATCTGGAGACTTTCTTTTTAGTGTGTTCTGGACATTGAAAATTTGGAGTTGGTTTAAAACATATATACCGTTATTTAGGGTACCGGACCCAATCAAACCATGATTAAGGTGGATGTTAACAACATCTCTTACAAACGTGAAATCATAACCTTTATTTGATAACAAGGAAACTGATATGATATTACACGTTAAGCTTGGTACAAAATAACAGTTATGTAAAACCAAAATGTGTCCACTCGTCAATCCTAGGTGATAATCCCCGACGGACGCAGCTCCCACGCTAGCTCCGTTAGAAACCTTTAGGGTCATATCACCTTCCTTCAGCACTCTACGGTTTCTCAGTGCCTGCAATGAATTGGAAATATGAGATCCTGATCCGGTATCCAATACCCAGGAAGTAGAGTTGATTGATAGACAGTTCTCAATTACAAACACACCTGAAGTCGAAGCCACAGCTTTCTTCGGTTCCTGGTTCTTGGCGTTCCACGCCTTGCAATCCTTCTTCCAGTGCCCTTTCCTGTGACAATGGAAGCACTCATCCTGGCCAACTACCGGTACCTCAAACTTTTTCTTTCCCTTCCATCCAACCTTACTAACACCTCCTCTAGGTTTGGTGGCGGCCTTCTTCTTCCTTCCTTTGGCCCTAGCCTTGGACCCGGAAGAAGATGCACCGCTAACAAACATAGTGGGTGTTTCTCTTGCTTTCTGCAAGGTGCCCTCTGCACTCATTAACATGTTCAGGAGTTCCGGAAGTTCAACTTCTTTTCTTTGAAGGTTGAAGTTCAGGATAAACTAGGCGTAGGTGTGAGGAAGGGACTGGAGAATAAGGTCTGTATAGAGCTCATTATCCAAAGTCGTCCCAAGGTCTGCGAGCTCTTCAATATAGCCGATCATCTTTAGGACATGTTCTCCTACCGATGACCCGACAGCCAACCTCGCTCGAAACAAGTTCTTAGAGGTCTCGTATCTTGCTATACGAGATTGCTCTCCATAAAGTTCCTTTATATGGAGAAATATGCCATCTAGGGTCATATCCTCGTGCCTCCTCTGATGTTCATTGTTCATTGAGGCACGCACGATGCACTTGGCTTTCGCGCAATCTAAATCCCAGGTTTTGCGGATTTCCTTATCCGCATTACTGGATTTGGGACCAGGGACAGCAGGTGCCGTAGCGGTGAGGACGTACCCCAGTTTGTCATAGGTCAAAGCCATTTTGACATTCCGCAGCCAATCTTTATAGTTTGGCCCTGTCAGTATATTTTTCTCTAAAAGTAACTTAAGTCCAGTCATTTTCAGGGTCGCTGCAATTAGGAGAGAGAGAAGAAAACTCTTTAGCATGATGCTCTTGCAAGTTTAGAGTGGTTTTTAGTTTATCTAAACTGGATGGCTCTCACTGTTTCTCGAATCCTTCCTCAAACCATAAAAGAAGAATTAGCCAGGACTATTCTCACTGTACAATTCTTGCTTAACCGTTCAGCCAGGCTAGTGTCGATACTTCGAGGGAGGTTTTCCAACGCTTTCGCGAAGTTCCTTAATTAAATAACCTCTTTTCTCTAGGGGCGTAACCCCGCTGACACCTTTCTGGACACCTACTTGGTTTATAGCATTGATCGTTAAGTGACGAATCTCCTGATAAGTAGCATATACTCACAGTAGGATCGGGATCCAAATATCATTGTATGATAATGTTGAAGGAATCCTACCAACATTCATCAAACTCCAAATGGTATGCAACTCTTTGCAAATTTCAGTTTCTTTAGAAATTCCCGATATATATTTCTGCCCCATGCTCTTATGACCTTGGCGTTAGGTCAAAATGTCATAAGTCACATGTCAAGTTCTACCCATCATTATCTTGTCAATTTGAACCCATCCGTATATATCCTTGACGTTCGGCCAAAATGATAATACGACTGTCCCAAACTAACTCATCTATCTATGCAACAAATGAATACCCAGTAGCTACCAAACACTATGCCTTAGCGTTAGGTCAAAATACATAGCTTGAATACTTCTGAATATCCAGATGAAATGATGGAGGGCTACGAATGGTTTTGGCGAAACCGTGAACGTAGTGAACTTGATATAACCAAAGGAACCTGATAGCTTTTAAAAGGAGTGGTTAAAGCTCCGCATTTAAAAATATCTGGTTTTAAAATTAACCGAGTGGTTTCTTTTAAATTGTTCCAACGATTAAACTTTTGGTTTATTTTCTTTGCATTATAAATAATGCGTCCCATCATTAACCTATCATTGCAGAAAACAACGAAAATACAACGTCCTCTTATGCCATCCGCATTCGCCACGGGGTCCCGTCATCACCCGTTAGGTTACTTAACTAACGACAGAGCGGGGGCTGGGCTAGTGCGGGTGTAAAACATAAGTGACGTCTAAATAGCTATCATATATAGATATTGTACATTCGTCAGACGCAATAATAGGCATTCCAGATCACAGATGAACTTTATTGGATTTGCAAGCAATCCGTGTTTGTTTTGAGCCTGCAACAAAAGACGGATTACACAGTTGTGATGAATAGCCATTACCCCACCCAAGACCCCAACGGGTACGGCAAACTACCCGCCCGGCAGTTTGTGCACCCCACCTTGGGTCTGTCCTAGGAGCAAAAACAGTAAAATGAAATAATACAACGGTGGCTACAACCGCAACCTAGATGTGCCCCGCAACCTAGATGTGCCCCGCAAAATAATATTACAACAAATTACATTTACATTAAATGAATTAAATAATAACCCATCACAAAACCCCGGCTATACATCACAACAGTCCAACACAGTTCATATCCACAAGCAGTAAAAACCATTACAGAAATGTGCAACCCCCTGCCAACCGACATACTAGCAGTTAGGGGAGGTTTACGAACACATTATACAAACATAGATATAATCCATCAAGCAAATACTGTATAATTTCGATCGATTAAACACTTTTAATTTTGCTCCAATACTTCTCTGTAAATCTGAAACCTGAGCAAAAATAAAATATTCCAGAAAATACCAAATATCACAGAGAAGCAACACAGGAAATTTGGGTTCCTGAATCGCCAACTCGGCGGCGGAAGCGCGGCGGATCGGTGCGATCCGCCGCGGTTCCGCGGCGCTTTAGGCGATTCAGGGGCCCAAATTTCTTGGGTGTTCTTCTACTGTCTTTTTAAGCTTTCTGAACCTCCCTGAAAAATTTTAGGACTTCATTTAAAATTCGACAGAAACTTGTGATTTCGGGGTTTTCCGGTTTCGTTTTTTCCGTTCGAAATTCATACAAATTTGCAAGTAAGTTATTTATTGTTTAGCGAGGCTCTGATACCACTGTAAGTCGATGTACAACACCCCATGACTTGCGGGGAGGCGAAAAAATGAAAAACGATCTTGTTCTTTGCTTAAACATCGACTAACCGCCCGAATCGAAGGTAAACGATAACTAACAAGAAACATAGAAGTTCTATACTACTATGTTTAGGGATTATACCTAACGAAACGTGTCCTTCGTATTTGTGAACTCCTCCTCCTCCTCGGCCTTCTCGAAGTAGTAGACGATCCACTCGAGAGCTTTACTCCAAGCTTAGCCTCTAAACTTGAGGCAACTAACCTTCTTTAAGTGCTAATCAAAGAAGCGAGGTGATATAGAGTGAGGGTTATGGTTTAATTAGTCTAACTAATCCTTGTACTCAACACATGAGAGGGGAGGATTAGGGTTTGAAGAGGGAAAGCTTGAGGAGAGAGAAGGTGAAGATAATAATCAAGTGAGGAGAATGAGTTATCATAATATATATCAAGCATTTCTTTTTATCAAGAAAAGAAAAGAAATCATTTTACAACCATGCTTGATAAATATCTTGTGGTGATTCATCTCCATGAGTCATTAAGCAATTATGAAGCATTAATGACATGGATGAATCATCCATATGACTCACTAATCTCATTCAATGTATATGCCACCTAAACCTCCTTAGTCACCATCTTCTAGAAGCTTCTCGCGTAATTACGAAAACGCCCCTCCTTTCCGCAAAAATACGGAAAAACTTTAGACTGTATAAATCCAATAACCGGATACCAGTAACTGGCTTAAACAAAAGCCGACTGGTAAAAACTGTCCAAAAGTCGTACGTGCGTAAACACACGTATGCATCCGAATCCTTGTCGTAAAACCATACGACCTCTATATCGTTTCGCCTGGAGTAGGGAAACTCTCTGTGTGGGACTCTAGAGACTCGACTACTACGCTGGCAGTGGGTTTAACCACAGACAGCAAGCGGCACTAGCTGTACGTAACGGTCCCCAGGTAGATGTCGATAAGAAGGCCGATGAGGAAACCCATCCGAACTCCTACTGAGTCTGATGTGACAATCTCCATACAGTCCGGTCCGTTCGTCTAAGACTATCGCATATCGGGCCTAGGGGGCGGCAAGCGTCAGTCCCCTAATAGCGGTATAAGTCGTGTCGGAGCGAAGCCCATTACACCCTGAGAAACTACTGGAACCTACCAGCAAATCTCGCTTGCCCTGGCCAGGGACTTTGCGTAATGGCTCTCTGACACAGCGCGATATCAACCCCCAATACCGGGAGAGACGAATCCTGTCTAACCGCCACTGCCTCCAAGTGCTCGGGACTGCACCCAACTGCTACCTGTTTGCACGACTCCTTTGAGCCGTGGTAGGGTAGCAATCTAAGAACAGTGGGACACACTCGAGGCGAAGTAGCAGTGTCAAGTCTGCGGACTATGCTGTACTCATGTCACCTGGGAACTGTTCACTGACGACTGGTATAAAACCAACCAACAGTTCCCTGTGAGTCCTGTCCGGTGTACCCGTAACCTAACGAGCACCTGCATACTATCTCCAGTACGACGTACTGACGGCTGTGGGACAGACCATCTCCCCAACTGGGATGAGAAGCGTACACACTAGTCTACTCCGGAGTATCGATGCCCTGTCTCGATAATCCAACGACTAGGGACCTGAATAAGGATGTGCTTGTAGACTACCCAGCCCCCACTAGTGTGACTGCCATCACAACGCTGGTAGTCAAGCAAGATCCTAAGAGCTCTATCAATACGTATACTCACATATTAAGATAGAAAAAACCAAGTAGCATACTACCATGTTTAGCAAGACTGTTATATACATGTGAATATCCCAAGCTTCCATTAAGTAATATACAAACTAGTATGATACAGTAAGGGCCTTCTAGGGCATAAACACTAACATCTCAGGGTCGCTAATGGAATGAGCGTGGACGCTATATCCAAAGGGGAATATCACATAGGATTGACAAGTGGACAGATATTGATTTTACGTAACTGTTTGTGTGCAGCTAGTCTAACTTGTAATATCATATCTGTATCTTTACTTTCTAAAGAAAGATATGATTTTACATTTGTAAGCGATGTTGTCCACATCTACCTTAATCATGGTTTGATTGGGTCAAGTGCACTAGAGGACGGTATATACGTATTAAATCAAGCTCAGGTTTTCAACGTCTAGAACACACTTAAAAGAAAGTCTCCAGAATTAAACAAGGCTTTCTTGTAGCATTGTAGACTTGGTCACATTAATGAAACATGGTTGATGAAGTTACATAGAGAGGGATATTTAGATTCGTTCGAATATCAGTCTTATGCAACTTGTCAATCTTGTCTCATAGGAAAGATGACAAAGACTCCGTTCACTGCACGGAGTAAGAGCGAGCGAGCACTTGGGACTCATACACAGCGACATGTGTGGTCCAATGTCTACACATGCATGAAATGGTTATTCCTATTTCATTACTTTTACGGATGATTTCTCTTGGTATGGACATGTTTTTTTTGATGAAACATAAATCTGAGGCCTTTGAGAAATTTCGGGAATATAAGAATGAAGTGGAAAAACAAACAGGCAAAAGTATCAAGACACTTAGATATGATCGAGGTTGTGAATACTTAAGTGCCGAGTTCCTGGGTTACTTAAAAGAGAATGGAATTCTCTATCAGCTTACTCCTCCATACACACCACAACACAACGGTGTATCGAAAAGGCAGAACAGAACCCTATTGGATATGGTACATTCCATGATGAGTAATACTGAGTTACCGCGATCCTTCTGGAGTTATGCACTAGAATTAGCTACAGATCTTTTGAACAAGGTTCTTACCAAGACTATGCCTACCATACCATATCAGATGTGGAGTGGAAAGAAACCTTATCTTCGGTATCTGAAGATATGGGGATGTCTAGCTTTTGTAAAAAAGCAGCATACTGACAAGCTCGAGGCACGCTCAGTACTGTGTAAGTTTGTGGGATACCCAAAGAACTCCAAGGGGTATCTATTCTATTACGCAGAGGAACAAAAGGTCTTTGTTTCTCGTCATGCCCACTTTTTGGAAAATCAATTTTTGGAAAAAGAAACTAGTGAGAGCGCAATAGAACTTGAAGAAATTCCAGAACCATAAGCTATTACTGAAAGCATGGTAGAATCAGAGCTTTCCGCAGGACTATTAGGCAGTCTCATCCGCCCGAGAGATACTATGGTTTTCTCATAGACGGGGATAGAGAGGATTGCATCATTGACAATGATGAGCCAACTAGCTTGTAGCAAGCCATTCAGAGCGGTGACTCGGTAAAATGGCTGGACGCAATGCGGACCGAGATTGAGTCCATGTACACCAACAAAGTATGGATATTGGACATTGCTCCAGAAAGGGTAAAACCCGTAGGCTGCAAATGGATCTTTAGAAAGAAGATTGGTGTAGATGGACAGGTTGAAACCTATAAGGCTAGACTTGTTGCAAAAGGTTTTCGTCAAAAACCTAGTTTGGACTATGATGAAATCTTTTCTCTAGTGGCTATGCTCAAATCCATTCGGATCCTTCTTTCCATTGCCTTCCACGATTATGAGATTTGGCAGATAGGCGTAAAGGCCGCTTTTCTAAATGGTAATTTGGAAGAGTGCGTCTATATGGATCAGCCAGAGGGTTTCATTTAGAGAGGGAGCATCGGGAAAGTGTGCAAGCTGCTTAAATCCATTTATGGATTAAAGCAGGCATCGTGGAGTTGGAACATCTGTTTTGATGAGACGGTCAAAGAACTCGACTTTATCAAAAATCTAGATGAACCATGCATCTATAGTAAGATTGTAGCGAGAACTGTGGTATTCCTCGTCTTGTACGTGGATGACATTCTCTTGATAGGAAATGAAATTCCTATGCTACAATCAGTCAAAGGATTCTTGTCACAGAGGTTCTCCATGAAAGACCTAGGTGATGCCTTCTACATTCTGAGGATCCAGATCTATCGTGATAGATCTAAGAGAATGTTGGGACTTTCACGGTCCAGGTACATCGACACCATACTGAAAAGATTCAGTATGGAAGATTCAAAGCGCGGAAATCTATCGGCTTGTCACGGAATCGCCCTCTCCAAAGAGATTTCTCCCAAGACTGATTTGGAAAGGGCTCGCATGTCGATTATACCCTATGCTTCTGCGGTAGGCTTTATAATGTATGTGATGTTGTGTACCGGACCAGATATTACTTACGCACTTAGCGTGGTAAGCAGGTATCGGTCAAACATAAGGGAGAACCACTGGATAGCAGTAAAGAATATTCTCTAGTACCTGAGAAGGAGTAAGGAGATGTTCTTAGTGTATGGCAGAAAAGACCTCCAGATCAAGTTCTTTGCTGACTCCAGCTTCCAGAGTGACAAGGATGACTCTAAGTCCATGTTGGGTTATGTCTTTACCCTCAATGGAGCGGCGGTCTGTTGGAGAGATCCAAGCAGGACACCGTTGCTAACTCGACGATGGAAGCGGAGTATATCGCTGCTTCTAACGCCGCGAAAGAAGCAGTATGGATAAGAAAGTTACTAACAGAACTTCAGGTGGTTCCGTCCATTGTTGATCCAACACCTCTGTATTGTGACAACAACGACGCTATAGCTTTAGCGAAGGAATCCAAGTCCTATCAGAAGTCCAGACATATCTTGAGGCGGTACCACCTGATCAGGGAGATCGTTGATCGCCGAGAGATCGAGGTGAAGAGAGTAGATACGGAGAACAACACAGCAGATCCACTTTCAAAGGCCATCCCTCAGACACAGTTCGTGTTAGGTTTACCTAGCACCTCATGAAGGTTTGGAAGCATCACATGTACCAAAGATTAAATTTTTAGGGTGCTAAGTAAGCATACAAAGAATCATCTCTAGAAAATTAGGGATTCATAACTAAAGCAACAACACAAGTAGCTAAGGCTAGGGTTTTGAGAGTACAACCTTTGTTGCTCCCTACGCTAGACTCCTTGGCCACTAGAGGGTTGGAGAAGGGTTCGCTTGAGGTCTTCTAATGTCTACGACGATCCACCCGAAGCTCCTTTGTCCAAGCTTGCAACTTCACTTGATCAAGAGAAGGAAATGAAGCTAACACTCTTCACAAGTGGGCAAGACTTGTGTAGAATGGTGTTGTGGTGGCTTTTCTCACTTCAAAATTCTAACTTGGTGAGTGTTTTGCTCACTAGAGAAATCTAGAGAGCAAAAGAAAAAGGAGGAAGAAGATGATGGCCTTTTTAGAACAAGAGAAAAAGATAATGTCTTATGAAAAATAGAAAATATAAACATATATATTTTCCATTCTTCATCTCAAACCATGGTTAAATAATAAAGATATTATTGTATTTTAGTTTAAAACACAAAAGAAAGATTAACCCATGGTTAATAAGTTGGTGAACAAGGTTAGTTGAAGAAGAGTGTAGAAACAATGTATTAATCCTTTTTCTTTTTCTTTTTCTTTTAACACAAATAGAAATAATAATCCATATATAAAACCATGATGTGAGTCTTATATTGCCACCATTTTCTAAGTATATACAACAATGAAGGATGATTTATGTATGTATGTGTGCATGCACATCCATATGTGCATGAACAAGAATGAATGCATACATGCATGCATACATCCAAAAATACAAGAAAGGATTTCTAGTGAGAAGCTAATGGTCAAATGATAAATCAACACATGATTTAGCAATCAGGTCATATCACATATGACCTGACCAAAAGCAAGCCGTCCGATTAATATACGGTATCTTATACGCGCATTTTAACCGGGTCCATGCGCATATCGCATACGCGCACCACAACGTTTCGCCTGGACTAGGTAACTCCTTTATGGGACTCTAAGACTCGTCAATACGCCGGTAGTGGGTGATGATCATATCAAGCACCCCCAAACTGCAAGCGGTCAGCTAAACGTAACGGCCACCTGGGTATTGAGCGATCAGAAGAAAACAAGCGAACCTGCTACAACTCCCGTCGAGCCAACCGGTAACACTACTGCACAGTCCGGTCTCTTCATCAGATATGCTGCTTATCGAGCCTAGGGATGGTAACGTCGACCCTAAAAACTCAATAAGTCGTGCCGGTGAATGGTCTATAACAGATCGAGAAACTACTGATAACACTTATCAGTAAATCTCAGCAGCCCTGGCCAGGGACTTACTGATATAACCAGTCGAGCACAGCACAGCATTAACTCCTAATACCGGGAGAGACGAAACCCCTTCTATCGCTCACCGCCTTCATGTGTCTCGGGACTGTACCCAACGGCCACCTATTTGCACGACTCAGTAGAGCCGTGGTAGGGTGGTAATCAAAGTACAGTGGGAGAACACACAAGACTCTATGACGATCTCGGGTCTACAGACTAACCTGTACCAGTGTCACCTGAGAACTGCTATCCAACGATAGATATAATTCTATATAGGAGTTCTCGGTGAGTCCGTCTAGTGTACCCAGTCACCACTGAGCACCCGTATATGATCTTGATGTCAAACATCGATGAATGTGGGAACATTCATTGCCCATCGTATGGGTCTAGTATCATATACGCTAGTCTACTCTGGTATATCAATGCCCCGTATCGATATACCTACGACTAGGGACATTCCACGATATGCTTATAAACTACAGATGTCCCACTAGTATGATCTCCATCATAATCACAGTAGTCAAGCCGATATCCTCAGGGCTTTATCAGCATGTATGAATGAATAAAAGCATGATCAAATCTACATGTCAGATAATGAAGAACCAGATAGCATACTATCATGTCGAGCAAGAATATACACTGAATATATATATACATATACAGATACATCCACTATCATATAATGGCCTCTAGGGCATACATATATCCAACAATTTCCCACTTGCACTAAGGCCAGTTATTGGCGTATCTCATACCCAACATCTCAAAAAGTCGCTCATGCTGCGGTTGAGGGAGGGCCTTGGTGAATGGATCCGCGGCGTTATTCTTTGTGTCTACTCTCCTAATCTCGATCTTGCGGCGATCTACTATCTTCCGGATCAAATGAAAGCGCCTCAGGATATATCTGGACCGCTGATGGGACCTGGGCTCCTTGGCTAACGCCATAGCCCTATTATTATCACAATATAATGGTATTGGATCAATAATGGTTGGAACTACTCCTAGCTCCGAGACGAACTTCTTCATCCCGGCGGCTTCCTTGGCGGCATCATTTGCAGCAATGTACTCAGCCTCTATCGTAGAGTCTGCAACGGTATCCTGTTTGGAACTCTTCCAACTTACCGCCCCTCCATTGAGGGTAAATACAAATCCAGAGATAGATTTGTTGTCGTCCTTATCGCTCTGGAAGCTCGAATCGGTAAAGGCCTCCATTTAGAGATCTCCATTACCATACACAAAGAACAATTCTTTAGTCCTTCGTAAGTACTTAAGAATGTTCTTCACAGCTGTCCAGTGATTCTCCCCTGGGTTGGATTGATACCTGCTTACAACACTAAGTGCATAAGCTACATCTGGGCGTGTACATAACATCGCATACATTATAGATCCTACTGCCGAAGCATAGGGTATAATGCTCATGCGAGCTCTCTCTTCATCGGTCTTTGGGCAAGAGTCCTTGGAGAGAGTGACCCCATGGCAAGCGGGTAAGGCACCCCGCTTGGAGTCTTCCAAACTAAACCTTTTTAGGATGGTGTTGATGTACCTGGTTTGGGACATTCCCAATAACCTTTTGGATCTATCCCTATAGATCCTTATGCCCAGAATGTATGTGGCATCACCCAGGTCCTTCAGGGAGAACCTTAGTGATAAGAAAGATTTGACCGACTGTAGCATAGGAATATCATTTCCTATCAGAAGAATGTCATCCACGTACAATACGAGGAATGTGACAGCTCTCCCTACAGCCTTCTTATAAACACAAGGTTCATCTGGATTTTTGATGAAATCAAACTCTTTGATGACATCATCGAAACAGATGTTCCAACTCCGTGATGCCTGCTTTAACCCATATATGGATTTAAGCAATTTACATGCTTTCCAGCTGCTCCCACTGTCAATGAAGCCATCTGGCTCATCCATATAAACGCATTCTTCTAAATTTCCATTTAGAAATGTTGTTTTAACGTCCATCTGCCAGACTTCATAGTCGTAGTGAGCAGCAATAGCAAGTAGGATCCGAATGGATTTAAGCATGGCTACGGGAGAAAAAGTCTCATCATAGTCCAAACTTGGTCTTTGACGAAAACCCTTCGCCACAAGTCTTGCTTTATAGGTCTCCACCTGCCCATCTACACCAATCTTTCTTTTAAAGATCCATTTGCACCCCACAGGTTTTACCCCAGGGGGTACAACGTCCAAAGTCTATACTTTGTTGGTGTACATAGACTCCATTTCGGATCTCATGGCATCCAGCCACTTCACAGAGTCTCCACTCGTGATAGCTTGCTGAAAACTGGTAGGATCATCATCATCTATGATGCAGTCTTCTCCGTCACCATCAATGAGGAAACCGTAGTACCTCTCCGGTGGGCGAGAAGTCCTACCAGACCTACGGAGTGGCCGAGGTTCTTCAGTTTCTTTTGCATCAGCTGGTTCAACCAAGTTGTCATTTGTAGTTTGTGTCTCTAGAAGCTCTTCTAGATCTACCACCTTGCCATCATCTTTATCTGTGAAAAACTCTTTTTCTAAGAATGTGGCATACTGAGAAACAAACACCTTTTGTTCCTCCTTGTGGTAGAATAGATATCCATAAGAATTCCTTAGATATCCTACAAAGTTACACATGACTGACCGTGTCTCGAGTTTGTCCGGATTCTGCTTTTTAACATAGGCCGGGCAACCCCAAATCTTAATTCTCTTAAGAGATGATCTCTTCCCATGCCACATCTCATATGGCGTGGTAGACACGGTTTTGGTTGGAACCCTGTTTAGTAGAAACGTTGCAGTCTCCAATGCATGCCCCCAAAATGAGACAGGTAACTCAGCATCACTCATCATGGAACGGACAATATCTAATAGGGTCCGATTCCGTCGTTCTGACACACCGTTGTGCTGTGGTGTGTAAGGAGGAGTGAGCTGAGAGAGAATCCCGTTCTCTTTTAGGAAGTTTGCGAATTCTGTACTGAGGTACTCACCACCTCGATCTGATCGAAGTATCTTGATACTCAAGCCGGTTTGTTTTTCTACTTCTTGTTTATATTCAATGAATTTCTCGAAAGTTTCGGACTTGTGCTTTAATAAAAATACATGACCGAATCTTGAGAAATCGTCGGTGAATGTAATGAAGTATGAAAAACCGCCTCTAGCCTGTATAGACATTGGCCTGCATACATCACTATGTATGGGGCCTAGGAGCTCAGTAGCTCTTTCTCCGTGTCCAGTAAACGGAGTTTTGGTCATTTTACCATTGATACAAGACTGGCAAGTCGCATAAGATTTATTCAAAAGGGTTTAAATATCCATCTTTGTGTAACTTGTTTAGTCTTATTTCATTAATATGACCAAGTCTACAGGGCCAAAGAAAAGTTTCATTTAATTCTGAAAGTTTTCTTTTATTAGTGTGTTGTATACTGAAAACTGTGTGTTGATTTAGGACATATATCCCGTTATTAAGCGTACCATACCCAACCAACATTTGATTCAGGTGAATGTTCATAACATTGTTCTGCAATACAAAATTATATCCTTCATTGTCTAACGAAGAAATGGATATTATATTACAAAGCATTCTTGGTACAAAATAACATGGGTTCAAAACCAATATACACCCAGATGGCAGCCCCAAGTGATACTCTCCCACTGCGACTGTATGTACATTGGAACCATTTCCAACGCAGAGAGTATGGTCACCTGTCTTCAAAACCTTGCTATTTCTCAGCTCCTGCATAGAATTGCAAATGTGAGAACCTGAACCGGTATCCAATACCCAGGAAGTAGAGTTTATTGAAAAACAGTTTTCTGTCACAAACGCACCTGAAGCAGAAGCATCCCCATGCTTCTTCTTGAGATTTAAGTACTCCGTGCAGTTGCGCTTTCAATGTCCTGTCTTGTGGCAATGAAAACATTCCCCTTTCCCCGAGTCTCTAGTTTTGGACTTTTCCTTTCCCTTCACCTTTTTAACTCCACCCTTAGGATTGGTGGGTTTCTTCTTTTTCTTTCCCTTGGCCTTAGTTTTTGGGCGAGAAGAGGAAGACTGTCCAACAGTCATAACGGGAGTTTTTACTGATTTCATTGTGCTCTCTGCACTCATTAACATATTAAGGAGTTCAAGTAGTTCATTCTCCATGTTATGCATGTTGAAGTTCACTATGAATTGAGCAAAGGTGGAGGGGAGGGACTGCAGAATAATATCCGTATATTGTTCATTGTCCATCGTCCATCCAAGGTCCTCAAGCTCTTCTATAAGAGCTATCATCTTCAGAACATGGTCTCCTACTGGTGTGCCAGGAGCCATTCGCATCTGAAACAATTTCTTTGATACTTCGTATCGTAATACACGGGATTGCTCTCCATACAACTCCTTTGTATGGAGCAATATGGTTTGAATGTCCATATTCTCGTGCTTCTTTTGATGTGTATTGTCTATCGATGCAAGCGCGAGACATTTGGCCATGGCACAGTCAGCGTCCCATGTCTTGCGGACTTCAATATCCGCAACTGAGGATTTTGGACTTGGGGTGGGCGGGGCTGAAGCCGTGAGGACATATGATACTTTATCATAAGTCAACGCTATTTTCAAATTCCTCAGCCAGTCTTTATAATTGGTCCCATTCAGTTTATTTTTATCTAGTAGAAGCTTGAGTCCAGTCATAGGTATCTGCCATTAAGAGAGAGAAAAGAATACACTCAGCGAAAGCTCTTGCACAGATCAGATTGGTTATTATCTTTTCTAATCGATGTTTCCCACTGCTTTAATCGAGTTTTTCTTTCAAACCTTAAAAAGAAAACTAGCCAGTATTAATTACAGTCTACAACTTCGCTAACCGTTCAACCAGGCCAGTGTCGGTACTTGAGGGAGGTTCCCCGTGCTTTCGCACGGACCTAATTAAAGTAAACCTCTTTTTCCCAGAGGCGTAGCCCCGTTAACACCTTTCTAGACACCTAATGAGTTAGCTAATTGTAAACTGCAAAACTCTCCTGGGAGCAACTATTGCCCACAGTGGGATCGGGATCCAACCATCATATGGAAGGTATGCAATCTCATTGCAATTCTCAACACTTGAAATTCCCGATGTGGTTTTTACCCCTAGTACTTTTGACCTTAACTAAGGTCAACAAATCATAAGTACCAGTCAAGTTCTACCCGTCATTTCTTGATTAATTAGACCCACCCATATGACCCTTAACTATGGTCAACAAAGTCGTATGAATGTCCTAATTAATCTGCATCATATGCAGTGTAGGAAGACATCACTTAGCTACCGAACACTACGCCTTAAATAAAGTCAACAAACGTAGCACGAATACTAAGTACTCTACTTCCTAAAATGACGGAGGGCTGCGGATGATTTTTAAGAAAATCTTTAACGCTTTGAACTTGATATCGTTGTAGAATCAAAAGGTTTTCAAAAGGAGTGGCTTAAGCTCCGCAGTTTTGAAATGTAGCTTTTTCATAAAGAGCCGAGTGGTTTTCAAATCCGATTCTACAACATCTTTTTAGGTTTATTTTCTTTACATTAATCATATTAATGTAGTCCCATCATTTAAGTCCTTAAGCCAATCACAGAAAAGAAACGAAAATAACACGTACGCTTATGCCATCCGCATTCGCCGCAATGTTCCGTTATGCACCGTTAGGTTACTTAACTAATGGCATACCGAGACGGGACTAGCACGGGTGTAAAACATAAGCAACGTCTACTATATATCTCATATATAATATATCATTCGTCTCAGATATCACAGAACACATGCAGCAGAAACATAGATATAATGTGGGATATACTAGGACGTCCGTATTTAGTATTTAGCCAATAATAGAAAATACGGATTCCACAGTCATGATGAATAGCCAAGCCCACACCCTGGACCCCTACGAGAGCGGCAAGCGACCCTACCAATCCTGGAGTTTAGGAGACCCGGTCTCGACTCCTCGAGATGGCCTCCCACTGAACCCCAGAACCCGGTCACCTGTGCTCTCCTCCTTGGGTCCATCCTAATGCGGAAAAGTAAATAAAATACAACACTGGTGGCATCAACCTCAACCCGGAAGTGCCCTAAATAAAAGAATATTACATTACATTTGAATTTACATGAATGAAATGTTGGAGATAGTGCCCTCAGAGTCGATTATTGGATCACAGGCACGTGATTGCAATGATTGAGGGAGGACCTATCCCGGTAGGACAGTCTTACTCGAGATGATAGTATGCTATCTGGTTTACCTTTGTCATCGTGTACTGCTTTAGGTGACCTGACATGTCGCTATTGCACGTTGATAGAGCCCCTAGGATTCTTGCTTGACTGCCAGCAGTATGAGGGCGATCATATAAGTGAGAGCTGGAGTCTATAAGCACATCCTTAAAAGGTCCCTAGTCGTAGGAGTTTCGAGACAGGGCATCGATTCTCCATAGTAGACTAGTGTATACAGTCGAGACCCCGACGAGGGGCGGTGGCCGGTCTCACAAGCCACTGGTGTCAGTTGGTTCACCTAAGATGTATACAGGTGCTCATTGGGTTATGAGTACACCGGACAGGACTCGCTGGGAACATGCTAGTTGGTCTTATACCTGACGTCAGATAGCAGTTCCCTGGTGACATGTGTACAGGTTAGTTCATCGACCTGAGATTGTCATTTGTCTCGTGTGAGTTCCCACTGTGCTTTGATTACTATCCTACCACGGCTCAAAGGAGTCGTGGAAACAGGTTTTAGTTGGGTACAGTCCCGAGCCACATGGAGGCAGTGAGCGGATCTTCAGGGGTTCGTCTCTCCCGGTATTGGGGGTGAGGTCGCGCTGTGTCTAGGAGAGCCATTACACGAAGTCCTTGGCCAAGGCAGGAGATTTACTGGTAGGTATTCCAGTAGTATCTCAGGGTGTTCTGGGCTACACTCCGACACGACTTGTACCGCTTTTGGGGGTCTGACTTTTACCAACCCCCTAGGCCCGCCATGCGATGCTCGTAGACGAACGGACCAGACTGTACGGATATTGTCACTGACAGGCTCAGTAGGGTGTCAGGATGAGTTCGCTCATCGACGTCCCTTTTAGTCAATAGCTGGTGGCCCGTTACGTATTGGCTTATACCTCTGACGTGCTAGTGGTTAAATCCATAGCCATAGTATTGACGAGTCTTTAGAGTCCACCACACATTCAGTTACTCAGCTTTCGGGCGAAACGCTGTAGAGGCCGTATGGAGATATGGCAGGGTCCGATCAGATACGTACGGTATTGCACGGATTAGGATCGGACGGTTTGTACTAGAGGCCGTATAGTTATATGGCAGGGTTCGATCAGATTCGTGCGGTATTGCACGGATCAGGATCGGACGAACATTACTAGCCGGCTTTGGTTTAAGCCGGATCCTAGTTTAGTACAGGGTAGATTTTGTCTCTTTGCATTTGTATCCGGACGGAATACAGATGCGGGTGTGTATGCACAGTATCGGGGTTTTCCTGTAATTTATTACGGGACCAGTTTTCTGGAGTTGCCAGTTTGCATTCCGTTCCGGCCGGTTTTCCTTTGTTCTTTCCCGGCCGGACTTTTCCGATGGAGGGGGTTATTTGCAATTGTGCAAATAACATTTGTGGAAGGGGTTTCTTGCAAATGTTTTCATTATGATATGTTTAGCATCTTTCATCCATGATGGTGCATTAAATGAGATTAGAAAGGGTATGGAGTGATAAGCATGGTTGATGTTTCTTTGCTTTATGATATGGTCACCATTTCTATCTCCTACACTCACCTCCCTCTTGTATTTGTTTTGCCCTCTACCATTTTCCACCATATAGCATGGCCGGCCACATTTTTGAGAGGGGAGAAAAATGAGAGGGTTTCATTTGAGGATAATTTGGTTCATCTCATTTTTCCTTGCTACACACATTCTAGCTCCACTTGAAAATTCCATTCCTCCATCAAGGCAACTACAAACCCCAAATGAGACTAGCATGATCTACACCACATTCTATAGAAAATCTTGGGCACGTCGACTTGCCAGCTTCGTGCCCGAGTTGCCTCGGTATTGAGGTGGGAGCCCGTAAAAGATACAGACGATGTGGTGCCCTTCCGGCAAGGATGCGACGACCGGAGTTTCCGCGGGAGATCGGGACGACGACGAGAAGACCGGAGGACTCGGATCACTCGGTATATCTCTAACCCGTCTTGTTGTTAGCTAGATTTAGTTTAATGGCCCGATCCGGGGTTTAGTGCGCGGTGGTGCCGGTTTGCAAAGTTCGCAAAATTAAAGTTTATCACCGCTTCCGCATTTGGCCGTCGGTTTGACGGCCGGGGCGCCGCCGTGCACTTACAGTGGTATCAGAGCCTCGCCATTAACTTTGTCTAGCTTTGTTTGATGTGTTTGCATTTCCGATCGACCAAAATTCCAAAAAAAACCACATTTTCCTCGCATCAGTTTTCTGTCGAATTTTTTCTGGCTCTAAAAATTTTTCAGGTTGTCTCAGAATGATGTGCAGGGAGTTCTAAGACCGCTGTAAAAATTCGACGCAGTGAGTCGATTACTGAAGCGCGGAACCGCGGCCAAATCCCCCCTTGGGCCGCGGTTCCGCCACACATTGGTGTCCTCACTGTGTCTAATTTCTCCAGTGGGCTTCTGGGCTGATTTTAGGGGTTTTGGAATATTAAAATTGGGCCCAGAATTTCTGTGAGTGCTACAGTATTGCTTGGGGGCCCACTTGTTAATTTTTGATCGATCGGATATTTTAAACACATTATTTCACAGTATTTACATTATATCTGCGACCGTGAATGTCACTCGATCGGTAAATCCGGTCTAACTGCTATAGCCCGGTTAGACGGATTTGCGAACGTGACTTTCACGTTTGATGTTCTGTGTTTTGCTGTGATGTTGCGGATCGGTCGTGGGGGATAGCCTGGATGCAATGCTAGTACAGTTTTGTTGTATTATGTACATTTGATATTGCGGGGCGAGCGTCCGACATGTGGACTACCGTCACTGCCTGTTTGTATTATTATTTTGGGGCACGACCAGGTTGCGGTCGATGTACCCATTGTATGTATATTTTACTTTCTGTACTAGGATTGCCCCGCGGTGGGGTGCACGGATAGCCGGGTTCTGGAAGGCAACAAGCCCGCATCTCATGGCATTGAGACGGAGGGGGCTTCACTCTAGGATTGGCGGGCTATTCGCCGCACTCGTACGGGGTACAGGTTGACCTAGGAGGGGTGCCCAAGTTGCCGGATTCCGTGAAGTGCTGGGTGGTCCATTCACGGTGCTGAAGGGGGCTGCCTCGCTTCAGGTTTTGGCGGGTAACTTGCCGCGCCCGTAGGGGTCTAGGATTTCATTGCACAGGCTATCCACACGACCAGGGGAACGTCGGGTTTCAGTAGTGGCTCTGTGAAACCCGGGGATCCCAGATATCTGTATTGTTCTGTGATGCTGTACATTTCTGTGATATTGCATTTTATTCACGCCTTGAGCGAAATATAATATATTGGTATATATATTAGTAGATGTTGTATATGTTTTTCATCCGCGCTAGTCCAGTCCCCGCTCTGCCGTTAGTTAGCTAACCTAACGGGTGATGACGGGACCCAGTGGCGAATGCGGATGGCATATACGTACGTCAGTATATTTTCGTTCTTTGTGGTGTGATCAATTGATGGGACTGCATTGATTCGGATCAATGCAAGTTAAACAAACCTATTCTGATGTTGTTGGAACACTTTTCAAAAAGCTGTTATTGCAAGGACGTTCACTTTTGTTTTGCATCGTGGTATTCATTTGGAATATCCTGCTCCTCAGTCGACGAGGCAAGGGCCGAGATCCCTTCACCGGGAGTGACCCCTTGGACAGAAGTTTGCGTCAGGGCATTAACTTCACTATAGCCGATTACTTTTGCTTTGCATCGTGGTATTCATTTGGAATATCCTGCACCCCATTCTACGGGGAAAGAGCCGAGATCCCTTCACCGGGAGTGACCTCTTTAGTAAAGGTTTTCGTCACTATATTTTCTAAAAAGCTATTCGTTCCTTCAACGATATCAAGTTCATTACGTTAAAGGTTTTCGCCAGAAACCATTCGTAGCCCTCCGTCGTTTCATATGGGTAGTCAATAGTATTCAAGCTGTGTATGTTGGCCAAAGTCAAGGTACAGTGATTGGTAGCTATTGGGTATTCATATGCAGCATAGATAGATGCGTTGGTTTCGGACAGTCGTACTGCCATTTTGGCCAAAGTCAAGGGTAGGTACGGGTGGATTCAAATTAACCTGGAGAATGACGGGTTGAACTTGACATGTGACTTATGATATGTTGGCCAAAGTCAAGGTCATAAGAGCATGGGGTAAAAATCACATCGGGAGTTTCAAAAGAACTGAAACTTGCCAGATATGCGCATACCTTCTGGAGTGTGATACCGTGAGCGGATTCCGTCACGTTATCATGCGATGATAGTTGGATCCCGATTCCCACTGATGAGTTGGTTTACTCCTCGGGTGACCCCGACTAATTCTTCTTTCAGGTTTGGAGGAGAGTTTGAGGTACAGTGGGAGGTTTCCAGATTAGATAAATTGGTAACCCTTCTGATCTAGGTTAGAGTGCACGCTGAGTGTTTCTTTTCTCTCTCTCTCTGGCAGCGACCATTTACCCGACCCTAAGACTATGACTCAGAGACCAAGTTAACCGAACCTTCTTTACACTGGCTTTTGGATTGTCAGAGTTGCAGACCTCATTGCCACTCCTACTTTTACCCTTTTCTCCAGGACACCCCGTATTACTACGAACGTCCACTTCCATTGGACAAAACCATCATATGGTTAGATACGAACTCGAAGGAATTCGAGGATGGTTTCCGGTTCTGGAGAAAACGGATAGGATTATTCAGTTGTCTTTTCCTTTTATCTTCTCTCAGGTTGCGAGTACTCCTTGGTTTAGGGGATAGTACACCTATTACGCAAATTGGATAGTCTTCTTCCAAACCTTAGGCTGGTGCCGACCGGTAGGGAATGAAGAAAACCAATTAGCATAACGATGGTGTGCAGAAGGTATTAAGTTCAGACAAAGTAAGGGATTAGTAAGAGGGCAAAGTAAATTGCGACTGATATTCACGACCAAACCAAGTATTTCTTCACCAATCCTAAATTACCTTTGTATTTCTCCAGGACACTCCATATCACTACGAAGATCCACAGTTTATTGGATACTCCATCGTATGGTTATATACGAACTCGAAAGGAACTTGTTCCAGTTCGGGGATGGATTTTGGTCCAGGAGAAATAGGAATAAGGTTTATTCGGTTGTCTTTTATCCTCACCTTCTCTCGCATTGCGAGTGATCCTAGGACTAGGACAGTACACCCATTATGCTTATTGGATAGTCTTCTTCCAAACCATAGGCTGGTGCCAAATGGTAGGGAAGGAAGAAAACCATTTGGCCTAAGGGGTGTGCAGAAGGTAATGACTAAAGACATATAAAGGGATTTGGAGAGGTGGCAAAGAACTATACGGTTATAGTTGTGAATCTGGATGATGGTAGAGGCATTACTAGGAATACCAGAATACCCCATCGAAACATTTCAACGTTTCAGTTTCACTGTGTACTGTTAAAAGAAAACTGATTTCCCAATTAACACTTGCTCCAGGGTATGTATTTACCAGGTATGATTCTCACATCTGTATGGTTTTACAGATGATGAGTGGGAGTAAGTTATTGGGAATTGGGTGATCATCCTCATTATATCGGGATTCGTTGTAATCGGTGATATTTGAGGAGATCACCTGGGCTGTTTGCCGGTCGGCAAATATTTGGTTTTGAATATCCGCTGTTGTGCACCAATTTCAAATTGATATATCTGTACGTCTATTTTCATAGAGTGAGATATACCTTTTGATATTATGTCGATGACATTTACCTATATCAGTGGATGGTTAGGTAAGGAGCATTAAATAGCGGTGTAATTCTTCTTAACCATAAGTACAGTTTTCAACCTACGACACACAGTGAAAGAGTTGTTAGACTCAGCGGACTTATACAGAGTATTGTATGTTGTCCAGTGTCCTTAAGGACGGAGAGGTTGGTCCTCATACTATATTCTGTTTACTTTTAACTTCTCTAGTTCTTAGACATGTGTTTCGTAGAAACACAGGGTCTAAGTTTTGAGGAGTTATAGGTATTTGAATAGAGTAGAGAACCAGGTGTAGCAAGTATCGGGATTCTTCAAAGTGATCGAAGATGTAGATACTTGTGTATGGTATTCAGTTGATAGTAATGATAAAGAGAAATTGCTTCTCTTTCAGGTTACTCATAATTGGAAGCATTCCTAAATTGAGTAATGCTGATCGGCCTCTCTCCATTTAGTTGACATGCACTGGAGATAGCTGCATGATTTGAATCTGGTTCAATTAAATCAGTGCCTCTGGTTCTATATTGGATATAGAACAGTTCATATCTTAACGATGTTAAGGTACGGGGAGTTGTCCGGCTTATGATTAAAACCAGACACTGGACAACTCAAGGCACGTTTCTGTAATGGCTGTTTGTGGGTTGACCCAGTCTATGACGAGGGTTGACTTTCTACCATCTGGCAGATCAATAGAAATATTGTTCTAGACTCGCCACTGTTTTATTAAAAATGGATTTTTTCAAAAACAGTAGTGGGAGTATGGTAGAACTGGAAGTGATTCCAGAACCGCAAACAATTACTGAAGATTTGATAAGGAACCTAAAGATTCAATCTGATTTGACATTCCATTGGCCACTCCGCATATAAGGTGGGTAACTTCAGGCACCCGAGAGGTACTCCGGTAGCCTCAAGGACGGTGACAGGGAAGTTCTTGTTTACCCACACTTGCCATTGTTGTTGTTCCAGACTGCAAGACCCGGCAGGAGGATGAGTATAGCGTCGTTCTAAACTAGCTTTAGAAGTGCACATCTATATGACTCTGCCAGAGGGTTGTCGTAGTCAGTGGGAGCAGCGGAAGCATTGGTGGACATCAGGCTTATGTCTATTTATAGACCAAAGCAGAAATAGCGGAGATAGATCATCTATTTCTGATGAGACAGTCATGGGTTTGACGTTTTCAGAATAAGGGATGGATCTGTTGAGAAGGTAGTAGGGTGTGATATCCGGGTTTTGGATGACATACACAAGGTAGGAAGTGACATTCCTATACTACGATCGGTTATACTTTGGTCGTCACACAGTGGTTTCTCCACAAAGGACTTGGACATTATATAAGACATACTGGTTACTAGATCTATAGTTTTAGATCTAGATTTGGGTGGTTTCCTAATCTGGGTACTTAGACAACATTCTAAGAGTATTTAGAATGGACGACTCCTGGCATGGTAGTGTACCTGCAGGTAATGGAGTCACCCTCTCTAAATGTGTCTTATAGACTAAAGTAGAGAGGGATATGCATGATTAGCAGATCACTTGCTTAGGCAATTGAGTCAATCATGAGATGTCAAGTACCACACCAGATGTTGTTCTTGCACTAGATGCAATAAGATAACATTGATCCAATCCTGGAGAAACAGTCGGAAACAGTTTTAGAACATAAGTGGATGTTCTAGGGATATGATAACGACAGCCTCATTTGGGAGACAGTTATCATTCCAGGCTTCCAAGGTGACATGGACGACAAGGAGGTTGTCAGAGTTATAGTTTTCCTTCTGACGAGGGGCAGTATTTTAGACAGGTGGTCCAAGGCAATACTGAGGGTGGCATGGCGCAGGATACTGATTAAATTCAGTTGACGATACAGTCTATGAAGTTTGGATTTGGAGTTCATTTATGAGCTAGGTCCCATCAGACATCCAGACATTCTAAGACAGGTATTGCTCATTTCAGGAGATGGCTTTCTCCGCGAACTTGAGATATAAAGAGACATAGAAAGAAACATCTAGGCGGATCCACTCACTGAGGCTATTCCTCGACCGCAATAGTTTCACAAACGGGATTTGTGAGACTGACTAGTAGAGGAGTTGGGTGTTCGGTATCACACGTTCTGTGAGTATGCGACATCGCAATAATTAGCCTTGAGTGCAAGTGGGAGATTGTTGGAGATAGTGCCCTCAGAGTCGATTATTGGATCACAGGCACGTGATTGCAATGATTGAGGGAGGACCTATCCCGGTAGGACAGTCTTACTCGAGATGATAGTATGCTATCTGGTTTACCTTTGTCATCGTGTACTGCTTTAGGTGACCTGACATGTCGCTATTGCACGTTGATAGAACCCCTAGGATTCTTGCTTGACTGCCAGCAGTATGAGGGCGATCATATAAGTGAGAGCTGGAGTCTATAAGCACATCCTTAAAAGGTCCCTAGTCGTAGGAGTTTCGAGACAGGGCATCGATTCTCCATAGTAGACTAGTGTATACAGTCGAGACCCCGACGAGGGACGGTGGCCGGTCTCACAAGCCACTGGTGTCAGTTGGTTCACCTAAGATGTATACAGGTGCTCATTGGGTTATGAGTACACCGGACAGGACTCGCCGGGAACATGCTAGTTGGTCTTATACCTGACGTCAGATAGCAGTTCCCTGGTGACATGTGTACAGGTTAGTTCATCGACCTGAGATCGTCATTTGTCTCGTGTGAGTTCCCACTGTGCTTTGATTACTACCCTACCACGGCTCAAAGGAGTCGTGCAAACAGGTTTTAGTTGGGTACAGTCCCGAGCCACATAGAGGCAGTGAGCGGATCTTCAGGGGTTCGTCTCTCCCGGTATTGGGGGTGAGGTCGCGCTGTGTCTAGGAGAGCCATTACACGAAGTCCTTGGCCAAGGCAGGAGATTTACTGGTAGGTATTCCAGTAGTATCTCAGGGTGTTCTGGGCTACACTCCGACACGACTTGTACAGCTTTTGGGGGTCTGACTTTTACCAACCCCCTAGGCCCGCCATGCGATGCTCGTAGACGAACGGACCGGACTGTACGGATATTGTCACTGACAGGCTCAGTAGTGTGTCAGGATGAGTTCGCTCATCGACGTCCCTTTTAGTCAATAGCTGGTGGCCCGTTACGTATTGGCTTATACCTCTGACGTGCTAGTGGTTAAATCCACAGCCATAGTATTGACGAGTCTTTAGAGTCCACCACACATTCAGTTACTCAGCTTTCGGGCGAAACGCTGTAGAGGCCGTATGGAGATATGGCAGGGTCCGATCAGATACGTGCGGTATTGCACGGATCAGGATCGGACGGTTTGTACTAGAGGCCGTATAGTTATATGGCAGGGTTCGATCAGATTCGTGCGGTATTGCACGGATCAGGATCGGACGAACATTACTAGCCGGCTTTGGTTTAAGCCGGATCCTAGTTTAGTACAGTATAGATTTTGTCTCTTTGCATTTGTATCCCGACGGAATACAGATGCGGGTGTGTATGCACAGTATCGGGGTTTTCCTGTAATTTATTACGGGACCAGTTTTCTGGAGTTGCCAGTTTGCATTCCGTTCCGGCCGGTTTTCCTTTGTTCTTTCCCGGCCGGACTTTTCCGATGGAGGGGGTTATTTGCAATTGTGCAAATAACATTTGTGGAAGGGGTTTCTTGCAAATGTTTTCATTATGATATGTTTAGCATCTTTCATCCATGATGGTGCATTAAATGAGATTAGAAAGGGTATGGAGTGATAAGCATGGTTGATGTTTCTTTGCTTTATGATATGGTCACCATTTCTATCTCCTACACTCACCTCTCTCTTGTATTTGTTTTGCCCTCCACCATTTTCCACCATATAGCATGGCCGGCAACATTTTTGAGAGGGGAGAAAAATGAGAGGGTTTCATTTGAGGATAATTTGGTTCATCTCATTTTTCCTTGCTACACACATTCTAGCTCCACTTGAAAATTCTATTCCTCCATCAAGGCAACTACAAACCCCAAATGAGACTAGCATGATCTACACCACATTCTATAGCAAATCTTGGGCACGTCGACTTGCCAGCTTCGTGCCCGAGTTGCCTCGGTATTGAGGTGGGAGCCCGTAAAAGATACAGACGGTGTGGTGCCCTTCCGGCAAGGATGCGACGACTGGAGTTTCCACGGGAGATCGGGATGACGACGAGAAGACCGGAGGACTCGGATCACTCGGTATATCTCTAACCCGTCTTGTTGTTAGCTAGATCTAGTTTAATGGCCCGATCCGGGGTTTAGTGCGCAGTGGTGCCGGTTTGCAAAGTTCGCAAAATTAAAGTTTATCACCGCTTCCGCATTTGGCCGTCGGTTTGACGGCCGGGGCGCCGCCGTGCACTTACATGAAAAATACAAAACTCTCATCTCACATAAAACCCCCCGCTATTCAATCGCGACAATCCTGCACATCATATCTCAGCAACACATAATATCATATATCATCAACGTAAGTAAGTATGCATACCCCGATTGTCGTTGATGTATAGCAACGAAACCGGCGATATCGACATACTACACTTACGGTCACAGAAAAGAAAGTGTAAAACTGCAATATCTGGAATCCACATTTTCTTTAGACATCGTAAATGCGAAATATCACATACTTCGTATTTCATGTCTAGCTATATGAATTCCACACATTGCATCACATTCCAGATAAACAGACAGTATTAAAGTTTTCGAACGAATGATCAAATACCCAAAATTTCCTAAATCTCAACACTTGAGCGGAGTTCTAAAAAACCCGGAGTGTGTCACAGTAGTAGCGGTCCAGCCGTAGAAGGGTCAAGCTAACGCCTCACATGTGGCACGCCGTACTGCCCCAAACCCTAAGGTTCAAAAGGAAGTTCAAAATGGTCACATAATCGAGTTAAGGTTTGTTGTCTTCTAGAGGGTCCACCACAAAACTTGCACGTATTTCCGAAAGATTTAAACCCCGTGAAAAGTGAGCAAATGACACTCGTTCGAACAATTCAATACTTTCTAGTTATCCGGAAAAAACATGAAGTTAAAATTCCGATCGAATCATTGAACCCAAAACAATCTCCAGAACAAATAACACTTAAACCAGATTAAAAATAACCAAAAATATCAACAAGCAGGTAATAAGAACAGTGTATAAAAACGAGGCCTTAATGGCTCTGTACGGCCGCAGAGCCGCGGCCTAAGCAAGCTTAGGCCGCGGTTCCGCGGTGGGATTAGCTAATTAGGGCTTCGTTTTTTACAGTGTTTCCTAGAATTCCCTGCTGAATTTTTTACATATTTTTAATTCTGGAAAATAACAGTTTTGAATAATTGTCCAGAGAGTGTCCCAAAAAACCGTATTTTGGTTCGATCGGAGTTTTAACTTCGCTAAAGTGTCGCCTAAAGTTCTAGGTCGGCTCTGATACCATTGTTAGGTTTACCTAGCACCTCATGAAGGGTTTGGAAGCATCACATGTACCAAAGATATAATTTTTAGGGTGCTAAGTAAGCATACAAAGAATCATCTCTAGAAAATTAGGGTTTCATAACTAAAGCAACAACACAAGTAGCAAAGGCTAGGGTTTTGAGAGTACAACCTTTGTAGCTCCCTACGCTAGAGTCCTTGGCCACTAGAGGGTTGGAGAAGGGTTCGCTTGAGTTTTTCTAATGTCCACGACGATCCACCCAAAGCTCCTTTGTCCAAGCTTGCAACTTCACTTGATCAAGAGAAGGAAATGAAGCTAACACTCCTCACAAGTGGGCAAGACTTGTGTAGAATGGTGTTGTGGTGGCTTTTCTCACTTCAAAATCCTAACTTAGTGAGTGTTTTGCTCACTAGAGAAATCTATAGAGCAAAAGAAAAAGGAGGAACAAGATGATGGCCTTTTTAGAACAAGAGAAAAAGATAATGTCTTATGAAAAATAGAAAATATAAACATATATATTTTCCACTCTTCATCTCAAACCATGGTTAAATAATAAAGATATTATTGTATTTGAGTTTAAAACACAAAAGAAAGATTAACCCATGGTTAATAAGTAGGTGAACAAGGTTAGTTGAAGAAGAGTGTAGAAACCATGTATTAATCCTTTTTATTTTTCTTTTTGTTTTAACACAAATAGAAATA
The DNA here is from genome assembly GCA_030015575.1 of Agapanthus africanus. Classification (NCBI taxonomy): domain Eukaryota; kingdom Viridiplantae; phylum Streptophyta; class Magnoliopsida; order Asparagales; family Amaryllidaceae; genus Agapanthus; species Agapanthus africanus. The sequence continues at coordinate 200,402,458 of CM057350.1, forward strand.
ATAATCCATATATAAAACCATGGTGTGCGTCTTATATTGCCACCATTTTCTATATATATACAACCATGAAGGATGATGTATGTATGTATGTGTGCATGCACATCCATATGTGCATGAACAAGAATGAATGCATACATGCATGCATACATCCAAAAATACAATAAAGGATTTCTAGTGAGAAACGAATGGTCAAATGATAAATAAACACTTGATTTAGCAATCTGGTCATATCACATATGACCTGACCAAAAGCAAGCCGCCCGATTAATATACGGTATCTTATACGCGCATTTTAACCGGGTCCATGTGCATATCGCATACGCGCACCACGACGTTTTGCCTGGACTAGGTAACTCCTTTGTGGGACTCTAACACTCGTCAATACGCCGGTAGTGGGTGATGATCATATCAAGCACCCCCAAGCCGCAAGCGGTCAGCTAAACGTAACGGCCACCCGGGTATTGAGCGATCAGAAGAAAACAAGCGAACCTGCTACAACTCCCGTCGAGCCAACCGGCAACAGTACCGCACAGCCCGGTCTCTTCGTCAGATATGCTGCATATCGAGCCTAGGGATGGAAACGTCAACCCTAATAACTCAATAAGTCGTGCCGGTGAATGGTCTATAACAGATCGAGAAACTACTGATAACACTTATCAGTAAATCTCAGCAGCCCTGGCCAGAGACTTACTGATATAACCAGTCGAGCACAGCACAGCATCAACTCCCAATACCGGGAGAGACGAAACCCCTCCTATCGCTCATCACCTTCGTATGTCTCAAGACTGTACCCAACGTCCACCTATTTGCACGACTCAGTAGAACCATGGTAGGGTGGTAATCAAAGAACAGCAGGACAACACACAAGACTCTATGACGATCTTGGGTCTACAGACTAACCTGTACCAGTGTCACCTGAGAACTGCTATCCGACGATAGATATAATTCCATATAGGATTTCTCGGTGAGTCCTTCCAGTATACCCAGCACCACTGAGCACCCGTATTTGATCTTGATGTCAAACTTCGATGAATGTGGGAACATTCATCGCCCATCGTATGGGTCTAGTATCATATACGCTAGTCTACTCTGGTATATCAATGCCCCGTCTCGATATACCTACGACAAGGGACATTCCAGGATATGCTTATAAACTACAGATGTCCCACTAGTATGATCTCCATCATAATCACAGTAGTCAAGCCGATATCCTCAGGGCTTTATCAGCATGTATGAATGAATAAAAGCATGATCAAATCTACATGTCAGATAAAGAAGAACCAGATAGCATACTATCATATCGAGCAAGAATGTACACTGAATATATATATACATGTACAGATACATCCATTATCATATAATGGCCTCTAGGGCATACATATATCCAACAGTCCGAGAGGCTATTCGAGATGATAGGTCTGCGATATGCCAATACATGGCCTTAGTGCAAGTAGGAGATTGTTAGTGACATATGCCCTAGAGGCCATTATTGTATCATACTAGTTTGTATATTACATATTGGAAGCTTGGGACATACACGGATATAGTAACAGTCTTGCTCGAAATGGTAGTATGCTACCTGGTTTATTTCTACCTCAATATGTGCATGTGTTTCTTTTAGCATATCGCTTATACATATTGGTAGAGTCCTTAGGATCTTTGCTTGATTACCAGTATTGTGATGGTAGTCACACTAGTGGGAGCTGGATATTCTATAACCATATCCTTATAAAGGTCCCCAGTTATAGGATTATCTAGATGGGGCATTGATACTCCAGAGTATACTAGTGTATACGCTTCTCATCCCAGTAGGGGAGATGGTCTGTCCCACAGCCATTAGTACTCCATACTGGAGACAGTATGCAGGTGCTTATTGGGTTGTGAGTACACTGGACAGGACTCGTTGGGAGCTGCTGGTGGGTATTATACCTATCGTCGGGCAGTAGTTCCCAGGTGACATGAGTATAGCTTAGTCCGTCGACTTGACACTGCTACTTCGCCTCGAGTGCGTTCCTACTGTTCTTTGATTACTACCCTACCACGGCTCAAAGGAGTCGTGCAAACAGGTAGTAGTTAGGTGCAGTCCCGAAGTACTTGGAGGCAGTGGCGGTTAAACAGGATTCTTCTCTCCCAGTATTGGGGGTTGAAGTCGCGCTGTGTTCGGAGAGCCATTACACAAAGTCCCTGATCAGGGCAAGCGAGATTTACTGATAGATACTCTAGTAGTTTCTCAGGGTGTTTTGGGCTACACTTCAACAGGACTTATTGTGCTATCAGGGGTCTGACGGTTATCGCCCCCTAGGCCCTATATGTGATACTCTTAGACGAATATACCCGACTGTACGGAGATTGTCACAGATAAGCTCAGTAGGAGTTTGGATGAGTTTGCTCATTGGCCTTCTTATTGACAGATACCCGGATAGCTGTTACGTGCAGCTAATACCGCTGATGTGCTTGTGGTTAAACCCACTTCCAGCGTTGTGTCGAGTCTTCAGAGTCCCACACAAAGGGTGTCCCTGCATCGGGAAAAAGATGTAGAGGCCGTATAGTTTTACGACAGGTCTTCGATCACATACGTGTACTTGTGCACGTATGATATTCGGGCGGATAATACTAGTGGGCTTTGGTTTAAGCCGGATACTAGTATTATATTGTTGGATTATTTTCTTCTCTTTGTATTCGTATTTTTCGGAATACGGATACGGATATGTATATACAGATGGGGGGCATTCTTGTAATTTACTTATGATTGCTTCTAGAAGAAGACACCTCATTAGGGTTTTAATCTTTTGATTAAAAGATTAATGAGGTGGAGGAAATGAGGTGGAGATTTACATTTAATGAGGCATGCTTACTTGGTGACTCATGGAGGTGACTCACTATGTGATAATTGAAGCATACTAGATATTTTGCAAGCATGCTTGATATTTTGCAAGCATGCTTGATATTTAGGGATTGCATTATTGTATGCTTCATTATTATTATTCATCACAAAGAGATAGCCATCTCATTCTAATGTTCTTGCTTCACTCTCTTTTCCTCAAGCTCCCCTTCTTCTTCCTCATACCATTCATGTCTCATGTGTATTTAGAGACAAACTAATCCATCTTCACTCTCTACATCATCTAGGACATCTAGTTTAGCGAACTAGGTGCCTTAGTTACCTCGGATTTGAGGTTGGAGGTCGGACTATAAACTCTCGGGTGGATCGTCTTTGACTTGAGGAGACCGACGAGGAGGCCCGATCCGTATACGATCCGAGAAGCTTATGACGTGGAGGAGGATAGCAAGAAGACCCGAAGGACATGATACTGTGAGGTATAACATTCTTTCCGAGTAGTTAACCTCATACAGTTTTGCTAGTTAGGGTTTAGTATCGATCCTGGAGTTCAAGTCGGTGTTGCGAAACCCGTAAAAATCGTTTTTTGCATATTCTACCTCCCCGCGAACCTGCGAGGTGCGCGGCATCGACTTACATGGATATCATGAGCATATGGGCTCAGTTGATTTAAAATCAAAGAAGGAGCTTAAGATTCACTGACTTAGGCAATTTGGGGATAAGATTGGGTTTCTATACTACCCAGCAGTGCTAAGCTCTCTGTTACGTAGCGCTCACGTGAATATTACGTGAAGCACTGCTTCTTTTTCCCGCTCACGTGTTATCACGTGACGCGCTATGTTTCTTGGTGCTCTTGTGCTATCACGTGAGGCGCTAAAATAGTGCTAAATACTAGTCTGTTTTGCTTTCTGGCGCTCATATGCTATTACGTGAGGCACTGTTTTCATAGGCCTTGGGTGCTCGCGTGCCTTTCATATGAGACGCTGAGTCTCTGAGTTTCTGTGTCCTCACATGGATATCACGTGAGACACTGTCTTCTGCTTCTTTCAAGTGCTCACGTGGATATTATGTGAGGCGCTGAGTCCTTAAAGATTTAATCTCTATTCATATTCTTTTAAAGAAGTTTAACTTATGTTAATGACATTTTGACCATTAACGATCACCAAGATCGATATTTTGATGATCTGGGATCAGGTTTTTTAATAACTAACTTCATGTTTATGAAGGAATTAAGCTCTTCGAGTATAAACCCCCTCTTTTTAATATCATTTCATCCATGTTCTCCCCTGAATCTTTAGTTCTCAAGAACAAGACCTTCCCGATGAGAATTAAATTCTCACCTTGTGGGAGACTTGTCCTATGGATCTCAGATACAGAGAAAGAACTAAGTTCTTTAAGAAGGGTTAAACCCTTATATATGCAAGTGATGGGTAAAGCGGAGATATTTTTATCTTGATGTTTTCCTTATCTGGGGTTTGAGATAAGGAAGATCTTCTTCTTCTAAGAGAATTGAATTCCCTATTTTTTAAGGAAGCTTTTGGAGAGCCTTCTGTATTTTTTTACAGAAGCTTATGGGGGGTCTTCTCCTTCTGAAATTTAATCTCTTTGCTCCTATTGATAGAAGAAAAGAAAAATCAATCTGTTAGAGGAAATCTCTAATTGAGAAATTATGATTGATTTTACAATCCATCGAAATGATCATAAAGATCAACTGGTAAATTTTATTCACCGTTGGATTTTTAATTCAAAGGCTCTCTGTTTAACAGAGAAGATCATTCTTGTTTGTTTAACAAGATTAGGAAAATATTTTCCTACGATAGAATTTAATTCTATCAGACGATCGAATGGTGATTTTATAATCACCGTTGGATCTTTGATCCAAGAGTCCTCGGTTTAACAGAGAAGATCTTTTCTAGTTTAAGAAAGATCAGGAAAATATTTCCCACATAGAATTTAATTTTATCAAAAGAACACTCATGTGTATTGCACGTAAGTGTTAGTGGATGTTGCAAATAACTAAAACAGTTGTGGGGAGGCGGAAGTAGCAAATAATAATTTTGAAGCATGCAACATCGACTTTTGAACCCGGATCGCATCCTAAACCATAACTAGTACCCTATCTAGGAGTTTTAGCTACTATGATAGGGATTATACCTTCTTGAAACCGATCCTTCGGGTCTTCTTTCCTCTGCATTTTTGAGCTCCTTGGGTACTTGGAATGATCTCGATCTCCGGTCACCGCTAAGCCATAGATGATCCACCCGAGAGCTTTGGATCAAGCTTCAACCTCCACTAAAGAGGTAATTAAAAAGTCAAGTTTGCTAAGAGAGACAACTTAGATGATGTAGAGATAATCAAGTGGATTATTTGATCTCAATACCCAATGAATCAAAACTCATGTGAAGGGTTAGGGTTGAGCTTGAGGGAGGAGATAATTTGGAGAGAGAATGTAAGAGTGGGAATGAGAATGGTCTTGTGAATGAAAATGATATGGCTAAGGTTTGAATTATTGAAGCATGGATTATTTTTCTCAAAAATAATCATCCATGCTTCAATAGTAGATCCAAATGAATACAATATTCAATTATCTATGCTTTCATCCATACTCCAAATTCCACCTCATTAATTTCATTTTCACAAAATAAAATTCATATATGAGGTGTCTCCTTCTAGAAGCCTTTTCTTGTACAATTACAAGAATTCACCTCACCGTATACCGTATAAATATACCCGTATTCGTATTCCGAAAAATACGAATACAATGAGATACCAATAATCCAATAATATAATACTGGTATCCGGCTTAAACCAAAGCCTACCAGTATTATCCTTCCGAACATCATTCGTGTAGCCAGTACACGTATATGATCAAAACCCTACCGTAACACTTTACGGCCTCTACATCGTTTCGCCCAAACCAGAGAAACCCTCTGTTTAGGACTCTAAAGACTCGATAGTACGCTGATAGTGGGTTTAACCATAAGCCCGTCAGCGGAACTAGCTGTGCGTAACGGCTACCAGGTACATGTCGAAAAGGTGGCCGATGAGCGAACTCATCCTAACCCCAACGGGACTATATGTAACACTTACCGTACAGTCCGGTCTTTTTGTCTGATACGTCGCATATCGAGTCTAGGGGTGGTAAATGTCAGACCCCAGTAACTTGATAATTCATGCGGATGTGTGGATCATGTTGGATATAGTGGCCTCAGAGTCAATTATTGGATCACAGGCACGTGATTGCAATGATTGAGGGAGGACCTATACCGGTAGGATAGTCTAACTCAAGATGATAGTATGCTATCTGGTTTATCTTTATCATCGTGTACATGCTTTAGGTGACCTTGCAGATCACTATTACACATTGATAGAGCCCTTAGGATTCTTGCTTGACTACCAGCAGTATGATGGCGATCATATACGTGGGAGCTGGGGTCTATAAGCACATCCTTAAAAGGTCCCTAGTCGTGGGAGTTTCGAGACTGGGCATCGATACTCCATTAGTAGACTAGTGTATACAGTCGAGACCCCGACGAGGGGCGGTGGCCGGTCTCACAAGCCATTGGTGTCAGTTGGTTCACCTAAGATGTATACAGGTGCATATTGGGTTATGAGTACACCGCACAGGACTTGCCGGGAACATGCTAGTTGGTATTATATCTGACGTCAGATACCAGTTCCCTGGTGACATGTGTACATGTTAGTTCATCGACCTGAGATCGTCATTTGTCTCATGTGAGTTCCCACTGTACTTTGATTACTATCCTACCACGGCTCAAAGGAGTCGTGCAAACAGGTTTTAGTTGGGTACAGTCCCGAGCCACATGGAGGCAGTGAGCGGATCGGCAGGGGTTTCGTCTCTCCCGGTATTAGGGGTGAGATCGCGCTGTGTCTAGGAGAGCCATTACACGAAGTCCTTGGCCAAGGCAAGAGATTTACTAGTAGGCATTCCAGTAGTATCTCAGGGTGTTCTGGGCTACACTCCGACCCGACTTGTACCGCTTTTGGGGGTCTGAGTTTTACCAACCCCGTAGGCCCGACATGCGATGCTCATAGACGAACGGACCGGACTGTACGGATATTGTCACTGACAGGATCAGTAGGGTGTCAGGATGAGTTCGCTCATCGACCTCCCTTTTGGTCAATACCTAGTAGCCCGTTACGTACAGCTAGTACCACTGACGTGCTGGTGGTTAAATCCACAGCCAAAGTATTGACGAGTCTTTAGAGTCCCCCACAGACAGTTTCTCAAGTTTCGGGCGAAACGTTGTAGAGGCCGTATGATATATGGCAGGGTCCGATCATATACGTGCAGTAGTGCACGGATCATGATCGGGTGGATCATACTAGTGGGCTTTGGTTTAAGCCGGATCCTAGTGTTAGATTTGTTGGATTACTTTAGTCTCATCGCATTCGCATTCGGTCAGAATGCGGATGCAGGTATGTATATACAGGTGAGGGGTACTCTTGTGATCCGTTACGAGTTTACTTTAGTAGATGCCATTCTCTTTTTATTGTTGCAAACATTTGGATTAATGTTTGCATATGGAAATAATGAGCTCAAAATCATGATTAGGTGCATTAATTATGACATGGACAAAGGTGGTGACTCATGGTCTTATTCTTTGAACCATGTCATGTTTAGTGATTGATTTGTGAGTTAAAATGAGAGAGAGAGAGAGAAAGGGCAGCCATGTATAGTGAGGTTTGCTCTAGGATTTTAGATGATCTCTCACACTCATTTTATCTCAACATAAAAGAAAAGGAAAAGGAAACTTCTTCTTCTTCCTCTTCTTTCTTGAGCTCACTATTTCCTCACTAATGGCATCCACTAAATCCTCAAGAAACAAAGTGATCACACACATTCTCTACTTCACCTTGGACACGTCGGCTAGCAAACTTCGTATCCGAGTTGCTTCGGACGAAGCGGGAGCCCGTAAAAAGACTCGAAGATGTGGTGCCCTTTTCCGGCGAGGAGATCGAGATCGGAGATGCTGCGAGGAGCTAGGGATGGTGGCTAAAGACCGAAGGACACAGATCGATCAGTATAGCTTTTCTAACCTTTCTCTAGTTGCTAGTTATAGGTTCATGGTTCGATCCGAGATTAAAGTCTGCGATAGCGCCGGTTTCTAGTTTAGAAAAAGTTTTTGTTTCCGTATTTTGGCCTCGGACAGACGGCCGGGGCGCTACCGTAGACTTACATGGTATCAGAGCCACGCCATTAACCTTTACTAGCTTGCTCTAACGTGTTTAAAATATCGATTGAACAAAATTTTCCAAAACTGCAATTCCAATTCTGCAGTTTCTGTCGAATTTTTTTGTGGTCAAAAAATTATTTTGAGTATTACAGAAAATCAGGCAGGCTTTTTTAAGAAATCTGAGAAAAATTGGTTCACTGATTCTACTGTAGCAGTGCGGAACCGCGGCCGTACCCATGTTTTGGCCGCGGTTCCGCCGCAGTATTGTAGCATCAGTCCACCAATTTTCCTACAGTGGTTTCTGACTTGGAAATGGGGTTTCTGGTAATTTTGGTTTTGGCCCGGATTATTTTGAGTGCTGGATTTGTGCTTGGGGCCCACTTCGGGAAATTTTGTCAATCGAAAATTTTAAATATGTTAGTTTACAGTACTTACATTATATCTGTGACCGTGAATGTCATTTGATCGGTAAATCGTGTCTAATTGCTATAGCACTTTTAGATGGATTTGCGAACGTGACATTCACGTTGATGTTCTGTGTTGTGCTGTGATATTGCGGATTTGTCGTGGTGGATAGCCTGGATGCAATGTTAGTATAGTTTTGTATTATTTGTACATTTGTTGTTACGGGGCGAGCGTCCGACATGTGGACTGCCGTCACTGCCTGTTTGTATATTATTCTTTTGGGGCACGACCGGGCTGAGGTCGATGTACCCATTGTATATTTTACTTTCTGTACTAGGAATACCCCGCGGTGGGGTGCACGGGTAGTCGGGTTCTAGAGGGCAATGGGCCCGCATCTCATGGCTTTGAGCCGGAGGGGGCTTCACTCTAGAATTGGCAGGCTATTCGCCTCACTCATAGGGGGTACAGGTTGACCCAAGGAGGGGTGCTCAAGTTACCGGATTCCGTGAAGTGCTGGGTGGTCCATTCACTTTGTTGAAGGGGGCTGTCCCGCTTCAGGTTTTTGTAGGTAACTTGCCGTGCCCGTAGGGGTCTAGGATTTCATTGCACAGGCTATCCACACGACCAGGAGAACGTCGGTTTCAGTAGCGGCTCTATGAAACCCGGGGATCCCAGATTATCTGTATTGTTCTGTGATGCTTATTACATTTTTGTGCTGTTGCATTTTATCACGCCTGGAGCGATTATTATATATTGATATATATATTAGTAGATGTTGTATATGTTTTACACCCGTGCTAGTCCAGTCCTCGCTCTGTCGTTAGTTAAGTAACCTAACGGGTGATGACGGGACCCAGTGGCGAATGCGGATGGCATATACGTACATCATATTTTCGTTCTTTTGTGGTGTGATTAATTGATGGGACTGCATTGATTCGGATCAATGCAAGCTAAAAAAACCTATTATGATGTTGTTGGAACATTTTTCAAAAAGCTGTTATTGCAGGAACGTTCTCTTTTGTTTTGCACAGTGGTATTCGGTTATGAATATCCAGCACCTCAGTCAACGAGGCAAGGGCCGAGATCCCTTCACCGGGAGTGACCCCTTGGACAGAAGTTTGCGTCAGAGTAATAACTTCACTATAGACGATTGCCTTTTTGCTTTGCATCGTGGTATTCAGTTGGAATATCCTGCACCTCATTCTATGGGGAAAGAGCCGAGATCCCTTCACTGGGAGTGACCTCTTTAGCAAAGGTTTTCGCCACTATATTTTTATAAAAAGCTATCTGATTCCTTTAGCGATATCAAGTTCATTACGTTAAAGGTTTTTCGCCAAAAACCATTCGTAGCCCTCTGTCATTTCAGACGGGTAACACTTAGTATTCATGCTATGTTTGTTGACCTTCGTCAAGGCATAGTGAATGGTAGTTGCTTGTTACCTTTCTGCTGCATAGATAGATGCGTTGGTTTAGGACAGTCGTACAGCCTTATTGACCTTCGTCAAGGGCTTGTACGGGAGGGTTCAAATTAACCTAGACAATGACGGGTAGAACTTGACATGTAACTTATGATTTTTTGACCTTCATCAAGGTTATAAGAGAATGGGGTAAAAATCACATCGGGAGTTTCTAAAGAAACTGAAACTTGCCAGATATGCGCATACCTTCTGGAGTGTGATAACGTGAATGGATTCCATCACGTTATCATGCGATGATAATTGGATCGCGATTCCCACCGATGAGTTGGTTTACTCCTCGGGTGATCTCGACTAATTCTTCTTTCAGGTTTGGAGGAGAATTTGAGATTATAGTGGGAGGTTTCCTGATTAGATAAATTGATAACCATTCTGATCTAGGTTAGAGTGCACGCAGAGTGTTTCTTTTCTCTCTCTCTCTTTGGCAGCGACCATGACCCGACCCTTGACTATGACTCAGTGACCAAGTTAACCGAACCTTCTTAAAACACTGGCTTTTGGATTGTCAGAGTTGCATGCCACTCCTACTTTTACCCTTTTCTCCAGAACACCCCGTATTACTACGAACATCCACTTCCATTGGATTTGGATAAAACCATCGTATGGTTATATACGAACTCGAAGGAACTTGTTCCAGATTCGAGGATGGTTTCCGGTTCTGGAGAAAATGAATAGGACTATTCAGTTGTCTTTTCCTTTTACCTTCTCTCAGATTGCGAGTGCTCCTTGGATTAGGACAGTACACCTATTACGCTAATTGAATAGTCTTCTTCCAAATCATAGGCAGGTGCCGAACGGTAGGGAGTGAAGAAAACCGATTAGCTTAATGATGGTGTACAGAAGGTAATAAGTTAAGACAAAATAAAGGGATTAGAAAGAGGGAAAAGTAAACTGCGACTACTATTCATGACCAAACCGATTATTTCATCGCCACTCCTACTTCACCTTTGTATTTCTCCAAGAAACTCCGTATCACTACGAAGATCCACAAGATATTTGGATACTCCATCGTATGGTTATATACGAACTCGAAGGAACTTGTTCCAGTTCGGGGATGGATTCTGGTTCAGGAGAAATAGGATTAAGGTTTATTCAGTTGTCTTTTATCTTTACCTTCTCTCACGTTACGAGTGCTCCTAGGATTAAGGGAGTACACCCATTATGCTTATTGGATAGTCTTCTTCCAAACCATAGGCTGGTGCCGAACGGTAGGGAAGGAAGAAAACCATTTGGCCTAAAGGGGTGTACAGAAGGTAATGACTAAAGACATATAAATAGATTTGGAGAGATGGCAAAGAAATATACGGTTACAGTTGTGAATCTGATAATGGAAGAGGCATTGCTAAGAATACCCAGATACCCCTTCAGAACATTTATATGTTTCAGTTTCACTGTGTATTATTAAAAGAAAACGGATTTCCCAATTAGTCCTTGCTCCAGGGTATGTGTTTACCAGGTTTGATTCTCACATCTGTATGGTTTTACAGATGATGAGTGAGAGTAAGTTATTGGGAATTGGGTGATCATCCTCATTATATCGGGATTCGTTGTAATTGGTGATATTTGAGGAAATCGCCTGGGTTGTTGTGAGTTATATATATGCCCTAGAGGCCATTGTTGTACATATGATGTATATTATAATGGACGCTTGGATATATATAGAGAGGACTTTCTTGCTCGTCATGATAGTATGCTATTTGGTTTCTCTTTATCTTAACATGTTGACTTATATTAGTTTACTGTCTTAGTCTCACATGTTGATAAAGCCCTTAGGATATGTACTCGACTATTGGGACTATGATGAGATCATACCAGTGGGCTACGGTAGTCGACGAGTACATCCTATAACTGTTCCTAGTAGAGGGTGTATCGAGACAGGGCATCGATGCACCAGAATAGACTAGCGTATACGCATCTTGACCCATATGATGGGCGATGGATGATCCCATATCCATCGGTGTTTGACATCAAGGATGGTGTACGGGTGCTCAGTGGAGACTGGGTACACTGGACGGACTCGCCGAGAACTCTCAGATGGTATTATATCTCACGTCAGATGGCAGTTCTCCGGTGACACTAGTACAGGTTAGTCTGTAGACCCATGATCGTCAAAGAGTCTTGTGTGATTCCCACTGTGCTTTGATTTCTACCTTACCACGTCCAAGAGGGCGTGCAAAATGGTGGCTTTTGGGTACAGTCCCGAATCTCATGGAGGCAATGAGCGATAGGAGGTGATTCGTCTCTCCCAGTATAGGGAGTTGATGTTGTGCTGTGTTCGATTGGCTATAACTGGAAGTCCCTGGCCAGGGCGGATATTGAGTACTACTGGTAAGTGTTATCAGTAGGTTCTCGACCTGTTATGAGCCTCACATCGACACGACTTATCGGTTACTGGGGTCTGACGTATACCACCCCTAGACTGGATATGCGACATATCAGACGAAGAGACCGGACTGTACGGGAGTGTTACTGATTGGATTCACAGGAGAATGTACAAGCTTGCTTGTTGATCTTCTGATCGCTCAATACCTGGGTGGCTGTTACGTTTAGCTGACCACTTGCAGCTTGTGGGTGTTTGATATGATCATCACCTGCTACTGGCGTATTGACGATTCTTTTGTAGGGTTCCTAGGAACTCTTGTGAGGGTTCATAAGGCATCAACCATGCCCGAATAAAATTTTAGATGTGTCGAACAACCCAAAGCCGAGATCTTTGGTAGATAATTAGGGTTTAACATGCAAGTAAACATCTTTACTACTAAGTGTGAGGGATTACAACCTTTGTAGTCCGCTCTTTCGCTTCATAAGCTCCGAGTAGAAGTCCCTTTGCCGCGATCCACGATCTCCCGGACTCAAGAGAAGTTCCACGACTCAAACGATCCATGCTAGCTTGTAGTGTTCCTTTTCTCCGATGATCTACGTCGAAGTTGCTATAACTCAAGCTCTCTCACTCTAATGAGGTGAACACCCTAATCTAATTAGCTAGATTAGATGAGGATGATGGAGTAGTATTTATGTTATCTTTTTATATCAAATTCTCACATGAAAACATCACAAAAGGAAAAACTAGTAAGCTTTCTCAAAGCTCAAGAGAGAAGATGAAGATGAAAAATGAGTTAATCCTTTTGTGATGAATAATGAAATGAATATATGAATTAATAATGCAACCATGGTTTAGGATGACAAGGATAACCCTTGTAGAGAATTAACTAGGGCTAGGGTTTGGTTGGGTTAAAGAATGAGTCATAGATAAATATCAATCATAATATCTAACTCATGACAAAAGGAATTGCTTCTAGAAGGTGCATGAAGCAACTAACCCTAATCAAACCCTAACCTTATTTAATATCCACTAAACATGTTTCATTACTAATCATATTATGTTACAATAATATATATTACATATATATTATATATTTGTAACAAAAGAAAATAATACAATTAATATATATCGCATATATATCAATGTATTATTCGGTGAGAAAATGAAATAATAAAGCGAGCCAATATTAGATAATGTAATACAATATATCATATATATTATTATACATTAAATCATCGAATCAACACTTGATCCGACGATCCGGCTATATCCAATATAACTGACTAATATATCATGTACCGATTCATCGAATCAACACTTGATCCGATGACCCGGCTCATATCTAAATATCGCGAGAATATAATACGGTATCTCATATCGCATTATCCTCGGTCCTGCACATATCACATATGTGCCCCTACTCCGTTTTTCCAGAATCAAGAAACCTCTATGTAGGACTCTAAAGAATCGTCAATACGCTGGTAGCAGGTGATGATCATATCAAACACCCATAAGCTGCAAGCGATCAGCTAAACGTAACAGCCACCCAGGTATTGAGCGATCAAAAGATCAACAAGCTAGCCTGTACGTTCTCCTGTGAATCCAATCAGTAACACTCCCGTACAGTCCGGTCTCTTCGTCTGATATGTCACATATCAAGTCTAGGGGTAGTATACGTCAGACCCCAGTAACCGATAAGTCGTGTCGATGTGAGGCTCATAACAGGTCGAGAAACTACTGGTAACACTTACCAGTAAATCTCTATATCAGCCCTGACCAGGGACTTCCAGTTATAGCCAATCGAACATAGCACAACATCAACTCCCTATACCGGAAGAGACGAATCCCCTCCTATCGCTCATTACCTCTATGTGATTCGGGACTGCACCCAAAAGCCATCATTTTGCACGCCCTCTTGGACGTGGTAAGGTGGAAATCAAAGCACAGTACGAATCACACAAGACTCTATGACGATCTTGGGTCTACAGACTACCCTGTACCAGTGTCACCAGAGAACTGTCATCTGACGTGTGGTATATCACCATCTGGGAGTTCTCGGCGAGTCCGTCCAGTGTACCCAGTCTCCACTGAGCACCCGTACACCATCCTTCATTATGTAAAGGGTTTTCTTCAAAACCAGCCGTAGCCCCCTGTCATTTTAGGAAGTAGAGTACTTAGTTTCGTGCTACATTTGTCGACCTCATTGAGGCGTAGTGTACGGTAGCTAAGTTATGTTTTCCTACTAGTATGTGATGCTATTAGTTGGAACAGTCGTACGACTTTGTTGACCTCGTTAAGGGTCAAGCAGGTGGGTCTAAATTAATCACGAAATGGCGGGTTGAACTTTGTTGGATATAATGTCCTCGAGTCAATTATTGTAATCGCAGGCACGCGATTGTGATGATTGAGGGCTGACTTATATGGGTAGGACAGTCTTACTCAAAATGATAATATGCTATCTGGTTTGTCTTTATCATCATGTACATGCATTATGTGGTATTGCAGATCACTATTACATGTTGATAGAGCTCATAGGATTCTTTCTTGACTACCAGAATTATGATGGCGATCATATACGTGAGAGATGGGCAGCCTATAAGCACATCCTTAAATGTCCCTACTCGTGGGAGTATCGAGACTGGGGATCGTTATTCCGGAGTAAACTAGTGTATACCCTTCGAGACCCCGATGAGGGGTGGTGGCCGGTCCACAAGCCATTGGTATTGTGTCACCTAAGATAGTATACAGGTGCTCACAGGAGGTGAGTACACTGGACAGACTTACCGAGAACTTCTTGGTGGTATTATACCTATCATCAGATGGAAGTTCTCAGGTGGCATGAGTACGGTTAGTCCTTTGACTAGAAGTCATCATTTGTCTCCTGTGAGTTCCCACTGTACTTTGATTACTACCCTACTACGGCTCAAAGGAGTCGTGCAAACAGGATTTAGTTGGGTACAGTCCCGAGCCACATGAAGGCAGTGGTCGAATGTCAGAGATTCATCTCTCCTGGTATTAGGAGTCGATGTCGCGCTGTGTTTAGTTAGCTATCACCAGAAATTCGTGGCCATGGTAGGGGAGATTTACTGATAGTTGATCAGTAGTATCTCACTTGGTGATGAGCTAGACTCGGACACGACTTATTGGGTTAGTAGGGATCTGACGTTATCTACCCCTAGATCCGATATGCGATACTATTTGATAAAGAGACAAGACTGTACAGAGATTGTCACATTCAGGCTCATTAGGGTAAGGACGTACTTGATTATCGACCCCCTTTCGATAAGTACCTGGGTAGCCGTTACGTATAGCTAGTGCCGCTGACGTGCTTGTGGTTAACCCACTGCCAGCGTATTGTCGAGTATTTAGAGTCTCACATAGAGGGTTTTCCTGGTTCAGGCGATAGATGTAGGAGCCGTATGGTGGTATGTGAAAGGGGTCCGATTAAATACGTGTACGCGATACACGGACTTTAATTAGACGGCTGATAATATTAGCCGGCTTAGGGTTAAGCCAGATTATTAAATAAGGTTTTGATTTAATAATTTATATATGTATTTTGATACATATATTTTAGTATTATTGTTGACTATTCATTTTCTCTCTTTGGTGCTATCCGTATTTTTATACGGATACGCGTATATGTAGCGATACATATACCAGGTGAAGTATTCCGTATTTGTACAGGAATGCTTCTAGAAGAAGATAGCCTCATATTTATTTTGCTATTTTAGAAAAATAAAAAGGGTAATGAGGTGTAAAGTTGGAGACATGAAGCATGGGTCCAAGCATGGAAGAAAAGCATGGCTTATTTTTTTATTGTTAAATCCATTTGGTTGCACTATTTATGCATGGTTGATTTTTGTGTAGCCATACTTTTTCTTCATGAGACTTGATGAGATTTTTTCTTCATCTCCTTCACCATGGCGCATGCTTCCTCTAGCTCATCTCCTTCTTCTTCTTGCTATATTTTTAAGCAAGATTCTAGAGAGAAAAATATAGTGAAGTATTCCTACATCACCGGCCATCTAAACCTAGCAACTTTGGACTGTCGGTTAGTGCCTCCTCCGCGTTCCCTCAGGTGGATTGTCTTCGGCAAGGGTGGTTGATGCTCAAGCGCATTCCCGACAGCTACGAGCTTGGAAGGGTCTTTCACAATTGGGTGGACACGCGACAAAGGTTGTATTTCTCAACCTTGCATGTTTTAGCTTACTAGTTTAGGGTGTTTGGTTCGAATCCTTGGGTTCGGGCGTCCGGTGCCCGCGAAAAGTTTTTGTTTTCACTTCCGCCTCACCTGCGGCCTCCGCGGTATGGGCGCCGGATCCAAACATGGTATCAGAGCCACCCAAACACCATAAACTAGTGTTTGACGATGCTTAAATTTCAAAACCGAAAACACTAATTTCGAAAACCCAGTTTTTGTCGAAATATTTTTGGTCTCTAAAATTTTTTTAAACAAGTGCAAAAGCTTACTCTAGACTAGATAGAGATACACATTGAAAACGAGACGATTCCATCAAGTTTGGCCCAGCGAGACTCTCCATATGGACGACCTCACCTTTTTATTGTTCATATCGAAAGCTCGTTTTCATGGTGTGTGCTAGGTTTTGTAAATTTGTATTTTTGGTATTGTTTGTTTTGTTCCAGATTTCACTTTGTGTCATCTTAGCTTGGGGATAACTCGGGAGTTTTAAAAACTCAAAACTTTTGCATCGTCGGTATTTGTGAATATGTGTGTATATGTGCCGCTGAACGTCGTCTAATTTCTATATGTTCATTTAGACGGGGTTGCACACATTCTGGTGTTGCTTACTTCTACGGTTATATATATATCTGGATATGGTTTGTGCGAATTGTCGTGATGGATAGCCATGTGTGCAATGTTAGATGTACAGTTCAGATTCATTTGTATATTGATTATTGTGGGGCGAGCGTCCGACATGTGGACTGCCGTCATTACCGGTTTGTATATTCTTTTATTGGGACACGAATGGGTTGAGGTCAATGTTGCCATTGTATAAATATTTTCTTTTCTATACTAGGATTACCCCATGAAGGATGCTCGAATAGCCAGGTTCTAGAGGGCTATGGACCCGCATCTCATAGAATTGAGACTGGAGCGGGCCTTACTCTAGAATTGGTGGGCTATTCGCCGCACTCATAGGGGGTATAGGTTGACCCACGGAGGGGTACTCAAGTTACCGGATTCCGTGAAGTGCTGGGTGGCCCATTCACTTTGTTGATTGGCGGGTATCTTGCCGCACTCGTAGGGGTCTAGGATCTTCATTGCACTGGCTATCCACACGATCGGGGAATGTCGCGTTTCATTTAAACTCAAATGAAACGCAGGGCTCCTAGATTATCCGCTATTCCATATTGTTGTTCGCATGCTTGTGATGATTTTATCTGCTGTGATGACTATTATCTGCCTGCGATGTTGATATATATATGATATATATTTAGTAGATGCTTCTATATATTTGTATCCACGCTAGTCCAGCCCCCGCTCTGCCGTTAGTTAAGTAACCTAACGGTGCATGACGGGGCCCCGTGGCGAATGCGGATGGTATATAAAAAGCATGTTATTTTTGTTGTTTCTTTTGTGGCTTGGAAACATAAAATGATGGGAACGCATTATCGAAATTGTTGCTCCACGGCAGCGCCCCGGCCGTCTATCCGAGGCCAAAATGCGGAATCAAAATTTTCTTAACTTTCAAACTGGCGCTACCGCGGACAAAATACCCGGATCGTAACCATTAACCGATACTAGCTAACAAGAGAAAGGGTAAGAGATATACCGAGTGATCCGAGTCCTCCGGTCTTCTCGTCGTCGTCCCGATCTCACGCGGAAAGTCCGGTCTCCATCTCCTCGCCGGAAGGGCACCACGACGCCTGTTTCTTTTACGGGCTCCCGCCTCTATACCGAGGCAACTCGGGCATGAAGCTGGCAAGTCGACATGCCCAAGAAATGCTGTAGAATGTGTAGGGTTGTGTCTCATTTGGGGTTTTGTTGCCTTTGAAGATGATGGAGGAATCAAGATAAGAAAAATGGTGCTTGCATTTTTCTAGCATGAAATGAGATCAAGAATGCCACACTCAAAAATGAAACTCTCTCATTTTCACTCAAAGAAGTGGCCGGCCATCCTCCCTAGAGGAATGGTGGTGGAGTGTGCACATAATGCAAGAGGGAGGTGAGTGTAGTAAAAGGTGGAGGGTGACCACAACCAAAACATCATCATAACAAATTCATATCAAACCCATACCCTCTCTTATCTCAATTAATGCAAGTGATGGTGCATCAAAAGAAAAGATGGAAAGGGAATCTAAAGATGCTATCATAATCTCTCATCTCACAAATAAACCCTCCACAAAATGTTATTTGCAAACTTGCAAATAACCCCCTCCATCGGAAAAGTCCGGCCGGGAAAGAACAAAGGAAAACCGGCCGCAACGGAATGCAAACTGGCAACTCCAGAAAACTGGTCCCGTAATAAATTACAGGAAAACCCCGCTACTGCATATACATGCCCGCATTTGTATTCCGACCGGATACAAATGCAATGAGACAAATCTACACTGTACTATACTAGGATCCGGCTTAAAACAAAGCCGGCCAGTAAAATCCGTCCGATCCTGATCCGTGCAATACCGCACGTATCTGATCGGACCCTGCCATATCTCCATACAGCCTCTACAGCGTTTCGCCCGAAAGCTGAGTAACTGAATGTGTGGTGGACTCTAAAGACTCGTCAATACTATGGCTGTGGATTTAACCACTAGCACGTCAGAGGTATAAGCCAATACGTAACGGGCCACCAGCTATTGACCAAAAGGGACGTCGATGAGCGAACTCATCCTGACACCCTACTGAGCCTGTCAGTGACAATATCCGTACAGTCCGGTCCGTTCGTCTATGAGCATCGCATGTCGGGCCTAGGGGGTTGGTAAAAATCAGACCCCCAAAAGCGGTACAAGTCGTGTCGGAGTGTAGCCCAGAACACCCTGAGATACTACTGGAATACCTACCAGTAAATTTCCTGCCTCGGCCGAGGGCTTTGTGTAATGGCTCTCCTAGACACAGCGCGACCTCACCCCCAATACCGGGAGAGACGAACCCCTGCAGATCCGCTCACTGCCTCCATGTGGCTCGGGACTGTACCCAACTAAAACCTGTTTGCACGACTCCTTTGAGCCGTGGTAGGGTAGTAATCAAAGCACAGTGGGAACTCACACGAGACAAATGACGATCCCAGGTCGATGAACTAACCTGTACACATGTCACCAGGGAACTGCTATCTGACGTCTGGTATAATCCCAACTAGCAGGTTCCCGGCGAGTCCTGTCCGGTGTACTCATAACCCAATGAGCACCTGTATACATCTTAGGTGAACCAACTGACACCAGTGGCTTGTGAGACCGGCCACCGCCCCTCGTCGGGGTCTCGACTGTATACACTAGTCTACTCTGGAGAATCGATGCCCTGTCTCGAAACTCCCACGACTAGGGACCTTTTAAGGATGTGCTTATAGACCACCAGCTCTCACGTATATGATCGCCATCATACTGCTGGCAGTCAAGCAAGAATCATAGGGGCTCTATCAGCGTGTAATAGCGACCTGTAAGGTCACATGAAGCAGTACACGATGATAAAGGTAAACCAGATAGCATACTATCATCTCGAGTAAGACTGTCCTACCGGGATAGGTCATCCCTCAATCATTGCAATCATGTGCCTGTGATCCAATAATTGACTCTGAGGGCACTATCTCCAACAGAAATAATGCAAGGAAAAATAAACCTAAATGATGTTGTCGGAACCAATTTTAAAACTACTCGGTTATCTTCAAAACTCATGGTCGCATTCTTTTGCTTTGCATAGAGGTATTCGGTTAGGAATATCCTGCACCTCATTCTATGAGGGAAGAGCCTTGATCCCTTCATTGGGAGTTCGCTCTGAAGAAAAAGTTTATGTTACTAGTTTTAAAATGCAGAGCTTAAACCACTCCATTTCAAAGCCATTCGAGTTCCTTCAACGATATCAAGTTCATTGCGTTAAAGGTTTTTCGCCAAAAACCAGTCGGAGCCCTCCGTCATTTCAGACCAGTATTACTTAGTATTCATGCTACGTATGTTGACTGTGTCAAGGCGTAGTGTACGGTAGCTCTGTAATGCTTTTCTGTTGCATGGATATATGGATTTGTTAGGACAGCCGTGTAACCATTTTGACTGTGTCAAGGGTATTATACAGGTGGGTTTAATGCAATCAAGATAATGACGAGTTGAACTTGACTAAGACCCTTTGATATGTTGACTGTTTCAAGGTCACTTGGGTCCTAAGGGCAAAAACCATATCGGGAGTTTCAAACATACGAGAAACTTGCCAAGCATGCGCATACTTTTTGGAGTGTGGTGACTTGAGTAGATTCCGTCAGATTATCACATGATGATAGTTGGGTGCCGATTCCCACTGATGAGTACGTATTACTCCTCGGGAGATTTTTCACTTAAATGATCCCGACCAGTTCTCCTTTTAGGGTTTGAAGGAGAATTCAAGAAAACAGTAGGAGCCATCCTGATCAGATAAAGTGATAACCAATCTGATCTTGATAAAGTGCACGCTGAGTGTTTCTTTTCTTTCTTTCTAGTACAGCGACCCATGAATTACCTTAAAAACTCATGAACCAATTTTGACCGAACCTTCTTACACCCTTTGGTTTTGGTTTGTCTTGATTCACGACAATTTCGTATATATCCCTGCCACTCCTACTTTACCCTTTGCATTTCATCAGAACACGTCGTATCACTACGATGATCCATATTTCTTGGAACAGCCATCATATAGTTACATACGAACTCGAAGAAGTTACTTCAGTCGAGGATAGCCATAGGTTCTGAAGAAATTGAATAGGATTATTCGGTTGTCTCTTCCCTTTATCTTCTCTCAGGTTGTGAGAGCTTCTTGATTAGGAGAGTATACATGTTACGCTTATTGGATAGTTTTTTCCAAACCTTAGGCTAGTGCCGAAAGATAGGGAAGGAAGAAAATAGTTAGCACAGAGACGGTGTGCAGAAGGTAAGAAGTAGAGACATATAAAGGGATTGAAGTGAGGGCAAAGGAAATTGCGACTGCTGTCATGAATCTGGATAATGGAAAAGGCACTACTAGGAATACCTGACCATCCCCTATGAAACATTTTCATGTTCCAGTTTTTCCATGTACATGTAACAGAGAATTGTTTTCCCAGTCAATTCTGACTCTAGGGTATGTATTTACCAGTTTTGGACCTCACATCTGTACGGTGTTACCGATGATGTGTAGGAGCAGAGTATTGGGAAATGGGCAATTTGATCCTCAGTATCGGAATTCGTTGTAATTGGTGATATTGGATTAAATCGCCTGGTTTTTTCCTGACGACAAATATTTGGTTTCGAATAACCGTTGTTATGCACCATATTTTAAAATAAAATATCTGTACCTTTATTTTTATAAAGTGAGTGGGCGCTACAAAAATAAGGAGTGCTTAGCACTCAGTGACTGGCGCTCAGCTTTTCCTTCGACGGAAAATTTTTGGAGTGTTTCGCAGTCGTAATTCTAATATTATTTCGGGTTATTTAGCCGGTGTTAAAAAGTTCGAATGGATATCAATAACCCAACTTTTCCCTCAACGGAAAATTTTCCAAGAGTTGGATTTTTCTCCAAGTTAAAGAACATTCAAAAATCATGCAAGTAATTTGATGGACCCTCTAAAAGAACGAAACTCTAACTCGATTCTATGACCGTAAGAACCGCCGCTAAACCCTAGGGTTTACGGTCGTTCCACAGCGCCATAGGTGAGGCAAGGGTTGGCCCTTCTACGGCTGGTCCATAGGCACTGTGGCATGTACAAGTATTTTTAAACTACGTTCAAGTGTTGAGCTCTTTGGGAAATTTTGGGTGTTTGTTTATTCGATCGGAATGTTTAACATCGTCTAGCTATTTGTGGAATGTGATACAAAAATTTGGAATTCATATTGTTAGGTATGAAATCCGAGGTATGTCATATTTCGGGTTTATGATGTCTAAGGTGATTGTGGATTCTAAATGTTGTAGTTTGGCATTTTCTTTTCTGCGGCCGTAAGTGTAATATGTGGTGTATCGCCGATTTCGGTGCTATATGTCAACGACAATTGGGATACACATATTTACTTACGTTGACGACATGTGATGTTATGTGTTGCTGTAATATATTATATTGGATCGTCGTGTTTTGAATAGCCGGGGGTTTTATGTGAGATGTGAGTTTTTATTTTCATTCATGTAAAATTCATTGTATGTAATATTGTTTTATTGGGGCACTTCCCGGTTGAGGATGATGTCACCATTGTTGTATTTTATTTACTTTTCCACATTAGGATAGACCTAGGGTGGGGGAGCATAAGTAACCGGGTTCTAGAGTCCATTGGGAGACCATCTCGAGGAGTCGAGTCCGGGTCTCCTAACTCTAGAATTGGTAGGGTTGCTTGCCGCTCTCATAGGGGTCTAGGAATGTGGGTTTGGCTATTCATCTCGACCGTGGAATTCGTGTTTTATACTGGCTTAATTTAAAACATGGAATTTCTAGTATATCCAATATTTCATATGTTATCTTCTGCTGCTGATAATCTGTGATGTAATCACTTTATATGCGTTAGACGAATGCTTTATTATTATATATATGATATATAATAAACGTTGCTTATGTTTTGCACCCACGCTAGTCCCGCCCCGCTATGCCGTTAGTTAAGCAATCTAACGGTGCATAACGGGACACTGTGGCGAATGCGGATGGCATAAGCATACGTAGTATTTTCGTTTCTTCTGTGATGCTTAGGAAGCATAAATGATGGGACGTCATTAATGAGATTAATGAAAGAAAAGAAACCTAAAAGATGTTGTAGAATAAAATTTTCAAAAGGGTAGCTCTAGTTTTTGCTTTGCATAGCGGTATTCCTTGTAGAATATCCAACACCTTATTCGATAAGGAAAGAGCCGAGACCCCTTCACCGGGAGTGACCTCTTTAGCGAAACTAGCAGATGCTACAACTTACTTGGTTTTGATTTTTGATTGCTTCTATAGTTCTTGCTTTGCATAGTGGTATTTGTGAAATATCCTGCACCTTATTCGATAAGG
This sequence comes from Agapanthus africanus, assembly GCA_030015575.1. Classification (NCBI taxonomy): domain Eukaryota; kingdom Viridiplantae; phylum Streptophyta; class Magnoliopsida; order Asparagales; family Amaryllidaceae; genus Agapanthus; species Agapanthus africanus. The sequence goes on from CM057350.1 coordinate 200,425,848, forward strand.
ACCGAGATTTCTTCACCGGGAGTGACCTCTTTAGCAAAACTACTAAAAGCCTCAGAAGACACTTCTTTTCAAAATCACTCGATTCTACAACGATATCAAGTTCAATGCGCAAAAGGTTTTCTTAAAAACCGGTCGTAGCTCTCCGTCATTTCAGATAAGTACTATTTAGTATTTGTGCTACGTTTGTTGACTATGTTAAGGCATAGTGTGCGGTAACTAACTAGTGCTTATCTGCTAAAACATGAAACGCGATTGGATTAGGGTTGTCGTACGACTTTGTTGACTATGTTAAGGGTCGTACTGGTGGGTTTAATTCAATCAGGAAATGACAGATTGAACTTGGCTAGCGCTTATGATTTGTTGACTATGTTAAGGTCATAAGTCTCTAGGAGAAAAAGTATTATCGGGAATTTCAAGTGTTAAAATTTGCAATGAGATTGCATACCTTCTATGAGATAGATGGAACACGATACCCACTACGAGTAAGAGTTACTCCTGGGAGAGTTTTTCACATCACAATTAACCAATCAAGTAGGTGTCTAGAAAGGTGTTAACGGGGTTACGCCCCTGTGAAAACGAGGTTTATTTTAATTAGGTACGTGCGAAAGCATGGGGAACCTCCCTCAAAGTACCAACACTGGCCTGGCTAAAAGATTGGCGAACTTGTAAGGTGTAATTAATTCCGGCTAGTCTTACCTTTTAGGGTTTGAAGGAAGATTTGATACAAACAGTGGGATCCATCCTGATTAGATAAGGTAATAACCAATCTAATCTAAAAAGAGCATACGCTAAAGTATTTTCTTCTCTCTCTCCAGGTAGCGACCATGTCAAGCCTTAATCAAGATAATAATACAGATGTATTGATTGAACCCGCTTGTTATATTGAGCAAGGGAACGTTGGTTCCATTCTTTCTTATAATTGTTATAAGACTGAGCAGGAAATAGGGGAATATCCGGATTCCCACGCCGCCCAAACGAAGAATAAGTATGTTGATGCATCTTCTTCGGGTGTGTTAGTTACCGAAAACCGTTTCTCAGTTCACTCTACGTCCTGGATATTAGATACCGGATCGGGATCCCACATGTGTAATATGTTACATGGGCTAAGGAAAAGTAGAGAACTGGGAATGGGTGATCATTCCATAAGAGTAGTGAATGGTACAAATGTTGCAGCCAAAGCAGTTGGCGAATATCACCTTGTATTACCAAATGGTAATACATTGATTCTGAACGAATGCTATAACATACCGACCCTGATATGCAATCTTATATCAGTTTCTTTATTAAGTAAAGAAGGGTATAATTTTGTAGTACAGGATAATGCTATGAACATCTTTCTGAATCAAAAGTTGATTGGATCAGGCTCGTTAAATAATGGCATATACGTTCTAAATCAAATCACAGTTCTTAATGTACAAAACACACACAAGAGGAAGAGTTCAGAAAATGAACGAATCCTTCTTGTGGTATTGTAGACTAGGTCATATCAATGCTACACGACTAGCTAAGTTACATAAGGATAAATATTTGAATCTGTTCGAATTATCATCTTATGAAACTTGCCAGTTATGTCTCAAAGGCAAAATGACCAAAACTCCGTTTACTGGACACGGAGAAAGAGTTACGGAACTCTTTGGACTAATACATAGTGATGTATGTGGTCCCATGTCTACACATGGCAGGAATGGTTCCTTGTACTTCATTACATTCATTGACGATCTCTCAAGATACAGACATGTATTCCTGTTCAAAGACAAGTCTGAAGCTTTTTAGAAATTCAAAGAATATAAGTACGAAGTCGAGAACCAAACGGGTAAAAGTATTAAAATCCTTCGATCTGATCGGGGAGGAGAATACTTGAGCACGGAATTCCGTGACTATCTAAAAGAGAATGGGATTCTATCTCAGCTTACTCCTCCGTATACACCACAGCACGACGGTGTATCGGATCGGAGGAACCACACCGTATTGGATATGGTGCTCTCTATGATGAGCACCGCCGAGCTGCCTATTTCCTTTTGGGGTTATGCGCTTGAGACAGCAGCATACCTATTGAATCAAGTTCCATCTAAATCTATACCTACCACACCATATAAGATATAGAGTAGGAAGAGACCATATCTTAAACGTGTTAAGATATGGGGTTGTCCGGCCTATGTCAAAAGGCAAAATCCAGACAAACTCGAGGCACGTTCAGTTCTATGCATGTTTGTGGGATATCCAAAGAATTCACAAGGATATATTTTCTACCACGCTGAGGAACAAAAGGTGTTTGTTTCTCAATATGCCACCTTTTTAGAAAAGGAATTTCTGGTAAAAAAAAATAGTGGCGAAGAGGTAACGCTGGAAGAAGTTCCAGCGGCGCAAACTACAACTGATGATTTATTGGAACCAGAGGATTCAGTGGTTCCCAACGAACCTCAGCCTCTCCATCAATCTAGTACGGTTCCTCATCCACCTAAGAGATACTATGGATTTCTCATTGATGGTGGGAGCGAGGATTGCATCATGGAAGATGATGACCCAACTAGTTTCGAGCAGGCCATCACGAGTGGGGACTCTGTGAAATGGCTGGATACAATGCGATCGAGATGGAATCCATGTACACCAACAAAGTATGGACTTTGGAAGTTGCTCCTGAAGGGGTAAAACCCATTGGGAGCAAATGGATCTTTAAGAAGAAACTTGGTGTAGATGGAAAAGTTGAGACTTTCAAAGCTAGACTTGTTGCAAAAGGTTTTCGTCAACGACCAGGTGTGGATTATGATGAAACCTTTTCTCCAGTGGCTATGCTTAAGTCCATCCGGATCCTACTTTCCATTGCTGCATACCAAGACTACGAAATCTGGCAAATGGATGTTAAGACCTCCTTTCTAAATGATGATTTAGAAGAGTGCGTGTACATAACTCAGCCAGAGGGCTTCGTGGACAGTGGGAGCAGCGGAAAGGTGTGCAAGCTACTTAAATCTATCTACGGGTTAAAGCAGGCATCGCGGAGTTGGAACATCTATTTTGATGTGGTAGTCAAAGAGTTTGACTTCATCAAAAACGTAGATGAACCTTGTATATACAAGAAGGTGGAAGAGAGTAAGGTTGTCTTCCTTATATTGTACGTGGATGACATACTCTTGATAGGAAATGATGTTCCTATGCTTCACTCATTCAAGCTCTTCTTATCACAAAGATTCTCAATGAATGATCTAGGTGATGCCTCCTACATCTTGGGTATTAAGATCTATAGAGATAGATCTAAACGGATACTGAGATTGTCCCAATCCAGGTACACTGACACCATACTAAAGAGGTTTAGTATGGAAGATTCCAAACTTGGGAATTTACCCACAATCTTTGGATTCACTCTCTCCAAAGAGATGTCTCCCAAGACTGATTTGGAGAGAGCTCGCATGCAAGGGATACCCTATGCTTCGGCAGTAGGCTCTATCTTGTACGCGATGCTATGTACCAGACCCGATGTAGCATACTCACTAAGTGTAGTGAGTAGGTATCAAGCAGATCCTGGAGAGAATCACTGGACAGCTGTGAAGAACATTCTCAAGTACTTGAGAAGGTCTGAAGAGATGTTCTTGGTGTATGGTAATGATGAACTCTAAGTGGAGTCCTTTACGGATTCGAGCTTCCAGAGTGATAAGGACGACTCTAAGTCGGTCTCGGGATTTTTATTTACCCTCAATAGAGGGGAGGTTTGTTGGAAGAGTTCCAAACAGGAAACCGTGGCAGACTCGACGATGGAGGATGAATACATCGCTACCAACGATACTGCCAAAGAGGCTGTCTGGATGAAGAAGTTCATAACCGAACTTGGTGTGGTTCCGTCCATCGAACATCCAATACCTTTGTATTGCGATAACAATGGAGCAGTGGATTTGGCCAAAGAACCCAGGTCCCATCAACGATCCAGGCATATTCTGAAGCGGTATCACCTGATCCGGGAGATAGTTGATCGCCGGGAGATCGAGGTCAGGAGAGTTGACACGAAGAACAACACGGCGGATCCACTCACGAAGGCCATACCCCAGATACAATTTGAGAGAATCTTCAGGATGTTGGGTATGAGATACAACAACAACTGGCCTTAGTGCAAGTGGGAGATTATTAGTTATGTGTATGTCCTAGAGGCCATTATTATACATATGATGTATATTATTCTGGATGCTTGGACATATATAGAGAGGACTTTCTTTCTCGACATGATAGTATGCTATCCGGTTGCTCTTTGTCTTAACATGTAGACTTGTATTATGATACTGTCTTGCTCTCACATGTTGATAAAGCCTTTAGGATATGTACTTGACTACTAGGACTATGATAGAGATCATACTGGTGGGGCCAGGGTAGTCCACAAGTACATCCTATAATTGTTCCTAGTCAAGGGTGTATCGAGACAGGGCATCGATATTCCAGAGTACACTAGCGTATATGCTTCTTGACCCATATGATGGGCGATGGATGATCCCACATACATTCGTGTTTGACATCAAAGATGGTATATAGGTGCTTAGTGGAGACTGGGTACACTGAACGGACTCGCCGAGAACTCCTAGTTGGTATTATACCTATCGTCAGATAGGAGTTCTCTGGTGACACTGGTACAGGTTAGTCTGTAGACCCGAGATCGCCATAGAGTCTTGTATGATTCACATTGTGCTTTGATTTCCACCTTACCACGTTCAAGAGAACATGCAAAACGGTGGCTTTTGGGTATAGTCCCGAATCATATAGAGGCAATGAGCGATAGGAGGGGTTTCGTCTCTCCCGGTATTGGGGGTTGATGTTGCGCTGTGCTCGATAGGCTGTAACAGGAAGTCCCTGGCCAGGGCTGATATGGAGATCTACTGGTAAGTATTATCAGTAGTTTCTCGACCCGTTATGAGCCTCACATCAGCACGACTTATCGGTTACTGGGTTCTGACAATTACCACCCCTAGACTGGATATGCGATATATCAGACGAAGAGACAGGACTGTACGGTAGTATTACTGACAGGCTTTACAGGAGTATGAGCAGGCTTGCTTGTTGATCTTCTGATCGCACAATACCCGGGTAGCCGTTACGTCCAGCTAGTACCGCTGACGGCTTGTGGGTGACTGATATGATCATCACCTACTGCCGGCGTATTGACGAGTCTTTAGAGTCCTACACACACCACTTTCCTGGCTCAGGCGAAACGAAGTAGGAGCACATATGTGATATGTGCAGGACCGAGATTAATATGAGTATGTGATACCGTATTCTATTCTCGTGATATTGGTATCGGTCGGTTATATGTGATATAACCGGGTAATCGAATCAAGTGTTGATTCGATAAGTTGATACATATGATATTAGTCGGTTATATGTGATATACCCGGATTATTGAATCAAGTGTTGATTTGATAATTTAATGTATAATTTTATATTTGATATACTAGTTTACATTAACTAATATTAGCTCACTTGTGCATTTCTTTTAATCACTATTGAACACTTAATATATATGTGATATATATTATTGTGTCATGCTTGATTATACACGCAACATGGGTGTATGAGACTTACACCATAATTGAGATAATTTTAAGGTTTTTATTTATTTAAGTAATTCAAAATTGAGTGGAATTTTGTCATGGTTAGAAGCTTAGGGAAGCTTGTGATGACCATTGACTTAGTCCACAAATTTTGTTTTTCCTTAGATATTTATTAACTTAAACATTATCTACAACCATGATTATGTCTCTATAAGGATTATATGAGATATTTTCTCACTCATGGTTGCCATTCACTCTCTCATCTATTATCTCTTCATCTTCTTTATCAACAAGAGAGAGCTCTCTAGCTTTGGAGGAGGTGAGGAAAATTAGTGAGAAAAAGATTTCTAAAGTGAGAAAAAATCCTATTTCATCATCCTCTAATAGATTAGACATTTGGTTTAGGGTGTTAGCTTCACTAATCCCTAATTAGTGAAGAGGTAGCTTGGGTTAGTGTCTCCTCAAAGTAGATCATCTTCGGCCTCGAAGATCATTGTGCAAGCTCGTTTATTTCGACTAGTGGAGCCTACGGAGAGTCCGGATCACCACTACATGGAGCGAAGGGACTTTTACACGGAGCATTTGAAGTGAAAGACCGGTCTACAAACGTTGTATTCCATATTCACTTAGATGTAAAGTTGTTTATATATGTTATTTTCTAAATCTCTAGTTAAGATTCTAGGGTTAGGGTTATGCAGCATGGCAAAAATTTGAAAATGCCATGGACGATACCTCCCGAAACCTCACTGTCGTGCTAGGTAACCCTACACCACCTTCCAGGCTTTAATCGACAAGCTAGCCAAAATGTACCAGATGGGCCATAGGCCGTCCTCTTCAAAAATGGTTCCCCGGAATGAAAAGGGCAAAGGGAAAGTGACCTTCGTTGCCAACACTCAACAGCAACCAATTGACCCAAAACCGGTTGCTCGCCAAAGCAACACACACCCACGCCAATCCCTCGAAGAGAAGCTAGGACGTCCTTACTCGTTTCCCCGGGATAAAACGAAGAGAGTATTCGAACTGGCAGTACGCAACAGGCTTATCACTCTGCCGGATCCAAGACGTCCACTACAGCCTGGTGATGTCAACAGTCCCAACTACTGCTCCTACCACAGAGTATTGAGCCACTCAATTGAAGATTTCTAAGTCTTCAAAAATTGGGTCGAGGACAAGTACCAACAAGGGAAGTTTGCGTTGTCAAAAAACTGGAGGGTGAACCCGCCACAGAAGCATGCTCCTAAAAAGGTGGACACACCATGGGCATCATTCTCGTTTGTTGAAGAAGCTCCGTGGGAAGTTGTCCTTTTAGCTATAACTAAAAGAATGCTGAAGGATCTTCAAGCATGTCCGGTGATCAAATGGAAAAGCCCACTAGAGCCCGAGATCATTGAGGGGATGCTTAAACCGCGCCCAACACCAAAAGCTGGTAACGATAGGCAAAGCACCCCGGTCAAGCCTTCAAAGTCTTCGAAGAAAAAGAAGAAAACCAAGAAGCCCATGCAGCTTGATAACAAGCGTACGGACCTGAAAAAGTATATCGACGCACTGGAGGAATACAACTAGAAGGTGCGGACTCCAGTCACTCTCGAAGAGTTTCTCAACCATATCCTTAAGAACAGAGACAATAACATTGATGAGGGAAACGACTCGTCAGAAGAACCCGAGGATTATGTAGCGAGTTGCCATATGGTTTCTCACTCATCGTTAAAAGACGAAGAAACACCCTCGGCGTCGGAGAGCAACGCGAAGAAATTGGGGGCAGGATCGGTGCCAAAATCCCTCGAACCATCAGACGACCTGATTGACAGGCTATTGAGCGAAGCCCTTCAAAAGAGCAAAGCTAACTGAGAGCGTGAAACGGCCATTTACGAAAAGGCCAAGCGTCGGCGTCAGGATGAAGAAGCTGCGGTGAGGCAGAGTTACAAAGTACTCTAACCAGATCACAGCACATCCGCGGCAGACAAAAGCAGGTTTAAGATGGGGAAACGGTTCGCCAAACCCCTGTCAATAGGAATGAAACTGCCACCTTCCAAAGGAAATACTCCCGGGAGTACGTGCCTCGATGAAGCTAATGTACATATGAACTACTACTTATACCATTGGAGGGTCACGCACCCCACCGAAGAGTGCAATGCCTTCAAGAAGTGGTGGCAGGGATACGTTTCCCATCGACAACACTTCAAACAGATGAAGCGCGAAGCCCGTCGACAACAAAGAAGTGCGATAGACGAGCGTGAAGGGACGGCTGGCAACTGTCATATGGTTGATACTAGTTCGAAAAAAGGAAAATCTCAAGTTCTTACATTCGGGAGCGATTCTGAGGAAGAAATAACCCCCGGCCCTTTCTTCAAAGAATCCACCTCTGGAAAAGAAGAGGAGGAGAAGAGCTGCGAGAACATTCAGCTGCGTAATCGTACGTTGCCTGAAAAGAACCTCGGGCCTATAAACAAAGGTTTGAGCAAAAGAGATAAGGGGAAGGAAAAAGTCCCTGAGGAAATTTCCCTCGATGATAGAGTCGTCAAAGAGCTCGCAGCCAAGGACCCGCCTAAGAAAAACAAGGTGGATTACAATGTCCTGGCACATCTGAGGAAGATACCCTCACAACTGAGCATACTAGATGGTCTCCTCCTGTCCAAAGAGGCACGAGATTCTCTGATCAAGGCACTGCAAGAGCCTGATCAGTTCCAAGCTTTCTTTATAGAAGAAAAGATGAAGGACGAGCTGGCAGAGGTTCATACAGCCGACATCACATTCGGCGATGAAGATCTCCTCCTCGGAACGTGCGAGCACAACCGTCCTCTATATGTCACCGGGTACTGCCACGATATTAAGATAGGGAAGATCCTGGTCGACAATGGGTCCTCTGTCAACCTTCTCAACGTGAAGGTGCTGAAGGAGATCTGCATGAACGTTCAGCACCTGGTTCGGGACAAAATTACCATCTCTGGGTTCGACTCGCAGCCATCATGGATGCTTGGGTCCGTGATATTGACATTACGCTTTGGGATGCTCATCACTGACATCAACTTTCATGTCATTGACGCCAAGACTTGCTGTAACGCTCTGCTCGGCCGGCCTTGGTTACACGAGTACAACATCATCCCTTCTACACAACATCAGTATATGAAGTAATTCAAAGACGGCCTCGAGTACACAGTTACAGGGGAGCTAAACCCATTCTCCGTAAATGAAGTCCGCAAATATGAAGACACCAAGTACTTCTTACCAGACTTCGAATACACGGAAAGATGTCGCAAACCAGAGAATAAACAAAAAGCCGTCGCCATTATCCCAATCTTTAGGAGCGATACTTAGGAGGATGAAGAGATAGTCTTCTCAGATCAACCCCAAGGCAGCAGGCCAGGATCATCTACTCCTATTTTGTTCTGTGGCAATGACTTTGAGGACGATGCCAACGTAGTGTTCTCCGTCCGCCCGTCAATGAAGACCTTCGCTGAAGCTGATCAGAGTTTACAAATTACCATGGTTCCGCAGCGGCATTATAAAGAACTCGATGCTCTTGATACATACAGCATACAAGAGTTGCAGACTTTCTACGTCCCTCCTAGGCGGAAAGGTGGTCCTCTTTTATCGATCTACGGAGAATAAAGCGGAAAAAGAAGTCTGGCATGGTGCCGATTTTACGCTTGACAGGCTTCAACTGATTCGCCTGCCCAGATATTACACAGAGGGATTAAAGAGGCTATTAAGATGCCAAGGCATACCCTTCAAACAAACCGCTCGACAAGCCCAGTTCTACAATAAGGTTTGGAACTTTCCTGGGACCCAGCGAAGGATGCCCAACGGGAGGATAGAGACGACTGGACTTGGATACGTTTGGTCCAAGAAATGGGAGCGGCTCTATGGCTTCCATTGTATAAATGATTCCGATGGAGAAGGGAATGCTCTTCCAGATAGCGCTGATATTGAAACAGAGCGAAATCCCGCCGTACGAATACCAAGTCCGTCATTCGAAGAACGGATTGACAAACTAATAAGGGAAGCGGGTCAAAAGGTTGGAGATGACCACAGCCGCGAAATGACCATTTACGAGAAAGCCAGGACACAACATTTCATTTTGCAGTCCACGGAAAGAGAAGACTATGATGTCCTTCACCCTCAGCCTGCTGTGCGCTCTCGTGGCAAGGAAAATGTCCGACGCAGAAGCAACAACAGGGTCATGAATGGGGATAACATTCAAAAATAGCGAAGCAGATCCAAGAAGCCATGCGATCGAGAAAAAGTCAGCTGGAACCCATCTTTTATGAAGAAGATGGGTCGGGAGTACTCGTTCCCTCAAGCCAAGGTGAGGAAAATATTCAACCTTGTCATGAAGCATCAAATGATGACGCTCCCGAAGTCTCGGTACCCCAAACAGATAAACGAGGTCCATCATCCGGATTATTGCTCCTACCACCGAGTAATAGGACATCCTCTTGAAGATCGCTTCACCTTCAAAGACTGGGTTGAAGACCAGTATAATCAAGGCAAGTTTGCTTTTTCAGACAGTTAGAGGTAGCTCCACCACGAAAGCATGAGCCAAGAGCAACCTACACTGCGAGGGAAAGTCTAGATCAGCATCGAGCTTGGAAACGAGCTCGTACCTGCCACATGATAACACTATCAAAAGAAGGAGAACATGAGAATATGGACGACCTCTCCCGGTGTTTCGCAAATGACGATAAGGAAGAGGTGGTTTTAGAATTTCCACCGGTACCAAAAGAGCTGGAAGATGGGATACACACCACAGCAGACAACCTGATAAAATCAACTTAGGGACGGAAAATGAGCCGAGGCCAACGTTCGTCAGTGAGCTACTGTCTGAAAAGCAGGTGGCCACATTAAAAGACGTGCTTATGCAGTATAAAGACTGCTTCGTGTGGAACTATTCCGAGATGCCGGTACTAGATCCAGAAATAGCGGTGCATAAATTGACTATATCGCCAGACGTTAAACCAGTCAACCAAGCGCCAAGAAGAATGCGGCTCGAACTCGAGAAGAGCATCAGTGCTGAAGTTAAGAAACTAATCGACTCCAGCTTCATTCAAGAAGTTCAATATCCTGACTGGATCACCAACATTTTCCCAGTGATGAAGAAAAATGGGACGGTGCGCATCTGCGTGGACTTTCGGGATCTCAACAAACCTTGCCCGAAGGATGACTTTACAGTGCATGTTACCGAGCTGATGATCGATAACACGTCCGCTCATAAGGTCCTCTCCTTCATGGATGGATCCTCAGGGTATAATCAAATAAAGATGCATCCCGAAGACCGAAAGCATATTGCCTTCTGGAATCCGCTGGGCATATTCTCCAATAAAGTAATGCCCTTCGGCCTGAAAAACACCGGTGCTACCTACTAGAGGGCCATGATGAAGATCGTCGATGACCTCATACACGAAATTTTCGAATTTTATATCGACGACCTCGTGGTGAAAAGCAAATCGTATGAGGAGCACTGGGAGCATTTGAAAATAGTGTTCCAACGTCTTCGGAAATATAACCTGAGATGAACCCTCTGAAATGCTCATTTGGAGTCTCTTCAAGAAAATTCCTAGGATTCATCGTACGACATTGAAGCATCGAAATAGACCCATCGAAGATCAAGGCGATTATGGAAATGCCGACGCCAAGAACTCTAAAACAACTGCGGTCTCTCCAAGGAAAGCTCGCGTATATCCGGTGGTTCATAGCCAACCTCTCTGGCAAATGCCGCCCGTACAGCTATCTAATGAAGAAGGGGACCCCGTTCGTTTGGGATCGTAAATGCCAAAGTGCGTCAGATGAAATCAAGCAATACCTGCAGAATCCACCGGTACAGACCACTCCAGTTAAGGGAAAGCCCCTCATTCTGTACACAACAGCCCTTGAGGGTTCTTTAGGCGCGCTATGGGCATAAGAGAATGACCAAGGGAAGGAGAGAGCTCTATACTATTTGAGTCGAGTTCTCCTGGGGGCAGAAAACAACTACTCCCCTATCGAAAAGTATTTCCTGGCACTAATCTTCGGCCGTAAGAATCTGTTTACCACCAAAAATAGAGACGAACCAGGATGGGTCGTCTTGCCTCAATTTCGGGGCAGATGCTATTTGGTTTTATCCGTCCATCTCTCCGAAGATGCCAAGTTGATTTATGGAACCGTGTACCGGAGGTTTGGACGGATGCGGCCGTTGTAGTAAACTTCATCAGATTCCCCCTCGTTTGCGAGGGGTTTTTGATTGTGGGGACGCTCTTCCCTGTAGGCGCAAGCCCCTGCAGTTAATTACATTACCGCATCGCGATAACCACTTTCTCTTGCTCTAGAGGTTCACTTCGTGTCATGTGTGTTTGTTTTATTTTTGGATGCTCGTGGATTGTATACGGAGACTAATTTATGTTGTCGCCCGTAGAGCGTGGATTAGTCCAAATCCGTATATTCTTAGATTTGGGTTTGGTTTGATTTAAAGATCGTTGATCTGTTTTGAGATCAAGATCGACTTAGATGTAGAAGAGCAGTTGGGGGCTCGGTTGTTTTTTTTGATGTCATGAGTCATGTTTGGGAAACGATGAGTCCATGGGCTCAGTTGATCTGAATTAGGAACCTAGCCAACTCGGGCTTGACCCACTCAGTTTTCATTTATTTGGAAGAAGTTCTAAACACTGGTTTAGGCTCAATCCCTTTTTCTTGCAAAAAGTGCTGAGCACTTATGTGAGTTCTGACTCTCACACATAACCATGTGGGGTTTTCAGTCATGGGGATTTGCCCAATAAGTGTTGGACACTTTACTCTTTTTTTGTCCCTTTATGTGGAAGGTTGAGCACTCTTTAAAGCGCCCACGTGCAAAGCACGTGAGGCACTAGGCGCCAGTTGTTGAATGATGAGTGTTAATCATCCTTATGTTTTGTGGCGCCCACATGAGGGTCACGTGAGGCACTGGGCACTGAGCACTAGGCGTCACTCACTGAGTGCTAAGAACTCCTTTATTTTGTAGCGCCCACATGAGAGACACGTGAGGCACTGGGCGCTGAGCGCCAGTCACTGAGCGCTAAGCACTCCTTATTTTCCTCTCTTTTTTTAATGATCCACGGGATCTTTATTTACTTTTTGTTTACCTAAAATTTCAAAGAAGATAATTCTACTTCCTCGAGAATTTAATTCTCTTTTCTTTCAAAGCTTTCTCTTTTTTTTCTTGAAGTTTATGGGGGGTTCCTCCTCTCTAGATTTGAAGTCTTGGGTCCTTTATATAGTAGAGGCAAATCTGTTGATTAGTTGAAAAAATCTCTCATTGAAAGATCCTAATTGATTTTGGGATTTTACCCACCGTTGGATCTTTGATCCAAGGACTTCTGTTTTACATAAGATGTTTTTCTTGTTTTTAACAAGATTAGGGAAATATTTTCACACACAGAATTTATTCTGTAGATTGGTGAATTTTTAATCACCATTGGATTTTTAATCCAACGATACTCTATTTTACAGAGAGTAATCTTTCTTATTTAGAAAGATTTGAGGAATATTTCCTCAACGGAATTTAATTCTGCATTTTGATGATTTATCATCTCCGTTGGATCTTCGATCCAACGGCTCTGTTTAACAGAGAGTAGAATTTAATTCTATTAAGCACCGGCGCTTGCATGCAGTGCACCTGCGGCGCCAATAAGAGTTTTTAATTGTAGTGCTAGTGCCCTCGTGGCAAACACGTGAGGCGCTACCTCTTGAGTTTTGAACAGAGCTTTGCTCTTTTAAGAGTTTTTAACTCTGGCGCTGGTGCCCTTGTAGCAAACACGTGAGGTGCTGCCTCTTGAGTTTTGAACAGAGCTTTGCTCTTTTAAGATTTTTTAATTCTGGCGCTGGTGCCCTCGTGGCAAACACATGAGGCGCTGCCTCTTGAGTTTTGAACAGAGCTTTGCTCTTTTAAGAGTTTTTAACTCTGGTGCTAGCGCCCTTGTAGCAAACACGTGAGGCGTTGCCTCTTGAGTTTTGAAAAGAGCTTTGCTCTTTTATTGGGGAAACAAATGCCCCCCCCACCGCCGCGCTCATGTATCTCATACGTGAGTGCAACGGTGGCATCTTTTCCACCATTTGATCTCCTCGGAAGTGGAACCGTCTCCTTGTGCCTATAAGTAGGGCCTTTGGCCCTTGAGATGACTGTTGTTCATCTTCTCTAAACTTCTTCTTTCTGAGAATATAATTCTCTTACCAGAGCTTAGATCTCTGCCCAAGGAATCTCTTTTACAGTTAGTGCTTTGTCCAAAAAATTGGTAAGGATTATGATCAAACCCATTAACAGAGGTTTGCTCTTCTTAGATCGTAGATCTTAAAAATTTATTTTAGGGTTTCTTTAACCCGTTAATCAGAGCTTTGCTCAACTTTCATGAAAAACTCTTAGAGTTCCTAGGATTTTTCTTTCAGATCTTTAAAGATCTTGTGGTTTTACCCTGTTAAAAAAAGCTTTGCTTTTAAGGGTTCGGGTACATTAGCCCATTGTTTTACAGAGCATGGCTCTAAGAAGTTCTTAGGGAATTTTATTCCCTTCTTAATTTTCTGACAGATATGAAATCTGTTTGCAGAGTACAGCTCTTGAGAGAGTTTAACTCCTTAGTCCAATGATATTTCTCATTAAGAGAATCCTTTTAGGATTCTGTTCTTAATGAGTGACTCAATGATGGGGCATCACCTTAATTTTGTGGCCCCTCTTAGTCCCACTGCAACGCAGTGCAAAAATTTTGAGTCTCAAAGAACGTTAAAGTTCTGATTCCTGAATCATGACGCCAATAGCTGAACTTTCTCCTTTTATGCAGGTGCAATGTCCTTCGACTCTTCCTTCCTTTTCATATGTTCAGAGAGCACCTTTGCAGACGCACCCGTGGACCGAGAAGTCTTCGCACTTATTAAAGATCATGACCCAGAGCAGAAGTCTCTTCACTTGTGGGGGTCGTGGTATAATCAGATCATTAGGGGTAAGCGCATTTTTTCTTGTGCAGTGCCCTCAGAGCCAATTTTAGCGATTCATTACACTGATTCGCCTCAAGTGAATTATACCGTAGAAGTGGTCAACTGGACTTCGGAGGGTCGCCTTCAGCCCTCTATGGCATCAATACCCGTACAGCCGCCGATGGCTTTGGATATTTTAGGGCAGTGCATATGCCAAGGAGAGTCGCGCCCTTGAGGGCAAGTCTATATGATAGGGTTGACCCCTCGCCAATCAGCCGGCTACCTGCAGTAGGCCCGGTATATCTTGTCGGCTAAGAAGTCACCGCTGCTGAATCTTGAGCTATATCTTGCCATATATGTGACCCTTTTTGAATATCCCGCGCCTCATGTATGGTGGATTAAGGCTTTTCTGGAACAGTGGAACATCCCAACCCACACATTTCTTCTATTGGACCGAGAGGTCTCAATTTCCTTGGAGGAGTTTGCGGAAATCTCCGACTTAACCGTCAGAGGAGAACATTACGAGGAGATACTTCCCCCTGATGAGTACATCTTTGCCACCAAATTAATGGTGATGGGCCTTACTCCATAGAATGCTGTTCAACACCGGTTCCCAAGCCTAATCAACGTGTTGAACATTTATGAGAGTTTGTTCTTAAAGTCTGGAGGGCACGGAGTTGGCTTTGCAGATTTCATCGCTCACTTTCTTTGCCAGAAGTCTTGTCAAAACAAGCCGCGAAGTTCGCTAAGCTTGATGACCCGTTCGGTTTTGGTTTGGATGACTTGCCGACGGCAGAGGCGGATTTGAAGAATTTTTTTATTCCAAACATTCTGGTCATCCCTTTTGCAGAGCTCGCTGCTTTAGACGTCGACGAAGAGACGTTCTTTCTGGGGTTCATCAGCCTGTGGTTAAGTTGGTTTGTGCTTCCGACGCTTCCTCGCTATATGAGGCCGTCTGTCTTTTATTCGGCCCATCGCATGATTGCAGGGACGCATGTGGCCTTTGGGATCGTAGGGCTGGCTCATCTATATCATGGCCTGAGTTTAGCGGCGAACACTACTCAGCCGGGGTAAAGCCCGTACATCTCCCGTTGCACTACTTCACGTCGTGGATCGAGATGCATGTGCTAGGTGCTTTCGGAGTTCACAAAAGACCCCGCTTCTATGACAGCTACAACTTTCCTCAAGTAATGTATCTAGTTGACACTTCTGTGTCAAACCCGTCGCAGTGAGAGGCTCGACGACTGGTCCTCCACCTATGCATGGTTGGGGATAGCTGACCTTTGTTGATAGAGTCTTGACTATCGGCAAGGAATCCACCAAGATGGTGCAACCGCTACGTGACACTTTCAAAGACGGCTCTCCCACGTTGAAGGCTCGGGAAATCTTGCACTTGTATTCTATTAGGCCGGGCTTTTTATTGTTCAGGCAAAACGCCTTGGCACTGTTCATGAGGTACAACCCGCACCGCTTCGCTCAACAGTCGGGTTACAATCTGGGTGTTCCTCTCGAGGAATTCTTAGCCGAGCCGGTCGCTACGGAAGAGGGTATTCGCAGCGCGCTGCACCACTTTATGTGACTAAATACGGGGTCCAATTTTCTCATCAGCTAGCCTAGCCATGTGCCGAAAGCTTCGAACACTTACGTGGCGTGGTACCAACATGAGATGGGTGTAGTTATCAAGGAAGAAAGGCGATTAATGCTCGATCACAAGGATGCAGTCCCCGCTGGTAATCCATTTATCCCATTAAAGTGACGAACTGTCGTTCGTCCTTCCTTGAGGGAAATTACTACAGCTGTAGTCCCTCGAGTCTTCCCTGAGAGGCTTCAATCAGATGTTCATGTAACTGCGGTAGCCGTGGCATCCCCAGAATCTGGCGCTGGTACAGAAATCGGAACCCGCCGCCTGAAAATTCCTGTCAAGAGCAAGCTTTTGTCGTCGGCCTGATTGATGCAGAGATTTTGCATGCGTTCGCTTTTAAAATCAAAGTTAAGAATATACTGCAATCAATAACGGTGTCGCTTGGTAGCTATCCGGTTGAGTACGGGTCGGTCCACAGGGAGAAGGATTCCATTTCTTTATGTTCTAACGAGTTAAGTCCAAAAAATTGGTGGTTTTGTTGTAGATCTATGAATGAGAATAAATTGATAAAAATGCTTGCTAAGATTAGGATTAGGCTAATTCGAAAAAGGGATTCTTCTCGCTTCTATCAATGCCCTAATTAAGAATATAGGTGTTAGGGTAATAGTCAACAATGGGGATTAGCACGACCAGGAAGAAACTAAGTTTCTTCCCTTTGGTCCTTGTTCGTCCGTTCTTGGCTCTTAGCCTTACCCTCTGGTTAATCCAACCACAACCGGTCTAACTAGGGAATCACAACTATCTTGTAGGATAGGGTGCCGTAGTGAGCGGTGTGTGGTTGATTCAAAGAGAGTTCTTTAAATAAAATTATTTGGGCAAAGAAAGGAGGGAGAGAGATTTCCTTCTCTCAAACCTTCCCTATCCTAACCCATACAAGTGAGGAATTACTCACTCATTAGGGATGTTACGATGAAATTCATTTTTATAATTTTCTTTTAATAACCTAATTAACTTGCAGATAAATAAAGACAGATAAAAGAATTGCAGAAAAATAAAATTCGGATAAAAAGAATGCGAGATAAAAAAATACCTTTATTGATGACCTCTTGACGATTACAAGGAAATTAAAATTTAATCTGGAAAATAAAAAGAGGCACCCAAAAGAGGCAAACATTATTTGGCTTTGAGCCCTCCTATTTATAGATAGGAAAAACCCTAGGGTTTATATCTGATCCACATCTGAAATTACAATACTATCCTAAGAAAGCTAGGTCAAAGCACCGACTCCCACCGACATGCACCGACACGTGCTCTGTACGGCCGCGGATCCGCGGCCAGAAGCCTTGTTTGGCCGCGGTTCCGCGGCCGTTTGATGGGCTCTTGGGCTCATTTCTTCTGTGATGCTTCAAGTTGCTTTTTTCTCCTGTTTTCTTCATTTGGTTCTTCAGACTCTTTTCTACTTTCTTCCAGATTTCCAAGAGTGCAGAATTTGTGGACTTTTACCGTTAGCTTCGCGTTGAAGTCTTGAATCTTGTGCTGCCCTCATACTTTATGCACTCGAACTGTTCATTGATTTTCATTTGTTCCTTAAACTGTAGGCGGTATGAAACAGATTCATCTATTTGTTGGTCGTAGTCTCACATTTGTAGCGTCTTTTCACCATTTTCACTGTATTGTTCTGAGAACCTGTAACCTACAACTATTTAGCAGACATGGATCAAAAGCACCGATTTATTTGTAATATGATTAAGATTGGGGAATATAATAATGCAAAATTCTGATATGAACAAATACCCCCAAACTCATCTTTTGCTCGTCCCGAGCAAAACCAATTTTATTTTCGAAAAATCCTAACCTCACTTTCGCAGGGAATCGCGATTGCACTGAGCTCGTGCAACAAGCCGTTAAATCTCTAGGTGTCCCTAGTAGGAGGAGTGTTGTCTCCTGACGGTTTTTAGCGGATACTACCCACAAAATCCGATCAATTTGGTTTATTGACTTTCATTCTTCAATTCGGTGTTCTAGCAAGAAATTCTATTATTTTCAACTTAGAAATCATCAACCCATATTTTTCACACTCACTTATCATTTAACTTATGATCGTATATGTTTTGCAAATTTATTAAGCTTTCAGCATCTTTTTTATTTTCCTTCTAAGGTTCTATCTCAACACAGGAATTTCTATCATCTCTACTGAAGGTATAAGCCCTATCTTTCAGCCATATCTCTCATCCAAACCCCAATCAGATACCCCTACGTGTGTGTATGTATCACCCCTACACTTGGAAATTCAATTCAAGCTATCATACCCTTGTCCATCGTCCAAAGTACTTTTAGTTGGTGAATTTTAGATGAAATTTCTCACACATCCTTCATACGACCGTAAATACTTCTTGAGGTACTAACGACCGATTACAAAATGTGTTCGCACATTAAGGCGTAATTTTTCGTCTTGTAATACCTAAGGCTTAGCAGTGACTCCCAAACTAGTTGGTCTAAGGCACTAGGTGATAAAAACCCTCGCTATATATTTTTTGTTTTACGCAGCCTTAAGTGATTACAAAATCAGTGTTCATTTTTTTTTATCTCTTTATTCACACTTAACTTTTTTATTTTTCTAATACTAAGGATTTTAGACAAGAGCATTTCAAGGTATTCTCTACTATTCGAAGTTTCAAGGTGCGTGTTTATGCAAGTTGTAGGGTATATATTTTCAGAATTTAGACTTAAGGTTTAGAATTATTTTTCAGACTTACACTTCAATAAAAATTTCAATACTCTTTTCTTATTTTGACTTAATCCAAAAACTAAACTCAAAATTTGCCTATTTCTAAATAAACTACAAGGACATATATTTTCTACCGTTAAACTTTTTTAGGTTTTTTAATTTACTAAGTTTAGGATCTAGTTTTTCTCTACTATTCAACCGTCATATTGAACTTAAGTCAAATATGGCCAAAATTGAACTTTTCGATTTTTATAATTTTTAAAATTTTTCAATTTTTATGGGTTTTAAAATAAGTATGCAAATACAAATATATATACACACACACACACACATGAATGCGAAGGAAGAAAGCTTACCGAGCATACCCCCAAACTTAAACTTGACAGTGCCCTCACTGTCAGGCTACACCAAGAGGGTCAAAATTGTCGGCACTCCCTTGTTTATTTAGAAATTTTTGTTTTTCGGTTTGTTTTTTACAAAAAAAAAACAAAATATATATACAAAAAGGCCCCCCCCCCAAACTTAAGTGAAACAGTGCTTCCACTATTTAAGCGTTAAAGTTCAGAGTTAGGGGGGAGAAAAACACAGTATCAAGCTATACAAGGCCTTACACAGGCCAAAGGTTAGCACCAATCATTCAAAAATTTTATCGTTATAATGGTGTGGTTGGTGAAAGAATGGAGTGTAGAGAAAAGAAATGAGAAACACACGAGACCATATGGAGATAGAAGCAGTATACAGTCTCGGTGGAGGAGAAGAATGGCGGAAGGGAAAAAGAAATGGTGGTGGTTCGACCTCTTCAGGTGGGGGTTGATTAATCACAAAATCCGTGTCGTTTAGGAATGTGAGTTCGTCAGCAAAAAGTTCTTCAAAACTCTCATCGATGTAATTGAACATTTTGCTGTCAGTAAGTTTTGTGTTAGAATTTATCATACTTGATTTATCAAAAATTATGGAGGTAGGAGACTCGAAAAACTCATCTACCTCATTTTCAAACGTATCCAAATCAAGTTGGCTTTCTTGAATGATCAAACTTGAATTATCGGATTGTGATTCATCAAACCTCACTGAAATTATAGGAAGAATAGAAAAGGAACCTGAGAAAGTGGGAGAAAGAAGTTGAATACGAAATTGAGGGTGGAGATGGAGTGTATAAATTAGCACAATTTGTAATGACCGATGTGTAAAAAGCGATTGTGCTAATCTATCCACCCAGTGAGAAATGAGGTCAAATCTCTTAAGATTCGTGAGAAAACATGGGTACGTCGAACTTGGTAAAGCAGACATTGAAAATGAAAGGGATACGGTTTCTTGCACGGTCGGAACGACAGAAAGGATGAAGGGGATTGATTTAGAAAGTGTAACAGTTAAAGGTTCAGGAGGATGAATTGGAAAATCCGACTCATCAAACAAAACTGGTTCATCCTCAATACTATCCTCAATACTCTCCCCAAAATTTAGCTTATCCATGCAATTTTCATCAAATTCAAGACGCATATGAAGTTTGGGAGAAACATTTAATGTCTCGGGATGATGAATTGGAAAGAAAAACCATCCGCCATTTGATTGATGTAGAGATTTTGCGTGCGTGCGCTTTTAAAATCAAAGTTAAGAATATACCGCAATCAATAAAGGTGTCGCTTGGTAGCTAGCCGGTTGAGTACGGGTCGGTCCACAGGGAGAAGGATTCCTTTTTTT
Organism: Agapanthus africanus; assembly: GCA_030015575.1. Classification (NCBI taxonomy): domain Eukaryota; kingdom Viridiplantae; phylum Streptophyta; class Magnoliopsida; order Asparagales; family Amaryllidaceae; genus Agapanthus; species Agapanthus africanus. The sequence goes on from CM057350.1 coordinate 200,446,294, forward strand.
TTTATGTTCTAACGAGTTAAGTCCAAAAAATTGGCGGTTTTGTTGTAGATCTATGAATGAGAATAAATTGATAAAAAGGCTTGCTAGGATTAGGATTAGGCTAATTCGAAAAAAGGATTCTTCTCGCTTCTATCAATGCCCTAATTAAGAATATAGGTGTTAGGGTAATAGTCAACAATGGGGATTAGCACGACTAGGAAGAAACTAAGTTTCTTCCCTTTGGTCCTTATCCGTCCGTTCTTGGCTTTAACCCTAACCTCTGGTTAATTCAACCACAACCGGTCTAACTAGGGAATCACCACTATCTTGTTGGATAGGGTACCGTAGTGAGCGGTGTGTGGTTGATTTAAAAAGAGTCCTTTAAATAAAATTATTTGGGCAAAGAAAGGAGGGAGAGAGATTTCCTTCTCTCAAACCTTCCCTATCCTAACCCTAACAAGTGAGGAATTACTCACACATTAGGGATGTTATGATGAAATTCATTTTTATAATTTTCTTTTAATAAGCTAATTAACTTGCAGATAAATAAAGACAGATAAAAAATTGCAGAAAAATAAAATTCGGATAAAAAGAATGCGAGATAAAAAATACCTTTATTGATGACCTCTTAACGATTACAAGGAAACTAAAATTTAATCTAGAAAATAAAAAGAGACATCCCAAAAGAGGCACCCAAAAGAGGCACACATTATTTGGCTTTAAGCCCTCCTATTTATAGATAGGAAAAACCTTAGGGTTTACATCTGATCAACATCTGAAATTACAATACTACCTTAAGAAAGCCGGGTCAAAGCACCGACTCCCACCGACATGCACCGACACGTGCTCTGCACGGCCGTGGATCCGCGGCCAAAAGCCTTGTTTGGCCGCGGTTCCGCGGTTGTTTGATGGGCTCTTGGGCTTATTTCTTCTGTGATGCTTCAAGTTGCTTTTTTCTCCTGTTTTCTTCATTTGGTTCTTCAGACTCTTTTCTACTTTCTTCCAGATTTCCAACAGTGCAGAATTTGTAGACTTTTACCGTTAGCTTCACGTTGAAGTCTTGAATCTTGTGCTGCCCTCTTACTTTGTGCACTCGAACTGTTCATTGATTTTCATTTGTTCCTTAAACTTTAGGCGGCATCAAACAAATTCATCTATTTGTTGGTCGTAATCTCACATTTGTAGCGTCTTTTCACCATTTTCACTGTATTTTTCTGAGAACTTGTAACCTGCAACTATTTAGCAGACATGGATCAAAAGCACCTATTTATTTGTAATATGATTAAGATTGGGTAATATAATAATTCAAAATTCTGATATGAACACGGCCGTTGGTGTCCGCTCGCATAAAAAGAAGTCTTTATTTTTTGCCGAAGTCGCATTCGGCCAGGAGTCACATGCTCCCTACGGCGAGGGCTTGTGCGAATATGGCACCAATGAGGGTTTGTTCGACGCGTCTGTGACTGATACTGATCTACAAGCTACCCTCGCGGCTTCCGAGCTACTGGATCGCGAGGAAGCGGTGTTGATCATTATCGCGAAGTCAGGTATACTTCAGTTATATTCTTCTGCGGCTATCCTTTTTCTCTTTATTATTCTTTTATTGACGCTTTTTTTAATAGGTATTTCTGCCGAAGAGGCTCTTGCGGCTTCCCTCAGGACGTTCGAGGAGGAAGAGAGGCACCGCGCTTCTTTGGGCCCTGGTATAATTCGTTTCATTACGCCTTTACTCTTTTTATTCATGATCTAACCCTTCTCTTCGCCCCACTGCAGGAACTACCGTAACTCAGGTCATTCCAAATGCAGTGCCAATACCAAGTGGCGATGCAGCAAAGCTTCTAGAGCCAGCTTCTATGGTCATGGCCACGCTAAAGTCACCGCAGGAGGCGTTGCTGAAGCAGCCGATGATGGACACCGTGGCGGCTCCAGAGGCAAAGCTCGATGCGGACGATGATGTCCCCCTGTCGGAGGTCTTAAGGAGGTCAGTTCTCACTGCTCGGACTGAAAGGAAGCGCGGGAAGCATGTGGCGAGGGAATGCGATGTTGTTTTGGCCGTAGGTGAAGGCTAAAGCAGTATTCCGCCTGCTGACTTTCCTTCGGCGGATGTTCCTTCCGCCCTGTCTACCGCCCATAGACAGGTTGCACGTGCAGCTCGGGAAGAAACTGGAAAGCTACTTCAAAGTAACTTAACGCATAGTCCTTTATTCGAATTTGATCCTCAAATTCTGACATACGTATTTCCTTTTAAGCAGGGCCGAGTCCTGACGATGTTATGGCAGGTGAAACACCGATGATTACAGAGCCCGAAGTGGCCACTCTTTCTCGGGAATCTTGGACTGTCCAGACTGCTGCTCTTTCTCCTTATGGCTCCTTGGTATCGGCAGGTGTCGCAAGCATTACGACGGCCTTCGTCGAGTTAGGGGATGAATTTATGGGTGCAGAATCTATTCCCTCGAGAGAGAGCGAGGAAGCCGTTACACTTGGTAACACTTCCGATGCGGTTTCGATCCCTGATCTATTAGGTAGTCCTTAGGTTGTTGTTTTCTGAATTTTTCAATCTTGTCAAGCCCTTCTAATGATATTTCTTTTGTCATGAGCATAGGCGCGGTAAACCCTAATGCTGTGCCGGCTAAAGAAGTGTCATCGGCCGCTATTTTGACGGTCACTATCCCTTCGCTTTCTTCTGCGCCTCCTCAAATCTTGGAAGGTATGGGTTTCTCACTTATTTGTTTCACTATGGATACATTCCTCCTTGTATTGACTATATATTGTCACAACTCTGCAGGAGTACTTTTCGACCATTTGTACCAAGTGTTAAACCCACACTTTTCCTTTAAGTCGGAAATGGTTGCACCTTCTGGTATTGGTCAGCATATTCTTCACCTAATGTTTCTCCCCCACTTTTTTATGAGCAGACTTATTGTTGCTAAGCCTTCCTTTTATTGACCATAGTATCACGGGTCGGAGGATTAAGCGAAAGAATAGCGACTCCTCCGGTACTCCCTATTCTGCTGCCTGCCACAGCCGGTACGATAGATTGCATCCCTCAGGTGTTTTCTTTGTCTCCTAAGTCAAAATTTGACCATAATTCATTTTACAGCAATTACACCAGCTCCAGGTCCTTTTGAGTCTCGCATTCCAATGCCTATGGGGCCCTTCGCTAAACGTACATCCTCTAGGGGCGCCATGAATAGCCGACGAACGTTAAGCGAGTTTATCAAAGATCTCTATGCTGAGGCCCTCACTTCTGCTACGGATTTTGTCGTCGAAGTCAATCCAATGCTGGCGACGCTCGTGAACTTCCATAATGAAGATCTTGTCGGTTCTTGGGTTGATTATTGCCGGAAGATCAAGGCTTGCCTGCACGAGATTGAGCTTAAACGTCTCGCTCCTGAGGTGTTGGCCTCGAACTTTCAGCGGGCTGCATGGGTTTAGAATTTTGTTCCTTTCATTCGCCATTTTGAACAAGAGGCGGCTCTGAGACGTAAGGAACATGAGGCAGCCTCCAGCGAATCCATCCGGTTGTGCGCCCAGGTTGAAGCGAATGCTGCGCAGTTAAAAGCTATTTTCGACAACCTCTAGCGATGTATTTCGGACGGGTTGACGCTAAGGTGGACGCTTGACTTCACTGAGTGGGTCATGCAGGACTGCGAAACTGCCATGCTAGAAATTGATGAAAAGCTTTCATCCTGTTTACACCAGCGGACTTAAATTGAACCGGAGTTGGCCACGGCAGCTGACGATGAGAAAGGATTGAGAGGAGCGCATGAATGGCTTGTCGATTTGTTGAAGATGCCTCCTCCTTAATAACTGTCATTTTACCTCTTTTCTCGTACCGGTTGTAAACTTGTGATTCATGAATAACATGTATTCATTTTGCTTCCTTTATGAAATATATCTTGTATTCAGTTGAATTCATGAATAAAAGATATATCTTATTTCATACCGGCATTTCTTTCTTTTACTGTCTTAACTCGATATAAAGTAGTTTATATACTCATTGCGGAGTTTATAGTTTATGAGCTCATTTCGGAGCTTTCTAGTTTATTCACTCATTTCAAAGCTTGTAGTTTATTCACTCATCCCAGAGTCTCTAGTTTATGAACTCATTTCGAAACTTGTAGTTTATTCACTCATCCCGGAATCTCTAGTTTATGAACTCATTTCAGAGCTTGTTTAGTTTACCTCCCTTGGGCTTGTGGGTAAACCTGTCTTAACGTCACAGTTAACCCCTGCTCTTTACGACAGAGGTCTGTTAGGGTCTGTGGTACTAAGGTTTTGTCTGTCGTACCGTCGCGTTGGCTGATACATTCCCCGATATGCAATCTTGCTGTTAGAGTAGCCCCGCGACTGTCGTGTCTCTGATCCCTTCGGGGGCTGGACAAGACGTCTTCAAGTAATCTCCCAGGTCATATTACCGTCAGAAGAGCAAGCGTTAGGGATTTTCCATACCGCTTTTTACCTGATGTTAGGCTCAATTTAGGAGCCCCGATGAGTCATAACCACTCCGCGCTTGTATGGGATGATCTCAGATAGTCTTTCAGGTTTTATTTGAGTTGCCGTCAAGACCCTGAAGCCAGGGATTTTCCTTTGCTTCATTTGCTGGCATTGCGTCTGCTGTAATGAGATGAATGTCGAGGTTGTCTCTAAGTTGTCTGTGAACCGGCGAGATCTGGAACTAGGGACTTTGCCATGGTTCCGAGGTAGTCTCTAGGTTGTTGTTTAACCGTCGAGGTTTGGAACTTGGGACTTTGCCATGGCTCCGTTTGTTTTGACCCTAGGATCGTTTTTTTGACGTCGCGTCTGCATTCTGCTGGAGTGAGAAGAAACGCCATTGTTGATCTCTAGGTTGTCTGTGAACCGTCGAGATTTAGAACTAGGTACTTTTCCATGGCTCTGAAGTAGTCTCTAGGTTGTTGGTGACCCGTCGAGGCTTGAAACTAAGGACTTTGCCATGGCTCAGAGGTTTTGACCCTGGGGTCGGTTGTTGACGTCACGTCTTCATCCTGGTGGAGTGAGAAGGAACTCCGTGTTGATCTTCTAGGCTGCAAATGTTGCCGTCGAGATCTGAATCTCCTTTTGACAGAGCCGGGTGGGGAAATATGGTTTCCTTTTCATTTATTCCCATGGATTGTATACATGGGTTGATGTGGACTCTCCTGCAGGGCAAAAGTTTCATCATCATTTTTTTTATTTCTTTCCGCGATGCACTATCATTTCAGCTTTTTATATCGCGAAAGTCGCGATTGCCCAATCATTTCGGCTGTTTTATCGTGGCGCCCAATCATTTCGGATGTTTTTTTTTCTTTTTACTCGCTGCTTTTTATTGCGAGTAGCCCAAACATTTCGGCCGTTTTTATATGCATATATTTTGCTCGCTGATTTTTATTACGAGTATGGAACTTGATATCTTAGCATCAGCATCGCTGGGACTGGAATATGGTCAGGAACGAATCATCATTTGCCTTGAGAGGACTTGGAATTGACACCTGTTCAGGCATCAGCACCGCTACGAATGGAATATTACTAGGAGCGAATCATTATTTGCCTTTGAGAGGACTTGGAAGTGACACCTGTTCAGGCATCAGCATCGTTACGACTGGAATATTGCCAGGAACGAATCATCATTTGCCTTTACTGATTTTGAACAAAGGTGGCTTAGTAGACAGGGTTAGGATCCTGTCGACTAAGGATTTTGATTTTATAAGCCGTAAGGGTCTCATAAAGGGGTTTTCTCCCTACGGGTCGAGAGGATCCCGTAGGTGTAGATTCTCCCTAGAAGTCGTGAGGACTCCTAAGTGATATTTTCTCTTGCAAGTCGTAAGGATCTTACAAGAGTGTTTTTTCCTTACAAGTCGAGAGGACTTATAAGTGTCGTTCACTACATTAGGACATTCCTCGTCATTGGTGGAACTTGGTGGGGGAAATCGTTTATTTATGCCCATGGATTGTATATAAGAGCCAATATTGACCGCCTGTAGGGCAACTTGGGGAGTATGACGGCTTAAGGACAGGTTTGGATCTCTGTAACTTAAGACTTTGATTCATATGAGCCGTGAGGGTCTCACACGGGGAGTTCTCCTTACGAGTTGAGAGGATCTCGTAAGTGAAAATTTTCCGAGATTGCGCCCTTTCAGGTTTTCACAAGCTCGCCGGTAGCCCTGCTGTTTTTACTCACGGCGTCCTTTTGGGTTTTCATCCGTGCCCATTTTGCTTGTGGACGTACCGTATTTTTTTACCTCAAGATTGCGCCCTGAAGGTTTTCACAAGCTCGCCGGTAGCCCTGTTGTTTTTACTCACGGTGCCCTTTCGGGTTTTCATCCATGCCCATTTCGCTTGTGGACGTACCGTTTTTTAACCCCTCTTTTCGCCAATGGAACTTATGGAGGACTTCGTCACCGGGGCAGCTATGCAGCCAACGGGACTTGAGTTGCTGTCTTCGCCACGGGACCAATGGACTTGAATTCCACTATCGCCGTGTTTGAGGCGACGTATTCAGTTTAAGGACATTGCGGTCCATTATTAGTTTAGGAACATCTCGGTCTATGGCCAGCTTCGAGACGAAGTTTTGCCGGATACTACTTATAGAGTTTGGACCCAGGAATACAGCGAGCGGACATGAGTGTCGTCATCGATCATTAACTTGAGCCGTGACTTGTCAAGCGTAGTATTTCTCAAGGAACCGTCCGTTAATTGGCCGGAAGGATCTTGCGCCATACAAATCCATGAGCAAGTAGGCCTCACCTTGGTATACCTTGTCTATGTTATACGGACCTTCATAGTTTAGCTCGAATTTCCCCCGCTTTGCACGGTTGGGGATCATAGGTCTTTTGACAACTAGCACGAGTTCGCTTTAGCGGAACGTTCTTAGCCTGGTTAGTTTTTCATATGAGCACGTCATCCTTACTATGAGCTATGAGATGAGTTTTATCGAGGGCATCGAGCTCTTTAAGCTGAAGATGAGCATTTTCCTCATCTGTCAGCTCGTATAGAACTGCTACTCGTAGAGAGGGTAGCTCTATCTCCAAGGGAAGTACCGCTTCCGTACCGAATACCAACGTGAATGGCGTTATATTCATGGCCGTTTTGAACGTGGTTCGATACGCCCAGAGAGCTTCATGCAGTCTCTCGTGCCAATCCCTTTTATTTCTGGATACCGTTTTCTTTATGATTTTTGTCAAGTTCTTGTTGAAAGCCTCAGCTAGACCGTTAGCTCAGGGATTATAGACTGAAGAGTATCTCCAATTTATATTATGCGGCTGTGTGAAGCGGCTGATCTTATGGCTTTTATAGGGCGACCCATTATCCGAGATGATTCATCGTGGAGTGTCGAACCGGTAGATGACGTGTGTCCTGAAGAAATAGAGGATGTTCTCCATCTTCACTTCCTTTAGAGGTACTGCTTCTGCCCACTTAGAGAAGTAATTGGTCATTGCCAGTATGAACCGATGTCCTTTGGATGATGCAGGCTCGATGGGCCTGATTACATCAGTTCCCCACATTTCAAACGGCCAGCTGGCTACCTTTGGGTGTAGCGGATTTGGGTGTTGGTGGATGAAGTCCCCATGAATTTGGCATGAGTGACACTGCTTCGCATATTCGAGGCAGTCCTGAATCATCGTGGGCCAATAAGAACCCATTCTATTGATCTTCAACTTCATCTTTGGCCCTGCTTAATGGGAACCGCAAAGTCCGTCATGAGTTTCTTGGACGACCCTCCTTTCTTCCTCTGGTCCCATGCATCTTAGCCACAAACTGTCGAACGATCTCTTATATAGAGTATCATTGACGAAGGCGAAGGATAGAGCTCGTTTCATGAGCTGATGTCATGACGACGCGTATTCGGGTGTTTGATGGGATTTGAAGTAGTCTATGAAGACTTCTCTCTAACCCTTAGCCTTTTCTTCATCTTTTATTTGGTAGGCTGCTTGTTTGGTCGCTTCCTTTCCTTCAGACGACTCCGGAGATATTTCTGCTGGCACAAGAATCCGGCGGCTTTGCATAATGATCCTTACGTCATCGAGGTTTTCGTCGGCCAGTTCTTTAGAGAGCTTGGCTAACGCATCCACCTTTCTATTTTCTGCATGCGATATGCTTTCCAGGATGTAGAAGAGAATTTGAGTCAGCAGTTGCCGCACTCTTTCGCCATATTTTACCAACTCCGGTTTACACGTCTGATAGTCGCCATTTACTTGACTAACGACTAGCTGGGAGTCTCCATATATGAGGCGGTTTTCGATGCCCATTTCAACAGCAGTCTTAAGATCTGCTATCAAAGCCTCATACTCAGCCTCATTGTTTGTCCTCGGTTCTGTTAATGAAAGGGCTAAACGTATTATCCCTCCTTGCGGAGTCACGAAGATAAGGCCCACCTCGGCTTTAATCATGGGGTGTTTTGCTTTCGCTTTTTCATGGAAGATGCTCCATCGAAGTAGAGTTCCCATCGGGTATTATTTCCTTCCTCCTCCATGTCGATTGCGTCGAACGCGTGTTCATCTGGCAATTCGAAATTTAAGGGAGAGTCGGCCTATTTGGCAAGCCTTCTAGTTAGTATGGCTCTTGACATTAAATATTTGAGAGGATCCACCTTTGATATGAGATAGACCTCATGCGCCGAGGCATAATGTCGAAGCTTCGTTATCGCGAAGATTAGTGCCAGGCAATGCTTTTCGATGGGGGAGTAGTTGTTTTCTGCCCCCAGGAGAACTCGACTCAAATAGTAGAGAGCTCTCTCCTTCCCTTGGTCATTCTCTTGTGCCCATAGCGCGCCTAAAGAACCCTCAAGGGTTGTTGTGTACAGGATGAGGGGATTTCCTTTAACCGGGTCTGTCAGTACCGGCGGATTATGCAGGTGTTGCTTGATTTCATCTAACGCACTTTGGCATTTACGATCCCAAACGAACGAGGTCCCCTTTTTCATTAGATGGCTGTAGGGGCGGCATTTGCCGGAGAGTTGGCTATGGACCGCCAGATATACGCGAACTTTCCTTGGAGAGATCACAGTTGTTTGAGAGTTTGTGGAGTGGGCATTTCCATAATCGCCTTGATCTTCGATGGGTCTATTTTGATGCCTCGATATCGGATGATGAATCCTAGGAATTTTCCTGAAGAGACTCCAAACGCGCATTTCAGAGGGTTCATCTTTAGGTTATATTTCCGAAGACGCTGGAACACTATTTTCAAATGCTCACCATGAGGTCGTCGATATAACATTCGACAATTTCGTGTATGAGGTTATCGAAGATCTTTATCATGGCCCTCTGGTTGGTAGCCTGGCGTTTTTCAGACCGAAGGGCATTACTTTATAGAAGAATATGCCCAGCGGAGTTCGGAAGGCAGTATGCTTTTGGTCTTCGGGATGCATCTTTAATTGATTATACCCCGAAGATCCATCCATGAAGGAGAAGTCCTCATGAGTGGAGGTGTTATCGATCATCAGCTCGGTAACATGCACTGGGAATTCATCCTTCGGGCAAGCTTTGTTGAGATCCTGAAAGTCCACGCAGATATGCACCGTCCCATTTTTATTCATCACTGGAACAATGTTGGCGATCCAGTCAGGATATTGAACTTCTTGAATGAAGCCAGAGTCGATTAGTTTCTTGACTTCGGCATTGATACTCATCTCGAGTTCGAGCCGCATTCTTCTTGGCGCTATCTTGACTGGCTTAACGTCCAGCGATATATCCAGTTTATGCACCGCTATTTCTGGATCTAGTCCCGGCATCTCGGAATAGTTCCACGCGAAACAGTCTTTATACTGCATAAGCACATTGTTTAATGTTGCCACCTGCTTTTCAGACAGCAGCTCACCGACGAACGTTGGCCTCAGCTCATTTTCCGTCCCCAAGTTGATTTTTCTTAGGTTGTCCGCTGTGGTGTGTATCCCGTCTTCCAGATCTTTTGGTATCGGTGGAAATTCTAAAACCATCTCGTCCTCATCTTCATTTACGAAGCACCGGGAGAGGTCGTCCATATTCTCGTGCTCTCCTTCTTGTGATAGTGTTATCATATGGCAGGTACGAGCTCGTTTCCAAGATCGATGTTGATCTAGACTTTCCCTTACAGTGTAGGTTGCTCTTGGCTCATGCTTTCATGGTGGGGCTACCCTCTAACTGTCGGATAAAGAAAAGTTGCCTTGATGATACCGGTCTTCAACCCAGTCTTTGAAGGTGAAGCAGTCTTCAAGAGAATGTCTTATTACTCGGTGGTAGAAGTAATAATCCGGGTGATAGACCTCGTTTATCTTTTCGGGGTACCGAGACTCCGGGATCGTCATCATTTGATACTTCATGACAAGGTTGAATATTTTCCTCACCTTGTCTTGAGGGAACGAGTACTCCCGACCCATCTTCTTCATAAAAGACGGGTTCCAGCTGACTTTTTCTCGATCGAGTGGCTTCTTGGATCCGCTTCGCTGTTTTTCAACATCATTCCCATTCTTGACCCAGCTGCTGCCTCTGCGTTGGACTTTTTCCTTGCCACGAGAGCGCACAGCAGGCTGAGGGCGAAGGGCATCGTAGTCTTCTCTTTCCATGGACTGCTGAATGAGACGTTGCATCCTGACTTTATCGTAAACGTCCATTTAACGGCTGTGGTCATCCGAACCTTTTGACCCGCTTCCCTTATTAGTTTGTCAATCTGTTCGTCGAATGACGGACTTGGTATTCGTACAGCAAGATTTCGCTCTGTTTCAATATCAGGGCTATCTAAAAGAGCATTCCTTTCTCCACCGGAATCATTTATAACATGGCAGCCATGGAACCGCTCCCGTTTCTTGGACCAAACGTATCCAAATCCAGTCTTCTCTATCCTCCCGTTGGGCATCTTTCGCTGGGTCCCGGGAACGTCCCAAACCTTGTTGTCGAACTGGGCTTGTCGAGCGGTTTGTTTGAAGGGTACGCCTTGGCATCTTAATAGCCTCTTTAATCCCTCTGCATAATATCTGGACAGATGGATCGGTTGAAACCTGTCAAGCGTAAAATCGTCACCATACCAGACTTCTTTTTCCACTTTAGACTCCGCAGATCGATAGAAGAGGATTGCCTTTTCACCTTTTCTCCTAGGAGGGACATAGAAAGTCTATAACTCTTGTATGCTATATGTATCAAGCGCATCAAGTTCTTTATAATGCAGCTGCGGAACCATGGTAATTTGTAAACTCAAATCAGCTTCAGCGAAGGTTTGCATTGATGGGCGGACAGAGAACACTATGTTGGCATCGTCCTCAGGGTCACTGCCAAAGAACAAAATAGGAGTAGATGGTCCTGGCCTGCTGCCTTGGTTGCTCTGAGAAGACTATCTCTTCATCCTCCGCGGTATCGCTCCCAAAGATCGGGATAGTGGCGACAGCTTTTTGTTTATTCTCCGGTTTGCGACATCTTTCCGTGTCTTCGAATTCTGGTAAGAAGTACTTGGCATCTTCATATTTGCAGACTTCATTTACGGAGAATGGGTTTAGCTCCCCTGTAACTGTGTACACGAGGCCGTCTTTGAAGTACTTCATACACTGATGTTTTGTAGAAGAGATGATGTTGTACTCATGTAACCAAGGCCGGCCGAGCAGAGCGATATAGCAAGTCTTGGCCTCAATGACATGAAATTTGATGTCAGTGATGAGCATCCCAAAGCGTAATGTCAGTATCATAGACCCAAGCGTCCGTGATGACTGCGAGTCGAACCCGGAGATTGTAATTTTATCCCGAGCCAGGTGCTGAACGTTCATGCAGATCTCCTTCAGCACCTTCACGTTGAGAAGGTTGACAGAGAACCCGTTTTCGACCAGGATCTTCCCTATCCTAATTTCGTGGAAGTACCCAGTGACATATAAAAGACTGTTGTGCTCGCATATTTCAAGGAGGAGATCTTCATCACCGAATATGATGTTGGCTGTATGAACCTCTGCCTGCTCTTCCTTCATCTTTTCTTCCGTAAAGAAAGCTTAGAACTGATCAGGCTCTTCCAGTTCCTTGATCAGAGAATCTCATGCCTCTTTGGACAGGAGGAGAGCATCCAGTATGCTCAGTTGTGAGGGTATCTTCCTCAGATGTGCTAGGACATTGTAATCCACCTTGTTTTTCTTAGACGGGTCCTTGGCTGCAAGCTCTTTGACGACTCTATCATCGAGGGCAATTTCCTAAAGGACTTTTTCCTTCCCCATGTCTCTTTTGCTCTAACCTTTGTTTATAGGTTACGCAGCTGAATGTTCTCGCAATTCTTCTCCTCTTCTTTTTTTCCAGAGGTGGATTCTTTGAAGAGAGGGCCGAGGGTTATTTCTTCCTCAGAATCGCTCCCGAATGTAAGAACTTGAGATTTTCCTTTTGTCGATCTAGTATCAACCATATGACAGTTGCCAACCATCCCTTCACGCTCATTTGTCATGCTTCTTTGTTGTCGATGGGCTTCGCGCTTCATCCGTTTGAAGTGTTGTTGATGGGCAACGTATCCCTGCCACCACTTCTTGAAGGAACTGCACTCTTCGGTGGGGTGCGTGACCCTCTTATGGTATAAGCAGTAGTTCGGATGTACATTCGCTTCATCGAGGAAATACTCTCGGGAGTATTTCCTTTGAAAGGTTGCAGTTTCATTCCCATTGACAGGGCTTTGGCGAACTGTTTCCCCGTCTTAAATCTGCTTTTGTCTACCGCGGGTGTGCTGTGATCTGGTTGGAGTACTTTGTGACTCTTCCTCGCCGTAGATTCTTCATCCTGATGCCGACGCTTCGCCTTTTTATATATGGACATTTCACGCTCTCTGTTAGCTTTGCTCTTTTGAAGGGTTTCGTTCAACAGCCTGTCAATCAGGTCGTATAACAAGTTCCAGGGATTTAGCACCGATCCTGCCCCCAGTTTCTTCGCGTTTCTCTCCGACGCCGAGGGAGTTTCTTCGTCTTTTAACGATGAGTGAGAAACCATGTGGCAACTCGCTACATAATCCTCGGGTTCTTCCGACGAGTCGTTTCCGTCATCAATGTCACTGTCTCTGTTCTCAAGGATATGGTTGAGAAACTCTTCGAGAGTGAATGGGGTCCGAACCTTCTGGTTGTATTCCTCCATTGCATCAATGTACTTTTGCAGGTCCGTACGCTTGTTATTAGGTTGTATGGGCTTCATGGTCTTCTTCTTTTTCTTCGAAGACTTTGAAGGCTTGACCTGGGTGTTTTGCCCATCGTTACCAGCTTTCGGTGTTGGGCGCGGTTTAAGCATCCCCTCAATGATCTTGGGCTCCAGTAGGCTTTTCCATTTGATCGCCGAACATGCTTGAAAATCCTTCAGCATTCTTTTAGTTTTAGCTGAAAGGACAAATTCCCATGGAGCTTCTTCTACAAGCAAGCATGATGCCCTTGGTGTGTCCACCTTTTTAGGAGCATGTCACCAAGCTGCAGTGGACGTCTCGGATCCGGCAGAGTGATAAGTTTGTTGCGTACTGCCAGTTCGAACAGTCTCCTCATTTTATCCCGGGGAAACGAGTAAGAACATCCTAGCTTCTCTTTGAGGGATTGACATGGGCATGTGTCGCTTTGGCGAGCAACTAGTTTCGGGTCAATTGGTTGTTGTTGAGTGTTGGCAACGAAGGTCGCTTTCCTTTTGCTCTTTTCATTCCGAGGATCCGTTTTTGATGATGACGGCCTATGGCCCATCTGGTCCATTTGGGCTAGCTTGTCGATCAAGGCCTGGAAAGTGGTCATCTTGAAGAACATCATAAATTGGGATATTGTCGCCTGAGAATCAAGGGTCCCTACGAACATGCCCACGGCAGGAGCTTCTTCTATGCGTTGTTCGCATTTTGACCATAGGTTCCGCCACCGGATTGCGTATTGAACCCAGTTCTCTCATGGCTTCACCCTAGCATTGATTAATGTCGTGATCGGGATGCGCTTGTTCGCGCTTGTGAACCACTATGTGAATAGTTGTTCCATCTCCGTGAATGTTTTGACAGAGTCATTTGGAAGTTCGGAGTGCCATTCAAATGCCATCTCCGACAAGCTGCCAACAAACTGACGAAGCAGCAGTTTGTCGTTGCCTCCAGTATTACCGCATAAAGCTCTGAATTAAGCAACGTGCTGGTATGGATTGCCCATCCCCTTATACACATGGAACTTAGGGATCGTATATCCTGGCGGGTACTTGATTTGATCGTACCGTCCTGGATAAGGTCGCCCAATTCTTATGACTTGGCCAGCCGCTTCACTCACTTGATGAGCTCGTATTTGTTGAGCTATGTAGTCATCGAGGGCAGATTTGGAGATCGTTTCCTCCTTGGCTGCTGAGAAAGCCGGTGGAGGGTTTGACATTTCCCCTCTGTCGTCTTCGATGATTATCGGAGGGTCTTCAGCTGGAGGTTCCGGCTGGACCATCATCCCAATCATGTCTTGGAACAGAAGCGCCATCTGCTTTATATTAGTATCCTGTTCCGCGGCCTCCTTATCCTTCTTTTCGAGCACCCTTCGCAGAAATTCTGTATCAGTCTCCTGCTCCTGGCGCTGTTCAGACATCGATTCCGGGCTTTCTTTTTGCCCAGTGAGTGCTGCCATTTTCGTCAGCATCTCCTGGAGCTTTTGTTGCTGCTCCTGAGTTTTCGTCAACGACCGAATTTTTGATCGATGACCCATGGAAGTAAAGATTTCCTCTTTCCTGGAAGCCATGTACACCGTGTACACGATCATGCCCCCAGACTTGGGGCGTTTGGGTCCGGTGCCTTTGGAATTCGCAACAGGCAGTGGAGTTTTCTCCGGCTTTCTCCTTTTGTGAGAAATCGAAGTCGAAGGAGCTATTGTAAAAGGCGCCTGAGAAGTCCCTCGCTGCATGCTAGAGGGATGACTTTCCTCTTGTCGAACCTTCATTTTCTCTGGTCGACAAGAGTAGTTCTTGTTGATCACAGAATCCTGGACTTTCCGCCAGACTCTATGGATTCGGGATGAAAGCCGCTGTGGGGGCTGCTCCGGCTTCGCCTGTACCATGTTTTCAACATGTGGGGGAGATTTCTTCAGCACCGTGGTCGAAGAGTTTTTCTTACCCTCCTAAGCAGCTCAAAGCCGTTCCCAGTTGGAACAGCAGCATCAACTTCCACCATTGGAGCTAGTGGAGTAAGTCCAAAGGGGGAGTTACCCCCAGCTTTCCTCACTCAGCGCCAGTGGCGACGTCGAGCACGGCTTGCAGATGGGATTTCCTCAGTTCTGGGAGTGTCCTCGTCATGCATCCTGCTCTGATGAAGGGTTACTGCTGGTGCCGACCTGTTGAAGACTGACATCCGTTGAGAGGGGACGGTCAATCTTTCGAAGGCCGGCCTTTTGGTAAGGGAAGTAGTCTTGATGACTTCGACGGGAGAAGGAGTTAGAACAGCCAATCTTGCGAAGACCGATCGTTTAGTAGGAGAAGCCCCTTTGACGACTTCACCTGCCGGAGATGGAATGGCTATCCATTTCGGAATAACCATTTCAGGTATTGTGAGCCTCTTTGCGGGCCCACTTGAGCTTTGGTTCAGCCTGTTGAAGACTGAGGTGGCAGAATTGGACGACCCGTTGAGAGGGGCCATGGAGATTGCAACTCTATCGAAGACCGACTTCTTGGGAGCTTCTTGTGGTGGCACTGGGGCACTGAAGCTTGCTGGCGGGATCATGGTCCCGAAGAACAGTCCAGTGGTGGCTTGAGTCACCTGCTCCACTGGAATTGCAAAGATGGAGTCTGCTCGGGGCCCATAAGTTACTCCACCATTTGGGGTGGAGTGAGAGTTGATGTTGCAGGTGCAGTTGGAAGCCATCGATTTCTCTTCTCTTCTGCATAAGAGCAAGACACCAAATCTTAGTACCTTGAATCTAGGGGCAACCATAGCAAAACCGTGATTTGTTCGCGAACATGACACACGAAGTGTGGAGTGGAAAGAGGATCCCACCGGGCGTGCTGGAATCTATTTACCGCCGAAAACGGAGATGAACTGGGATGGGTCGTCTTTCCTGAATTTGGGGGCAGTTGCTATTTGGATTTATCCGCCCACCTCTCCGAAGATGCTAAGTTGATTTATGGCAACATATATCGGAGGTTTGGACAGATGCGGCCATTGTAGCGTGACTTCGTCAGATTCCCCTAGTTTGCGAGGGTTTTTTATTGGTGGGACGCTCTTCCCTGCAGGCGCAAGCCCCTGTAGTTAATTACGTTACCGCATCGTGATAACCACTTTCTCCTGCTCCAGAAGTTCACTTCGTCTCGTGTGTGTTTGTTTTATTTTTGGTTGCCCATGGATTGTATACGGAGACTAATTTATATTGTCGCCCGTAGGGCGTGGATTATTCCAAATCCGTATATTCTTAGATTTGGGTTTGGTTTGATTTAAAGCTCGTTGATCTGTTTTAAGATCATGATCGACATAGATGTAGACGAGCAGTTGGGGGCTCGGTTGTTTTTTTTATGTCATGAGTCATGTTTGGGAAACGATGAGTCCATTGGCTCAGTTGATCTGAATTAGGGACCTAGCAAACTTGGGCTTGACCAACTCCGTTTGCTTTTATTTGGAAGAAGTTCTAAGCACTGGTTTTAGCTCAGTCCCCTTTTCTTGCAAAAAGTGCTGAGCAGTTATGTTAGTTCTGACGTTTACACATAACCATGTGGGTTTTTTAGTCATGGGGATTTGCCCAATAAGTGTTGGACACTTTACTATTTTTTTGTCCCTTTATGTGGATTGCTAAGCACTCTTTAAAGCTGCACGCGAGGCACTAGGCGCCAGGTGCTGAATGATGAGTGTTAATCATCCTTATGTTCTGTGGCGCCCACGCGAGGGTCACGTTAGGCGCTGGGCGCTGAGCGCTAGGCATCACTCACTGAGTGTTAAGCACTCCTTTATTTTTTAGAGCCCATATGAGCGCCAGTCACTGAGTGCTAAGCACTCTTTATTTTTCTCTCTTTTTTTAATGATCCACAGGATCTTTATCTACTTTTTGTTTACCTAAAATTTCCAAGAAGAGAATTCTTCTTCCTCGAGAATTTAATTCTCTGTTCTTACAAAGCTCTATCTCTTTTTTTCTTGAAGTTTATGGGGGGGGTTCCTCCTCTCTAGACTTGAAGTCTTAGGTCCTTTATATAGTAGAGGCAAATCTGTTGATTAGTTGAAGAAATCTCTCATCTAAAGATCCTAATTGATTTGGGGAATTTACCCTTTGATCCAAAGACTTCTGTTTTACAGAAGATATTTTTCTTGTTTTTAACAAGATTAGGGGAATATTTTCCCACACAGAATTCATTCTGTAGATCGGTGATTCTTTAATCACCATTGGATTTTTAATCCAACGGTACTCTGTTTTTCAGATAGTAATCTTTCTTCTTTAGAAAGATTTGAGGAATATTTCTTCAACAGAATTTAATTCTGCATTCTGATGATTTATCATCTCCGTTGGATCTTCGATCCAAAGGCTCTGTTTAATAGAGAGAAGAATTGAATTCTACCAGGCACCGGCGCTCACATGCAGTGCACGTGCGGCACCAATAAGAGTTTTTAACTCTAGCGCTGGCGCCCTCATGGCAAACACGTGAGGCGCTGCCTCTTGTGTTTTGAAAAGAGCTTTGCTCTTTTAAGTGTTTTTAACTCTGGTGTTGGCGCCCTCGTGGCAAACACGTGAGGCACTGCTTCTTGAGTTTTGAACAGAGCTTTGCTCTTTTAAGATTTTTTAAATCTGGCGCTGGCGCCCTCGTGGCAAACACGTAAAGCACTGCCTCTTGAGTTTTGAATAGAGCTTTGCTCTTTTAAGAGTTCTTAACTCTGGCGCTGGCGCCCTCGTGGCAAACACGTGAGGCACTGCCACTTGGGTTTTGAACAGAGCTTTGCTCTTTTATTGGGGAAACGGTGAGATATATATTTTGAAAATTGTGTTGTAAACATTTACCTTTATCATTTGAGGATAAGGTAAGGTGCATTGAATAATGGTGTAAGAGATTCTTAACCAAGATACAGTTTTCAATTTACAAGACACAAAATTTGAGTTAGGATACTCTTGGGACTTATACATGGAGGTGTATGTTGTCCAGTGTCCTTCAGGACAAGAGGTTGGTACTCTTACTTCATCCAGGATTACCTATGAGTTCTCTAGTTTTAGACAGGCATTCGTAGTAATGCAAGGTCAAAGATTTTGAGAAGTTTGTAGGTATATGAATAAAGTAGAGAACCATACGTTGGAAGTATCGGGATTCTTCGAGGTGATCGGAGATGTAGATATTTATGCTAGGTATTCCATTATAGTAATATCGAGAATTTGTTTCTCTTACAGTTTATTCATCCATGGACGTGCTCCATGATAAGTAATGTTGTATTGGCCTTTTTTCCATTAGATGATATGCACTGGAAACAGTTGCAAGACTTTTGAATCTGATTCCATCTAATTAGTGCCTTGATTCTATATGGACATAGAATGGTTGCATATCTTCAAGTTGTTAAGATATGGAGTTATCCGGTTTCTGTCTAAAAGCAGAATCCGGAAAAACTCGAGACAAGCTTCGGTAATGGCAGTTTGTGGATTATCCTAAGCATTCGCTAGGATTTTGTTTCTCCCATTTTCAAGATCAATAGTTATATTGTTCTTGACTCGCC
This sequence comes from Agapanthus africanus, assembly GCA_030015575.1. NCBI lineage: Eukaryota > Viridiplantae > Streptophyta > Magnoliopsida > Asparagales > Amaryllidaceae > Agapanthus > Agapanthus africanus. Next base: position 200,464,846 of record CM057350.1, read on the forward strand.
ATATTTTTAGAAAAGGATCTTTTTGCAAACGAAACTAATGGGAGTATAGTAGAATTGGAAGCGATTCCAGGACCACAAACGGTTATCGAAAATTTAGTAAAACCTAAGGATCAATTGGACTTAACAAACCATTAGCCACTCCGCAGATTTTAGTAGGTGACCTCAGAAACCCAAGAGATGCTTCGGTTTTCTCATAGACGGTGACAGGGAGGTAAGCATTATGGAGATGATGGTCCTATGATCAGTCGAAAATATTGCATTTTTAACACATCAATTTCCCTACTATTTGCAATCATCTAAAGGTGTTTGGTATAAATATAGCACATATTAGCAATTTGTCTGCAAAATACCAAATAACATGTGTTATATATTATAACCGACATTTTGAGGGAAATTGAGTGTTTATTACTACACGCATGATCTTTTGTATATCAACACTTGTCTCGAGATTGTGTGCAGGAAATTCTCCAAGTAAAAGAGCCAGAACTGCTAAAAGTGCTGATAAAATACGTCAAGTCAAAGACTTGAAATCTGGCAGTAAACAAGAAAGTATAAAAATATTTCAGACATCAGGAAAGTGCCATAAAGCCAACAGAAGAATTACCTGGAAATTGCATGCAGGAAAGTCGGCCGAGTTGCCGCGGTTCCGTGGCCTTGTTAACTCATCAGCGCGTAAAATTTCTCTACGTGGCTTCTTATAACGGCCTCAGCTTCCAGAAGACTCTCAAAGAGCACGTAGCTTCTTCCAGAAGGCTCTGCATAACAAACTCACTCTAGAATATTCCTTGTAATAATCTCATTCTAGAATATTCTCTCTAACAACCTCATTCTAGAATATTCCCTCTAACAAACTTATTCTAGAAGGTTCTCTCTAACAACCTAGCTTTGGAGGGAAGATTCAAATGTGGTGGTTATAAAAAGAGATCTAGATCTAGGGTTTGGAGGTTAGACAATTAGTGGTGAGTTAGTTACACATTAGGAGCCAAAATTCAAATTCAAGTTGAGTGACACAACTTGATACCAAAACCCTAACCCAAATCCATTTCCAAAGCCAAATCAAGATCATTTTGAGAAGCAAATCAAGCAAGCAACCATCGATCCTTTATCCGCGAAACCAATTTTCATCTGAGCAAGAGATCCACGACGATCCACGACTCATGGAGATCGAGCGGAGCGAAATTCGACGGAGCTAGTTACCTCTTCAAAAGGAGCGATCGAGAGCAACATCTTGTAAGCTCGAATTGAGGGAATGTGTAATTAGTTGTCGATTTAATAAAGGTGATAATTGAAATTCTTGTTTTCTTTACATTCTTGCGTTGTGAAATTTCTTGATCTTTGATTCATTTATTTTCATGATGCTTGAGTAAATTCTCCGCTTGTGGAGGATTCGAGAGAATTGATAGATCTAATGATGATCAAATCATAATACTAATTTTAAGCCTTATGAGATTTGTGGACTCTAGGAAAAAGAATCATCAATGACCTAATTTGGATCGAGATCACATTCTTGCGAATTTCGTTGCAAATTAGGGATCAAATGATTGATGATTTTCTTTGCTAGAGGCTAGATCCGAATGATCATGATTGAAAAGACAAGGGATAAAAGGAGAAACCCGAGTTTCTTCAATAGATCCCTAATCTTCATTCATCATCATCAATCTAGCTACAAATTATCAATAGATAAGATTAGGAATTATTAGATTCATCATTAACTATTAACTCAATCGAATCCTATAAGCTATTCTTCATTATCTTGATAAATCAAAGTGATTGGGACATTTCTTGATTCTTGATTCTAAATCTCTATTTTCTTGATGTATCTTAAATCAAATCATACAAATCTTGAATCAACTTTCTTGCATTTTCTTTTATATTTTCATTTCGACTCATCTAAAACAAGATCGATCAAACCACACATCTCAGTGGACGATCCGTATTCATTAACACGCTACATCGACACCGTTAATTGATTGCGGTATAAATTTCTTTGGTTGTGATTAAAACTTTTCCATACACACGAAGATTGATCAATCAAATAGCGCCGTTGCCGGGGATGTATGCTATTTTTTCGTTTTTGTTATTTGAGTTGAAAATTTATTATTCCATCAGAATTTTTAGATCAAAGTTCGCAACAAGCGCTTAACGATTTGTTGTGATTTTTGCAAGGGAATCTGGAATCATCGGAGCAAAGGGAAAAATATTCAGATCATTTCAGGAAGTCCAGTGGAGTAAAAGGAGCATCTGTACAAAATTTTGTGCAGAGATCTCGTCAACTCACCGCGAAACCGCGGCCATAGCAAGCATTTCGCGGCGGATCCGCGGTGATATTGAAGCTTCAGAATTTCATTTCTCTGTGGTAACTTCTATACTTTCTTATCTCCTCCCTGCTCTGTCCATTAACCAATTTCTGCAGAATTCTTTGCAAAAATTCGCAGCGCCGCAAAAAGAAAAATTGTTGCGTGTTTGATCTTGGTTATTTGCATATTTTAATACGGAAATTAAGGGGCAAAGACCAAATTCAGATTAGGTGGGGAGTTCATTACCCTTCCTAAGCCCCGAAAATAACAAACTTGCATCCGCATCACCCTCATTAACTAAAAACGATCTAGATATGACTCTAAGGACCGTCGCGCTCACTTAGGACAGAAGGAGGTCGTGGGTAATCTATTACTTATCCGCGTTTCTTTTGTGGTGTCTAAAGCAAGTGTGTCTAAGGCAAGTGGTTACTTAATTAGGCCCACTACTTACGTAGTGAAGAACCTCCCACTTACCTGGCACTTACCTGGCCACAGAAGGGGCAAAGATGCAGTAGAAGATTTATCTTGCGACTTGTCTTCTGGAAGTCTTGGAGCGGTCTAGAGCCTTGATCTAGGTGACCACAAGATCTAGGGTGGTGTGTGCCTTTTTTGTGATTTGATTTTGCAAAAACCCGTATTTTTCAAAACAAACACCAACCAACTTTTCTCTTATTATCACAATGCTGCCACTTGCGCTAAACCCTTTAGTGCAAGCTCGGCTGGACACGGGATTCTAGTGCCCGTCTTGTCTGCGTTTCCCTATCGACCCCAAAGTCGGTATTTCTACATTTTCTTTTTCCCACCACCCACCACGACCGCAATTGACGGATTTCCATCAAACTTTAACACCACTCTGCCACCGCCCGCAGGTGCGCAGAAACCTCCACGCATTTCTCTCCAAGAGAGATGTTATCCAACACGTGTTCCCCTTCCCACCTGTCTTTCTATACCACTTGCCAACGGGGAAAATTTTGAAATCTACCCCCAATTTATCAAACTGTTACCCAAATTTCACAGTCTTGAGTCTGAAGACGCATACGTTTTTATATCCAAATTTGCAAATGTATGCGCAATGATTGGAACATCACAACTGTCTTTGGATGCTCTGCGTTTACGTTTTCTCCCATTCACTTTGTGCGATTTAGCCGAGAAGTGGCTTTATAATACAACCGCACATTCTATTTCAAAATGGGATGAATTTGTTGCAGCATTCCTTAAGAAACTTTATCCCAATCACAAGACCGGCCGTGTTTGGAGCGAAATCTTCAAATTCACCCAACTTCCCAATGAACCATTCTGGAAATGCTTCGAACGGTTCAAGGATCTTCTTTACAATGCCCTCATCACGGAATCCCCATATGGGATTTGTGTCGAGTTATCTATGAGGGTATTGATCTCACGACTAAACAGATGCTTGAAACCATGTGTCATTGCCAATTCATATCTAAAGATGATGGTGAAGCTTGGAAATATCTAGAAGATTTAGCTCAAAACACATTACAATGGGAAAGTGTTAGACTACCATCGCCTAGGGAAAGTATCAATCGGCTCGATGTTTCCGTCATAATGAGAGCCGAAATGGCCGCAATACAAAGGAAGCTCGACGCTATAGAAAACAAAATCTCTTCAGCCTCCCTAAGCCAATACACACTTCCCAAACCGTTTGTGGTTGCTGTTCAAATACATCACATTTGACGGAAGAATGTCCTTTGAATGTACCGTTTCAAGGTCACACTAATGCTGCATTTCAGCAAAGACCTGGAAACGATCCTTCTTCTTCCTCATATATGTTAGTTATGTATATGCCCTAGAGGCCATTGTTGTACATATGATGTATATTATAATGGATGCTTGGATATATATAGAGAGGACTTTCATGCTCGTCATGATAGTATGCTATTTGGTTTTACTTTATCTTAACATGTTGACTTGTATTGGTTTACTGTCTTACTGTCACATGTTGATAAAGCCCTTAGGATCTGTACTCGACTACTGGGACTATGATGAGATCATACTAGTGGGGCCACGGTAGTCGATGAGTAAATCCTATAACTATTTCTAGTCGAGGGTATATCGAGACAGGGCATCGATACACAAGAGTAGACTAGCATATACGCATCTTGACCCATATGATGGGCGATGGATGATCCCATATCCATCGGTGTTTTGACATCAAGGATGGTGTAAGGGTGCTCAGTGGAGACTGGGTATACTGGACGGACTCGCCGAGAACTCCCAGATGGTGATATACCACACGTCAGATGGCAGTTCTCCGGTGACACTGGTACAGGGTATTCTGTAGACCCGAGATCGTCATAGAGTCTTGTGTGATTCCCACCGTGCTTTGATTTTCACCTTACCATGTCCAAGAGGGCATGCAAAACGGTGGCTTTTGGGTGCTGTCCCGAATCACATGGAGGCAATAAGCGATAGGAGGGGATTCGTCTCTCCCGGTATAGGGAGTTGATGTTGTGCTGTGTTCGATTGGCTATAACTGGAAGTCCCTGGCCCGGGTGATATAGAGATTTACTGGTAAGTGTTACCAGTAGTTCTCGACCCGTTATGAGCCTCACATCGACACGACTTATCGGTTACTGGGGTCTGACGTATACCACCCCTAGACTTGATATGCGACATATCAGACGAAGAGACCGGACTGTACGGGAGTGTTACTGATTGGATTCACAGGAGAATGGACAGGCTAGCTTGTTGATCTTCTGATCGCTCAATACCTGGGTGGCTGTTACGTTTAGCTGACCGCTTGCAGCTTGTGGGTGTTTGATATGATCATCACCTGCTACCGGCGTATTGACGATTCTTTAGAGTCCTACACAGAGGTTTCTTGGCTCAGGCAAAACGGAGTAGGGGCACATATGTGATATGTGCAGGACCGAGGATAATGCGATATGAGATATCGTATTATATTCTCGCGATATTTAGATATGAACCGAGTCATCGGATCAAGTGTTGATTTGATGAATCGGTACATGGTATATTAGTCGGTTATATTCGATGTAGCCGGATCATCGGATCAAGTGTTGATTCGATGATTTAATGTATAATAATATATATGATATATTGTATTACATTACCTAATATTGGCTCGCTTTTTTATTTCGTTTTCTCACCGGATAATACATTGATATATATGCGATATATATTAATTATATTATTTTCTTAGTTTACAAATATATAATATATATGTGATATATATTATTGTAACATGATATGATTAATAATGGAACATGTTTAGTGGAGATTAAACAAGGTTAGGGTTTGATTAGGGTTAGTTGCTTCATGCACCTTCTAGAAGGAATTCCTTTTGTCATGAGTTAGATATTATGGTTGATATTTATCTATGACTCATTCTTTAACCCAACCAAACCCTAGCCCTAGTTAATTCTCTACAAAGGTTATCCTTATCATCCTAAACCATGGTTGCATTATTAATTCATATATACATTTCATTATTCAACACAAAAGGATTAACTCGTTTATCATCATCTTCTTCTCTCTTGAGCTTTGAGAAAGCTTACTAGTTTTTCCTTTTGTGATGTTTTCATGTGAGAATTTGATATAAAAAGATAGCATAAATACTACTACATCATCCTCATCTAATCTAGCCAATTAGATTAGGGTGTTCACCTCATTAGAGTGATAGAGCTTGAGTTATAGCAACTTCGACGTAGATCATCGGAGAAAAGGAACACTACAAGCTAGCATGGATCGTTCGAGTCGTGAAGCCTCTCTTGAGTCCGGGAGATCGTGGATCACGGCGAAGGGACTTCTACTCGGAGCTTATGAAGCGAAGGAGCGGACTACAAAGGTTGTAATCCCTCACACTTAGTTGTAAAGATGTTTACTTGCATGTTAAACCCTAATAATCTAGCAAAGATCCCGGCTTTGGGTTGTTCGGCACGTCTAAAATTTTATTCGGGCATGGTTGATGCCTTATGAACCCTCACAAGAGTGCCTAGGAACCCTACAGTGGTATCAGAGCCTAGCTAGAGCATTAGGCGACGTGTATACGAAGTTAAAACTCCGATCGAACCCCGAAACGTCAAAACGGACCCCTCTCTTGACAAATTTTAAATATGCGATTTTTTCTGAATTAAAAATAATTTAAAATACCATCAGGGAAATATAAACATGTCTGTGAAAAATGAGCCAATAAGCCGTACAAACCGCCGCGGAACCGCGGCAGTACCTTGCATCTGCCGCGGATCCGCGGCCGTACGGAAGCCTTATTGACTCGTTTTGCCACAGTTATATCCGTAGGTGATTATGTATTTTTCTGGGTATTTTTAATCTGACTCAAGTGTTGAATGTTCTGGGGTTTATTTTGTAATCATAGATTCGATCGGAAAATTTAATTTCGTTATTTTTCCGGATATTTAGAAACTGTTAAAATGTTCGAACGGATATCATTAACTCATTTTTTCCTGGCACGAAAAACTTTCAAGTGTTGAATTTTTCTTGGGTTTAAATCTTTCGGAAAAACGTGCAAGTAACGCGATGGACCCTCTAGAAGAACACAAACCTTAACTCGATTATGTGACCGTCTGAACCGCCTCTGAACCTTTAGGGTTTGGGGCAGTACGGCGTGCCACATGTGAGGCGTTGGCTTGACCTTTCTACGGCTGGACCATTAGTACTGTGACGTATTCTGGGACTTTTTGAACTCTGCTCAGGTGTTGAGCTATTTAGGAAATCTTGAGTATTTGATTATTCGATCGGAAAGTTTAATACTGTCTATTTATCTGGAATGTGATACAATATGTGGAACTCATATAGTTAGGCATGAAATGCGAAATATGTGATATTTCGGATTTACGATGTCTAAAGTGATTGTGGATTCCAAATGTTGTAGTTTTACAATTTCTTTTCTGTGACCGTAAGTGTAGTATGTAGTTGTATTGCCGGTCTTCGTTGCTATACATCAACGACGATCGGTGTATGCATACTTACTTACGTTGATGATATGAGATAATATGTGTTGATGCAATATGTTATATTGGATTGTCGTGTTCTGAATAGCCGGGGGTTTTATGTGAGATGAGAGTTTTTATTTTCATTCATGTAAAATTCATTTGTATGTAATATTCTTTTATTGGGGCACTTCCGGGATGAGGTTGATGTCACCAGTGTATATTATTTACTTTTCCTCATTAGGTAGACCCAATGAGGGGAGCACAAGTAACCGGGTTCTAGGGTCCAGTGGGAGGCCATCTCGAGGAGTCGAGACCGGGTCTCCTAACCCTAGAATTGGCAGTGTTACTTGCCGCTCTCGTAGGGGTCTAGGGATGTGGGTTTGGCTATTCATCGCGACTGTGGAATCCGTGTTTTATACCGGCTCGTATTAAAAACATGGACATCCTAGTATATCCAATATTTCATATATGTTCTTCTGCTGCAATGTTCTGTGATGAGATCATATTACTGCCTGAGACGAATGTTTATACTATATATGCTGATATATAAATATTACCGCTTTCGTTTCTTCTGTGATGCTTAGAAAGCATAAGCTGATGGGATTTTATTAATGAGATTAATAAAAAGAAAAGAAACCTAAAAGATGTTGTAGAATCAAAACTTTATAAAAAGGGTAGCTACAGTTTTGCTTTGCATAGCTGTATATATGATATACCCTGCACCTTATTCGATGAGGAAAGAGCCGAGATCCCTTCACCGGGAGTGACCTCTATAGCGAAATTGGCAGATGCTACAAACTCACGGTTTAGTTTTTGACAGCTTATATAGTTCTTGCTTTGCACAGCGGTATATATGATATATCCTGCACCTTATTCGATGGGGAAAGAGCCGAGATCCTTTCACCGGGAGTGACCTCTTTGGCGAAACTAGAAGCCTCAAAAACACTCCTTTTCAAAATCATTAGATTCTACGAAGATATCAAGTTCATTACGCTCATGGTTTTCTGAAAAACCTGCGTAACCCTCCGTCATTTCAGATAGATATTACTTAGTATTCGTGCTACGTTTGTTGGCCAGCGTCAAGGCGTAGTGTGCGGTAGCTAACTAATACGTATCTGCAACATGAGATGAGATTGGATTAGGGTAGTCGTACGACTTTGTTGGCCTGCGTCAAGGGTCGTACGGGTAGGTTTAATTCAATCAAGAAATGTACGGGTTGAACTTGACTAGCGGACTATGGTTTGTTGGCCTGCGTCAATGTCATAGAACGCTAGGGGTAAAAGTATTATCGGGAATTTCAAGTGTTGAAATTTGCAATGATATTGCATACCTCCTATGAGATAGTTGGATCCCGATACCCACTGCGAGTAAGAGTTACTCCTGGGAGAGTTTTACACAGGACAATTAGCCGATCAAGTATGTGTCTAGAAAGGTGTTAACGGGGTTATGCCTCTGGGAAGACGAGATTTATTTTAATTAGGTCCGTGCGAAAGCACGGGGAACCTCCCTCAAGTACCGACACTGATCTGGATGAAAAATTGACGAAATTATAGGGTGTAATTAATCCCGACTAATCTTACCTTTTAGGGTTTGAAGGAAGATTTGATAAAAACAGTGTGAGACATCCTGATTAGATAAGATAATAACCAATCTAATCTTGTAAGAGCATACGCTAAAATGTTTCCTTCTCTCTCTCTCTAGGTAGCGACCATGTCAGGACTTAATCATGATAAAATATGAATGTATTGACTGAACCCGCTTATTATACTGAGCAGGGGATCGTTGGTCCCGTTCTTTCTTATAAGAGTTATAAGACTGAACAAGAAACATGAGAATATCTGGATTCTCATGCCGCCCAAACAGAGAACATGCATGTTGATGCACCTTCTTCGGGTGTGTTAGTTATTGAGAACTGTTTCTCAGTTCACCCTACATCCTGGGTATTAGATACCGGATCGGGATCCCACATATGTAAAATGTTACATGGGCTACGTAAAGGTAGAGAACTGGGAAAAGGTGATCATTCCGTTCAAGTAGGGAATGGTGCAAGTATTGCAGCCAAAGCAGTTGGCGAATATCATCTAGTATTACCAAGTCGTAATACACTGATTCTGAACGAGTGCTATTATATACCGAACATGATGTGCAACATTATATCAATTTCTTTATTAAGTAAAGAAGGATATAATTTTGTAGTAAAGGATAATGTTATGAACATATTCCTAGATCAAAAGTTGATTGCATCAGGCTCGTTATATAATGGCATATTGATTATCAATCAAAATACAGTCCTCAATATACAAAACACACACAAGAGGAAGAGTTCAGAAATGAACGAATCCTTCTTGTGGCATTGTAGACTTGGTCATATCAATGCGACACGACTAGATAAGTTACATAAGGATGGATATTTGAATCCGTTCGAATTATCATCTTATGATACTTGCCATTCATGTATCAAAGGCAAAATGACCAAAGCTCCATTTAGTGGACACGGAGAAAGAGTTACAGAACTCTTAGGACTGGTACATAATGATGTATGCGGTCCTATGTCTACACATGCTAGGAATGGTTCTTCCTACTTCATTACATTCACTAACGATCTCTCAAGATACGGACATGTGTTCCTGATAAAACACAAGTCTGAAGCTTTTGAGAAATTCAGGGAATATAAGCACGAAGTAGAGAACCAAACGGGCAAAAGTATTAAGATCCTTCGATCTGATCGAGGAGGAGAATACTTGAGCAATGAGTTTCTGGACTATCTAAAAGAGAATGGGATTCTCTCTCAGCTTACTCCTCCTTATACACCACAGCACAACGGTGTATCGGAGCGGAGGAATCACACCCTATTAGATATGGTGCGCTCTATGATGAGCACAGCTGAGTTGCCTATTTTCTTCTGGGGATATGCACTGGAGACAGCTGTGGACCTATTGAATATGGTTCCCACCAAATCTGTGCCAACCATTCCATATGAGATATGGAAAGGAAAGAGACCATATCTTAATTATATTAGGATATGGGGTTGTCCGGCATATGTGAAAACACAAAATCTTGACAAGCTCGGGGCAAGGTCTATTCTGTGCAAGTTTATTGGATATCCCAAATATTCGCGCGGGTATATCTTCTACCACACCGAAGAACAAAAGGTGTTTGTTTCTCGGCACGCCACCTTTTTAGAAAAGGAATTTCTTGCAAAAGAGATTAGTGGCTCTGAGGTAGAACAGGAAGAAGTTCCAGCAACACAAACTACAATAGAAGATTTAGTGGAACCAGAGGATTCAGTAGTACCCGACGAACCCCAGCCTCTCCGCCGATCTAGCAGGGTTTCTCATCCACCTGAGAGATACTACGGTTTTCTCATTGATGGTGGGAGCGAGGATTGCATCATGGAAGATGATGACCCAACTAGTTTCGAGCAGGCCATCACGAGTGGTGACTCTGTGAAATGGCTGGATGCAATGCGATCTGAGATGGAATCCATGTACACCAACAAAGTATGGACTTTGGAAAATGCTCCTGAAGGGGTAAAACCTATTGGGAGCAAGTGGATTTTTAAAAAGAAAATTGGTGTAGATGGAAAAGTTGAGACTTTCAAAGCTAGACTTGTTGCAAAGGGTTTTCGTCAACGACCAGGTATGGATTATGACGAAACCTTTTCTCCAGTGGCTATGTTTAAGTCCATCCGGATCTTACTTGCCATTGCTGCATACCATGACTACGAAATCTGGCAAATGGATATTAAGACCGCCTTTCTAAATGGTGATTTAGAAGAGTGCGTGTATATGACTCAGCCAGAGGGCTTCGTAGATAGTGGGAGCAGCGGAAAGGTGTGCAAGCTGCTTAAATCCATTTATGGGTTAAAGCAAGCATCGCGGAGTTGGAACATTTGTTTTGATGTTGTAGTCAAAGAGTTTGACTTCATCAAAAATATAGATGAACCTTGTATCTATAAGAAGGTAGCAGAGAGTAAGGTTGTATTCCTTGTATTGTACGTGGATGACATACTCTTGATATGAAATGATGTTCCTATGCTGCAATCAGTCAAGCTCTTCTTATCACAAAGATTCTCAATGAAAGATCTAGGTGATGCCTCCTGCATATTGGGAATTATTATCTATAGAGATAGATCTAAACGGATATTGGGATTGTCCCAATCCAGGTATATTGACACCATACTAAAAAGGTTTAGTATGGAAGAATCTAAGCGTGGGAACCAACCCACGATCTCTGGACTCACTCTCTCCAAAGAGATGTCTTCCAAGACTGATTTGGAGAGAGCTCACATGCAAGGGATACCCTATGCTTCGGCAGTAGGCTCTATCATGTATGCGATGCTATGTACCAGACCCGATGTAGTATACTCGCTAAGTGTAGTGAGTCGGTATCAAGCAGATCCTGGAGAGAGTCACTGGACAGCTATGAAGAACATTCTTAAGTACTTGCGAAGGACTAAAGAGATGTTCTTGGTGTATGGTAACGGAGAACTCCAGTTGGAGTCCTTTACCGATCCCAGCTTCCAAAGTGATAAGGACGACTCTAAGTCGCACTCGGGATTTGTCTTTACCCTATATGGAGGGGCGGTGTGTTGGAAGAGTTCCAAACAGGATACCGTTGTAGACTCGACGATGGAGGCTGAATACATCGCTGCCAAAGAGGCTGTCTGGATAAAGAAGTTCATTAGTGAACTTGGTATGGTTCCATCCATTGAGCATCCAATACCTCTGTATTGCGATAACAATAGAGCTGTGGCTTTGGCCAAGGAACCCAGGTCCCATCAAAAGTCCAGACATATTTTGAGGCGGTATCACCTCATCAGGGAGATAGTTGATCGCCGTGAGATCGAGGTCAGGAGAGTAGATACGAAGGACAACACTGCGGATCCATAAACGAAGGCCATTCCCCAGATACAGTTTGAGAGATTATTCGGGATGCTAGGTATGGGATACTACAGTAACTGGCCTTAGTGCAAGTGGGAGATTGTTAGTTATGTATATGCTCTAGAGGCCATTGTTGTACATATGATCTATATTATAATGGATGCTTGGATATATATAGAGAGGACTTTCTTGCTCGTCATGATAGTATGCTATTTGGTTTCACTTTATCTTAACATGTTGAATTGTATTGGTTTACTGTCTTACTCTCACATGTTGATAAAGCCCGTAGGATCTGTACTCGACTACTGGGACTATGATGAGATCATACTAGTAGGGCCACGGTAGTCGATGAGTACATCCTATATCTTTTCCTAGTCGAGGGTATATCGAGACAGGGCATCGATACACCAAAGTAGACTAGCGTACACGTATCTTTACCCATATGATGGGCGATGGATGATCCCATATCCATCGGTGTTTTGACATCAAGGATGGTGTACGGGCGCTCAGTGGAGACTGGGTACACTGGACGGACTCACGGAGAACTCCCAGATGGTGATATACCACACGTCAGATGGCAGTTCTCCGGTGACACTGGTACAGGATAGTCTGTAGACCCGAGATCGTCATAGAGTCTTGTGTGATTCCCACTGTGCTTTGATTTCTACCTTACCACGTCTAAGAGGGCGTGCAAAACGGTGGATTTTGGGTGCAGTCCTGAATCACATGGAGGCAATGAGCGATAGGAGGGGATTCGTCTCTCCCGGTATAGGGAGTTGATGTTGTGTTGTGTTCGATTGGCTATAACTGGATGTCCCTGGCCAGGGCTGATATAGAGATTTACTGGTAAGTGTTACCATTAGTTTCTCGACCCGTTATGAGCCTCACATCGACATGACTTATCGGTTACCGGGGTCTGACGTATACCACCCCTAGACTTGATATGCGACATATCAGACGAAAAGACCGGACTGTACTGGAGTGTTACTGATTGGATTCACAGGAGAACGGACAGGCTAGCTTGTTGATCTTCTGATTGCTCAAAACCTGGGTGGCTGTTACGTTTAGCTGACCGCTTGCAGCTTGTGGGTATTTGATATGATCATCACCTACTACCGGCGTATTGACGATTCTTTAGGGTCCTACACAGAGGTTTCTTGGCTCAGGAAAAACGGAGTAGGGGCACATATGTGATATGTGCAGGACCGAGGATAATGCTATATGAGATACCGTATTATATTCTTGCGATATTTAGATATGAACCGGGTTATCGGATCAAGTGTTGATTCGATGAATCGGTACATGGTATATTAGTCGGTTATATTCGATATAGCCGGATCGTCAGATCAAGTGTTGATTCGATAATTTAATGTATAATAATATATATGATATATTGTATTACATTATCTAATATTGGCTCGCTTTATTATTTCATTTTCTCACCGGATAATACATTGATATATATGCGATATATATTAATTGTATTATTTTCTTTTGTTACAAATATATAATATATATGTGATATATATTATTGTAACATGATATGATTAATAATGGAACATGTTTAGTGGAGATTAAACAAGGTTAGGGTTTGATTAGGGTTAGTTGCTTCATGCACCTTCTAGAAGGAATTCCTTTTGTCATGAGTTAGATATTATGGTTGATATTTATTTATGACTCATTCTTTAACCCAACCAAACCCTAGCCCTAGTTAATTCTCTACAAGAGTTATCCTTGTCATCCTAAACTATGGTTGCATTATTAATTCATATATACATTTCATTATTCAACACAAAAGGATTAACTCATTTATCATCATCTTCTTCTCTCTTGAGCTTTGAGAAAGCTTACTAGTTTTTTCTTTTGTGATGTTTTCATGTGAGAATTTGATATAAAAAGATACATAAATACTACTCCATCATCCTCATCTAATCTAGCCAATTAGATTAGGGTGTTCACCTCATTAGAGTGAGAGAGCTTGAGTTATAGCAACTTCGACGTAGATCATCGGAGAAAAGGAACACTACAAGCTAGCATAGATCGTTCGAGTCGTGGAGCCTCTCTTGAGTCCTGGAGATCGTGGATCGCGGCGAAGGGACTTCTACTCGGAGCTTATGAAGTGAAGGAGCGGACTACAAAGGTTGTAATCCCTCACACTTAGTTGTAAAGATGTTTACTTGCATGTTAAACCCTAATAATCTAGCAAAGATCCCGACTTTGGGTTGTTCGGCACGTCTATAATTTTATTCGGGCATGGTTGATGCCTTATGAACCCTCACAAGAGTGCCTAGGAACCCTACAATATAATCAAGATTGGAGGAATCACCCTGATCTTTCTTGGATCCAATACCAAACTCAATACACGGATCTAAACCAGAATAACTTTCAATAAGTCCCTCCACCACAACAGCAACCACCACAACTTAGTCAGCACTCCTTTCAATCGCAACCTTTTCAAAACCCCACCAACAATTTTGATCATTTTTCTGCTGGTACCAATAACACCTCTGCACTTGAACAAACCATGAGTTTGCTTCTGACAAATTCTATTCAAATGTCGGCTGATTTTAAGTCTTCTATCGATGATATAAAGAAAACCTCCGCCTCCTAAGGTGAGATTATTAAATCGATAGAAGCACAAATTGCATAGTTAACAGCCGAAATAAGTGCTAGAGAGAAAGGGAATCTTCCATCTCAACCTCTACCTGATCCTGGACCTTCACATTACACTAATGTGAATGCACTTAAAATGTTGAGATCTGGAAGAGTGCTAGACAATCATGTGGGTGAACAGATTGATGTTGAGGAATCAATTGAACCCCGGGCTTCCACTTTCACTTCCACTCCCACTTCTACTTCTTACCCTATTTCGTCCAATTTACCTTTTTCTTCTTCCGAGCCTATTCTCCGTTTTCTAAAAGGCTCGAACCTTCCACTCACTTCATCCTTTCCACCCCCACAACCTTCTCCATAAATGTGGGACCCAACACTTATTAATAGAGCTCCATTTTCGGAAAGGTTGAGGCACAACAAACCCAACGCCCAAATGGAGAAACTTGTGGAAATGTTTAAGCAAGTTAACATCAATATCCCTCTCCTAGATGCTATACAACAAGTTCCGTCTTATGCGAAAATTCTTAAGAACTTGTGCACTAGGAAGAGGAAGTCTCAAGTGCCTAAAAAAGTTTTCATGTCGAGTACTGTAGACACGGCTTTTCCCCAACAATTACTAAGGAAACGTAAGGACCCTGTCTGCCTACTATTTCTATTTCTATTAGGGATAAACACATTAACCGTGCTTTACTTGACCTTGGCGCTAGTGTTAACTTGCTTCCATATTTAGTCTATGAGCAATTAGGTATCGGAGTGTTAAAGCCCTCGAACATAACTCTCCAGATGGCCGACCGATCAATCATCAAACCTAGGGGTGAACTTGAGGATGTGTTGATAAAAATTGGGGAATTTATATTCCCTATGGACTTTATTGTTCTTGATACACAGCCTGTAGCGAACCCACGGAACCAAATTCCGGTGATTCTTAGTCGTCCCTTTTTGGCTACTTCCAACGCTGTAATCAACTGTAGAAATGGATCTATGAACCTATCTTTTGGGAATAGGTCAATTGAGCTCAACATTTACAAGTTGGGAAGTCAACCCTCCAATCCTTATGCTCGAGTATGTTCTGTCGAATTAATGGATGTCGACGGCAGCGAATTTGATCAGCCTCATAATACTGATCTAGACTCTTTTCATATGTTGTTGTTTGACCCAACTATGTATAATTCACATACGGACTCTTCCACCGAGTTGTCCGGGTCAACAACTAACACTGATTATGAACCGATTTTGTAGTCTGAAGACCACCCCGCGCTTTTTGATGACATTATTCTTCGGGGTATCGATGAGAGTTTTGAGGAAATTTTCGCTGATGAACTCGCATTTTTAAAAGACACGGGCGTTGAGATGAATCCACCTCAATAGAAAGAAATTGAACCTCCACTCCTTCTTCTGGACTATAAAGAGAATGCAAGTAATCTATCACAATCACTGTGTCGTCTCTCCAAAATGAGACGCAAACACATTCTATCCCAGCACTTATCTCTTCCCCACTTCGTCATGTCTCCATACAACATGTTCTTTCACCAACCGGTGCACTATACGGATAAAATCTTGGAATGGTTGGTGTTGACTTTAGGTCATTGTAAAGCTTGGCATTGACCAATAATTTTGACCCCCTCTTGTGATTTTCAAAAGATTAACATTGTTTAACTCAAGTTTGGGGAGGGTATAAGCTGGCTCTTGAAAATACATTTTTTACTCAAAATGATGAGCCAAAAGAATAAGTTTAGGGGAGGATTTTCACGATCATATTTCATGTCCCCATTAATAAATAATTTCCTTCCAGACTTACAGGTTTTTGTGATCTAACAGAAGACAACGGTGAGGACACTGTTGAAAACAAGTTTGGGGGAAGTTTGTGCTTATTTATGCATCACTTTGCATCATACCTTGCATAAGCACAAAAAAAAACATATAAAAATTTTTGTTTACATAAATAAGATAATTAAAATATTAGATAGTGAAAAATTACATCCAAAAGATTGGAAAAATTTAAGGAAACCAAGAAAAATAGAAGTTTTCTTAAACGAAACGTAATAAGTAGTTATGAGCCGTTGTCCCAAGGGTTAGTAAGATGAAAGAAGTCATTAATCTGCGGATAAAAATAATTCTAAAAAATAGTTTCTATTCTGGAAGCCAAACATTTTGAATGTTGATACCCTTCCATACGCACTTATACACGTCTTTAAACTCGAGATAGTAGAAGATACCTTGAAATGCTCTTGTCTAAAAGCCAAAGTATGAAGGAAATAAAAAATGAAAAAGATAAAATGGTGTTAAGAAAAAAATGAACACTTGTTTTGTTATCACCAAGGCAGCAAAAAAAATATATAGCGAGGGTGCTTCATCACCTAGTGCCTTAGACCAACTGGTTTGGGAGTCACTGCTAAGCCTTAGGTGTTGCAAGACGAGAAAAATACTAATACGCCTAATAAGAAAGCACATGAGTAATCGGTCGATTAGTAACTCAAGAAGTATTAACGGTCGCATGAAAAATGTGTAAGCAATCCCATCTAAATATTCACCGATTAAAAAGTACTGAGGTAGATGGACAAGAGTATGATAGCTTGAATTGAATTCTCCGAGTGTAGGGATGTCTTTTACACAAACGTAGGGGTATATGATCGATGTTTGGAAGAAAGGTAGGAATGAAGAATAAAGACGGTGTTTTATTGAGGGATGATGTGATTTCTAACATCTTGTCATGACTATTAAGACAGGGCTCATGACAACCGAAAAGCTAGTGTAGTTGGAAACTCTAATTTTCAAAGTCTCTCTTTTATAATTCTTATCTTTACATGTAACATTCACGGTCTTCCTTTTATTATGGGATTTTGTGGGTGCAATCCGCTAAAAACCCTCAGGAGACAACACTCCTCCTACTAGGGACACCTAGAGGTTTAAAGGCTTGTTGCACGTGCTCAGTGCAATCGTGTTGCCTACGAAAGTGTGCTAGTTAGTTTTTCTTTTTCTTTATTTTCTCCTTCTCTTGAATAAAAGATGTTTGCTCGAGACGACCAAAATTAAGTTTGGGGGAATTTGATCAGTCGAAAATATTGTATTTTTAACACATCAATTTCCCTACTATTTGCAATCATCTAAATGTGTTTGGTATAAATATAGCATATATTAGCAATTTGTCTGCAAAATACCAAATAACATGTGTTATACATTATAACCGGCATTTTGAGGGAAATTGATTGTTTATTACTACACGTGTGATCTTTTGTGTATCAACACTTGTCTCGAGATTGTGTGCAGGAAATTCTCCAGGTAAAAGAGCCGAAACTGCTAAAAGTGCTGATAAAATACGTCAAGTCAAAGACTTGAAATCTGGCAGTAAACAAGAAAATATAAAAATATTCCAGACATCAGAAAAGTGCCATAAAGCCAACAGAAGAATTACCTGGAAATTGCATGCAGTAATTCACCAACATGGCTGCGGATCCGCGGCTGAGTCGGCGGGGTTGCCGCGGTTCCGCGGCCTTGTTAACTCATCAGCGCGTCAAATTTCTCCACGTGGCTTCTTGTAACGGCCTCAGCTTCTAGAAGACTCTCAAAGAGCACGTGGCTTCTTCCAGAAGACTCTGCATAACAAACTCACTCTAGAATATTCCTTTAACAATCTCATTCTAGAATATTCTCTCTAACAATCTCATTCTAGAATATTCTCTCTATCAAATTTATTCTAGAAGGTTCCCTCTGACAACCTAGTTTTGGAGGGAAGATTCAAATGAGGTGGTTATAAAAAGAGATCTAGATCTAGGGTTTGGAGGTCAGACAATTACGTAAGTCTACGGTAGCGCCCCGGCCGTCTACAGACGCCAAATACGGAACAAAAACTTTTTAACTGGCGCTATCGTATACTTTAACCCGGATCTGCCATTATTGCTAAACTAACAAACTGTAAAGAGTGTAGAAAGGTTATACCGAACGATCCGAGTCCTTCATTCTTTAACCATCATCCCACGCTCCGTTGCGGCTGCTCCGATCTCTTCGATCTCCGATCTGCTCGTCCAGGTGGCACCACGTCGACGATTCTTTAATCGGGCTCCCGCCTCTGACTCGAGGCAACTCGGTCGTCAAGTTTGCTAAAAAAGATGACCAAGATTGATGTAGAGAATGAGTAGAAGACTTTGTATCGCTTCGTCCAAAACCATGGACGAACGGTTAATGAAGTTGCCGTGGGAATCGGGTGATGGAATGAAATGAGCTGTGAAATTCCATACAACGAAAACTATCATAATCTTTTTCTATCATCAAGTGAAAACCTCAAGTAAGAGTGTAAGAGGAGGGGCCGGCCATATATATGGAGAGGGGGTGAGTGTAGGAGCAATGTGAGGGTAACCATAAGCAAAAGATCAAGAGAAAATATCCTTAAGAAAACAAGAAACAATAAAGCTTAAAGCATAAGTCATTATACACCTCATCAAGTCATTAATGACTCCATTAATGCACTAATGACTCACCAAGCCAAGTCACCCTCTCTAGAACCTTCTAGAAGTATGACTCACTCTCATCCAAGAAAAGATAAATCCGTCTTTAACCGAATGTTAAAAGACGGCTGATAGAAAACTGGAAACTGGCAACTTCCAAAAGTGATCCCGAAAAGAATTTCAGGATAACCCCGTAACTGTATAAATATACCCGCATTTGTATTACGACCGAATACAAATGCAACTGAGACAAAGATATTATATCTACTCAATATAATACTCGGATCCGGCTTAAACCAAAGCCGACCAGTATCATCTGTCCGAAATCTGACACGTGCGTAAACGCACGTGTATTTTCCGAACCCTGCCATAAAACCATATAGCCTCTACAACGTTTCGCCCGAACTTGGGAAACTGTCTATGGGGAACTCTAATGACTCGTCAGTACCCTGGCAGTGGGTTTAACCACAAACCGTCAGCGGCACTAGCAATGCGTAACGGCTGCCCATGGACTGACCTCAAGGGAGGCCGATGAGCGAACTCATCCGTAAACCCTACTGAGCCTAACAGTGACAATGTATATACAGTCCGGTCCGTTCGTCTATGAGTATCGCATATCTGCATAGGGGGCTAGTAACGTCAGACCCCCAATAGCAGTATAAGTCATATCGGAGCGTAGCCCAATAACACCCTGAGATACTACTGGAGTACCTACCAGTAAATCTCCTGCCACGGTCGTGGGCTTTGTGTAATGGCTCTCCTAGACACAGCACGATCTTGCCCCCAATACCGGGAGAGACGAATCCCCTGCCGATCCGCTCACGTGCCTCCATATGGCTCGGGACTGTACCCAAAAACTACCTGTTTGCACGACTCCTTTGAGCCGTGGTAGGGTAGAAATCAAAGCACAGTGGGAACTCACACGAGACAAATGACGAGCTCAGGTCGATGAACTAACCTGTACACATGTCACCAGGGAACTGCTATCTGACGATATGTATAATACCAACTAGCAGGTTCCCGGCGAGTCCTGTCCGGTGTACTCATAACCCAATGAGCACCTGTATACATCTTAGGTGATCAAACTGATACCAGTGGCTTGTGAGACCGGCCACCGCCCCTCGTCGGGGTCTCGACTGTATACACTAGTCTACTCCGGAGTATCGATGCCCTGTCTCGAAACTCCCACGACTAGGGACTATAATTAAGGATATGCATATAAACTACCCAACTCTCACGTATATGATCGCCATCATACAGTTGGTAGTAAAGCAAGATCCTAAGGGCTCTATCAAAGTGTAACATGTAATCAGTCACCTGAACATGTACACGACTGATAAAGGCAAACCAGATAGCATACTATCATCTCGAGTAAGACTGTCCTACCGGGATAGGTCCTCCGCCATCATTGCAATCACGTACCTGCGATCCAATAATTGACTATGAGGGCACTATCCCCAACAATCTCCCACTTGCACTCAAGACTAATTATTACGATGTCGACTACTCACAGCCCGTGTGAAACCGAACATCCAACTCCTCTACAAATCAGTTTCACAAAGCCCGTTTGTAAAACTATTGTGTTCGAGAAATAGCCTCAGTGAGTGGATCCGCCTAGATGTTGTTAGTTGTATGTATGCCCTAGAGGCCAGTATTGTACAGATGATGTATATTAAATTGGATGCTTGGACATATATAGAGATGACTTTCTTGCTCGACATGATAGTATGCTATCTGGTTACTCTTTATCTTAACATGTACACTAGTCTCTTTAAACTGTCTTATAGTTACATGTTGGTAAAGCCCTTAGGATGTGTACTTGACTACCTGGACTATGATGCAGATCATACTAGTGGGGACATGGTAGTCCATAAGTACATCCTTCAAGGTCCCTAGTCGTGGGTGTATCGAGACAGGGCATCGATATACCAGAGTAGACTAGCGTATATGCTTCTCGACCCATGAGATGGGCGATGGATGATCCCATATCCATTGGTGTTTGACATCAGAGATGGTATACGGGTGCTCAGTCGAGACTGGGTACACTGGACGGACTCGCCGAGAACTCCCAGATGGTATTATACCTCACGTCAGATGGCAGTTCTCAGGTGACACTTGTACAGGTTAGTCTGTAGACCTGAGATCGTCATAGAGTCTTGTGTGATTCCCACTGTACTTTGATCTCCACCTTACCACGTCCATGAGGGCGTGCAAAACGGTGGTCTTTGGGTACAGTCCAGAGTCACATGGAGGCAATGAGCGATAGGAGGGGTTTCGTCTCTCCCGGTATTGGGGGTTGATGTTGCGCTGTGCTCGATTGGCCGTAACAGGGAAGTCCCTGGCCAGGGCTGATCAGAGATTTGCTGGTAAGTGTTACCAGTAGTTTCTCGACCCGTTATGAGCCTCACATCGGCACGATTTATCGGTTATTGGGGTCTGACGTATACCACCCCTAGACTTGATATGCGACATATCAGACGAACAGACCGGACTGTACGGTAAGTGTTACTGGTTGGATTCACAGGAGTGTGAGCGGGCAAGCTCGTCGATCTTTTGATCGCTCAATACCCGGATGGCCGTTACGTTTAGCAGACCACTTGCGGCTTGTGGGTGCTTGATATGATCATCATCTGCTACCGGCGTATTGACGAGTCTTTAGAGTCCTACACAGAGGTTTCCTGGTTCAAGCGAAACGAAATAGGTGCGCATATGAGATATGTGCAGGACCGAGAATAATGCGTGTATGTGATACCGCATTTCATTCTCGCGATATATGTTTCGATTGGTTATATTCGATGTGACCTAGTTATCGAATCATTGATTCGATAAATCGATACATTGGATTCTAGTCGGTTATGTGCGACATGACCGGATCATTGAATCAAATGTTGATTTAATGATTTAATGCATAATTATATATTTGATATACTGCATTGCATTAACTAGTATAGGTTCACTTTATATGGATTTTCTCACTCGATGTGCAAGAAGTATATATGATATACTTTGGTGCACTACTTTGTGTCATGTTTGATGATACATGTAGTTTGGTGTTGTGTTAAGACTTAAACCATGGTTATGATAATAGTTAGGGTTTTTATTTATTTACTTATTTATTTATCTATTCTTTTTGATAAATAAATATATATGATAACAAAATGGTTTCTTTCATGAAGCTTGATGAAGCTTCATGAAGCTTTGACTAAAGTGACTATTTTGTCATCATCCTTAACCCTAACCATTCTCATTTGACCATGGTTTATTCTCTACACTTAACCCTTGTTAGATTATGATAAGTATGTTTTTTTTCTTTTCATTTTAAAAAATACTTATCATATTCTATTTGCTTCTTCATCTTCATCTTCAAGAGAAAAGCTTGATGCCATCAATGGCAACTTGAGCAAAAGTGAGTGAAATCCAATTCTAAAGTGAACCCACCTCCTATTTCTTCACCCTCTACCTCTTGCCAAGTTGTTTTGGGTGTTTTCTTCACAAGTTTCACAACTTGGTGAAGTTGGAGCTTGAACTTGTGCAACCTCGACGTAGATCATCTTCGGCACGAAGCCGACGACATTGCCCGCTCGTTTTCCCGATGAAGCCGACGTTCGAGTCTAGGATTCGAGATGGACAGCGAGAGGACGCCTACGTGGAGCCGAGGAAGAGGATAACCGGATCTACAAAGGTTGTAGCCTCTCTCCTTTAGTTAATATGTTAACTAATTTTGTATTTCGCCTAGAATTCTAGTCTAAGATCCGTGTTAGGGTTTCTCGGCACCATAATTTTTGTAAATTGGCATGGTTGATGCCTTGTGAGACCTCTATAGGGTGCCTAGGAACCCTACAGTGGTATCAGAGCCTAGCTAGAGCCTTAGGCGAAGTCTAGACGCAATTTGAAGCCCGAACGAACCCGAAACCCTAAACCAAACATGCTCTCTGGACTTTTTCCAAAATCTGGGATTTTTCCAGATTAAAAATATGCAGAAAAACCATCAAGAAAATATAAGAGTTTGTGTGAAATTCGACAGCCTAATTCCACTAAGTCGCCGCGGATTCGCGGCATGAGCCTGGCTCATGCGGCGGTTCCGCGGCCGTACGGCCTCAATATATAAAGAATTTTACACAGTAATTCTTAGTTTCCAGTGGTGATTTTTCTGGGTATTTCTAATAATTATTCAAGAGTTGAATTTTCTGGGGTTGCTTTGGGGATTCGGTGTTTCGATCGGGGTATCAAATTTCGTCTTTGTGTCTTTCCGGATAATTTTTAGAATATGTTAAAAAGTTCGACCGGATATAAATACCCAATTTTTCCCCTGTCGGGAGATTTCCAAGTGTTGGATTTTTCCATAGTTTAACGACGTTCTAAGTAGTGCAAGTAACGCGATGGACCCTCTAGAAGACAAAAAACCTTAACTCGATTATGTGATCGTCTTGAACTGCCCTTTGAACATTCGGGTTTGGGGGAGTACGGCGTGCCACATGTGAGGCGTTGGCTTGACCCTTCTACGGCTGGACCGTTGGTACTGAGGCACGAACTGAATGTTGCTAGACTTATTTCATGTGTTGGACTGTATCGGGAAAACTTGGGTGTTCGAATGTTCGATCGGAAAGTTTAACATTTTCTGTTTATCTGGAATGTGATACAATAATTGGAATTCACAAACCGTTATGAGATAACTGAATGAATGTTATAAATCTCGCAGTTTAGTCCCACATGATATTGAAAAGAGTTTTCGATAATGAGACTAAAATGCGGGATTTATATCTATTAGGCATGTGATGTCTAAGTATTTCATTTGATTAGGCATGCGATGTCTAAAGAAGTTGCGGATTCCAATTGTTGTAGTTTTACACTTTCTTTTCTGTGACCGTAAGTGTAGTATGTTCATATCGCCGGTTTCGTTGCTATATGTCAACGACAATTGGGGTATGCGTACTTACTTACATTGATGACATGTGATGTTATGTGTTGCTGGATATGTTATATTGGATCGTCGTGTTTGAATAGCCGGGGGTTTTTATGTCAGATCAGTGTTTTTCATTTTCATTCATGTAAAAACTTGTATGTAATATTCTTTTATTTGGGGCACTTCCAGGTAGCGGAAGTTGTCACCTTTTGTATATTATTTACTTTTCCGCATTAGGATAGACCCAAGGAGGGGAGCACAAGTAACCGGGTTCTGGGGTCCAGTGGGAGACCAACTCGAGGAGTCGAGTCCGGGTCTCCTAACCCTAGAATTGGCAGGGTTGCTTGCCGCTCTCGTAGGGGTCTAGGGGTGTGGGATTGGCTATTCATCACGACCGTGGAATCCGTGTTTTGTACTGGCTCGTATTGAAAACACGGACGTCCTAGTATATCCAATATTTCATATGTTTCTTCTGCCGCGATATCTGTGATGTGATTCTGTGATGGATATAGTATATAGTATATATGATATATTATATAGACGTTACTTATGTTTTACACCCGCGCTAGCCCTTCCCTGCTCTGTCGTTAGTTACCTAACCTAACGGTGCACGAGGGGACATCGAGGCGAATGCGGATGGCATAAGTGTACGTCATATCTATCTGTGATGTTTAGGTATTTAAATGATGGGACTTCATTAATGTGATTAATGAAAGATAAGAAACCTAAGATGTTGTGGAATCGAATTTTAAAATAAAACAGGTAGCTACAGTTCTTGCTTTGCATAGCGGTATATATGATATACCCTGCACCTTATTCGATGAGGAAAGGACCGAGATCCCTTCACCGGGAGTGACTCCTTTAGCAGTAACTGGCAGATGCTACACACTCGGTTTGGTTTTGATTGCTTTTTAAGAGTTTTTGCTTTGCACAGTGATATATATGATATATCCCGCACCTCATTCGACGAGGAAAGGACCGAGATCCCTTCACCGGGAGTGACTCCTTTAGCAAAACTAGAAAATCCTCAAAATCACTCCATTTCAAAACTTCATTTGATTCTATAACGATATCAAGTTCATTACGCAATAGGTTTTCAGAAAAACCTGTCGTAGCCCTCCGTCATTTCAAATAAGTACTAGTTAGTATTCGTGCTGCGGTTGTTTGGCATGCGTCAAGGCGTAGTGTACGGTAGCTAACTAAGTGCTTATCTGCTAGCATACGATGCGATTGGATTAGGGTATTCGCACGGCGTTGTTTGGCATGCGTCAAGGGTCGTGCGGGTGGGTTTAATTCAATCAAGAAATGTACGGGTTGAACTTGACTAGCGGACTATGGGTTGTTTGGCATGCGTCAAGGTCATAGAACGCTAGGGGCAAAATATTATCGGGAATTTCAAGTGTTGAAATTTGCAATGAGATTGCATACCTTCTATGAGATAGTTGGATCCCGATACCCACTGCGAGTAAGAGTTACTCCTGGGAGAGTTTTACACATTACAATTAGCCGATCAAGTAGGTGTCTAGAAAGGTGTTAACGAGGTTACGCCTCTGGGAAAACGAGGTTTACATTAATTAGGTTCGTGCGAAAGCACGGGGGACCTCCCTCAAAGTACCGACACTGGCCTGGCTGAAAGATTGGCGAACTTGTAGTGTGTAATTAATCCCGGCTAGTCTTTCCTTTTAGGGTTTGAAGGAAGATTTGATAAAAAGCAGTGGGAGCCATCCTGATTAGATAAGATAATAACCAATCTGATCTTGCACGAGCTTACGCTAAAGTGTTTTCTTCTCTCTCTCTCCAGGTAGCGACCATTTCATTCCTTAATCAAGATAATAATATGGATGTATTGACCGAACCCGCATGTTATACTGTGCTGGGGAACGTTGGTTCCGTTCCTTCTTATAAGAGTTATAGGAATGAACAAGAAATAGGGGAATACCAGGATTCCCATGCCACCCGAATGAAGAAAGTACATGTTGATGCATTTTCTTCGGGTGTGTTCGTTACAGAGAACTGTTTCTCCATTTGCTCCACGTCCTGGGTATTAGATACCGGGTCAGGATCCCATATATGTAATCAGTTACATGGGCTTAGGAAAGGTAGAGAACTTGGAGAAGGTGATAAAGACATTAGAGTTGGAAATGGTGCAATTGTTGCAGCTAAGACTGTCGGGGAATATCACCTTGCATTACCAACTTGTAATACATTGGTTCTGAATGAATGCTATTACATGCCGAACCTGATATGCAACATTATATCGGTTTCTTTATTGAGTAAAGAGGGATATAATTTTGTATTACAGGATAATTTTATGAACATTTTCCGTAACCAAAAGTTGGTTGGATCAGGCACGTTGTGCAATGGCATTTATGTTCTAAACCAATCAACAGTTCTGAGCATAACAAACACACACAAGAGGAAGAGTTCTGAACTGAACGAATCCTTCTTGTGGCATTGTAGACTGGGTCACATCAATGCGACACGACTGGCTAAGTTGCATAAGGATAGATATTTAAATCCGTTTGAATTTTCATCCTATGACACTTGCCAGTCATGTCTCAAAGGCAAGATGACCAAAGCTCCGTTTACGGGACACGGAGAAAGAGTTACCGAACTCTTGGGACTGATACATAGTGATGTATGCGGTCCCATGTCTACACATGCCAGGGATGGTTCTTCGTACTTCATTACATTCACTGACGATCTCTCTAGATTCGGATATGTGTTCCTGATGAAACACAAATCAGAAGCTTTTGAGAAATTTAGAGAATATAAACAAGAAGTCGAGAACCAAACCGGAAAAAGTATTAAAATCCTACGATCTGATCGAGGAGGGTAATACTTGAGCAATGAATTCCTGGACTTCCTAAAAGAAAATGGGATTCTCTCTCAGCTGACTCCTCCATATACACCACAGCACAACGGTGTATCTGAACGGAGAAACCGCACCCTATTAGATATGGTGCGCTCAATGATGAGTACAGCTGAGTTACCTATTTCCTTCTGGGGATATGCGCTTGAGACAGCCATGGACCTATTGAATAGAGTTCCTACCAAATCAATGCCTACCACTCCATATGAGATATGGAAAGGGAAGAGACCACATCTTAATTATATTAAGATATGGGGTTGTCCAGCCTATATCAAAAGACAAAATCCGGACAAACTCGAGGCAAGATATGTCTTATGTAAGTTTGTAGGATATCCCAAAAATTCACAAGGGTATATCTTCTACCACCCCGAGGAACAAAAGGTGTTTGTTTCTCGACATGCCACTTTCTTAGAAAAAAGTTTTCGTATGAAACAGATAAGTGGCATTGAGGTAGAACTGGAAGAGGTTCCAGCGACACAGACTACAACAGAAGATTTGGTTGAACCAGAGGATTCCGTAGTTCCCGATGAACCCCAGCCACTCCGCCGATCTAGTAGGGTTCCTCGCCAACCTGAGAGATACTACGGTTTTCTCATGGATGGAGGGAGCGAGGATTGCATCATGGAGGATGATGACCCAACTAGCTTCGAGCTGGCCATCACGAGTAGGGACTCAGTGAAATGGCTGGATGCTATGCGGTCCGAGATGGAATCCATGTACACCAACAAAGTATGGACTTTGGAAGTTGCTCCTGAAGGGGTAAAACCCATCGGGAGCAAGTGGATCTTCAAGAAGAAACTTGGTGTAGATGGGAAAGTGGAGACTTTCAAAGCTAGACTGGTAGAAAAGGGTTTTCGTCAAAGACCAGGTGTGGACTATGACGAAACCTTTTCTCCAGTGGCTATGCTTAAATCCATCCGGATCATGCTTGCCATCGCTGCATATCATGATTACGAAATCTGGCAAATGGATGTTAAGACCGCCTTTCTAAATGGTGATTTAGAAGAGTGCGTGTACATGACTCAGCCAGAGGGCTTCGTAGATAGTGGGAGCAGCGGGAAGGTGTGCAAGCTGCTTAAATCCATTTATGGATTAAAGCAAGCATCGCGGAGTTGGAACATCTGCTTTGACGTCGTTATCAAAGAGTTTGATTTCGTCAAAAATCCAGATGAACCTTGTATCTACAAGAAGGTGGCAGAGAGTAAGGTTGTCTTCCTCGTATTGTACGTGGACGACATACTCTTGATAGGAAATGATATTCCTATGCTGCAAGCGGTCAAGCTCTTCTTATCACAAAGATTCTCAATGAAAGATCTTGGTGATGCCTCCTGCATATTGGGAATTAGGATCTATAGAGATAGATCCAAACGGATTTTGGGATTGTCCCAATCCAGGTACATTGACACCATACTAAAGAGGTTTAGTATGGAAGAGTCTAAGCGTGGGAACTTGCCCACGATCTCTGGAGTCACTCTCTCCAAAGAGATGTCTCCCAAGACTGATTTGGAGAGAGCTCGCATGCAAGGGATACCCTATGCTTCGGCAGTAGGCTCTATCATGTATGCGATGCTATGTACCAGGGCCGATGTAGCATACTCACTAAGTGTAGTGAGCAGGTATCAAGTTGATCCTGGAGAGAGTCACTGGACAGCTGTGAAGAGCATTCTCAAGTACTTGCGAAGGACTAGAGATATGTTCTTGGTGTATGGTAACGGAGAGCTCCAAGTGGAGTCCTTTACCGATTCGAGCTTCCAGAGTGATAAGGACGACTCTAAGTCGCAGTCGGGCTTTGTCTTTACCCTTTACGGAGGGGCGGTTAGCTGGAAGAGTTCCAAGCAGGAAACCGTGGCAGACTCGACGATGGAGGCTGAATACATCGCTGCCAACGATGCTGCCAAAGAGGCTGTCTGGATCAAGAAGTTCATTACTGAACTTGGAGTGGTTCCATCCATTAAGCGTCCAATACCTTTGTATTGCGATAACAATGGAGCGGTGGCTTTGGCCAAGGAACCCAGGTCCCATCAGCGATCCAGGCATATTCTGAGGCGGTATCACCTGATCCGGGAGATAGTTGATCGCCGGGAGATCGAGGTCAGGAGGGTTGACACGAAGAACAACACGGCGGATCCACTCACGAAGGCCATTCCCCAGATACAGTTTGAGAGACTCTTCGGGATGCTCGGTATGCGATACTACAGCAGCTGGCCCTAGTGCAAGTGGGAGATTGTTAGTTGTATGTATGCCCTAGAGGCCAGTATTGTACAGATGATGTGTATTATATTGGATGCTTGGACATATATAGAGATGACTTTCTTGCTCGACATGATAGTATGCTATCTGGTTACTCTTTATCTTAACATGTACACTAGTCTCTTTAAACTGTCTTATAGTTACATGTTGGTAAAGCCCTTAGGATGTGTACTTGACTACCTGGACTATGATGCAGATCATACTAGTGGGGACATGGTAGTCCATTAGTACATCCTTCAAGGTCCCTAGTCGTGGGTGTATCGAGACAGGGCATCGATATACCAGAGTAGACTAGCGTATATGCTTCTCGACCCATGAGATGGGCGATGGATGATCCCATATCCATTGGTGTTTGACATCAGAGATGGTATACGGGTGCTCAGTGGAGACTAGGTACACTGGACGGACTCGCCGAGAACTCCCAGATGGTATTATACCTCACGTCAGATGGCAGTTCTCAGGTGACACTTGTACAGGTTAGTCTGTAGACCCGAGATCGTCATAGAGTCTTGTGTGATTCCCACTGTACTTTGATCTCCACCTTACCACGTCCATGAGGGCGTGCAAAACGGTGGTCTTTGGGTACAGTCCCGAGTCACATGGAGGCAATGAGCGATAGGAGGGGTTTCGTCTCTCCCGGTATTGGGGGTTGATGTTGCGCTGTGCTCGATTGGCCGTAACAGGGAAGTCCCTGGCCAGGGCTGATCAGAGATTTGCTGGTAAGTGTTACCAGTAGTTTCTTGACCCGTTATGAGCCTCACATCGGCATGATTTATCGGTTATTGGGGTCTGACGTATACCACCCCTAGACTTGATATGCGACATATCAGACGAACAGACCGGACTGTACGGTAAATGTTACTGGTTGGATTCACAGGAGTGTGAGCGGGCAAGCTCGTCGATCTTCTGATCGCTCAATACCCGGATGGCCGTTACGTTTAGCAGACCGCTTGCGGCTTGTGGGTGCTTGATATGATCATCATCTGCTACCGGCGTATTGACGAGTCTTTAGAGTCCTACACAGAGGTTTCCTAGTTCAAGCGAAACGAAATAGGTGCGCATATGAGATATGTGCAGGACCGAGAATAATGCGTGTATGTGATACCGCATTTCATTCTCGCGATATATGTTTCGATTGGTTATATTCGATGTGACCTAGTTATCGAATCATTGATTCGATAAATCGATACATTGGATTCTAGTCGGTTATGTGCGACATGACCGGATCATTGAATCAAATGTTGATTTAATGATTTAATGCATAATTATATATTTGATATATTGCATTGCATTAACTAGTATAGGTTCACTTTATATGGATTTTCTCACTCGATGTGCAAGAAGTATATATGATATACTTTTGTGCACTCCTTTGTGTCATGTTTGATGATACATGTAGTTTGGTGTTGTGTTAAGACTTAAACCATGGTTATGATAATAGTTAGGGTTTTTATTTATTTACTTATTTATTTATCTATTCTTTTTGATAAATAAATATATATGATAACAAAATGGTTTCTTTCATGAAGCTTGATGAAGCTTCATGAAGCTTTGACTAAAGTGACTATTTTGTCATCATCCTTAACCCTAACCATTCTCATTTGACCATGGTTTATTCTCTACACTTAACCCTTGTTAGATTATGATAAGTATGTTTTTTTCTTTTCATTTTAAAAAATACTTATCATATTCTATTTGCTTCTTCATCTTCATCTTCAAGAGAAAAGCTTGATTCCATCAATGGCAACTTGAGCAAAAGTGAGTGAAATCCAATTCTAAAGTGAACCCACCTCCTATTTCTTCACCCTCTACCTCTTGCCAAGTTGTTTTGGGTGTTTTTTCTTCACAAGTTTCACAACTTGGTGAAGTTGGAGCTTGAACTTGTGCAACCTCGACGTAGATCATCTTCGGCACGAAGCCGACGACATTGCCCGCTCGTTTTCCCGATGAAGCCGACGTTCGAGTCTAGGATTCGAGATGGACAGCGAGAGGACGCCTACGTGGAGCCGAGGAAGAGGATAACCGGATCTACAAAGGTTGTAGCCTCTCTCCTTTAGTTAATATGTTAACTAATTTTGTATTTCGCCTAGAATTCTAGTCTAAGATCCGTGTTAGGGTTTCTCGGCACCATAATTTTTGTAAATTGGCATGGTTGATGCCTTGTGAGACCTCTATAGGATGCCTAGGAACCCTACAGATGTTTCTTTCTATATCTCTCTAAATCTCAAGTTCGCGGAGAAAGCCATCTCCCGAATCGAGTAACACCTGTCTTAGAATATGTCTGGATATCTGATGGGACCTAGTTCATAAATGAACTCCAAATCCAAACTTCTTAGACTGTAGCGATCACTGAACCTAATCAGTATCCGGCACCATGCCACCCACAGTATCCTCTTGGACCACCTGTCCATAATACTGTCCCTCGTCAGAGGGAAAACTAAAACTCTGACAATCACTCTGTCATCCACGTCACCTTTAAAGCTTGGAATGATAATCGTCTCCCGAAGGAGGCTGCCGTCATCAAATCCGTAGAACATCCACTTATGTTCTAAAACTGCTTCCTTATGTCTCTCCAGGATTGGATTAATACAAACTTATCGCATCTAGTGCAAAAACAACATCTGGTGTGGTACTTGACACCTCACGATTGACTCAATTGCCTAAGCAAGTGATCTGCCAATCATGCACAGCCCTCTCCTCTTTAGTCTATACGACACCTTTAGAGAGGGTGACTCCATCACCTGCAGGTACACCACCATGCTAGGAGTCAACTATTCTACAAACCATTAGAATATCTGTCAAAGTACCCACATTGGGAAACTACCCAAATCTAGATCTAAAACCATAGATCCAGAAACCAGAATGTCAAATATTATATCCATATCCTGTCTGGAGAAACAACTGTGTGAAGACCACAGTACAACCGATCGTAGTATAGGAATTTTACTTCCTACTCTGTGTATGTCATCCAGATACCATGACATCACACCCTACTACCTTCTTAACAGATCCATCCCCTATTCTGATGAAGTCAAACCCATGACTGTTACATAAAAATTAGATGATCTATCTCCGCTATAACTGCTCTAGTCTATAAATAGACATAAGCTACTTGCCCACTATGCTTCCACTGCTCCCACTGACTACAACAACCCTCTGGCAGAATAATATACACGTGCACTTCTAAAGCTAGTTTAGAACGACGCTATACTTATCCTCCTGCCTGGTCTCATAGTCTGGAACAACAGTAGTGTCAAGTCTGGGTAGATAAGAACCTCCCTGTCACCGTCCTTGAGGCTACCGAAGTACCTCTCGGGTGTCTGAGGTTACCCACCATATCTACGGAGTGGCTAATGGAATGTAAAACCAGATTGAATATATATGTCCTATTAAATTTTCCGTAATCTTTCGCGGTTCTGGAATCACTTCCAGTTCTACCATACTCCCACTACTGTTTTCTGAAAAAATCCATTTTACTAAAACTGTGGCGAGTCAAGAACAATATCACTATTGATCTTCTAAATGGTAGAATATCAACCCTCGTCATAGCCAGGGTCAACCCACAAACAGCCATTACAGAAACGCACCCTGAGTTGTCCAGAGTCCGGTTTTAAGCATAAGCTGGACAACTCCCCGTACCTTAACATCTTTTAAGGTACGATCTATTCTATATCCAATATAGAAACTTTGGCACTTATTTAATTGGAACCATATTCAATCATACAGCTGTCCACAGTGCATATCAACTTGATGGAGAGGGGCTAATCAGCATTACTCAACTTAGGAATCCTTCCAATTATGAGTAACCTGAAAGAGAAACAAGTTTCTCAAAATCATTACTATCATCTGAATACCAATCACAAGAATCTACATCTTCGATCTCTTTGAAGAATCCCGATACTTGTGACATCTAGTTCTCTACTTTATTCTTATACCCACAACTTCTCAAAACTTAGACCTTGTATTTCTACGAAACACTTGTCTAAAAACTAGAGAAGTTATAAGTAAACAGAACAGAGTACGAGGACCTACCCCTTTGTCCTGATGGACACTGGACAACATACAATACTCTGTATAAGTCTACTGAGTTGAATAACTCAAAATCTGTGCGTCGTAGGTGGAAAACTGTACCGTGGCGATTTCCTCAAATATCACCAATTACAACGAATTCTGATATAATGAGGATAATCACCTAATTTCCAATAACTTACTCCCACTCATCATCTGTAAAACCATACGGATATGAGAATGAAACCTGGTAAATACATACCCTTAGAGTAAGTATCTAATCGGAAAAAAGTTTTCTTTTAACAATGCACTAAAACATGAAAATGTTTCGTAGGGGTATCCTGGTATTCCTAGTAATACCTCTTCCATAATCCAATTCATGACTTTAACCGTATATTTCTTTGCCTTCTCTCCAAATCCCTTTATTTGTCTTTAGTCGTTACCTTCTGTACACCTTCGTTAGGCTAAATGGTTTTCTTCCTTCCCTACCGTTTGGCACCAGCCTATGGTTTGGAAGAAGACTATCCAGTAAGCATAATAGGTGTACCCTCCTAAACCAAGGAGTACTCACATCTTGAGAGAAGGTGATGATAAAAGACAACTGAATAATACCTTATTCTTTCAAAGGTGAAATAGGAGTGGCGATGAAGTACGCGGTTTTGGTCGTGAATGATAACAGTCGCAATTTACTTTGCCCTCTTTCTAATCCCTTTATTTTGTCTTTACATATTACCTTCTGCACACCCTACTTAGGCTAATTGGTTTTCTTCATTCCCTACCTTTCGGCACCTGCCTATGGTTTGGAATAAGACTATCCAATAAGCGTAATAGGTGTACTCTCCTAAACCAAGGAGCCCTCGCAACCTGAGAGAAGGTGATAATAAAAGACAACTGAATAAACCAATTCTATTTCTCCTGAACCTGGATCCATTCTCGAAGAAGTCCCTTCGAGTTCGTATATAACCATACGATGGATCTATCCAATGGAAGTGGATATCCGTAGTAATACGGGTGTTCTGAGAAATGCAAAGGGTAAAAGAAGGAGTGGCAATGATTTATGCAACTCGGACAATCCAAAAGCCAGTATTTTAAGAAGGTTCGGTCAACTTGGTCACTGAGTCATAGTCTAGGGTCGGTCAAAGGTCGCTGCCAAAGAGAGAGAGAAAAGAAACACTCTGCGTGCACTCTAACCTAGATCAGAATGGTTATCAATTTATCTAATCCGGAAACCTCCCACTGTCCTGTCAAATTCTCCTCCAAACCTGAAAGAAGAATCAATCGGGATCACCCGAAGAGTAAACCAACTCATCAGTGGGAATCGGGATCCAACTCTCATCGCATGATAACGTGATGGAATGCATCCACGTTACTCATACTCCAGAAGGTATGCGCATACTTGGCAAGTTTCAGTTTCTTTAGAAACTCCCGATATGATTTTTGCCCCATGCTCTTATAACCTTGGCGTTAGGTCAAAATGTCATAAGTCACATGCCAAGTTCTACCCGTCACTATCTTGTTAATTTGCACCCACCCGCACATGCCATTGGCGTTAGGTCAAAATGGCAGAACGGCTGTCCCAAACAAACTCATCTATCTATGCAACAATTGAATACCCAGCAGCTACCAAACACTATGCCTTGGCGTTAGGTCAAAATACATAGTTGAATACTACTGAATACCCAAAAGAAATGACGGAGGGCTACGGCTGGTTTTTGGCGAAAAACCTTTAACGTAGTGAACTTGATATCGCTGAAGGAACCTGATAGCTTTTTTAAAATATAGTAGCGAAAACCTTTTGCTAAAGAGGTCACTCCCGGTGAAGGGATCTCGGCTCTTTCCTCGTGGAATGAGGTGCAGGATATTCCACTGAATACCGCGATGCAAAGCAACTTGTAATCGACTATAGTGAAGTTATTACCCTGACGCAAACTTCTGCCCAACGGGTCAGTCCCGGTGAAGGGATATCGGCCCTTGCCCCGTCGAATGAGATGCAGGATATTCCACTGAATACCGCTATGCAAAACAAAAGGAAACATCTTTGTAATAACACTTTTTAAATTGTTCCAACAACTGCCAACAGGTTTGCTTTACTTTGCATTGATCAGAATCAACGCAGTCCCATCAATCAATCACACCAGAAAAGAACGAAAATAAAATGTACGTATATGCCATCCGCATTCGTCACTGGGTCCCGTCATCACCCGTTAGGTTACTTAACTAACGACAGAGCGGGGACTGAACTAGCGCGGGTGTAAAACATATACAACATCTAATAGTATATAAACCAATATACAATAATCGCTCCAGGCGTGATAATA
The DNA here is from genome assembly GCA_030015575.1 of Agapanthus africanus. Classification (NCBI taxonomy): domain Eukaryota; kingdom Viridiplantae; phylum Streptophyta; class Magnoliopsida; order Asparagales; family Amaryllidaceae; genus Agapanthus; species Agapanthus africanus. The sequence goes on from CM057350.1 coordinate 200,500,363, forward strand.
TGCAACATTACAGAAAAGTAATAAGCATCATAGAACAATACAGATAATCTGGGATCTCCGGGTTTCACAGAGCCACTGCTGAAACCCGACGTTCCCCTGTCGTGTGGATAGCCTGTGCAATGAAACCTAGACCCCTACGGGTGCGGCAAGTTACCCGCCAAAACCTGAAGCGAGGCAGCCCCCTACAGCAAAGTGAATGGACCACCCTGCACTTCACGGAATCTGGTAATCTTGGGCACCCCTCTATGGGTCAACCTGTACCACCTATGAGTGCGGCGAATAGTCTGCCAATTCTAGAGTGAGGCCCCTCTGCCTCTCAAAGCCATGAGATGCGGACCCGTTGCCCCTCAGAACCCGGCTATCCGTGCACTCCGTCGTGGGGCAAAACCTAGTACAGTAATGAAAAATAGTACAATAGGTATATCGACCGCAACCTGGTCGTGTCCCAAAAGAATATTATACAACAGGCAGTGACGGCAGTCCACATGTTGGACGCTCGCCCCGCAATATCAAATGTACAAATCAATCCAAACTGCACTATCATTGCACACTGCTATCCACCATGACAAATCCGCAACATCACAGCACAACACAGAACATCAACGCGAATGTCACGTTCGCAAACCCGTCTAAAAGAACTATAGCAATCAGACGCGGTTTACCGATCAAATGACATTCCCGGTCGGAGATATAATGTAAGCACTGTAAACTAACATGTTTAAATTTCGATCGACTAAATATCACGAAGTAGGCCCCACGAACATCTGTTGAACAGTAACAAAATCTGGGCCCAAAAGATATATACCAAAAACCCCAATTTCCAGAGAAGAATACACTGTGCAAGTTTGGGGGCATGATCAATCAGAACGGCCGCGGATGCGCGGCTAAACCATGGGTTTGGCCGCGATTCCGCGGCAGTCTTGTCGATTCATGAGCCCAAATTTGTACGGTGTTCTTATAAAACCCAGCACAGTTTTATGAGATATGTAGAATAATTTAGGACATCATTTAAAATCGACAGAAACTGTGAAGCTTGAAAATTGTGTTTTTCGATATCCGGTTCGATCGATGTTTTAAACGCGTTAGCACAAGTTAGTAAAGCAAAATGGTGAGGCTCTGATACCACTGTAAGTCTACGGTAGCGTCCCGGCCGTCTACAGACGCCAAATGCGGAACAAAAACTTTTTAACTGGCGCTATCGTATATTTTAACCCGGATCTGCCATTGTTGCTAAACTAACAAACTGTAAAGAGTGTAGAAAGGTTATACCGAACGATCCGAGTCCTTCGTTCTTTAACCATCATCCCACGCTCCGTTACGGCTGCTCCGATCTCTTCGACCTCTGATCTGCTCGTCCAGGTAGCACCACGTCGACGATTCTTTAAACGGGCTCCCGCCTCTGACTCGAGGCAACTCGGTCGTCAAGTTTGCTAAAAGAGACGACCAAGATTGATGTAGAGAATGAGTAGAAGACTTTGTCTCGCTTCGTCCAAAACCATGGACGAACGGTTAATGAAGTTGCCGGGGGAATCGGGTGATGGAATGAAATGAGCTGTGAAATTCCATACACCGAAAACTATCATAATCTTTTTCTATCATCAAGTGAAAACCTCAAGTAACAGTGTGAGAGGAGGGGCCAGCCATATATATGGAGAGGGGGTGAGTGTAGGAGCAATGTGAGGGTAACCATAAGCAAAAGATCAAGAGAAAATATCCTTAAGAAAACAAGAAACAATAAAGCTTAAAGCATGAGTCATTATACACCTCATCAAGTCATTAATGACTCCATTAATGCACTAATGACTCACCAAGCCAAGTCACCCTCTCTAGAACCTTCTAGAAGTATGACTCACTCTCATCCAAGAAAAGATAAATCCGTCTTTAACCGAATGTTAAAAGACGGCTGATAGAAAACTGGAAACTGGCAACTTCCAAAAGTGATCCCGAAACGAATTTCAGGATAACCCCGTAACTGTATAAATATACCCGCATTTGTATTACGACCGAATACAAATGCAAATGAGACAAAGATATTATATCTACTCAATATAATACTCGGACCCGGCTTAAACCAAAGCCGACCAGTATCATCTGTCCGAAATCTGACACGTGCTTAAACGCACGTGTATTTTCGAACCCTGCCATAAAACCATACAGCCTCTACAACGTTTCGTCCGAACTTGGGAAACTGTCTGTGGGGAACTCTAATGTCTCGTCAGTACCCTGGCAGTGGGTTTAACCACAAACCATCAGCGGCACTAGCAATGCGTAACGGCTGCCCATGGACTGACCTCAAGGGAGGCCGATGAGCGAACTCATCCGGAAACCCTACTGAGCCTAATAGTGACAATGTATATACAGTCCGGTCCGTTCGTCTATGAGTATCGCATATCTACCTAGGGGGCTAGTAACGTCAGACCCCCAATAGCAGTATAAGTCGTGTCGGAGTGTAGCCCAATAACACCCTGAGATACTACTGGAGCACCTAAAAGTAAATCTCCTGCCACGGCCGTGGGCTTTGTGTAATGGCTCTCCTAGACACAGCACGATCTCGCCCCCAATACCGGGAGAGACGAATCCCCTGCCGATCCGCTCACGTGCCTCCATATGGCTCGGGACTGTACCCAAAAACTACCTGTTTGCACGACTCCTTCGAGCCGTGGTAGGGTAGAAATCAAAGCACAGTGGGAACTCACATGAGACAAATGACGACCTCAGGTCGATGAACTAACCTGTACACATGTCACCAGGAAACTGCTATCTGACGATATGTATAATACCAACTAGCAGGTTCCCGGCGAGTCCTGTCCGGTGTACTCATAACCCAATGAGCACCTGTATACATCTTAGGTGATCAAACTGATACCAGTGGCTTGTGAGACCGGCCACCGCCCCTCGTCGGGGTCTCGACTGTATACACTAGTCTACTCCGGAGTATCGATGCCCTGTCTCGAAACTCCCACGACTAGGGACCACAATTAAGGATATGCATATAAACTACCCAACTCTCACGTATATGATCGCCATCATACAGTTGATAGTAAAGCAAGATCCTAAGGGCTCTATCAAAGTGTAACATGTAATCAGTCACCTGAACATGTACACGACTGATAAAGGCAAACCAGATAGCATACTATCATCTCGAGTAAGATTGTCCTACCGGGATAGGTCCTCCGCCATCATTGCAATCACGTACCTGCGATCCAATAATTGACTATGAGGGCACTATCCCCAACAAATTAGTGGTGAGTTAGTTACACATTTGGAGCCAAAATTTAAATTCAAGTTGAGTGACACAACTTGATACCAAAACCCTAGCCCAAATCCATTTCCAAAGCCAAATCAAGATCATTTTGAAAAGCAAATCAAGAAAGCAACCATCGATCCTTTATCCGCAAAGCCAATCTTCATCCGAGCAAGAGATCCACGATGATCCGCGACTCATGGAGATCGAGCGGAGCGAAATTCGACGGAGCTAGTTACCTCTTCAAAAGGAGCGATCGAGAGCAACATCTTGTAACCTCGAATTGAGGGAATGTGTAATTAGTCGTCGATTTAATAAAGGTGATAATTGAAATTCTTGTTGTCTTTACATTCTTGCGTTGTGAAATTTCTTGATCTTTGATTCATTTATTTTCGTGATGCTTGAGTAAATTCTCTGCTTGTGGAGGATTCGAGAGAATTGATAGATCTAATGATGATCAAATCTTAATACTAATTTTAAGTCTTATGAGATTTATGAACTCTAGGAAAAAGAATCATCAATGACCTAATTTGGATCAAGATCACATTCTTGCGAATTTCGTTGCAAATTAGGGATCAAATGATTGATGATTTTCTTTGCTAGAGGCTAGATCCGAATGATCATGATTGAAAAGACAAGGGATAAAAGGAGAAACCCGAGTTTCTTCAATAGATCCCTAATCTTCATTCACCATCATCAATCTAGCTACAAATTATCAATAGATAAGATTAAGAATTATTAGATTCATCATTAACTATTAACTCAATCGAATCCTACAAGCTATTCTTCATTATCTTGATAAATCAAAGTGATTGGGACATTTCTTGATTCATGATTCTAGATCTCTATTTTCTTGATGTTTCTTAAAATCAAATAATACAAATCTTGAATCAACTTTCTTGTATTTTCTTTTATATTTTCATTTCGACTCATCTAAAACAAGATCGATCAAAACACACATCTCAGTGGACGATCCGTATTCATTAACGCTCTACATCGACACCGTTAATTGATTGGGGTATAAATTTCTTTGGTTGTGATTAAAACTTTTCCATACACACGAAGATTGATCAATCATCCTACTAGTTATCAGTAGGTCATAGGAAGTGGAAACTTCCAGGTGACCAGATGCTTCATATCCAAGATGGACTCCACGCACTTCAGCAAATCATGGATTTTGGACTTTGCTGGGTGCTCCTGAAGGGGTAAAACCCATTAGGAGCAAGTAAATCTTTCGAGATCTGTGCAGGTGGAAAGGTGCTTATCTTATAAGGCTAAATTTGTTGTAAAGAGTTTTCATCAAATACCCGTTGTGGATTGTGTTGTGACTTTTACTTCAGTGTCTATGCTGAAGTCTATATGGATATGTTTTGGTGCTGATGCAGTTCATGCCTATTATATCTGGCAGGTGGGTGAGTATAACGTCTTTCCAAATGGGATTTTAGAAGTGCACGTGTGTATGAATTTGTTATTAGTGTATATGCCCTAGAGGCCATTATTGTATCATACTGGATTGTATATTATTTAATGGAAGCTTGGGATATTCATAGTTGTATTGACAGTCTTGCTCAAAATAGTAGTATGCTACTTGGTTTGTATCTATCTTAATATGTGTATATGTTTCTTTTAACGTATCGCTAATACATATTGATAGAGCCCTTGGGATCGTTGCTTGACTACCAGCGTTGTGATGGCAGTCACACTAGTAGGGGTTGGGTAGTCTACAAGCACATCCTTATACAGGTCCCTAGTCGTAGGATTATCGAGACTGGGTATCGATAATCCGGAATAGACTAGTGTATACGCTTCTCATCCCAGCAGGGGAGATGGTCTGTCCAACAGCCATTAGTACGTTGTACTGGAGATAGTATGCAGGTGCTCGTTAGGTTACGAGTACACCGGACAGGACTCATAGGGAACTGTTGGTTGGTATTATACCCGTCGTCAGTTAGCAGTTCCCAGGTAACATGAGTACAGCTTAGTCCGTTGACTTGACACTGCTGCTTCGCCTCAAGTGTGTTCCTACTGTTCTTAGATTGCTATCCTACCACGGCTCTACTGAGTCGTGCAAACAGGTAGCAGTTGGGTGCAGTCCCAAAGCACTTGGAGGCAGTGGCGGTTAGATAGGATTCGTCTCTCCTGGTATTTGGGGTTGATATCGCGCTGTGTTTGGAGAGCCATTACGCAAAGTCCCTGTCTAGAGCAAGCGAGATTTACTGGTAGGTGCTCCAGTAATTTCTCAGGGTGTAATGGGCTACACTCCGACACGACTTATACTGCTAATTAGGGGACTAACGCTTGCCGCCCCCCTACGCCCGATATGCGATACTCTTAGACGAACAGACCGGACTGTACGGAGATTGTCATATACAGGCTCAATAGGAGTTCGGATGGGTTTCCTCATCGGCCTTCTTATCGACATCTACCTAGGGACCGTTACGTACAGCAAGTACCTCTTACAGCCTGTGGTTAAACCCACTGCCAGCGTAGTGTCGAGTCTTTAGAGTCCCACACAGAGGGTTTCCCTGCTTCGGGCGAAACGATATAGAGGTCGTATGGTTTTACGACAGGGTTCGAACAGATACGTGTACTTGTGCACGTATGATATTCGGACAGATTATACTAGTGGGCTTTGGTTTAAGCTGGATCCTAGTATTAGATTATTGGATTTATTTAGTCTCAGTATATCCGTTTTTTTCGTAAATATGGATGGGAGGGGCATTATCGTAATTTTTCGGGAAGCTTCTAGAAGAAGGTGACTCATTAGGGTTTATTTCCTTTTGATTTAAACTTAATGAGGTGGAGGAGATGAGGTGTTGCTTTCATTAAATGAACCATGACTCATGAGATGATTCATCTAATGAATTAAATGAAGCATGGTTGATATTATGATAGATATTATTATTGAGATATTTTCATGCTTCATAATATTCACAAATGAGTCAAGATTCATTTCATTATCACAAACACTTTCTCTCTCCTCAAGCTCTCTCTTCTTCAACTTAACCCTAAGTGTCTCATGAGTTGAGAATCATAGGGTTAGTGAGGCTAACAAATCCTTAATCACTCTCTATATTATCTAGGTTACTTAGATTAGCACTCTAAGCCACTTAGTTACCTCATCTTAGAGTTAAAGCTTGTAATAGGCACTCTCGAGTGGATCTTCTTCAAACTTGAGATGGCCGACGAGGAGGAGAACAACAAGAACAAGAAGGACAAGTTTCTTGAGGTATAATCATCTTTCATAGTAGTTACAACTCCTAGTTAGATTGTTAGTTAGGGTTTAGCAAAGATCCTTTTGCATAGTCAATGTTACCTTGATTAAAATGATCATTTTTTCTTATTCCGCCTCCCCGCATCACGTGGGGTGTGTAACGTCGACTTACATCTGCCAGAGGTTTATCGTAGTCAGTGGGAGCAGCGGAAGGTGTGCAAGTTGCTTATGTTTATTCGTATACTAAAGCAAGGATAGCGGAGACGGATCATCCATTTTGATGTGATAGTCAAGGTGATTGACTTCGTCAAGAAAAGGTGAACCTAGTAAGAAGGATGTAGGGAGTACTGTCCATGTTTAAGATGGCATACTTCAGATAGGAAGTGATGTTCCTATACTACAATTGGTCAGATTTTGGTTGCCACACAGGGTTTTCTCCACATTGGATATGGATAGTATATCAGGAGTTCTGGTGACTAGATCTATGGTTTTAGATCTAGATTTGGGAAGTTTCCCAAATCAGGTACTTAGACAACATCCTAAGAGTATCTTAGAATGGACAACTCCTGGCGTGGTGGTGTACTCACAGGTGATGGAGTCACCCTCTCTAAAAGAGTTGACTTTTAGACTAATGAAGAGAGGGACTGGCATGAATGACATATCATTTGCTTAGGCAATTGAGTCAATCATGCATAGTCTTGTACAACACCAGATATTGCTTTTGAACTTGTTGCAACAAATAGATATTAATCCAATCCTAAAGAAACAAAGGGAAGCAGTAAAAAACATAAGAGGATGTTCTTGGTATAGGATAACGGCAGCCTTCTCTTGGAGGCAGTTATCAGTTCAGGCTTCCAAGGTGACATGGATGACAGAGATGCTGTCAGAGTTATGTGTTTAGCCTCTTCTGAGGATCAATGTATTGGATAGTGTTCCAATAAGGATACTGAGGTAATCATGGTGCAGGATGCTGGTTATAACTCAACAGAGGATACGGCCCAAGAAGTTTTTTGGATAAGGGTTGTTTATTGATGAACTTGGTCCCATCAGATATCCAGACAAATTCTTGTGGCGGGGAATCGCTCAGATTCGGAGATTATTCATCTCTACAAAGTTGAGATATAGGGATATGAAGTTGGAACATTGTAGTAGATCCACTCACTGAGGCTATTTCTCGAACACGTTATGTTTCACAAACATAGTTTGTGAAACTGATTAGTAGAGAAGTTGGGTATTCGGTAGCTCACGAAATTTGAGTACGCGATACCGAAATAATTAGCCTTAAGTGCAAGTGGGAGATTGTTGGATATAGTTCCCTGAAGTCAATTATTGTAATTGCAGGCACACGATTGTGATGATTGAGGGAGGACCTATACGGGTATGACAGTCTTACTCAAAATGATAGTATGCAATCAGGTTTGTCTTTATCATCATGTATATGCATTATGTGGTATTGCAGATCACTATTACATGTTGATAGAGCCCATAGGAATCTTGCTTGAATACCAACATTATGATGGCGATCATATACGTGAGAGCTGGGTAGCCTATAAGCACATCCTTAAATGTCCCTAGCCGTGGGAGTATCGAGACTGGGCATCGATATTTCGGAGTAGACTAGTGTATACGCTTTGAGACCCCGACGAGGGGCGGTGGCCGGTCTCACAAGCCATTGGTGTTGTGTCACCTAAGATGGCATACAGGTGCTCACTGGAGGTGAGTACACTGGACGGACTCACCGAGAACTTCTAGATGGTATTATACTTATCGTCAGATGGAAGTTCTCATATGGCATAAGTACAGGTTAGTCCTTTGACCTGAAGTCGTCATTTGTCTCATATGAGTTCCCACTGTACTTTGATTACTACCCTACCACGGCTCAAAGGAGTCGTGCAAACAGGTTTTAGTTGGGTACAGTCCCAAGCCACATGGAGGCAGTGGTCGACTGTCAGGGATTCGTCTCTCCTGGTATTAGGAGTCGATGTCGCGCTGTGTTCAGTTAGCTATCACCAGAAATCCGTGGCCACGGTAGGGCAGATTTACTGATAGTTGATCAGTAGTATCTCAGTTGATAATGAGCTAGACTCAGACACGACTTATTGGGTTAGTAGGGGTCTGACGTTATCCACCCCTAGATCCGATAGGCGATACTCTTTGATGAAGATACCGAACTGTACGGAGATTGTCACATTCATGATCAATAGGGTAAGGACGTACTTGATTTTCGACCCTCCTTTCGAAAAGTACATGGGTAGCCGTTACGTACAGCTAATGTCGCTGACCTGCTTGTGGTTAAATTCACTGCCAGCGTATTGTCGAGTCTTTAGAGTCCTACACAGATGGTTTTCCCGATTCAGGTGATAGATGTAGAAGCCGTACGGTGGTACGTGCAGGGGGTCCGATTAAATACGTGTACACGATACACGGACTTTAATCGGATGGTTGATAATACTAGCCGGCTTAGGATTAAGCCGGATTATTAAATCAGGTTTTGATTTAATAATTTATATATGTATTTTGATACATATATTTTAGTATTATTGTTCGCTATTCATTTTCTCTCTTTAGTGCTATCCGTATTTTTATACGGATACGCGTATATGTAGCGATACATATACCAAGTGAAATTGGAGATGATCTCATATTTATTTTTCTATTTTAGAAAAATAAAAAGGGTAAGTTGGAGACGCGAAGCATGGGTCCAAGCATGGAAGAAAAGCATGGCTTATTTTTTTATTATTAAATCCATTTAATTGCACTATTTGTGCATGGTTGATTTTTGTGTAGCTATACTTTTTATTCATGAGACTTATGAGATTTTTTGTTCATCTCCTCTACCATGGCTCATGCTTCCTCTAGCTCATCTCCTTCTTCTTCTTGCTATCATTTTTAAGCAAGATTCTAGAGAGAAAAATATAGTGAAGTATTCCTACATCACCGGCCATCCAAACCTAGCAACTTTGGACCGTCAGTTAGAGCCTCCTCCACATTCCCTCAAGTGGATCGTCTTCAGCAAGGGTGGTCGATGCTCAAGCATGTTCCCGGCGGCTACGAGCTTGGAGGGGTCTTCCACAATTGGGTGGACACGCGACAAAGGTTGTATTTCTCAACCTTGCATATTTTAGCTTACTAGTTTAGGGTGTTTGGTTCGAATCCTTGGGTTCGGGTGTCCGGTGCCCGCGAAAAGTTTTTGTTTTCGCTTCCACCTCGCCCGCGGCCTCCACGGTGTAGGCGCCGGATCCCAACAAACTTGACTAGCGACTTATGATTTGTTGACCTCGTTAAGGTCATAAGCCGTTAGGGGTAAAAACCAATATCGGGAGTTTCAAGTGTTGAAATTTGCAATGAGATTGCATACTTTCTATGGTGTGGGATGACTTGTTGACCCCGTCAAGGTTACCACTCCATGATAGTTTGGATCCCGATTCCAACTATGGGTAATAGTTACTCTCGAGATATGATCCTGGCTAATTCTTCTTTTAGGGTTTGAGGGAGTATTCAACAATGCAGTTTGAGACCAAATTTGATAAATTAATATAAACCAAGCTAATCTTGATAGAGTGCACGACGAGTGTTTCTATTCTTTCTCTGAAAGCGACTTAAGATCGACCTTAAACTAAAACTCGTAAACCAAGTTGACCGAACCTTTTTACAATCATCGACTTTAGAATGCCATGATTGCTCTATTTTCATGACATAGTTGCATATGTCATTACCCCTCCCACTTCCCCTTTTGCTTCCTCCAGAACACTCTGTATCTGATATAGAGATCCATATTGCATGGAAGGCCATCTTGTATAGTTACATATGAACTCGAAGAAAGTATTTCAGTCGAGAATGGCCGCTGGTTCTAGAGAAGGTGAATTGTATATGATACAATTCATTTGTCTCTCCTCTCCAGCTTATCTTAAGTTTGAGAGATCCTTAAATAAAGAGAATATACCAGTTACGCTTGTTGGATAGTCTTCTCCCAATCTTGATGCTGGAGCTGAAAGAAAAGGATAAGAAGAAAATCAACTAGCATAAGTCCGGTATACACAAGGTAAGATAGAGAGACAACAATAGGGGTTGAAGTGAGCGGAAAGAAAAATGCAACCACTGTCATGAACCTGGGTAGTAAATGTAACACCTTAGGATAAGGGTTAGTGAATAATTATATTTAAATAATGGTTTTCAACAAAAAGTTTACCAAACTGTGTTTTAAATATTTTTCCTAATTTAATAAATATTTTTCCAAAATTTTCCTAGGCTTGCACACACATGTGCATGTAAACTAGGGTTTTTAAATGAAGTAAATAATAATTATTAACCATGGTGGGTTAATTATAGGATTAAGTCCTTTGGGTTTAAATTGAGTTGATTAGTAAATTGCAAGTTACTTTAATTCAAATTGTTTAGGGGTTGACTTGTGAGAGAGAGAGGGGTGCATCATGGCTCAAGCCATGCTTGCATTAAATGAAGAGAGAGAGAGAGGGGGGGTGACTTTTGTGTGATGAATTATTGTGGCTCTCAACTCTTTTTGTTTTATTTTCTCTCAAAACTCTCACACCCTCACACACACACACTTACCTGAGGCCAGAAGCAGCAGCAGCAGCAGCATGAGAGCAGCAGCAGCAGCAAGAAGTAGTAGCAGCAGCAGCAGAGATCAGTAGCAGCAGCAACAGCAGCAACTGCAGCTTCTTCCCCTCCACTTCTTCATCTTCCTGCAACTCCCTAGGGTTAAGTATGAGGTATACTTCCTAACTTGCTTCCCTAGTTTGCTTGGTTGTGTAGATTTGCATCGGTTAATGGATTTTAGTGCGTTTTAGTGCGATATGGGGTGTTTAGTGAGAACTTTGTGCTAATGAGGTGAGAATTGGTTTCAGTAGGTCATTAGTGAGTTGTTGAGGCCATAGTAACTTAGTTTAACCCCTGTTACACTAAAATACCACATGTTTCCCTAATTGATGCAATTTGTCGTTTTTAAGCTAAATTGAGCTTTTCTGGATCTGCTTTTGACCCGATGAGATCTGAATGAAATTGGGTTGACTGTAGTATGGTAGTGTTGTGCTGATACCTCAGGTGAAACCCGACCCCCTATCTGCTACAGTGGGCCGCCGGAATTCTCTTTCTGGCCGCAAATTGCGGCCAGATGGGTGGGGTTTTGGGTATTTTTGGGTCCTGTAGGTGTCTGCTAGTGTGAATAGTTCTATGGTATATATATTTTTGTAAGTTTAGTTCTGTAGAAAAATCTGGGACCAAATACCTATTTTGCCGTTTTTCTAAACCTTCGCGACACGCGTGATACGTGAGTGGGTTTGGGTTTCTGCGTATCGCGGCGCGTCGGGGTAGTTTCTTGGCGCGTGATCACACGTTTTAGCGTATCGCGCACACGCGCGATTGGTTTGCGACACGAGTGTCTAGTTGGGCCGTAATGTCGCGTTTTTGTGAAATGAACTTATGTGTGATATATGTTATGTGATTCTAGGTTCGCAGGCCAGTGAGACGGACGCTGCGAAGAAGGGCAAGCAAGTTGTTGGATACGCTTAGCGCGGGATTTCGGTGAGTAGATTTCACATCTACGGGGATATCGCCCGCATGGCGTTATGCTTCAGGGCTGATAGGACCTTATTGTTATATATTGCATATACCATACCCTGGATTGTCATCACATATTGCATTCCCTGCCATCTTTATATATTGCTTAGAACTGATAGAACTGCCATGATCATACTGTTGTATATTGTTGTAACTCATCTATACATGACATGACTTGGATTTCATACTTGATACCTATATCACCTTGGATCATTGCATTGTAGCTCATTTTTATGTGATATGACTTGATATACATACTTGATGCACATATCACATCACAATTACTTGTATTATTGGTTGAGATTTCATGTGATTTCTGGATTTGGGAACCGTGCCCTTTCCAAATAAGTAATCATTTAAAAACCCGGTTCCCTTGATATGATGTTTTGGGGCGTCGCCCCGTGTTTTCTCGGTGCTAGAGGCATGTATCGAGAGAGGGCTGACCCGGACTGACGGATGCCCGATGTATTGAGAGAGGGCTGACCCGGACTGACGGATGCCCGATATGTTGAGAGAGGGATGGCCCGGACTGACGGATTCCCGATATATACTTAGAGAGAGGGCTGACCCGGATTGACGGATGCCCGATACAGGATGTTTTGCGTGTCGCTGCTAGACACGAGTATTTATGATATTTGGGTGCCGATGTTGGGCACTCGGGATTCTCAGGGATATACAGGATATGAGGGCCGATGGAGTACCGGCGTTTGGGATGTTAGGATTTGTGGTGCATACATACATATGTAGTCCACCTCGATACTTCATGTAGATACTATATTCCCATGCTCAGCATTCATTATCGCATCTCATCCTGTAGCTATATCACCTGATAGAGGACTTGCATTATTATTATGCGTACTGCTTACCTTGCATTGATATCATCTGCTGGCATTTGTTAGAGTAGCGTTGTACGTGCATGCTCGCGATTACCTTTATATGTTATCTCTATTCACGAGTTGGCAACTCACCCCCGTTGTGCCACAGTAATTGCAGGTTGCCCTTGGGAGTAGTCACGGCTGGCTGTTACCGCATCTTTTGGCACAGATACCCTTTTTGAGCAGAGATAGCCTTTTGCTGATAGGTGGGTTTTGTACGGTATCTGTTATCTTTCAGTTGTATATTGATGTATCTAGTACTCTCCATCTACTTTTCTGTATTGACTTAGAGACAGTTGTGAGGACGATATGTATGATTTTATATTCTGGTGTCGAGCTCGCATGTGAGCCGACTTTACTTTTGCAGTCTCATCTTTTATGATATTGTCCTTGCTTTACTGTGTATTCTTCGCTACGGCGTCGTATATCTTATTGTGATGCTTATTTCATTTCACTTGTTATTTCTGCTACACCTTGCTTTTACCCGACTTGCGGGACAAATATTTTAAAAAAAAGGAAATGTTGCCAAAATTATAAAACTTATAACTTTTGAACTTAAAAAGGATTTCTATTAAATAAAATGCAAGTTTTTCAGACATGTACGACTGTTTTTACAAAATGCTTCAACCACTCTATATTTATTGGTTTTGATTTCTGGGTTCGGCTTACTTAGCCGCGTTACGCCTGTAGACGTTGCGTGGTTAAGTGCCGGTCACGAGTCGAATTCTCGGATCGTGACAAAGTTGGTATCAGAGCGTAGGTTTTACCTTCGGAGTGTAGGATGACCCTAGTATGATGGAGTAGGTAGCTGCAGCAGGGTAGCGTAGCGTGCGTATGTTCCGCGGCATACTCACGACACGGTACTCTGCCTACGCGACCTTAGGACTTATTGATTTGATCCCTCCTTATATTCTTGCGATTCGATTTCCGTGTTCTTATCGAATCCTAATTTTTCTTTCAGCCATTATGCCGCCTAAGACTACGAGGGCACAGAGAGCGGCCGCGAGGGCCGAGATTCGAGTTGACTCGTCCGAGACACGGACTGATCCGGGCAGTACGCCGGTTGTACCCGAGCAGGCTGTTCCTGCCGTGACAGAGCAGATCGCCACGCTAGGGGCTGGTATGCAGGAGATGCGCCAGACAGTGGGATCTAGCATGCAGGAGATGCGCCAGATGATAGGATCGCTAGTTGAGACGCTTCGAGCGCAGCGACCAGAGGTAGCTCCACCAGTTCCAGAGACCGCTATGGTACCTACCGCACAGCCAGTTGTCCCTGCGGCTACGGAGGTGATTACAGTATCGCTATCAGAGTTCATGAGGCTGAAGCCTCCGGTTTTCACAGGCACCGATACAGCCGAGGACCCACAGTCTTTCATAGACAGGATGGCCAGGATATGCCGTTCCCTCAGATGCGCAGATGCGAGATGGGTCGAGTTCGCGAGCTTTCGCCTGGAAGGTCTTGCGCAGAAGTGGTGTGATTCCGTTGAGAAGGGCAGAGCAGCAGGTCTTCCTCCTATGACCTGGACGGAGTTCGTGACCATATTTCTAGCTCGTTTCCTTCCCCAGAGTGTTAGGGATGCCCGAGCACGCAGATTTGAGGCCTTGCGCCAGACGCCAGGGATGACGGTGGCAGAGTATGACGTGCTGTTTACAGAGCTAGCAGTCTATGCCCCATATTTAGTGGCTACCGAGGAGTTGCGAGTCAAGAGATTTGTTCGAGGCTTGCTTACACTACTGTTCCTCGCGATCAGCGCGCAGCACTACGAGACCTATTCAGCAGCTGTAGACGCAGCCCTAGTAGTCGAGGAGCACCTTGCTGAGACTTCGGTAGTTCCACAGCCGAAGAGAGTTCGTGCGGATACATCAGCACAGAGACAGCCTTTTCGGCGCCGTGATAGACATGTTGCAGGCAGCAGAGATTCAGGGCGGGGCCGGTTATTCAGTTCCTATTCCCAGGACGGTCAGCGGTCATCGTCGGGATGTTTTCGCTGTGGGAGTTCTTACCATCGTGTACGGGATTGTCCAGAGGCACCCCGGAGGGAGGCGACAGCACCGCATGTCACATTACCACCTTCACCTCCCCAGAGGGCGTTGCCCGTTGTACCTACCGTTGCTCCGCGCCAGACTCATGCACAGCGAGGTCGTGGGCGTGGAGGAGTTGCTCAGAGGGGGCGAGGTGACCGAGGCGGAGGGCAGCCAGTCACAGGTGGTGGACAGGCGAGGGTTTTTGCTTTGACACATCAGGACGCGCAGGCGTCCAATGCAGTGGTTTCAGGTATCCTTCCTGTATGTTCAGTTGATGCACATGTATTGTTCGATCCCGGATCCACACACTCGTACGTATCCACACACTTTGTGCCGAGTCTGGGTAGGGAGTCCGGCTTGCTTGATCAGCCGCTTGTGGTGACTACTCCTGTGGGAGAGTCGTTTGTTGCTAGGCACGTGTTCCGATCCTGTACCGTCTGTATTGGCAAGAGAGAGTTGCCTGTCGACTTGATCCTTCTGGAGATGTTGGACTTCGACGTTCTTTTGGGTATGGATTGGTTAGCTACGTGCTATGCTTCTGTGGACTGCCGTGAGAAGACAGTTAGATTCTGCTTTCCCGGTGAGCCGGTTTTTGTTGTGTTGGGGGACCGTGGTGCCGCCCCTCACAGTGTGATTTCTTCTTTTCGCGCTGGACAGCTTTTGAGGAAGGGATGTCAGGGATTTCTCGCATATGTTTGCGATGCTAGTGCTACACAGGTTCCATTGGACCAGGTTCCGGTTGTTAGCGAGTTTCCTGATGTGTTCCCTGACGAGCTTCCTGGGTTGCCACCCGAGCGCGACATTTCTTTCTGTATTGATTTGGTTCCTGGTGCGGGGCCTATTTCCATACCGCCTTATCGGATGGCCCCGGCGGAACTTCGAGAGTTGAAGGGCCAGTTGCAAGACTTGCTGGACAAGGGACTTATTCGACCCAGTGTTTCTCCTTGGGGTGCTCCAGTCCTGTTCGTCAAGAAGAAGGACGGCAGTTTGCGTCTTTGTATCGACTACCGCCAGCTGAACAGGGTGACAGTGCGGAACAGATATCCTTTGCCGCGTATCGACGATTTGTTCGACCAGCTTCAGGGGGCAGGGTACTTTTCGAGGATCGATTTACGATCGGGCTATCATCAGCTGCGGGTTCGACAGGAGGACATTCCCCGGACAGCCTTCCGTACGCGCTACGGCCATTACGAGTTTTTGGTGATGTCGTTCGGACTCACCAATGCGCCAGCAGCCTTCATGGACTTGATGAACCGTATTTTCCGGCCTTACTTGGATCTGTTCATTATAGTCTTCATCGACGATATCCTGGTGTATTCCCGGAGTAGTGACGAGCACGAGCAGCAACTGCGGATTACATTGCAGACCTTGAGGGAGCACCAGCTTTATGCGAAATTTTCCAAGTGTGCTTTTTGGCTGGACAGCGTAGACTTCTTGGGTCACGTGATTTCACGAGGCGGTATCTGTATAGACCCGAGGAAGATCGAGGCCGTTCAGCGTTGGCCCAGACCCACATCGGTGACAGAGATTCGCAGCTTTTTGGGGTTGGCCGGTTACTACAGGCAATTTGTGCAGGAATTTTCCCGTACTGCTACACCATTGACCGGGTTGACCCGGAAGGGGGTTCATTTCGATTGGACGGAGGAGTGCGAGCACAGTTTCCAGCAGTTACGGACTCAGCTGACGACGGCACCGGTGTTATCTTTACCTTCCGGACCGGGCGGATTTATGGTCTTTTATGATGCTTCTCGAGTGGGGCTGGGGTGCATTTTGATGCAGCATGACAGGGTGATCGCGTATGCTTCGCGACAATTGAAGAGACATGAACAAAACTACCCCACTCATGATTTGGAAATGGCAGCAGTGGTCTTCGCACTTAAGATCTGGCGACATTATCTCTACGGCGAGTCGTGCCAGATATTCACGGATCACAAGAGTCTGAAATACATTTTCCAGCAGCGGGACCTGAACCTTCGGCAACGTCGATGGATGGAATTAGTGAAGGATTACGATTGCGAGATCTTATATCACCCGGGCAAGGCAAATGTGGTGGCGGATGCTTTGAGCAGGAGGCCCGGGGGTAGTTTATCTTGTTTGAGCGCAGTACAGGAACAGTCGTCCGCAGATTGGCAGATATTATGCGACAGTCGAGTACAGTTCGAGTTCACGCCGATTGGAGGACAGATAGCGCATGTCCTTGCACGGCCACAGTTGATCGATCGTATACGTGAGGCACAGCTCAGGGATGACCGATGTTCAGAGATCATAATACAGATTGGACAGGGCAGATTTTCCGAGTTCGTGATCGATGATCAGGGGATACTACGGTTTGGAGTCATACTGTGCGTACCAGATGCTGAGGGACTGAGGCGCGCGATTCTTGAGGAGGCACATCGATCGGTGTACAGCGTCCATCCCGGTTCCACCAAGATGTATCATGATATGAGAGATGTTTATTGGTGGGACGGAATGAAGAGGGACATTGCAGATTTTGTATCGAGATGCCTGACTTGTCAGCAAGTCAAGGCTGAGCACCAGAAGCCCGCGGGAGAGCTACAGCCGCTACCCATTCCGGAGTGGAAGTGGGAGCAGATTTCGATGGATTTCGTGGTGGGTCTACCCAGGACTAGTCGGGGGTATGACTCTATCTGGGTGATCGTGGATCGTTTGACGAAAGCGGCTCACTTCTTACCGGTGAAGACGACTTTCGGATTTACTCAGTATGCCCAGATCTACATTGACGAGATAGTGCGACTACACGGAGTCCCGACGTGCATTATGTCCGACAGAGGCACCCAGTTTACTAGTAAACTATGGCAGAGGCTTCAGGAGGCTTTGGGCACTCGCTTGAGTTTCAGCACGGCTTTTCATCCGCAGACCGACGGACAGTCAGAGCGGACCATCCAGACTCTCGAGGACATGCTCAGAGCTTGTGTACTAGATTTCGGAGGTAGCTGGGAGCATCACTTGCCCTTGGTAGAATTCTCCTACAATAACAGCTACCAGGAGACCATTCAGATGGCACCATTTGAGGCTCTTTATGGGAGGAGATGCAGGTCGCCCACTTGTTGGACAGAGCTCAGTGAGAGCAGTATCTTAGGACCACAGATCGTTGAGGAGACGACAGCGAAGATCCAGTTGATTCGCGATAGGATGAGAGCAGCCCAGAGTAGGCAGAGATCTTATGCGGACCGTCGGCGGCGCAGGCTTGAGTTTTCTGTTGGTGATCATGTGTTCTTGAGGGTCTCCCCAATGAAAGGTGTGATGAGGTTTGGGAAGAAGGGGAAGCTCAGTCCCAGATACGTGGGCCCCTTCGAGATCCTCGAGCGGGTTGGTGCAGTAGCTTACCGTTTAGCCCTTCCGCCCAGCTTTCCAGATGTGCACCCCGTATTCCATGTCTCGATGCTCCGCAGATATCTTCATGATCCTTCGCATGAGATTCAGCATCCGATGATCCAGCTTGAGCGTGACCTTTCCTATGCAGAGCAGCCGGTGATGATCTTGGATCGACAAGTGAAGAAATTGAGATCGAAGGACATTCCATCAGTTAAGGTACTTTGGCGTGGTCAGAACCGTGAGGAGGTCACTTGGGAGACCGAAAGCGACATGATGAAGACGTATCCCCATCTTTTTGAAGGTAACCGTAGTTAGATTTTTGAAATTCGGGGACGAATTTCTTTAAGGGGGAGAGATTGTAACACCTTAGGATAAGGGTTAGTGAATAATTATATTTAAATAATGGTTTTCAACAAAAAGTTTACCAAACTGTGTTTTAAATATTTTTCCTAATTTAATAAATATTTTTCCAAAATTTTCCTAGGCTTGCACACACATGTGCATGTAAACTAGGGTTTTTAAATGAAGTAAATACCATAATTATTAACCATGGTGGGTTAATTATAGGATTAAGTCCTTTGGGTTTAAATTGAGTTGATTAGTAAATTGCAAGTTACTTTAATTCAAATTGTTTAGGGGTTGACTTGTGAGAGAGAGAGGGGTGCATCATGGCTCAAGCCATGCTTGCATTAAATGAAGAGAGAGAGAGAGGGGGGGGTGACTTTTGTGTGATGAATTATTGTGGCTCTCAACTCTTTTTGTTTTATTTTCTCTCAAAACTCTCACACCCTCACACACACACACTTACCTGAGGCCAGAAGCAGCAGCAGCAGCAGCATGAGAGCAGCAGCAGCAGCAAGAAGTAGTAGCAGCAGCAGCAGAGATCAACAGCAGCAACAGCAGCAACTGCAGCTTCTTCCCCTCCACTTCTTCATCTTCCTGCAACTCCCTAGGGTTAAGTATGAGGTATACTTCCTAACTTGCTTCCCTAGTTTGCTTGGTTGTGTAGATTTGCATCGGTTAATGGATTTTAGTGCGTTTTAGTGCGATATGGGGTGCTTAGTGAGAACTTTGTGCTAATGAGGTGAGAATTGGTTTCAGTAGGTCATTAGTGAGTTGTTGAGGCCATAGTAACTTAGTTTAACCCCTGTTACACTAAAATACCACATGTTTCCCTAATTGATGCAATTTGTCGTTTTTAAGCTAAATTGAGCTTTTCTGGATCTGCTTTTGACCCGATGAGATCTGAATGAAATTGGGTTGACTGTAGTATGGTAGTGTTGTGCTGATACCTCAGGTGAAACCCGACCCCCTATCTGCTACAGTGGGCCGCCGGAATTCTCTTTCTGGCCGCAAATTGCGGCCAGATGGGTGGAGTTTTGGGTATTTTTGGGTCCTGTAGGTGTCTGCTAGTGTGAATAGTTCTATGGTATATATATTTTTGTAAGTTTAGTTCTGTAGAAAAATCTGGGACCAAATACCTATTTTGCCGTTTTTCTAAACCTTCGCGACACGCGTGATACGTGAGTGGGTTTGGGTTTCTGCGTATCGCGGCGCGTCGGGGTAGTTTCTTGGCGCGTGATCACACGTTTTAGCATATCGCGCACACGCGCGATTGGTTTGCGACACGAGTGTCTAGTTGGGCCGTAATGTCGCGTTTTTGTGAAATGAACTTATGTGTGATATATGTTATGTGATTCTAGGTTCGCACGCCAGTGAGACGGACGTTGCGAAGAAGGGCAAGCAAGTTGTTGGATACGCTTAGCGCGGGATTTCGGTGAGTAGATTTCACATCTACGGGGATATCGCCCGCATGGCGTTATGCGTCAGGGCTGATAGGACCTTATTGTTATATATTGCATATACCATACCATGGATTGTCATCACATATTGCATTCCCTGCCATCTTTATATATTGCTTAGAACTGATAGAACTGCCATGATCATACTGTTGTATATTGTTGTAACTCATCTATACATGACATGACTTGGATTTCATACTTGATACCTATATCACCTTGGATCATTGCATTGTAGCTCATTTTTATGTGATATGACTTGATATACATACTTGATGCACATATCACATCACAATTACTTGTATTATTGGTTGAGATTTCATGTGATTTCTGGATTTGGGAACCGTGCCCTTTTCAAATAAGTAATCATTTAAAAACCCGGTTCCCTTGATATGATGTTTTGGGGCGTCGCCCCGTGTTTTCTCGGTGCTAGAGGCATGTATCGAGAGAGGGCTGACCCGGACTGACGGATGCCCGATGTATTGAGAGAGGGCTGACCCGGACTGACGGATGCCCGATATGTTGAGAGAGGGATGGCCCGGACTGACGGATTCCCGATATATACTTTGAGAGAGGGCTGACCCGGATTGACGGATGCCCGATACAGGATGTTTTGCGTGTCGCTGCTAGACACGAGTATTTATGATATTTGGGTGCCGATGTTGGGCACTCGGGATTCTCAGGGATATACAGGATATGATGGCCGATGGAGTACCGGCGTTTGGGATGTTGGGATTTGTGGTGCATACATACATATGTAGTCCACCTCGATACTTCATGTAGATACTATATTCCCATGCTCAGCATTCATTATCGCATCTCATCCTGTAGCTATATCACCTGATAGAGGACTTGCATTATTATTATGCGTACTGCTTACCTTGCATTGATATCATCTGCTGGCATTTGTTAGAGTAGCGCTGTACGTGCATGCTCGCGATTACCTTTATATGTTATCTCTATTCACGAGTTGGCAACTCACCCCCGTTGTGCCACAGTAATTGCAGGTTGCCCTTGGGAGTAGTCACGGCTGGCTGTTACCGCATCTTTTGGCACAGATACCCTTTTTGAGCAGAGATAGCCTTTTGCTGATAGGTGGGTTTTGTACGGTATCTGTTATCTTTCAGTTGTATATTGATGTATCTAGTACTCTCCATCTACTTTTCTGTATTGACTTAGAGACAGTTGTGAGGACGATATGTATGATTTTATATTCTGGTGTCGAGCTCGCATGTGAGCCGACTTTACTTTTGCAGTCTCATCTTTTATGATATTGTCCTTGCTTTACTGTGTATTCTTCGCTACGGCGTCGTATATCTTATTGTGATGCTTATTTCATTTCACTTGTTATTTCTGCTACACCTTGCTTTTACCCGACTTGCGGGACAAATATTTTAAAAAAAAGGAAATGTTGCCAAAATTATAAAACTTATAACTTTTGAACTTAAAAAGGATTTCTACTAAATAAAATGCAAGTTTTTCAGACATGTACGACTGTTTTTACAAAATGCTTCAACCACTCTATATTTATTGGTTTTGATTTCTGGGTTCGGCTTACTTAGCCGCGTTACGCCTGTAGACGTTGCGTGGTTAAGTGCCGGTCACGAGTCGAATTCTCGGGTCGTGACAGTAAAAGAGGCATTACTAGGAATACCCGACCACCCCTTGAAACATTTTGATGTTTCATATTTTTTATGTGATTGTAATCGAAAACTGTTTTTCAATTAATTCTGACTCCTGGATATATAGATACTGGATTAATATCCCGCATCTATAAGTTGTTACAGATGCTGAGAAGGATTAGATTATTGAAAAGGTTATTTGATCTTCAACATCAGATATCGTATCAATTGTTGCTATTAGGGAAATCATCTGGTTTTACCTTTCGGCAAACATTTGGTTTTAAATATCTATTATTATGCACCAACTTTTATAAACTCATATATTCGTCTCTTTATTTGATAAAGTAGGATATAAATTTTCAAAAATTATGTTTTGAACATTTACCTTTATCATTAGATGATTGGGTAAGGTGCATATAGATAACAGAGGAAACATTCTTAACTAAAATAGAGTTTTCAAATTACAACAGACAGAGTATGAGTTAATGAACTCATAGGACTTATACATAATGATGTATGTTGTCCAGTGTCCATCTGGACAAGGGGTCGGTACTCATATTTTGTTCCGTTTTCCTATGAGTTCTCTGATTTTAGACACGCATTCTTGTTGAAATTCATAGTCCAAAGATTCTGAGATGTTCATAAGATATAAGAATAAAGTAGAGAACTAAACGTTGGAAGTATCAAGATTTTTCGAAGTGTTCGAAGTAGTGGATGTTTCCCCCAATCAGAGCAAAGCTCTGTTCAAGTTCCAAGGCGGGAAACGAAGCAACGCTTCTGTTTCCCCCAATCAGAGCCAAGCTCTGCTTTGAAATTCAAATGTTAAAACAGGTGAAGCAACGCTTCAGTTTCCTTGCGCTGCGCGCTGTGCGTCACGTGTCAAAAGCAGACACGCCAGCGTAAGGGGCGCTGCGCCCAAGACAGCGCACCCTAATCAAAGCAAGGCTCTGTTTAAAAATTCAAATTTTAAATAAAGGAAGCAACGCTTCAGATGACTTGCGCTCTGCGCTGCGCGACACGTGTCAGCGCAGTTGCGCTGCGCGACACGTGTCAGCGCAGTTACGCTGCGCTCTGCGCTGCGCGACACGTATCAAGCGTAGGTGCGCTTGTGCAAACTGTGCCAGCATTTAAACAATAAAATTCTGGAAAGATATTTCCAATCTTATTAAAACAATAAGATTATCTTCTGTAAAATAGAGCCCTTGGATCAATGATCCGACGGTGG
This sequence comes from Agapanthus africanus, assembly GCA_030015575.1. Classification (NCBI taxonomy): domain Eukaryota; kingdom Viridiplantae; phylum Streptophyta; class Magnoliopsida; order Asparagales; family Amaryllidaceae; genus Agapanthus; species Agapanthus africanus. The sequence goes on from CM057350.1 coordinate 200,523,280, forward strand.
GGAAATATCCCCAGATCAATCAGAGAAAGATCTCTGTAACCAACGCAACAAACCAATTGGCCCTATATAAAGGCCCCTAGACTCCAAGTCTCAGATCATACAGAGAGCTCTTCTAAAAACTTTGAGAAGAATTCAAAGAGAAAGAAAAAAGGTGTTAGTTATATGTATGCCCTAGAGGCCATTACTGTACATTGGATGTATATTGTAGTGGATGCTTGGACATATATAGGGAGGACTTTCTCGCTCGACATGATAGTATGCTATCTGGTTACTCTTTACCTTAACGTGTATACTGTTTGTCTCTCTGTTACATGTTGGTAAAGCCCTTAGGATGTGTACTTGACTACCTGGACTATGATGCAGATCATACTAGTGGGGACATGATTGTCTATAAGTACATCCTTCAAAGTCCTTAGTCGCGGGTATATCGAGACGGGGCAACGATATACCAGAGTAGACTAGCGTATACCTTCTGACCCATATAGATAGGCGATGGATGATCCCATATCCATTGGTGTTTGACATCAGAGATGATATACGGGTGCTCAGTGGAGACTGGGTACACTGGACGGACTCGCCGAGAACTCCCAGATGGTATTATACCTTACGTCAGATGGCAGTTCTCTGGTGACACTGGTACAGAGTAGTCTGTTGACCCGAGATCGTCATAGAGTCTTGTGTGGTTCCCACTGTGCTTTGATTTCCACCTTACCACGTCCAAGAGGGCGTGCAAAACGGTGGTTTTTGGGTACAATCCCGAGTCACATGAAGGCAATGAGCGATAGGAGGGGATTCGTCTCTCCCGGTATAGGGGGTTGATGTTGCGCTGTGTTCGATTGGCTATAACCGGAAATCCCTGGTCAGGGTTGCTGAGATTTACTAGTAAGTGTTACCAGTAGTTTCTCGAATTGTTATAGACCTCATATCAACACGACTTATCGAGCTATTGGGGTCTGACGTTTACCACCCCTAGGCGAGATATGCGACATATCAGACAATCAGACCGGACTGTACGGTAAGTGTTACTGGTTGGATTCACAGGAGTGTGAGCGGGCTTGCTCGTCGATCTTCTGATCGCTCAATACCCGGGTGGCCGTTACGTTTAGCAGACCGCTTGCGGCTTGTGGGTGTTTGATATGATCATCACCTGCTGCCGGCGTATTGACGAGTCTTTAGAGTCCTACACAGAGGTTTCCTGGCTCAAGCGAAACGAAATAGGAGCGCATATGAGATATGTGCGGGACCAAGAATAATGCGTGTATGTGATACCGTATTCTATTCTCGCGATGAATGTATCGAATGGTTGTATGCGATATAACCTAGTTATCGAATCAAGGATTGATTCGATAAGCCGATACATTGGATACTAGTCGGTTGTGTGCGACATGACCGGATCATTGAATCAAGTGTTGATTTAATGATTTAATGCATAATTATATATATGATATATTACTTTGCATTAACTAGTATTGGTTCACTTTAAATGGATTTTCTCACTTGGATGTGCAAGTTGTATATGTGATATACTTTTGTGCACATGTTTGTATCATGTTTGATGATGCATGCTTATTTGGTTAAGTGTAAAGAATTAAACCATGGTTAAGTTGATGATTAGGGTTTAGATTATTCATTTATTTTTTTTTTTATTCTTTTTGGAAAATAATAAGCATAAAGAGAAAATGGTGGCTTTCTTTGTTTGTTCATGAAGCTTCATGAAGCTTTGATTAAGTGACCATTTTGTCTCTTGCTTAACCCTAACCATTCCACTTAACCCTAGTCCACTCTCTACACTTAACCATGGTTGTTGTTATGATAAGATTAATCTATTTTCCATTTTCTCATTATTCTTATCATAACATTATCATCATCTTCTTCTTCTTCTTCACATGAAGAAGCTTGCTTCATCAATGGTGATTGATGAAAAAGAATGAGAAATCCAATTCTAAAGTGAACCCACTTCCTATTTCTTCATCCTCTATCTCTTGCCAAGTAGTAAAGGGTGTTTTCTTCACAAGTTTCATGACTTGGTGAAGTGGGAGCTTGATCTTGTGATGCCTCGACGTAGATCATCTTCGGCACGAAGCCGACGACCTTGCCCGTCCATTTCTCCGATGAAGCCGACGCTAGAGCCCGGGATTTGATTTGGACAGCGAAGAGACTTCATCGCGGAGCTATGGAGGTGGAGCACCGGATCTACAAAGGTTGTATTTCCGTTCACTTAGTTAACTTGTTAACTAGTTGCATTTGTCGCCTAAAATTCTAGTTAACGATCCGTATTAGGGTTTCTCGGCACTCGTAAAATTTGAAATTGGCATGGTTGATGCCTTGTGAGACCTCATTAGAGTTCCTAGGAACCCTACAGTGGTATCAGAGTCTAGCTAGAGCCTTAGGCGAAGTGTAGACGACGTTTGAAATCCGAACGAACCGAAACCCTAACTCTCAAAATGCTCTCTGTCCAATTTTTAAAAATCTGGATTTTTCAATATTAAAAATATGCAGAAAATTCAGCAGGGTTTTTTATGAATTACTGTGCAAAACGGAGTCCTAACTCCGTCAACCCGCGGCGGAACCGCGGCGTTACCCTACGTAACGCGGCGGTTCCGCGGCCATCTAGTTGATATTTTCACCCCACTTTGCACAGTAATGTCAATGATTAACTCCTGTGTTTTTTGGGTAATTTTAATGTATACTTTACAGTTGAGTATTTTGGGTTGTATTGGTAGTTCGTAGATTTGATAGGATTGTCAGACTTCGTCTATATGTTTTTCCGGAGATTTTAGAATATGTTAGAAAGTTCGACCGGATATAAATACCCAACTTTTCCCCTGTCGGGAAATTTCCAAGTGTTGGATTTTTCCGTAGTTTAACGACGTTCTAAGTAGTGCAAGTAACGCGATGGTCCCTCTAGAAGACAACAAACCTTAACTCGATTATGTGACCGTCTTGAACTGCCCTTTGAACCTTAGGGTTTGGGGCAGTACGGCGTGCCACATGTGAGGCGTTGGCTTGACCCTTCTACGGCTGGACCGTTGGTACTGAGGCACGAACTGAATGTTTTTAGACTTGTTTCATGTGTTGAGCTGTTTCGGGAAAACTTGGGTGTTTTAATGTTCGATCGGAAAGTTTATCATTTTCTATTTATCTGGAATGGGATACAATAATTGGAATTCACAATAAGTTATGAGATAACTGAATGAATGTTATAAATCTAGCGGTTTAGTCTCACTTGATCGGTTGCCACGGAATTTTGATGTGATCAAAAGTCCGTCGCAATCACGTAGCGTACGCAGATACTCGCCGGGTAAACTTAATAGACAGCCTCACTCCACAGCCCCGACCAAGTGACTGTAGGAGAACCCCATCGCCGAAAGCATCCATTCAGGTGCTCGCGGCAGCGGTGTTCCGCCTTGGTGCACTTCGTCGACGGCATCGGGGGTGCGGCCGTCTAGTAAAGTTTGCGACGAGCATTCGATCAGAACATCGGGAATCCTGTTGAATTCCCGACTTGATATTGAAAAGTGTTTTCGATTTTGAGACTAAAATGCGGGGTTTATAATTGTTAGGCATGTGATGTCTAAGGTATTCATTTGTTTAGGCATGCGATGTCTATGGAGATTGCGGATTCCAACTATTGTAGTTTTACACTTTCTTTTCTATGACCGTAAGTGTAATATGTGATATCGCCGGTTTCGTTGCTATATGCCAACGACATTTGGGATGCGCATATTTACTTACGTTGATGACATGTGATGTTATGTGTTGCTGGATATGTTATATTGGATCGTCGTGTTTGAATAGCCGGGGGTTTTTATGTGAGATGAGTGTTTTCATTTTCATTCATGTAAAAACTTGTATGTAATATTCTTTTATTGGGGCACTTCCAGGTTGCGGAAGATGTCACCTTTTGTATATTATTTACTTTTCCGCACTAGGATAGACCCAAGGAGGGGAGCACAAGTAACCGGGTTCTGGAGTCCAGTGGGAGACCAACTCGAGGAGTCGAGTCCGGGTCTCCTAACTCTAGAATTGGTAGGGTTGCTTGCCGCTCTCGTAGGGGTCTAGGGGTGTGGGTTTGGCTATTCATCGCGACCATGGAATCCGTGTTTTATACTGGCTCGTATTGAAAACACGGACGTCCTAGTATATCCAATATTTCATATGTTTCTTCTGCTGCGATATCTGTGATGTGATCATGTGATATGTTCTGTGATGGATACTTTATATAGTATATATGATATATTATATAGACGTTACTTATGTTTTACACCCGCGCTAGCCCTGCCCCGCTCTGCCGTTAGTTACCTAACCTAACGGTGCACGAGGGGACATCGAGACGAATGCGGATGGCATAAGTGTACGTCGTATTTATCTGTGATGTTTAGGTATTTTAAATGATGGGACTTCATTAATGTGATTAATGAAAATAAAAGAAACCTAAAGATGTTGTAGAATCGAATTTCAAAACAAAACAGGTAGCTACAGTTCTTGCTTTGCACAGAGGTATATATGATATATCCTGCACCTTATTCGATGAGGAAAGGACCGAGATCCCTTCACCGGGAGTGACTCCTTTAGCAATAACTGGCAGATGCTACAACTCTCGGTTTGTCTTTTGATTGCTTTTAAGAGTTTTTGCTTTGCACAGTGATATATATGATATATCCCGCACCTCATTCTACGAGGAAAGGACCGACGATCCCTTCACCGGGAGTGACTCCTTTAGCAAAACTAGAAAAGCCTCAAAAGCACTCCATTTTAAAATCATTTGATTCTACAACGATATCAAGTTCATTACGCAATAGGTTTTCAGAAAAACCTGTCGTAGCCCTCCGTCATTTCAGATAAGTACTAGTTAGTATTTGTGCTGCGGTTGTTTGGCATGCGTCAAGGCGTTGTGTACGGTAGCTAACTAGTGCTTATCTGCTAGCATACGATGCGATTGGATTAGGGTATTTGTACGGCGTTGTTTGGCATGCGTCAAGGGTCGTGCGGGTGGGTTTAATTCAATCAAGAAATGTACGGGTTGAACTTGACTAGCGGACTATGGGTTGTTTGGCATGCGTCAAGGTCATAGCACGCTAGGGGCGAAATATTATCGGGAATTTCAAGTGTTGAAATTTGCAATGAGATTGCATACCTTCGATGAGATAGTTGGATCCCGATACCCGCTGCGAGTAAGAGTTACTCCTGGGAGAGTTTTACACATTACAATTAGCCGATCAAGTAGGTGTCTAGAAAGGTGTTAACGAGGTTACGCCTCTGGGAAAACGAGATTTACATTAATTAGGTTCGTGTGAAAGCACGGGGGACCTCCCTTAAAGTACCGACACTGGCCTGGCTGAAAGATTGGCGAACTTGTAGTGTGTAATTAATCCCGGCTAGTTTTTCCTTTTAGGGTTTGAAGGAAGATTTGATAAAAAGCAGTGGGAGCCATCCTGATTAGATAAAATAATAACCAATCTATTCTTGTAAGAGCGCACGCTGAGTGTTTTCTTCTCTCTCTCTCCAGGTAGCGACCATATCACGCCTTAATCAATATAATAATACGGAATATTGACCGAACCCGCTTGTTGCACTGAGCTGGGGAGCGTTGGTCCCGCTCCAACTTATAATTGTTATAAGACAGAGCAGGAAATTGGGGATTACCAGAATTCCCGTGCCACCCAAACGAAGTAAGTGCATGATGATGCATCATCTTCGGGTGTGTTCGTTACAAAGAACTGTTTCTCAGTATCCTCCGCATCCTGGGTATATGATACCGGATCAGGATCCCAGATATGTAATCTGTTACATAGGGCTACAGCTAGGTAGAAAAACTGAGAACGGGTGATAAGTTTCATGAGACAGAAAAGTGTTGCAGCCAAGTCTGTTGGTCACTGTCACCCTGTATTACCAATACATTGATTCTGAACGAATGTTATTAGATACCGAACCTGATATACAAAATCATATCTATCTCTTTATTAGTAAAGAAATGATAAAATTTTGTATAGTTGGATAATGTTTTGAACATTTCCTATATCAAAAGTTGATCGGTTCAGGCACGTTATCTAAAAGCATTAATGTTCTAAATCAAACTACAGTTCTTTAGTATACGGAACACACACAAGAGGAAGAGTTCAGAAATGAACGAATCCTTCTTGAGGCATTGTAGACTAGGTCATATCAATGCGACCCGACTAGCTGAAGTTACATGTAGATGCATATTTAAATCAGTTTGAATCTACATCTTGTGAAACTTGCCAGTCATGTCACAAAGATATAATGACACCAGCTCTGTTTATTGGAAACAGAGAAAGAGTTAGTGAACTCTTGGGATGATACATGTTGATGTATGTAAGGTCCTCTGTCTACACATTCCAAGACCAGTTCTTTGTACTTCATTAAATTCTCTGATGATCTCTTTTGATTCAGACATATGTTCCTGTTGAAACACAAGTCCGAACCTTTTGAGATATTCACAGAATATAAGTTAGAAGTAGAGAACCAAAATACGGGTATAAGTATTATGTCCTTTGATGAGATCAAGGAGGAGAATACTTGAGCACGGAATTCTTGAACTTTTCTAAAGGAGAATGAGATTCTCTCTCAGCATTACTCCTCCGTATACACCATAGCACGATGGTGTATCGGGGCAGAGCAGATGCACCCTATGTGATATGGTGTGCTCTATGATGAGTACTACTGAGTTTCCTATTTCCTTTTCGAGAGTTATGCACTTGAGAAGCTGCATACCTATTGAATTGGATTCGAATCAAATCTATGCCTACCGCTTCACATGTGATATGGAAAGGGAAGAGCCCATATCTTAAGTTAGTTAAGATTTGGGGTTGTCCCGGCTATGTCTAAAAGCATAATCCGGACAAGCTCGAGGCAAGGTCTGTTATGTACAACTGGAAAAGTTCCAGCTATACAAATTACAGCAGATGATTTGGTAGAACCAAAGGATTCAGTAAATTCCAACGAACCTCAGCCTCTCCGCCGATCTAGTAAGGTTCCTCACCCACCTGAGAGATACTTCGGTTTCTCTATGACAGTGGGAGCGAGGATTGCATCATGAGATGATGACCCAACTAGTTTCGAGCTGGCCATCAGGAGTGGGACTCTGTAAGAATGGCTGGATGCTTAGCGATCTGAGATGGAATCCTTATACACCAACAAAGTATGGACTTTGGTTGCTATATCTGAAGGGTTAAATCCCCATCAGGAGCAAGTATATCTTCAGAAGATTACTCGGTGTACATGGAAAAGTTGAGACTTTCAAAGCTAGACTTGTTAAAGGTTTGCATCATTGACCAGGTGTGGATCATGATGAAACTTTTTCTAAAGATCTATGCTTAAGTCCATCCAGATCCTACTTACCACGGCTACATACCATGACTACGATATCTGGTGGCTGGGTGTCATGACTGCTTTTCTAAATGATGTTTTGGAAGATAGCGTCTATAAGTACACAGCCAGAGGGCTTCGTAGACAGTGGGAGCAGCGGAAACGTGTGCAAGATGTTTTATGTGATAAAGCAGGCATCGCGGAGTTGGAACATCTGTTTTGATGAGTTAGTCAAATAGTTTGACATCATCAAAATGGTAGATGAACCTTGTATATACAAGAAGGTAGTAGGGAGTATGGTAGTGATCCTCGTAGAGTACGTGGATGACATACTCTTGATAGGGAAAGAGTTTCCTATGCTATGCTCGGTCAATCTCCGATTATCACAAAGATTCTCCATATAGGATCAAAGTGATACCTCCTAAATCCTGAGTTTTCATCTATGAGATAGATGTAATTGGATGTTAGGATACTCACTAGATGTAGTGAGATGGTATCAATCGATCCTGGGGAGAATCACTGGAAGGGCTCCAAGGTGATAAACACGACTGAAAGTCAGTCACAGGCATTGTCTTTACCCTAAGTGTAGGGACGGTATGTTGGAAGAGTTCCAAGCTAGATACCGTGGCATACTAGACGATAAAGGCTCGATACATCGCTACTTAAGATGCTACCAAAGAGGCATTCTGGATGTATATTTGTTCATGAGATGAACTTAGTTCCTCCTATTGTGTGACAATGGAGTTGTGGCTTATGCCAAGGAACGTCCGTCCCATCAGTGATCCAGACATATTCTAAGGCAGTATCACCTGATCATGGAGATAGTTGATCTCCAGGGTGATCCAGGTTAGGAGAGTAGACTCAGAGGACAACACGGCGGATCCACTCACAAAGGCCTTTTCCCAGAGAGAGACTTTTATGGGATGGTTGAGTATGAGATACTACAACCACTGCTATCAGATGGCCCTAGTGCAAGTGGGAGATTGTTAGTTATATGTATGCCCTAGAGGCCATTACTGTACATTGGATGTATATTGTAGTGGATGCTTGGACATATATAGGGAGGACTTTCTCGCTCGACATGATAGTATGCTATCTGGTTACTCTTTACCTTAACGTGTATACTGTTTGTCTCTCTGTTACATGTTGGTAAAGCCCTTAGGATGTGTACTTGACTACCTGGACTATGATGTAGATCATACTAGTGGGGACATGATAGTCTATAAGTACATCCTTCAAAGTCCCTAGTGTGGGTATATCGAGACGGGGCATCGATATACCAGAGTAGACTAGCGTATACCTTCTCGACCCATATAGATGGGCGATGGATGATCCCATATCCATTGGTGTTTGACATCAGAGATGATATACGGGTGCTCAGTGGAGACTGGGTACACTGGACGGACTCGCCGAGAACTCCCAGATGGTATTATACATTACGTCAGATGGCAGTTCTCTGGTGACACTGGTACAGAGTAGTCTGTTGACCCGAGATCGTCATAGAGTCTTGTGTGGTTCCCACTGTGCTTTGATTTCCACCTTACCACGTCCAAGAGGGCGTGGAAAACGGTGGTTTTTGGGTACAGTCCCGAGTCACATGAAGGCAATAAGCGATAGGAGGGGATTCGTCTCTCCCGGTATAGGGGGTTGATGTTGCGCTGTGTTCGATTGGCTATAACCGGAAATCCCTGGCCAGGGTTGCTGAGATTTACTGGTAAGTGTTACCAGTAGTTTCTCGAATTGTTATAGACCTCATATCGACACGACTTATCGAGCTATTGGGGTCTGACGTTTACCACCCCTCGGCGAGATATGCGACATATCAGACGATCAGACCGGACTGTACGGTAAGTGTTAATGGTTGGATTCACAGGAGTGTGAGCGGGCTTGCTCGTCGATCTTCTGATCGCTCAATACCCGGGTGGCCGTTACGTTTAGCAGACCGCTTGCGGCTTGTGGGTGTTTGATATGATCATCACCTGCTGCCGGCGTATTGACGAGTCTTTAGAGTCCTACACAGAGGTTTCCTGGCTCAAGCGAAACGAAATAGGAGCGCATATGAGATATGTGCGGGACCGAGAATAATGCGTGTATGTGATACCGTATTCTATTCTCGCGATGAATGTATTGAATGGTTGTATGCGATATAACCTAGTTATCGAATCAAGGATTGATTCGATAAGCCGATACATTGGATACTAGTCGGTTGTGTGCGACATGACCGGATCATTGAATCAAGTGTTGATTTAATGATTTAATGCATAATTATATATATGATATATTACTTTGCATTAACTAGTATTGGTTCACTTTAAATGGATTTTCTCACTTGGATGTGCAAGTTGTATATGTGATATACTTTTGTGCACATGTTTGTATCATGTTTGATGATGCATGCTTATTTGGTTAAGTGTAAAGAATTAAACCTTGGTTAAGTTGATGATTAGGGTTTAGATTATTCATTTATTTATTTGTTTATTCTTTTTGGAAAATAATAAGCATAAAAAGAAAATGGTGGCTTTCTTTGTTTGTTCATGAAGCTTCATGAAGCTTTGACTAAGTGACCATTTTTTCTCTTGCTTAACCCTAACCATTCCACTTAACCCTAGTCCACTCTCTACACTTAACCATGGTTGTTGTTATGATAAGATTAATCTATTTTCCATTTTCTCATTATTCTTATCATAACATTATCATCTTCTTCTTCTTCTTCTTCACATGAAGAAGCTTGCTTCATCAATGGTGATTGATGAAAAAGAGTGAGAAATCCAATTCTAAAGTGAACCCACTTCCTATTTCTTCATCCTCTATCTCTTGCCAAGTAGTAAAGGGTGTTTTCTTCACAAGTTTCATGACTTGGTGAAGTGGGAACTTGATCTTGTGATGCCTCGACGTAGATCATCTTCGGCACGAAGCCGACGACCTTGCCCGCCCATTTCTCCGATGAAGCCGACGCTAGAGCCCGGGATTTGATTTGGACAGCGAGGAGACTTCATCGCGGAGCTATGGAGGTGGAGCACCGGATCTACAAAGGTTGTATTTCCATTCACTTAGCTAACTTGTTAACTAGTTGCATTTGTCGCCTAAAATTCTAGTTAACGATCCGTATTAGGGTTTCTCGGCACCCGTAAAATTTGAAATTGGCATGGTTGATGCCTTGTGAGACCTCATTAGAGTGCCTAGGAACCCTACAAAAGGTAAACCTTTGAAAAAAAGGAAGAATTTCTTCTAAAAAGATTAGTGATCTAAGAACAAGATCAAGATCTTCAATAAAAAATAATTAAAAAAAAGAAGTAATCTACTTCATGATTAGATCTTTTGATCTACATAAAGGTATTGCCTTTTGATAAGAATCAGAACCATTGGTTCTTGAAATCTTTAGAACAAGAAAAACTTGCTTTCTTTGATCTAAATTTGATCAAGATGCGCTCTGCGCTATGGAATAGTGCCTTGCACTTCTGAAATGAGACTCTGCGCTCTTGGGTTGGCGCAAGTCACCAGAACACGCCACGTGTCAACCCCAGAATAATCTGTGCCTTGCGCTTTAGAAAATGAGCATTGCGCTCTTGGATTGGCGCACTGCACCAGAGCGCGCCACATGTCAGCAGCGCACTGGGGCAGCGCACTGCGCTAACAGACTTGTGCTCACCAGAGCGTGACACGTGTCACCTCCACATGCGCTTGCGCCTTGCGCTCCTCAATTGTCGCAAAGCGCCTAACAGGCCACATGGCGCGCTGTCAGACCATTAAATGCTCTGCATTATTAGAAAAGGGACAGAGCCCAATTAAAAAGGCCTAACAGGCCAAAATAAATGCTATGCATTTAATTAAAAAGCCCAATGCTGTGCGTTATCTTAAAAAAAGGGCAGAGCCCAAGCAAAGGCTTAAACAGGCCAATCATGAACAAAATGTTAAACATTTTCAAATGGACTTAACCCAATTCTGGCCATAAGTCCTCAAATTAAATTGAACTGAGCACAACTGGTCTCCCAAATCAATTTACACCCGGTTCAAAGGTGTATCTCTGAACTCCTCTGATATTTGTCGTTGTAATCCTTCAACGTCGTCAGAGAGGTGATGGGTCCCGACAACCACACATTGCTACGGACTGTGGGGTCCTTAAACTCATGGACTAATGCGTCCTTAAACCAATATTCTTCCCCAAAATGGGAATGTTGGACCACCATGTCCCTAAACTGGCAATGGACCACCATGTTCCTAAACTGGCAATGGACCACTATGTCCCTAAACTAGAACAATAGAGCCCAAATGCTCTTTTGTTGTATCTAAATGATCCCGTTAAGTTGATCTTAGTCTCAAATTAGACTAACGTGTCATTAACAAACATTTAAGTTGATCTTAGCCTCAAATATGGCTAACGTATCCTTAAACCAAAACCACAAACCTAAATCTAAGAAAATACGGATTTGGACTAATCCACGTCCTACGGGTGACAACATAAATTAGTCTCCGTATACAATCCACGGGTAACCACAAACAAAACAAACGCCCACGACACGAAGTGACCAGCTGGAGAAGGAGAAAGTTGTTACCGCGATGCGGTAGCGTAATTAACTGTAGGGCCTTGCGCCTGCAGGGAAGAGCGTCCCCACAATCAAAAACCCCTCAAGCGAGAGGGAATCTGACGAAGTCTGCTACATTGGCCGCATCCGTTTAAACCTTCGATACACGGTGCCATAAATCAACTTGGCATCTTCGGAGAGGTGGACGGATAGCACCAATTAGCATCTGCCCCGAATTTCAAGCAAGACGTCTCCGTCGTCGCGCCGTCATTCGGAAGGGAACAGATTCTGGCACGCCCGGTGGGACCTTTTTCTCTTTCCACTCCACACTTCATGTGTCGTGTTCACGAACGAATCGCAATTTGGTGTGGTTGCCTGTGGATTCGAGGTACTTAGATTTGGTGTCTTGCTCCGTGCAGAAAACAGAAGATCAATGTCTTCAAACTGCACTACCTGCAACTGCAACTCTCACTCCGTCCTTGCTGGAGGAGTGACTTACGGGCCCCGAGCGGCCTCCCTTTTCAAGATGCCAGTGGAGCAGGTAACTCAAGCCACCACTGGACTATTCTTCGGGACCATGCTCCACCGATGAGCTTCAATGCCCTAATGACGTCGCAAGAAGCTCTAAAGAAGTCGGTCTTTGATCGGCTTACAACTACTGCGGCCCTTCTCAACGGGTCACCCAGCTCTACTGCCTCAGTTTTTAACAGATTAGGCCAGAGCTCCAACGGGCCCATGAAGAAGCCTGCAATACCAGAAGGCGTTATCCCGAAGCGGATAGCCATCCCTGCTCCTGTTCCAGGCGAAATCACCAAGGTTTCTTCCTCTACTCGGAATTCTGCTTTTGATGGGTTGGCCGTCCCCATTCAACGGACGTCGGTCTTTAAAAGGATGATACCAGCAAATTCTGACCAACACAGAGGGCATGAGGAGGTCACCCCTACGGCTGAACCAACTCCAATCGCGCGACATGCTCGCCGTCGTCACTAGCGCCGGGTAAGGGAAGCTGGGGGCAACTCTCCCTCTGAGATAACTCCGCCAGCTCTGATGGTGGAAATCAATGCTGCTGTTCCGACCGGGAATAGCTTTGAACCGCTAAGAAGGGTGCATAAAAACTCGCCAACTGCCGTATTGAAAAGATCTCCTACACCTGTGGATAACGCCCCAAAGGTGAAGCTGGAGCAACCCCCTCAACGGCTGTCCTCTGAAATTTACAAGGTCTGGCATCAAGTCCAAGACTCCGTGATGGATCAAGACTATCTCCGCCGACAGAAAAAAAATGAAGGTTCGGCAGGAGAAGGACTACTCTGTCAAGCCAGGAAAAGCAACAGCTGGATGGTGCCCACTGCAACGGCTCCCTTAACGTCAATCACTCAAAAGAAAAGGAGGCCGCAAAAAGCCCCTGTGAACATGGCGAACCGTAACGCGCTGAGCACAAGCGCCCCAAGTCTGGGGGCATAATGGCGCATACTGTTTATGTGGCATCCGGGAAAGAGGATAGCCGCGCTTCGATGGGTCACCGACCGCTCACCCGATTCATGACAAAAGCCCAGGAGCAACAACAGAAGCTTCAGGAAATGATGACTGCAATGGCCGCACTTACCGGGCCAAAAGAAAGCTCGGAGTCATCATCAGAGCAGCGTCATGAACAAGAAACTGACGCTGACTTCCTCCGCAGAGTCCTCGAAAAGAAGGACAGAGAAGCAGCAGAACAAACAGCTAATATAAAACAAATGGCGCTTCTCTTCCAAGATATGGTAGGAATGATGTTACAGCAGGATCCTCCAGCTGAAGACCCTCCGACCATTACTGAAGACGATAGAGGGGAGACATCTAATCCTCCTCCGGCTCTTTCAGCAGCCAAGGAGGAAACCACTTCCAAGGCCACACTAGATGACTATATAGCTCAGCAAATACGAGCTCATCAGACGAGTGAAGCGGCTGGGCAAATTGTTAAAACTGGAAGACCCTATCCGAGCTGGTATGACCAAATCAGTTACCCACCGGGATATACGATCCCTAAGTTTCATATATATAAAGGGACGGGGAATCCATATAAGCATGTCGCTCAATTCAGAGCCTTATGTGGCAACACTGGAGGCGATGATAAATTGTTGCTTCGCCAATTTGTCGGCAGCTTAGCGGAAACGGCCTTCGAATGGTATTCGGAGCTACCTAACGGCTCTGTCAAAACATTTGCGGAGATGGAGCTGCTGTTTACACAAAGATTTGCAAGCGCCAGCGAGCGCACCCCGATAACAGCACTGATTAATGCCAGGGTGAAGCCAGGCGTGACGTGGGTCCAATACGCAATACGGTGGCGAAACTTATGGTCGAAGTGCGAACAACGCATCGAAGAAGCACCTGCGGTAGGCATGTTCATGGGCACTCTTGATCCACAGGCGACCATCTCGCAATTCATGATGTTCTTCAAGCCAACCACTTTTCAGGCCTTGATTGACAAGCTGGCCCAAATGGACCAGATGGGCCATAGGCCTTCTTCTTCAAAGACGGAGCCTTGGAATGAAAAGGGCAAAGGGAAAGCAACCTTCGTCGCCAACGCTCAACAACAACCGAGTCTCCCGAGGCCGGTTGTTCGCCAAAGCAACAAGCAGCGATCCCTCGATGAGAAGTTGAGACGTCCTTATTCGTTTCCCCGGGATAAAACAAGGAAACTGTTTGAACTGGCAGTGCGCAATGGGCTCATCACTTTACCGGAGTCGAGACACCCCACGTGACCGAATGACGTCAGCGATCCTAATTACTGCCCTTACCACTGAGTATTAGGCCATCCGATCGAAAACTGCTACGTCTTCAAAAACTGGGTTGAAAACCAATACCAACAGGGCAAGTTCGCGCTGTCCGAAAACTGGAAGATAAACCCGCCACAACCACATGCTCCGAAAAAGATGGACATGTCGGGGGCATCATGCTCATTCATAGAGAAAGCCCCACGGACCAATACTTCCTAAAACTAGCTGATGACCGAAATGTCGTTAAACTACTACCAACCCGCGGCATCCCTAGGCTGACGTGGTGTTAAAAAAAAAGGTATGTCCATAAGAAAAATGGGCATGGATGAAAACCCGAAAGGGCTCCGTGAGTAAAAACAGCAGGGCTACCAACGAGTGTTTGTGAAAACCCGAAAGGGCGCAACCTCGTTAAAAGACACTTACAGGGTCCTCTCGACCTTGTAAGGAGAAACCACCCGCGTGAGATCCTTACGACTCACAAGGGAGCAACACACTTAGGGATCCTCACGATTCCTAAGGAGAAATTACACTTGCGAGATCCTTACGACTCGTAAGGAGAACTCTCTTATGGGACCCTCACGGCTCATAAGATTTGAAAGTCTTAAGTTACAGAGACCTGAACCTGTTCTTTAGCAACCCCCACAGCCTTCGATATTTCCCTACAAGCGGCTCATACTGACCCTTGTATACAATCCACGGGCGCGAATAAACATTTCCCCAGCAAAGTCCCACCCATGACTAGGGATATGTCCATATGGTGAACAACCCTTGTAAGTCCTCTCGACTTATAAGGAGAAAAACCCTTTTGTAAGATCCTTACGACTTAGAGGGGAACATACACTTAGGAATCCTCACGATTCCTAAGGAGAAAACACACCTACAAAGATCCTCACAACTCGTAGGGAGAAATATCTTTGTGAGACCCTTACGGCTCATGAAGTCAAAAGCCTTAGTCAACAGGATCCTAACCCTGTTTACTAAGCCACCTTTGTTCAATATCGACAGAGGCAAATGATGATTCGTTCCTGGCAATATCCCAGTTGTAGCGATGCTGATGCCGAAACCGGTGTCTAATCCCAAGCTTGCGGCGAAAAGACAGCAAGCCACACATGCATACGAAATAGCCGAAATGATGGGGCAACTTGCAACAAAATCAGCAAGTAAAAATGTATGCATGCAAAATAGCCGAAATGATTGGGCAACTCGCAATAAAAAGCAGCGAGTAAAAAATAAAGTAAATAGCCGAAATGATTGGGCAACTCGTAATAAAAAGCAGCGAGTGAAAATAAATAGCCGAAATGATTGGACACCGCGAAAAATAGCCGAAATGATTGGGCAATCGTGACCTTTGCGATATAAAAACTGAAATGATAGAGTATCGCGGAAAGAATTAAAATAAAATATATATATATATATATAATGAAATTTATGCCCTACAGGCGATATCACAGCAATCCCTGTATACAATTTAGGGGCACAAACAAAGAAGGAAACACATCTTCCCTCCCCATGCTCCATCAGAAAACGGAGCCAAGTCTCGACGGCCACGTCTACAGCCTGGAGACCCACAACAGCGTTCCTCCTCATTCCAGCAGGACTCAGACGCAACATCACTAAACGAAGCCACGGCTTAGTCCCTAGTTCCAAAACTCGATGGTTCGCAGACAACCTAGAGATCATCTTGACATGCGTTTCGTTACAACAGACGCAACGTCAACAACGGCATTCCTTCGCAGTCCAGCAGGATGCAGATGCAACGTCAATAAAAGACCTCACGGTCAAAACAAAGCGGAGTGACGGCAAAATCCTAACTCCACCGCAGCATTCGTCTCGTTACACCAGATGCAATGTCAACAACGGCGTTCCTTCGCAGTCCAGCAGAATGCAGATGCAACGTCAATGAAAGACCCAATGGTCAAAACAAAGCGGAGTGACGGCAAAATCCCAGCTCCATCGCAGTATTCGTCTTGATACAGCAGACGAGATGCTACCACAGTGTTCTTCCTCCAGCAGGATGTAAGTGCACGGCGGAGCCCCGACCGTCAATCCGACGGCCAAATGCGGAAGCGGTGATAAACTAAAATTTTACTTGAACTGGCAAACCGCCGCGCACTAATACCCGGATCGAACCACTAACTAGTCCTAGCTAACAACAAGAAAGGGAAGAGAGATATACCGACGATCCAAGTCCTCCGGTCTTCTCATCATCGTCCCGATCTCCTGCGGAATGTCCCGTCTCCTCCTCGTCGCCGGAAGTGCACCACATCGCCTACTTCTTTTACGGGCTCCCACCTCAATGCCGAGGCAACTCGGGCACGAAGCCGGCTACTCGACGTGCCTAAGGTTCGCTGTAGAATATCTAGAGAAGAAGTCTCATTTGGGGTTGTAGGAATTGCCTTTTGTTGGAGGAAGTGATACAAGCTTTTGGAGGAGGAGCTAAAGGGATTTTCCAACATGAAATGAACCAAAAACCCCTTACCAAAATGTTTGGACAGCCCCCATCAAGAGAGTGGCCGGCCATGCTAGATGAGGGAGGGAGTGAATGAGAGAGTATCAAAAAAAATGGGAGTCATTCTCATATCAAGCAAGAGAGAGAGAGGAATGGTTATCATGAAAAGCAATGATCACAAAATCAAACCCATACTCCAAAAACCCACCTACTACAACCATGATTGCTCACAAAGTCAAGCAATCATGATAGAAGAAGTCAAGGTCAAAAGAATGGTGCACCATCATGATACAAGGAAATAAGCAAAGACCCCCTCCACAACCACTTATTTGCAACAATACAAATAAGCCCTCCTCCACCAATCTTCGGCCAATGAACGGAACAATGGAAATTGGCCGAAACGGAAAGCAAACTGGCAACTCCAGAAAACAGGTCCCGTAATAAATTACAGGAAAACCCCGATACTGTGCATACACACCTGCATCTGTATTTCGACCGAAATACAAATGCAATGAGACAAAATCTACACTGTACTATACTAGGATCCGGCTTATACCAAAGCCGGCTAGTAATATCCGTTCGATCCTGATCCGTGCAATTCCGCACGTATCTGATCGAACCCTGCCATATAACCATACGGCCTATAGTACAAACTGTCCGATCCGGATCCGTGCAATCCCGCACGTATCTGATCGGACCTTGCCATATCTCCATACGGCCTCTACAACCTTTCGCCCGAAAGCTGAGTAACTGAATGTGGGGGACTCTAAAGACTCATCAATACCTTGGTTGTGGATTTAACCACTAGCACGTTAGAGGTATAAGCCAATACATAACGGGCTACCAGGTATTGACCAAAAGGGACGTCTGTGAGCGAACTCAGCCTGACAACCCTACTGAGCCTGTCAGTGACAATATCCGTACAGTCCGGTCCGTTCGTCTATGAGCATCGCATGGCGGGCCTAGGGGGTTGGTAAAAGTTAGACCCCCAAAAGCGGTACAAGTCGTGTCGGAGTGTAGCCCAGAACACCCTGAGATACTACTGGAATACCTACCAGTAAATCTCCTTGCCTCGGCCGAGGGCTTCGTGTAATGGCTCTCCTAAACACAGCACGACCTCACCCCCAATACCGGGAGAGACGAACCCCTGAAGATACGCTCACTGCCTCCATGTGGCTCGGGACTGTACCCAACTAAAACCTTTTTGCACGACTCCTTTGAGCCGTGGTAGGGTAGTAATCAAAGTACAGTGGGAACTCACACGAGACAAATGACGATCCCCAGGTCGATGAACTAACCTGCACACATGTCACCAGGGAACTGCCATCTGACGTCTGGTATATGACCAACTAGCATGTTCCCGGCGAGTCCTGTCCGGTATACTCATAACCCAATGAGCACCTGTATACATCTTAGGTGAACCAACTGACACCAGTGGCTTGTGAGACCGGCCACCGCCCCTCGTCGGGGTCTCGACTGTATACACTAGTCTACTCTGGAGTATCGATGCCCTGTCTCGAAACTCACACGACTAGGGACCATTTAAGGATATGCTTATAGACCCCAGCTCCCACTTATATGATCGCCCTCATACTGCTGGTGGTCAAGCAACAATCCTAGGGGCTCTATCAACGTGTAATAGCGACGTGTCAGGTCACCTAAAACAGTACACGATGATAAAGGTAAACCAGATAGCATACTATCATCTCGAGTAAGACTGTCCTACCGGGATAGGTCCTCCATCAATCATTGCAATCACGTACCTGTGACCTAATAATTGACTCTGAGGGCACTATCTCCAACAATCTCCCACTTGCACTCAAGGCTAATTATTGCGATGTCGCATACTCACAGCCCGTGTGATACCGAACACCCAACTCCTCTACTAGTCAGTCTCACAAAGCTCGTTTGCGAAACTATTGCGTTCGAGGAATAGCCTCAGTGAGTGGATCCGCCTTGTTGTCTCTTTCCATGTCTCTCTATATCTCAAGTTCGCGGAGAAACCCATCTCCCGAAATGAGCAATACCTGTCGTAGGATGTGTCTGGATGTCTGATGGGACATAGGTCATAAATGAACTCCAAATCCAAACTCCTTAGACTGTATCGTCAACTGAACTTAATCAGTATCCTGCGCCATGCCACCCTCAGTATTTCCTCGGACCACCTGTCCAAAATACTGCCCCTCGTCAGAAGGAATAACTATAACTCTGACAACCTCCTTGTCGTCCGGGTCACCTTGCAAGCCTGGAATGATAACTGTCTCTCGAATGAGGCTGTCGTTATCATATCCCTAGAACATCCACTTATGTTCTAAAACTGCTTCCGACTGTTTCTCCAGGATTGGATCAATATCAACGTA
Organism: Agapanthus africanus; assembly: GCA_030015575.1. NCBI lineage: Eukaryota > Viridiplantae > Streptophyta > Magnoliopsida > Asparagales > Amaryllidaceae > Agapanthus > Agapanthus africanus. The sequence goes on from CM057350.1 coordinate 200,542,694, forward strand.
TTGCATCTAGTGCAAGAACAATATCTGGTGTGGTACTTGACATCTCATGATTGACTCAATTGCCTGAGCAAGTGATCTGCCAATCATGCACATCCCTCTCCCGTTTAGTCTGTAAGACACCTTTAGAGAGGGTGACTCCATCTCCTGCAGGTACACTACCGTGCATGGAGTCGTCCATTCTAAATACCTTTAGAATGCTGTCTAAGTACCCTGATTGGGAAACCACCCAAATCTAGATCTAATACCATAGATCCAGTAACCAGTATGTCTGATATAATGTCCAAGTCCTGTGTGGAGAAACCACTGTGTGACGACCAAAGTATAACCGATTGTAGTATAGGAGTTTCCTTTCCTACTCTGTGTATGTCATCCAAATACCAGGATATCACACTCTACTACCTTCTCAACAGATCCATCCTCTATTCTGATGAAGTCAAACCTATGACTGTCACATCAGAAATAGATGATCTATCTCCGCTACTGGTGCTTTAGTCTATAAATAGACATAAGCTACCTGTCCACCAATGCTTCCGCTGCTCCCACTGACTACGACAACCCTCTGGCAGAGTCATATACACGTACACTTCTAAAGCGAGTTCAGAACGACGCTATACTCATCCTCCCGCCGGGTCTCGCAGCCTGGAACAACAGCAATGGTAATTTTGGGTAAACAAGAACTTCCCTGTCACCGTCCTTGAGGCTACCGTAGTACCTCTCGGGTGCCTGAAGTTACCAACCGTATCTGCGGAGTGGCCAATGGAATGTCAAACCAGATTGAATCTTTAGGTTCCTTATCAAATCTTCAGTAATCGTTTGTGGTTCTGGAATCACTTCCAGTTCTACCATACTCCCACTACTGTTTTCTGAAAAAATCCATTTTTAATAAAACTGTGGCGAGTCTAGAACAATATCGCTATTGTTCATCCAGATGGTAGAAAATCAACCCTCGTCATAGCCTGGGTCAACCCACAAACAGCCATTACAGAAACGTGCCTTGAGTTGTCCAGTGTCTGGTTTTAATCATAAACCGGACAACTCCCCGTACCTTAAACATCGTTAAGATATGAACTGTTATATATCTAATATAGAACCAGAGGCACTGATTTAATTGAACCAGATTCAAATCATGCAGCTGTCTCCAGTGCATGTCAACTTAATGGAAGGAGGCCGATCAGCGTTACTCAACTTAGGAATGCTTCCAATTATGAGTAACCAGAAAAAGAAGCAAGATCTCTTAAATCATTACTATCAACTGAATACCGTACACAAGTATCTACATCTTCGATCTCTTTGAAGAATCCCGATACTTGCTACACTTGGTTCTCTACTCTATTCAAATACCTATAACTTCTCAAAATTCGGACCCTGTGTTTCCACGAAACACCTGTCTAAAAACTAGAGAAGTCATAAGTAAACCGAATATAGTACGAGGACCTACCCCTCTGTCCTGATGGACCCTGAACAACATACAATACTCTGTATAAGTCCCTTGAGTCTGATAACTCATTCACTGTGTGTCGTAGGTTGAAAACTGTACTTATGGTTAAGAAGAATTACACCGCTGTTTAATGCTCCTTACCTAACCATCCACTGATATAGGTAAATGTCGTAGACATAATTTCAGAAAGGTATATCTCACTCTATGAAAATAGACGTACAGATATATCAATTTGAAATTGGTGCATAACAGCGGATATTCAAAACCAAATATTTGCCGACCGGCAAACAGCCCAGGTGATTTCCTCAAATATCACCGATTACAACGAATCCCGATATAATGAGGATAATCACCCAATTCCCAATAACCTACTCCCACTCATCATCTGTAAGACCATACCGATGTGAGAATCATACCTGGTAAATACATACCCTGGAGTAAGTATCTAATCGGGAAATCAGTTTTCCTTTAACATTACACAGTGAAACTGAAACATTGAAATGTTTCGATGGGGTATCCTGGTATTCCTAGTAATGCCTCTTCCAGATTCACGACTGTAACCGTATAATCCTTTGCCACCTCTCCAAATCCCTTCATATGTCTTTAGTCATTATCTTCTGTACACCCCTTTAGGCCAAATGGTTTTCTTCCTTCCCTACCGTTCGGCACCAGCCTATGGTTTGGAAGAAGACTATCCAATAAGCATAATGGGTGTACTGTCCCAATCCTAGGAACACTCGCAATGAGAGAAGGTGAAGATAAAAGACAACCGAATAAACCTTATTCCTATTTCTCCTGGACCAGAATCCATCCCCGAACTGGAACAAGTTCCTTTCGAGTTCGTATATAACCATACGATGGAGTATCCAATAAACTGTGGATCTTCGTAGTGATACGGAGTGTCCTGGAGAAATACAAAAGGTGATGTGGGAGTGGTAACGAAATACCTGGTTTGGTCGTGAATATCTGTTGCAATTTACTTTGCCCTCTTACTAATCCCTTGCTTTGTCTGAACTTAATACCTTCTGTACACCATCGTTAGGCTAATTGGTTTTCTTCATTCCCTACCGGTCGGCGCCAGCCTAAGGTTTGGAAGAAGACAATCCAATTTGCGTAATAGGTGTACTACCCCTAAACCAAGGAGTACTCGTAACCTGAGAGAGGGTAAAAGGAAAAGACAACTGAATAATCCTATCCGTTTTCTCCAGAACCTGAAACCATCCTCGAATAAATTCCTTCGAGTTCGTATCTAACCATACGATGGTTTTGTCCAATGGAAGTGGACGTTCGTAGTAATACGGGGTGTCCTGGAGAAAAGGGTAAAAGTGGGAGTGGCAATGAGGTCTGCAACTCTGACAATCCAAAAGCCAGTGTTAAAGAAGGTTCGGTCAACTTGGTCACTGAGTCATAGTCTTAGGGTCGGGTCAATGGTCGCTGCCAAAGAGAGAGAGAAAAGAAACACTCAGCGTGCACTCTAACCTAGATCAGAATGGTTACCAATTTATCTAATCTGGAATCCTCCCACTGTACCTCAAATTCTCCTCCAAACCTGAAAGAAGAATTAGTCGGGGTCACCCGAGGAGTAAACTAACTCATCAGTGGGAATCGGGATCCAACTATCATCGCATGATAACGTGACGGAATCCGCTCACATCATCACACTCCAGAAGGTATGCGCATATCTGGCAAGTTTCAGTTCTTTTGAAACTCCCGATGTGATTTCTGCCCCATGCTCTTATGACCTTGGCGTGAGGTCAAAATATCATAAGTCACATGTAAAGTTCTGCCCGTCATTATCCAGGTTAATCTGAACCCACCCGTACATACCCTTGACGTAGGCCAAAATAGTAGTACGACTGTCCCAAACCAACGCATCTATCTATGCAACAGATAAATACCCGGCAGCTACCAATCACTATGCCTTGGCGTGAGGTCAAAATACATAGCTTGAATACTACCGAATATTTAACTGAAATGACGGAGGGCTACGAATGGTTTCTGGCGAAAACCTTTAACGTAATGAACTTGATATCGTTGAAGGAACGGATAGCTTTTTAGAAATATAGTGACGACAACTTCAGCTAAAGAGGTCACTCCCGGTGAAGGGATCTCGGCTCTTTCCCCGTAGAATGGGGTGCAGGATATTCCAACTGAATACCACGGTGCAAAGCAAAAGTAATCGGCTATAGTGAAGTCATTGCCCTGACGCAAACTTCTGTCCAAGGGGTCTCTCCCGGTGAAGGGATCTCGGCCCTTGCCTCGTCGACTGAGGAGCAGGATATTCCAACTGAATATCACGATGCAAAACAAAAGTGAACGTCCTTGCAATAACAGCTTTTTGAAAAGTGTTCCAACAACATCAGATTAGGTTTGTTTTTAACTTGCATTGATCCGAATCAACGCAGTCCCATCAATTGATCACACCACAAAGAACGAAAATATACTGATGTACGTATATGCCATCCACATTCGCCACTGGGTCCCGTCATTACCCGTTAGGTTAGCTAACTAACGACAGAGCGGGGACTGGACTAGCGCGGATGCAAAACATATACAACATCTACTAATATATATACCAATATATTATATTTCGCTCAAGGCGTGAATAAAAAATGCAACATCACAGAAAATGTACAGCATCACAGAAACAATACAGATATCTGGGATCCCCGGGTTTCACAGAGCCGCTGAAACCCGACGTTCCCCTGGTCGTGTGGATAGCCTGTGCAATGAAATCCTAGACCCCTACGGGCGCGGCAAGTCACCCGCCAAAACCTGAAGCGAGGCAGCCCCCTTCAGCGCCGTGAATGGACCACCCAGCACTTCACGGAATCCGGTAACTTGGGCACCCCTCCTGGGTCAACCTGTACCCCCTACGAGTGCGGCGAATATCCCGCCAATCCTAGAGTGAAGCCCCCTCCGTCTCAATGCCATGAGATGCGGGCTTGTTGCCTTCTAGAACCCGGCTATCCGTGCACCCCTCCGCGGGGCAATCCTAGTACAGAAAGTAAAATATACATACACCGGGTACATCGACCGCAACCTGGTCGTGCCCCAAAATAATAATACAAACAGGCAGTGACGGCAGTCCACATGTCGGACGCTCGCCCCGCAATATCAAATGTACATAATACAACTACAACTATACTAGCATTGCATCCAGGCTATTCCCCACGACCGATCCGCAACATCACAGCAAAAACAGAACATCAACGTGAAAGTCACGTTCGCAAATCCGTCTAACCGGACTATAGCAGTTAGACAGGATTTACCGATCGAGTGACATTCACGGTCGCAGATATAATGTAAATACTGTGAAAAATGTGTTTAAAATATCCGCTCGATCAAAAATTAACAAGTGGGCCCCCAAGTACTACTGTAGCACATCAAGAAAGTCTGGGCCCAAAATTAATATTCCAAAACCCCTAAAATCACCCCAGAAGCCCACTAGAGAAATTTGGCCCATTGATCTTTTCATACTGCGGCGGAACCGCGGCCCAAGGTGGGTTTTGGCCGCGGTTCCGCGCTCCCCTTGATGGATCAATGACCCGAATTTTTCCAGAAGCCTTATAACTTCCTGCACAGTACTTTTATACAACCTGAAAAAATTTTCGAGATTGAAAAAAAACAACAGAAAACTGTCGTGGGTGATATTGGGTTTTCGGAACATTTCTTCGATCGGAATTGTAAAACACATTAAGGAAAGCTAGACTAAGTTAATGGCGAGGCTCTGATACTACTGTAAGTGCACGGCGGCGCCCCGGCCGTCAATCCGACGGCCAAATGCGGAAGCGGTGATAAACTAAAATTTTACTTGAACTGGCAAACCGCCGCGCACTAATACCCGGATCGAACCACTAACTAGTTCTAGCTAACAACAAGAAAGGGAAGAGAGATATACCGACGATCCAAGTCCTCCGGTCTTCTCATCATCGTCCCGATCTCCTACGGAATGTCCCGTCTCCTCCTCGTCGCCGGAAGTGCACCACATCGCCTACTTCTTTTACGGGCTCCCACCTCAATGCCGAGGCAACTCGGGCACGAAGCCGGCTACTCGACGTGCCCAAGGTTCGCTGTAGAATATCTAGAGAAGAAGTCTCATTTGGGGTTGTAGGAATTGCCTTTTGTTGGAGGAAGTGATACAAGCTTTTGGAGGAGGAGCTAAAGGGATTTTCCAACATGAAATGAACCAAAAACCCCTTACCAAAATGTTTGGACAGCCCCCATCAAGAGAGTGGCCGGCCATGCTAGATGAGGGAGGGAGTGAATGAGAGAGTATCAAAAAAAATGGGAGTCATTCTCATATCAAGCAAGAGAGAGAGAGGAATGGTTATCATGAAAAGCAATGATCACAAAATCAAACCCATACTCCAAAAACCCACCTACTACAACCATGATTGCTCACAAAGTCAAGCAATCATGATAGAAGAAGTCAAGGTCAAAAGAATGGTGCACCATCATGATACAAGGAAATAAGCAAAGACCCCCTCCACAACCACTTATTTGCAACAATGCAAATAAGCCCTCCTCCACCAATCTTCGGCCAATGAACGGAACAATGGAAATTGGCCGAAACGGAAAGCAAACTGGCAACTCCAGAAAACAGGTCCCGTAATAAATTACAGGAAAACCCCGATACTGTGCATACACACCTGCATCTGTATTTCGACCGAAATACAAATGCAATGAGACAAAATCTACACTGTACTATACTAGGATCCGGCTTATACCAAAGCCGGCTAGTAATATCCGTTCGATCCTGATCCGTGCAATTCCGCACGTATCTGATCGAACCCTGCCATATAACCATACGGCCTATAGTACAAACTGTCCGATCCGGATCCATGCAATACCGCACGTATCTGATCGGACCTTGCCATATCTCCATACGGCCTCTACAACCTTTCGCCCGAAAGCTGAGTAACTGAATGTGGGGGACTCTAAAGACTCATCAATACCTTGGTTGTGGATTTAACCACTAGCACGTTAGAGGTATAAGCCAATACATAACGGGCTACCAGGTATTGACCAAAAGGGACGTCTGTGAGCGAACTCAGCCTGACAACCCTACTGAGCCTGTCAGTGACAATATCCGTACAGTCCGGTCCGTTCGTCTATGAGCATCGCATGGCGGGCCTAGGGGGTTGGTAAAAGTCAGACCCCCAAAAGCGGTACAAGTCGTGTCGGAGTGTAACCCAGAACACCCTGAGATACTACTGGAATACCTACCAGTAAATCTCCTTGCCTCGGCCGAGGGCTTCGTGTAATGGCTCTCCTAGACACAGCACGACCTCACCCCCAATACCGGGAGAGACGAACCCCTGAAGATACGCTCACTGCCTCCATGTGGCTCGGGACTGTACCCAACTAAAACCTGTTTGCACGACTCCTTTGAGCCGTGGTAGGGTAGTAATCAAAGTACAGTGGGAACTCACACGAGACAAATGACGATCCCCAGGAGATGAACTAACCTGCATACATGTCACCAGGGAACTTCCATCTGACGTCTGGTATATGACCAACTAGCATGTTCCCGGCGAGTCCTGTCTGGTGTACTCATAACCCAATGAGCACCTGTATACATCTTAGGTGAACCAACTGACACCAGTGGCTTGTGAGACCGGCCACCGCCCCTCGTCGGGGTCTCGACTGTATACAATAGTCTACTCTGGAGTATCGATGCCCTGTCTCGAAACTCACACGACTAGGGACCATTTAAGGATATGCTTATAGACCCCAGCTCCCACTTATATGATCGCCCTCATACTGCTGGTGGTCAAGCAACAATCCTAGGGGCTCTATCAACGTGTAATAGCGACGTGTCAGGTCACCTAAAACAGTACACGATGATAAAGGTAAACCAGATAGCATACTATCATCTCGAGTAAGACTGTCCTACCGGGATAGGTCCTCCATCAATCATTGCAATCACGTACCTGTGACCTAATAATTGACTCTGAGGGCACTATCTCCAACAATCTCCCACTTGCACTCAAGGCTAATTATTGCGATGTCGTATACTCACAGCCCGTGTGATACCGAACACCCAACTCCTCTACTAGTCAGTCTCACAAAGCTCGTTTGCGAAACTATTGCGTTCGAGGAATAGCCTCAGTGAGTGGATCCGCCTTGTTGTCTCTTTCCATGTCTCTCTATATCTCAAGTTCGCGGAGAAACCCATCTCCCGAAATGAGCAATACCTGTCTTAGGATGTGTCTGGATGTCTGATGGGACATAGCTCATAAATGAACTCCAAATCCAAACTCCTTAGACTGTATCGTCAACTGAACTTAATCAGTATCCTGCGCCATGCCACCCTCAGTATTTCCTTGGACCACCTGTCCAAAATACTGCCCCTCGCCAGAAGGAATAACTATAACTCTGACAACCTCCTTGTCGTCCGGGTCACCTTGGAAGCCTGGAATGATAACTGTCTCCCGAATGAGGCTGTCGTTATCATATCCGTAGAACATCCACTTATGTTCTAAAACTACTTCCGACTGTTTCTCCAGGATTGGATCAATATCAACGTATTGCATCTAGTGCAAGAACAATATCTGGTGTGGTACTTGACATCTCATGATTGACTCAATTGCCTGAGCAAGTGATCTGCCAATCATGCACATCCCTCTCCCGTTTAGTCTGTAAGACACCTTTAGAGAGGGTGACTCCATCTCCTGCAGGTACACTACCGTGCATGGAGTCGTCCATTCTAAATACCCTTAGAATGCTGTCTAAGTACCCTGATTGGGAAACCACCCAAATCTAGATCTAATACCATAGATCCAGTAACCAGTATGTCTGATATAATGTCCAAGTCCTGTGTGGAGAAACCACTGTGTGACAACCAAAGTATAACCGATTGTAGTATAGGAGTTTCCTTTCCTACTCTGTGTATGTCATCCAAATACCAGGATATCACACCCTACTACCTTCTCAACAGATCCATCCCCTATTCTGATGAAGTCAAACCTATGACTGTCACGTCAGAAATAGATGATCTATCTCCGCTACTGGTGCTTCAGTCTATAAATAGACATAAGCTACCTGTCCACCAATGCTTCCGCTGCTCCCACTGACTACGACAACCCTCTGGCAGAGTCATATACACGTACACTTCTAAAGCGAGTTCAGAACGACGCTATACTCATCCTCCCGCCGGGTCTCGCAACCTGGAACAACAGCAATGGTAATTTTGGGTAAACAAGAACTTCCCTGTCACCGTCCTTGAGGCTACCGTAGTACCTCTCGGGTGCCTGAAGTTACCCACCGTATCTGCGGAGTGGCCAATGGAATGTCAAACCAGATTGAATCTTTAGGTTCCTTATCAAATCTTCAGTAATCGTTTGTGGTTCTGGAATCACTTCCAGTTCTACCATACTCCCACTACTGTTTTCTGAAAAAATCCATTTTTAATAAAACTGTGGCGAGTCTAGAACAATATCGCTATTGTTCATCCAGATGGTAGAAAATCAACCCTCGTCATAGCCTGGGTCAACCCACAAATAGCCATTACAGAAACGTGCCTTGAGTTGTCCAGTGTCTGGTTTTAATCATAAACCGGACAACTCCCCGTACCTTAAACATCGTTAAGATATGAACTGTTCTATATCCAATATAGAACCAGAGGCACTGATTTAATTGAACCAGATTCAAATCATGCAGCTGTCTCCAGTGCATGTCAACTTAATGGAAGGAGGCCGATCAGCGTTACTCAACTTAGGAATGCTTCCAATTATGAGTAACCAGAAAAAGAAGCAAGATCTCTTAAATCATTACTATCAACTGAATACCGTACACAAGTATCTACATCTTCGATCTCTTTGAAGAATCCCGATACTTGCTACACTTGGTTCTCTACTCTATTCAAATACCTATAACTTCTCAAAATTCAGACCCTGTGTTTCCACGAAACACCTGTCTAAAAACTAGAGAAGTCATAAGTAAACCGAATATAGTACGAGGACCTACCCCTCTGTCCTGATGGACCCTGGACAACATACAATACTCTGTATAAGTCCCTTGAGTCTGATAACTCATTCACTGTGTGTCGTAGGTTGAAAACTGTACTTATGGTTAAGAAGAATTACACCGCTGTTTAATGCTCCTTACCTAACCATCCACTGATATAGGTAAATGTCGTAGACATAATTTCAGAAAGGTATATCTCACTCTATGAAAATAGACGTACAGATATATCAATTTGAAATTGGTGCATAACAGCGGATATTCAAAACCAAATATTTGCCGACCGGCAAACAGCCCAGGTGATTTCCTCAAATATCACCGATTACAACGAATCCCGATATAATGAGGATAATCACCCAATTCCCAATAACCTACTCCCACTCATCATCTGTAAGACCATACCGATGTGAGAATCATACCTGGTAAATACATACCCTAAAGTAAGTATCTAATCGGGAAATCAGTTTTCCTTTAACATTACACAGTGAAACTGAAACATTGAAATGTTTCGATGGGGTATCCTGGTATTCCTAGTAATGCCTCTTCCAGATTCACGACTGTAACCGTATAATCCTTTGCCACCTCTCCAAATCCCTTCATATGTCTTTAGTCATTATCTTCTGTACACCCCTTTAGGCCAAATGGTTTTCTTCCTTCCCTACCGTTCGGCACCAGCCTATGGTTTGGAAGAAGACTATCCAATAAGCATAATGGGTGTACTGTCCCAATCCTAGGAACACTCGCAATGAGAGAAGGTGAAGATAAAAGACAACCGAATAAACCTTATTCCTATTTCTCCTGGACCAGAATCCATCCCCGAACTGGAACAAGTTCCTTTCGAGTTCGTATATAACCATACGATGGAGTATCCAATAAACTGTGGATCTTCGTAGTGATACGGAGTGTCCTGGAGAAATACAAAAGGTGATGTGGGAGTGGTAACGAAATACCTGGTTTGGTCGTGAATATCTGTTGCAATTTACTTTGCCCTCTTACTAATCCCTTGCTTTGTCTGAACTTAATACCTTCTGTACACCATCGTTAGGCTAATTGGTTTTCTTCATTCCCTACCGGTCGGCGCCAGCCTAAGGTTTGGAAGAAGACAATCCAATTTGCGTAATAGGTGTACTACCCCTAAACCAAGGAGTACTCGTAACCTGAGAGAGGGTAAAAGGAAAAGACAACTGAATAATCCTATCCGTTTTCTCCAGAACCTGAAACCATCCTCGAATAAATTCCTTCGAGTTCGTATCTAACCATACGATGGTTTTGTCCAATGGAAGTGGACGTTCGTAGTAATACGGGGTGTCCTGGAGAAAAGGGTAAAAGTGGGAGTGGCAATGAGATCTGCAACTCTGACAATCCAAAAGCCAGTGTTAAAGAAGGTTCGGTCAACTTGGTCACTGAGTCATAGTCTTAGGGTCGGGTCAATGGTCGCTGCCAAAGAGAGAGAGAAAAGAAACACTCAGCGTGCACTCTAACCTAGATCAGAATGGTTACCAATTTATCTAATCTGGAATCCTCCCACTGTACCTCAAATTCTCCTCCAAACCTGAAAGAAGAATTAGTCGGGGTCACCCGAGGAGTAAACTAACTCATCAGTGGGAATCGGGATCCAACTATCATCGCATGATAACGTGACGGAATCCGCTCACATCATCACACTCCAGAAGGTATGCGCATATCTGGCAAGTTTCAGTTCTTTTGAAACTCCCGATGTGATTTCTGCCCCATGCTCTTATGACCTTGGCGTGAGGTCAAAATATCATAAGTCACATGTCAAGTTCTGCCCGTCATTATCCAGGTTAATCTGAACCCACCCGTACATACCCTTGACGTAGGCCAAAATAGTAGTACGACTGTCCCAAACCAACGCATCTATCTATGCAACAGATAAATACCCGGCAGCTACCAATCACTATGCCTTGGCGTGAGGTCAAAATACATAGCTTGAATACTACCGAATATTTAACTGAAATGACGGAGGGCTACGAATGGTTTCTGGCGAAAACCTTTAACGTAATGAACTTGATATCGTTGAAGGAACGGATAGCTTTTTAGAAATATAGTGACGACAACTTCCGCTAAAGAGGTCACTCCCGGTGAAGGGATCTCGGCTCTTTCCCCGTAGAATGGGGTGCAGGATATTCCAACTGAATACCACGGTGCAAAGCAAAAGTAATCGGCTATAGTGAAGTCATTGCCCTGACGCAAACTTCTGTCCAAGGGGTCACTCCCGGTGAAGGGATCTCGGCCCTTGCCTCGTCGACTGAGGAGCAGGATATTCCAACTGAATATCACGATGCAAAACAAAAGTGAACGTCCTTGCAATAATAGCTTTTTGAAAAGTGTTCCAACAACATCAGATTAGGTTTGTTTTTAACTTGCATTGATCCGAATCAACGCAGTCCCATCAATTGATCACACCACAAAGAACGAAAATATACTGATGTACGTATATGCCATCCGCATTCGCCACTGGGTCCCGTCATTACCCGTTAGGTTAGCTAACTAACGACAGAGCGGGGACTGGACTAGCGCGGATGCAAAACATATACAACATCTACTAATATATATACCAATATATTATATTTCGCTCAAGGCGTGAATAAAAAATGCAACATCACAGAAAATGTACAGCATCACAGAAACAATACAGATATCTGGGATCCCCGGGTTTCACAGAGCCGCTGAAACCCGACGTTCCCCTGGTCGTGTGGATAGCCTGTGCAATGAAATCCTAGACCCCTACGGACGCGGCAAGTCACCCGCCAAAACCTGAAGCGAGGCAGCCCCCTTCAGCGCCATGAATGGACCACCCAGCACTTCACGGAATCCGGTAACTTGGGCACCCCTCCTGGGTCAACCTGTACCCCCTACGAGTGCGGCGAATATCCCGCCAATCCTAGAGTGAAGCCCCCTCCGTCTCAATGCCATGAGATGCGGGCTTGTTGCCTTCTAGAACCCGGCTATCCGTGCACCCCTCCGCGGGGCAATCCTAGTACAGAAAGTAAAATATACATACACCGGGTACATCGACCACAACCTGGTCGTGCCCCAAAATAATAATACAAACAGGCAGTGACGGCAGTCCACATGTCGGACGCTCGCCCCGCAATATCAAATGTACATAATACAACTACAACTGTACTAGCATTGCATCCAGACTATTCCCCACGACCGATCCGCAACATCACAGCAAAAACAGAACATCAACGTGAAAGTCACGTTCGCAAATCCGTCTAACCGGACTATAGCAGTTAGACAGGATTTACCGATCGAGTGACATTCACGGTCGCAGATATAATGTAAATACTGTGAAAAATGTGTTTAAAATATCCGCTCGATCAAAAATTAACAAGTGGGCCCCCAAGTACTACTGTAGCACATCAAGAAAGTCTGGGCCCAAAATTAATATTCCAAAACCCCTAAAATCACCCCAGAAGCCCACTGGAGAAATTTGGCCCATTGATCTTTTCATACTGCGGCGGAACCGCGGCCCAAGGTGGGTTTTGGCCGCGGTTCCGCGCTCCCCTTGATGGATCAATGACCCGAATTTTTCCAGAAGCCTTATAACTTCCTGCACAGTACTTTTATACAACCTGAAAAAATTTTCGAGACTGAAAAAAAACAACAGAAAACTGTCGTGGGTGATATTGGGTTTTCGGAACATTTCTTCGATCGGAATTGTAAAACACATTAAGGAAAGCTAGACTAAGTTAATGGCGAGGCTCTGATACTACTGTAAGTGCACGGCGGCGCCCCGGCCGTCAATCCGACGGCCAAATGCGGAAGCGGTGATAAACTAAAATTTTACTTGAACTGGAAAACCGCCGCGCACTAATACCCGGATCGAACCACTAACTAGTCCTAGCTAACAACAAGAAAGGGAAGAGAGATATACCGACGATCCAAGTCCTCCGGTCTTCTCATCATCGTCCCGATCTCCTGCGGAATGTCCCGTCTCCTCCTCGTCGCCGGAAGTGCACCACATCGCCTACTTCATTTACGGGATCCCACCTCAATGCCGAGGCAACTCGGGCACGAAGCCGGCTACTCGACGTGCCCAAGGTTCGCTGTAGAATATCTAGAGAAGAAGTCTCATTTGGGGTTGTAGGAATTGCCTTTTGTTGGAGGAAGTGATACAAGCTTTTGGAGGAGGAGCTAAAGGGATTTTCCAACATGAAATGAACCAAAAACCCCTTACCAAAATGTTTGGACAGCCCCCATCAAGAGAGTGGCCGGCCATGCTAGATGAGGGAGGGAGTGAATGAGAGAGTATCAAAAAAAATGGGAGTCATTCTCATATCAAGCAAGAGAGAGAGAGGAATGGTTATCATGAAAAGCAATGATCACAAAATCAAACCCATACTCCAAAAACCCACCTACTACAACCATGATTGCTCACAAAGTCAAGCAATCATGATAGAAGAAGTCAAGGTCAAAAGAATGGTGCACCATCATGATACAAGGAAATAAGCAAAGACCCCCTCCACAACCACTTATTTGCAACAATGCAAATAAGCCCTCCTCCACCAATCTTCGGCCAATGAACGGAACAATGGAAATTGGCCAAAACGGAAAGCAAACTGGCAACTCCAGAAAACAGGTCCCGTAATAAATTACAGGAAAACCCCGATACTGTGCATACACACCTGCATCTGTATTTCGACCGAAATACAAATGCAATGAGACAAAATCTACACTGTACTATACTAGGATCCGGCTTATACCAAAGCCGGCTAGTAATATCCGTTCGATCCTGATCCGTGTAATTCCGCACGTATCTGATCGAACCCTGCCATATAACCATACGGCCTTTAGTACAAACTGTCCGATCCGGATCCGTGCAATACCGCACGTATCTGATCGGACCTTGCCATATCTCCATACGGCCTCTACAACCTTTCGCCCGAAAGCTGAGTAACTGAATGTGGGGGACTCTAAAGACTCATCAATACCTTGGTTGTGGATTTAACCACTAGCATGTTAGAGGTATAAGCCAATACATAACGGGCTACCAGGTATTGACCAAAAGGGACGTCTGTGAGCGAACTCAGCCTGACAACCCTACTGAGCCTGTCAGTGACAATATCCGTACAGTCCGGTCCGTTCGTCTATGAGCATCGCATGGCGGGCCTAGGGGGTTGGTAAAAGTCAGAACCCCAAAAGCGGTACAAGTCGTGTCGGAGTGTAGCCCAGAACACCCTGAGATACTACTGGAATACCTACTAGTAAATCTCCTTGCCTCGGCCGAGGGCTTCGTGTAATGGCTCTCCTAGACACAGCACGACCTCACCCCCAATACCGGGAGAGACGAACCCCTGAAGATACGCTCACTGCCTCCATGTGGCTCGGGACTGTACCCAACTAAAACCTGTTTGCACGACTCCTTTAAGCCGTGGTAGGGTAGTAATCAAAGTACAGTGGGAACTCACACGAGACAAATGACGATCCCCAGGTCGATGAACTAACCTGCACACATGTCACCAGGGAACTGCCATCTGACGTCTGGTATATGACCAACTAGCATGTTCCCGGCGAGTCCTGTCCGGTGTACTCATAACCCAATGAGCACCTGTATACATCTTAGGTGAACCAACTGACACCAGTGGCTTGTGAGACCGGCCACCGCCCCTCGTCGGGGTCTCGACTGTATACACTAGTCTACTCTGGAGTATCGATGCCCTGTCTCGAAACTCACACGACTAGGGACCATTTAAGGATATGCTTATAGACCCCAGCTCCCACTTATATGATCGCCCTCATACTGCTGGTGGTCAAGCAACAATCCTAGGGGCTCTATCAACGTGTAATAGCGACGTGTCAGGTCTCCTAAAACAGTACACGATGATAAAGGTAAACCAGATAGCATACTATCATCTCGAGTTAGACTGTCCTACCGGGATAGGTCCTCCATCAATCATTGCAATCACGTACCTGTGACCTAATAATTGACTCTGAGGGCACTATCTCCAACACAGGATTCAGACACGCCAAAGCAAACGAAGCGAAGGCCAAATTCCTAGCTTCAGGGTCTTAACGGTAACTCATATAAAACCGGAAAGACCATCGGAGATCATCTCGCACTAGCCCGGAGTGATCACCACCGCAACATTCGTCTCGTTACAGCAGACGCAATTCCAGCAAAACGAAGCAAAGGCCAAATTCCTAGCTTCAGGGTCTTGACGGTAACTCATATAAAACCTGAAAGACTATCGGAGATCATCCCACACCAGCGCGGAGTGGTTATGACTCATCGGGACTCTCCAAAATGAGCTTAACCTCTAGTAAAAAGCGGCAGGGCAAGATTCCTAATGCTTGCTCTTCCGACGGTCAAACTGTCTGGGAGGATTGCTTGAAGACGTCTTGTCCAGCCCCAGAAGGGATCGAAGACACGACAGTCGCAAGGCTACTCGAACAGCAAGACTGCCTATCGAGGAATATATCAGCCAATGCGACGGTAAAATGGACAAAACCCAGACCCTAACGGACCTCTGTCATAAAGAGCAGAGGTTAACTGTGACGTTAGGATATTCTTACGAGAACTGCTCGATTTGTCTCAACCCACAGAGAAATAAGTATCTTTGTAGGAATACCTCGATTTGTTTCAACTCCGAGGAAATCAGTGTCCTTGGCAACCTCTTCGGTTCAGGGAAATCAGCGTCCTTGACGAGAGCATCTTGATTCGCGTTGACCTGCAGAGAAATCAGTGTCTTTGCAGGAATACCGCGATTTGTTTCAACTTCGAGGAAATCAGTGTCCTTGGAAAATACCTCGATTCAGGGAAATCAGCGTCCTTGACGAGAGCATCTTGATTCGCGTCGACCCGCAGAGAAATCAGTGTCTTTGCCGGAATACCTCGGTTAGTTTCAACTCCGAGGAAATTAGTGTCCTTGGAAACCTCCTCAATTCAGGGAAATCAGCGTCCTTGACGAGAGCATCTTGATCCGCGTCGACCCGCAGAGAAATCAGTGTCTTTGCAGGAATACCTCGATTCATTTCAAGTCCGAGGAAATCAGTGTCCTTGGCAAATACCTCGATTCAGGGAAATCAGCGTCCTTAATAAGAGCATCTTGATTCGCGTCGACCCGCAAAGAAATCAGTGTCTTTGTAGGAATACCTCGATTCATTTCAACTCCGAGGAAATCAGTGTCCTTGGCAAATACCTCGATTCAGGGAAATCAGCGTCCTTGACGAGAGCATCTTGATTCACGTCGACCCGCAGAGAAATCAGTGTCTTTGCAGGAATATCTCGATTCATTTCAACTCCGGGGAAATCAGTGTCCTTAGCAAACACCTCGATTCAGGGAAATCAGCGTCCTTGACGAGAGCATCTTGATTCGCGTCGACCCGCAAAGAAATCAGTGTGTTTGTAGGAATACCTCGATTCGTTTCAACTCCGACGAAATCAGTGTCCTTGGCAAATACCTCGATTCAGGGAAATCAGTGTCCTTGGCAACCTTCTCGATTCAGGGAAACCAGCGTTCTTGACGAGAACATCTCGATTCGTTTCGACCCGTAGAGAAATCAGTCTCTCTGCAGGAATATACGACGTCAACAAGGCGGAACAGCGGAAACTCCCAGTTCCACGACTCGGCGATGCGCAGATGATCGATAGTCAAACCCCGACTCCGTGAAATGCGGATAAAGTCAACCCTTCCTGGTCCTCGTAGAACACGGCAGTGAACCCATGGAAGCAGCCAGAGCAACTCTTGACTCCATGAAATGCAGATAAGGACAACTTCGCCTATCACTTGCGGGTCCTCACGACTCGTAAGGGAGTAAATTCTCTTGTGAGATCCTTACGACTCTCAAGAGAAAACACACTCAGGAATCCTCACGATTCCTAAGGAGAAAATGCACCTACGAGATTCTCTCGATTCGTAGGGAGAAAATTCTTTATGAGACCCTCACGGCTCATAGAGTTGAAAAGTCTTAGGCAGTAGATCGGAACCTGCCTCCTAAGCCATCACTACTCTCCAAAGCATCCAAGACGGAATGTTCTATATCATCTACAGGCTATGCTTACTTGAGGAATACGCCAATAACAAAGCAGAAAATAAAAGAAAGGAGGCAAAAGATTTATCATTCATACTTGGAAAATTCTTACATCAATAAAGACAATAAACAAAAATAGCATTGTTGAAATGCTATTACAATGGCAAAACCTCAAATCCAGGACATGGATTGAGGAACTCGAAAGTGACCTTGTCCAGAACTTTCCAAGCCTGGCGAACCATCCTAGTGTGCTTTCTTTCGTGAGCACGAGCGTCGGGATCCCCACTGATGTCCTCCACCCTCCGATAAGCAGCGAGTATGGCGGACTGTTGAAAGGCCTAGTGCAGGAGATCGACAAGATTGTCTCGCCGTCTCTTCGAGATTAGGTTCATCAGGTACACCGAGTGCACCTTATCCTCGGCGGCATCTAACGCCCTGAGCGGCACGCCGGTAAAGAATAGGGGAAGCGCTTCCCAAATTGCTCCCACAATAAGCTTCAGGAGAGGGGAGCGTCGAGGAAGCAGTTGACCGTTATAGGCGTCGAAGCGACTCATAATTTCGGTACAATCGGCGTTTGTGAGTTCTCGGTTCTGAGAACGGCCGAGTCGGCGAATGTCTCCATAAGAGACGATCTCATCAAGGTCATACATGTGGGCGTCCATTACTCCTGTAAAACAAAATCAACAAAATCAGCGCACGGTCTGATTAAGCAATTTTTGGTTCAAAACAGGCGCAGGAAATTAAACTCCCCGAGAGCAATGCTCTACAGACAGGAGTGACACCCGTCAATGTCAGTTATGAAAGGAGTTTAAAGAAATCCCCCGAGAACATTGAGAGCTTTGCTCTAAAAAAATGATATAATTCATCAAAAAATAAAATCCTTTTAGAGAGTAAAGGCTCTATTATTGGAACCCTAAAATGGTTCTCTGTAGATCAAAGATCTATATAGAGCAAAGCTCTGTTAATGGGTAAAACTCTGGTTTCTTAAAAGTTTTAAACTATACCTAAATTTTAACAGAGTCTTACTCTTGAAAGGATCTTAAAAGCCTGAGAGCAATGCTCTGAATAAAAATTCTTATGAAGAGATGAAAATCATCTAAGGGACCAAAGGTCCTATTTATAGGCATTGAGTGCCGTTTCAACTTGCCAACGGTTGAGGTTCTGCCACCGCTGCGCTCACGTTAGGGGCCACGTAAGCGCAACGGCGGGGGGACATTTGTTTCCCCCAATCAGAGCAAAACTCTGTTCAAGTTCCAAGACGGGAAACGAAGCAACGCTTCTGTTTCCCCCAATCAGAGCAAAGCACTGCTTTGAAATTCAAATGTTAAAACAGGTGAAGCAACGCTTCAGTTTCCTTGCACTGCGCGCTGTGCGTCACGTGTCAAAAGCAGACACGCCAGCGCAAGGGGCGCTGCGTCCAAGGCAGAGCACCCCAATCAGAGCAAGGCTCTGTTTTAAAATTCAAATTTTAAATAAAGGAAGCAACGCTTCAGATGACATGCGCTCTGCGCTGCGCGACACGTGTCAGCGCAGTTGCGCTAGCGCAGTAGCGCTGCGCTATACGCTGCGCGACACGTGTCAGCGCAGTTGCGCTGCGCTATGTGCTGCGCGACACGTGTCAAGCGCAGGTGCGCTTACGCCAACTGTGCCAGCATTTAAACAATAAAACTCTGGAAAGATCTTTCCAATCTTATTAAAACAATAAGATTATCTTCTGTAAAACAGAGCCCTTGGATCAAGGATCCGATGGTGGGGAAATATCCCCAGATCAATCAGAGAAAGATCTCTATAACCAACGTAACAAATCAATTGGCTAAAGACCCCTAGACTCTAAGTCTCAGATCATACAGAGAGCTTTTCTAAAAACTTTGAGAAGAATTCAAAGAGAAAGAAAAAAGGTAAACCTTTGAAAAAAAGGAAGAATTTCTTCTAAAAAGATCAGTGATCTAAGAACAAGATCAAGATCTTCAATAAAAAAAAAAGAAAAAAGAAGTAATCTACTTCATGATTAGATCTTTTGATCTATATAAAGGCGTTGCCTTTTGATAAGAATCAGAACCATTGGTTCTTGAAATCTTTGGAACAAGAAAACTTGTTTTCTTTGATCTAAATTTGATCAAGATACGCTCTGCGCTATGGAACAGTGCCTTGCACTCGTGAAATGAGCCTCTGCGCTCTTGGGTTGGCACAAGTCACCAGAACACGCCACGTGTCAACCCCAGAATAATCTGCACCATGCGCTTTAAAAAATGAGCACTGCGCTCTTGGATTGGCGCACTGCACCAGAGCGCGCCACATATCAGCAGCGCACTAGCGTAGCGCACTGGCGCAGCGCACTGCGCTAACAGACTTGCGCTCACCAGAGCGTGACACGTGTCACCTCCACATGCGCTTGCACCTTGCGCTCCTCAATTGGCGCAAAGCGCCTAACAGGCCACATGGCGCGCTGTCAAACCATTAAATGCTCTGCAATATTAGAAAAGGGACAGAGCCCAATTAAAAAGGCCTAACAGGCCAAAATAAATGCTATGCATTTAATTAAAAAGCCCAATGCTGTGCGTTATCTTAAAAAAGGGCAGAGCCCAAGCAAAGGCTTAAACAGGCCAATCATGAATAAAATGGTAAACATTTTCAAATGGACTTAACTCAATTATTGCCATAAGTCCTCAAATTAAATTGAACTGAGCACAACTGCTCTCCCAAATCAATTTACACCCGGTTCAAGGGTACATCTCTGAACTCCTCTGATATTTGTCGTTGTAATCCTTCAACGTCGTCAGAGAGGTGATGGGTCCTGACAACCACACATTGCTACGGACTGTGGGGTCCTTAAACTCATGGACTAATGCGTCCTTAAACCAATATTCGTCACCAAAATGGGAATGTTGGACCACCATGTCCTTAAACTGGCAATGGACCACCATATCCCTAAACTGGCAATGGACCACTATGTCCCTAAACTAGAACAATAGAGCCCAAATGCTCTTTTGTCGGATCTAAACGATCCCGTTAAGTTGATATTAGTCTGAAATTAGACTAATGTGTCCATAACGAACGTTTAAGTTGATCTTAGCCTCAAATATGGCTAACGTATCCTTAAACCAAAACCCCAAACCCAAATCTAAGAAAATACGGATTTGGACTAATCCACGTCCTACGGGAAACAACATAAATTAGTCTCCGTATACAATCCACGGGCAACCACAAACAAAACAAACACCCACGACACGAAGTGACCAGCTGGAGAAGGAGAAAGTTGTAACCGCGATGCGGTAGCGTAATTAACTACAGGGGCTTGCGCCTGCAGGGAAGAGCGTCCCCACAATCAAAAACTCCTCAAGCGAGGGGGAATCCGACGAAGTCTGCTACATCGGCCGCATCCGTTTAAACCTTCGATACATGGTGCCATAAATCAACTTGGCATCTTCGGAGAGGTGGACGGATAGCACCAATTAGCACCTGTCCCGAATTTCAAGCAAGACGTCTCCGTCATCGCGCCGTCATTCGGAGGGGAACAGTGGATACTTATGCAAGGTATTCCATAGTTAAATAATCGAGAATTTGATTCTTTCTTAGATTTCTTATCCGCAGGTGCAGTCCATGATGAGTAATGCCGAATCGCCTTTTTCAATTAAGGGATGCACTAGAAATGCATGCATATAAATTGATACTATTTCCACCTAAATCAGTGCATCAAATTCTATATGTGATATAGAATAAAATATCATCTTAAGATTGTTAAGATGTTGAATTGTTCGGCTTATGCTTAAAACCAGAATCCGGATAAACTCAAGGCACGTTTCAGTAATGGCAGTTTGTAGGTTATCCCATACATTGACGAAGGATTAACTTTCTACCATTTTCAGGATAAAAAGTTATTTTGTTCTCGACACGCCACATTTTTAGAAAAGGAATTTCTTGTATGAGAAATTAGTAGGAGTATGGTAGAACTGGAAGTGATTCTATAACCATAAATGGTTACTGAAAATTTAGTAGTGCCTGAAGATTCAATTGACCCTGACAATCCTTAGCCTACTCCGCAGATTTAGTAGGTGATCTCAGCCATCTGAGAGGTACTACGGTTTTCTCATTGACGGTCAAGGAGGCGTGCATCATGTGATGATGACCCTACTGGTTATCAGCAAGCCATGGGAGATAGTGACTTCCGATTAATAACTGGATGCCGAGTTATCCTAGTTAGACTCTGTGCACTGCAATAAATTATGGACTTTGTTGGGTGCTCCTGAAGGGGTAAAACCCATTAGGACCAAATAGATCTTACGATATCAGTGCAAATGGAATGGTACTAACTATTACTTCAGTGCTAAAGTCCATACGGATATAACTTTCCACTGCTATTTTTCAAGACTGTGATATCCGGCAGATGGATGACTATAACGTCTTTCTAAATTGGATTTAGAAGTGTACATGTATATGACTCTGCCAGAGGGTTATTGTTCACCGTCGAAAGATAGAGACCGAGACGTTGGGACATTTCGCCTGAATTTTGGGGGCAGATGCTATTTGGACTTCTCAATCCACCTCTCCGAAGATACCAAGTTGATTTATGGCACCGTATATCGGAGGTTTGGATAGATGCGACCGTTGTAGCAGACTTCATCAGATTCTCCCTCATTTGTGAGGGGTTTTTGATTGTTGGGACGCTCTTCCCTGCAGGCGCAAGCCTCTGCAGTTAATTACGTTATTGCGTTGCGATAACCACTTTCTCCTACTCTAGCAGTTCATTTCATGTCGTTTGTATTTTTATTTATTTTGGTTTCCCGTGGATTGTATACAGAGACTAGTTTATGTCGTCGCCCGTAGGGCGCGGATTAGTCCAAATCCGTATATTTTAGATTTGGGATTTTAAACTTAAGTTATATTTTTCCTTTCGTTCAAAAATATTTTGTTTGGTTTAAGGACCGTTAATCTAGTTTGAGATTAAGATCAACTTAAACATATGAGCATTTAGGCCCAACTTATTTTTTAACTAAGGATAGATTAGTCCTATTTGAGACTAAGATCAATTTAGCAATAATTTAAGGATCATTAAATTTTATTAAGATCCAATGTATTTGGGCTCAGTTGCAAAAAAAACTTCAGAGACTTAGACAATTTGGGCTTAGTCTGCTCGGTCCTTTTTCTTGTTCAAAAGAGCTAAACACTTATTTGGGCTCTATTTGTTCAGCCCCCCTTTTTTTATGCAAAAGTGCTAAGCACTTTTTTGACACTCTAGCGCTCACATAGGTATCATGTGAAGCCTTCAGTTATGGGCGCTTCCCGATCAGTGCTAAGCAATCAATTATATATATAGTGCTAAGCACTTTTTTATATGGCGTCCACGTGAGGAGCGCGTGCGGCGCTAGGCACTGCACGATCAGTGCTAAGTACTCAGCCATTTTGGCTGTATATGAAGTGCTAAGCACTTTTGTGTGGCGTCCACGTGAGGAGCGCGTGACGTGCTGGGTGCTACCCAATCAGTGCTAAGCACTCAGCCGTTTTGGCTGTATTTGAAGTGCTAAACACTTTTATTCAGCAATCACGTGTTTTTCAAGTGGGGCGCTGGCCTATTGCTTTAGGCACCCATGTGTTTCCCACGTGAGGCGCTGGGCGCTGTTGGGAGGGCACTCACGTGGGAAACACGTGAGGCGCTAAGTTCTTTTCTTTTTTAGAGATTGAATCTCTGTTGATGACATTTTGACCATTAATGATCACTGAGATCTTCGTTTTGAAGATCTGGGATCAGGTTTTCTTTAAGAACTAAGTTCTCTTATAAGAACTAAGTTCTCTTTTAGGGTTAAACCATATTTTCTGTGGAATTAAATTCCCATAGGATAGGTTCTTTTCGTTTTTTCTTTCTTTTTAACCAAGTTCTTTTCTGAATCTTTGATTCTCATGAACAAGATCTTCCCGATGAGAATTAAATTCTCAACTTGTGGGAAACTTGCCTTGTGGATCTCAGATCCAGAGAAACAACTAAGTTCTTGAGAAGGGTTAAACCCTTGGATATGCTATGATAGGTAAAGGAGATATTTTGATCTCTGTGGTTTCTTTACCTAGGATTTAAGAGAAAAAAGAACCTCTTCTCTATTGAGAATTAAATTCTCTGCTGTTTTTGAGAGCCTTCTGTATTTATTTGCAGAAACTTATGGGGGGTTCCCTCTTCTTGAGACTTGAAGTCTCGGGTCCTTTATATAAGAGGAAAATTGTTAATTAGTTTTAAGAAAATCTCTTATTGAGAGATTCCAATTGATTTAATTGGTCTCAAAATTTGTTTGGGGAATTTTACCCACTGTTGGATTTTTGATCCAAGGATTTTTGTTTTACAGAATATGTTTTCTTGTTTAACAAGATTGGGAAAATATTTTCCCATATACATAATTTATTCTGTCAAACAGTGATTTTTAATCACCATTTGATTTTTGATCCATGGGCTCTCTGTTTTACAGAGAGCAATCCTTCTTTAATTTGAAAGATTGAGGAAAAATATTCCTCATAATAGAATTTAATTCTATTATTGGATTTTTGATCCAACCGAGAATATTTTTCTCACTTAGAAAGAATTGGGAGATATTTTCTCCTCATAGAATTTAATTCTATTGTTTGATGATTTATCATCAGCATTGGATCTTTGATCCAACAGCTCTATTTAACAGAGAGTATCCCAATTTTTTAGGGAAATATCCTCTTGTAGAATTTAATTCTATTGATTTAAACTTGGGCGCTGGCGTTCACGTGTTGTGTACGTGGAAGCCACTTAAGAATTTAATTCTTATTTATGATAGGCGCTCCTCTGTTTTGCACATTGGTGCCTACGTGAGCTTCACGTGTGGCGCCATCATATGATTCAATCCTAAAGAGTTGGCGCTGGCGCTCTCGTGTGGAGCACGTGAGACGCTGCTTCATCAAATTTTAACAGAGCTTAGCTCTTCAGTTACGTTCAAATTTTAGGGGAACAAATGCCCCCACCGTTGTTCTCACATGGCTCACACGTGAGTGCAACAGTGTCACTTTTACCACCGTTTGATCTTCTAGGGAGTTGAATCGTCCATTCACATCCTATAAATAGGGCCTTTAGCCCTTGAGATGACTGTCGTCTCATCATCTTTCTTAATTTTTCTTCTTCCTTGAGAATTTAATTCTCATCTTAGAGCTTAGATCTCTGCCCACAGAACTCTTTTTGATCAGAGTTAAACTCTGCCACACAAAAATTGGTAAGGATCATGAACAGAGTTTAACTCTTAAAAGAACCCTTTTTGTTTTGGATTTTTAACCCATTAACAGAGCATGGCTCTTTTTTTTAAATGATCTCTCAGAGATCTTAAGAAGAACTTTTCACCCCTTTTTTGAGTAGACCTTGGGTCACAAATCAATGGGCACTCCTGAGAATCGTTAGTTCTCTTCCTAGGGTTTTACCCTATCATTGATCTTGATCTTTGAAGGTTTCTGGAATTCAATTCCATTATATTTCCCATCTGTCTCCCAACATGGGAATTTCTGGGATTTAATCCCATTATCTGAGAATTTTAATTCCGTTTTGCCTTACGGGGTTTAGCTCTGAGAAATTTTAGAACTTTTAGAAATTTTATTCTCCCTTCCTATTCCTTTTTAAGGTTCTAACACCCTTCTTACAGATTTGAATCTGTTGCAGAACTCGTTTTTCGAGAACATTGGGAGTTTTTAACTCCACTGCTAAATGGGATTATTCATTTAATGAGAATCCTTTTGGATTCTCACAATGGGCGCATGTCTCATCATTGATGAGCTATCACCTTAATTTTGTGGGTCCCACTATTTTTTTCTTTTTCTTTTAGACT
This sequence comes from Agapanthus africanus, assembly GCA_030015575.1. Lineage (NCBI taxonomy): Eukaryota > Viridiplantae > Streptophyta > Magnoliopsida > Asparagales > Amaryllidaceae > Agapanthus > Agapanthus africanus. The sequence continues at coordinate 200,567,918 of CM057350.1, forward strand.
GTAGTGATTTTAATATGCTATAATGGAGTACAGATTTGGGTATACTGAAAATGCTAAGGCCCTTAGCTGCAGTTAATTATATTATGTCAATCACTAACTCTCTACTGGTTTTTCTTTTCAGGTACTATGGCTTCCGGTTCCTTTTTTCCTTACGTTCGTTCAGAGAGCGCTTTTGCCGACGCGCCTACAGATCGTGAAGTCTTTGCTTTAATCTGGGACTATGATCCAGAGCAGAAATCTCTTCATCTATAGGGATCGTGGTATAGCTATATTATCCGGGGTCAGCGCAGCTTCACTTGTGCGGTGCCATCGGAACCGATCCCGTCAATTCATTATGCTGGCCCACCGCAGGTCGCTTATGCAATGGAAGAGGTCAATTGGACTGCGGACGGTCGTCTCCAACCTTCCATGGTGTCGATACCTGTCCAGCTGCCGATAGCCCTAGATATTTTAGAGCGTCGTATGTGTCAAGGAGAAGCACGTCCTTTGGGTTAGGTTTATACAATAGGAGTGACCCCTCGACATCCGGCTGGTTATCTCCAGTAGGCCCGTTACATTTTATTGGCCAAGAAAACGTTACTGCTGAAGACCGAGTTGTACCCAGCGGTCTACATGTCTCTCTTCTATTATCACACTCCTCATGTGTGGTGGGTTAAATCCTTCTTAGAACAGTGGAACATTCCGACCCACGTATTTCTTTTATCGGACCGTGAGGTATCGATCTCGCTGGAAGAATTCGCAGAAATTTCCGGGTTACCCGTCAGAGGGGAGCATTGTGAGGAGATACTTCCTCTTGATGAGTACGTTTTTGCCACCGAGTCGGTAGTCATGGGCCTTACCTCAGAAAACGCAATCCAACACAAGTTCCCTAGTTGGATCAAACTGCTGAATATTTATGAGAGCTTGTTTTTGGAGTCTAGAGGGCTTAGGGTTAGCTTTTCTGACTTCGTTGCCCGTTTCCTTCGTCCGGAGGTTTTATCGAAGAAGGCTGCAAAGTTTGCCAAGCTCGATGATCCGTTCGGATTTGGCTCGAACAAATTACCAACTGCAGAGGCGGATTTAAATCAGTTTTTTATTCCGGATACCCCCATCATCCCTTTTGCAAAGATTGCCGCTTCGGATATTGATGAGGAGACGTTTTTCATGGGCTTTATTGGTTTGTGGCTGGGCTGGTTTGCACTCCCAATGCACCCTCGCTACATGAGACCGTCTGTTTTCTATCCAGCTTATCTCATTGCGGTGGGGACACGTATGGCTATTGGGGTTGCAGGACTAGCCCACTTATATCATGGTCTATGTATAGCGGCCGACACCGCCCAGCCGGGCTTGAAACCAGTAAATCTCCCCTTGCACTACTTCACCTCATGGATCAATATGCACGTGTTAGGTGCCTTTGGTGTGCATAAAAGGCCTAGATTTTATGAAGGGTACAACTTCCCTCGGGTCATGCAATTGGTTGACGCTTCTTCTCCAGACCCAACACAGCGAGAGGCTCGACGATTGCTCCTACGTCCGCGCATGGTTGGGGACAGCATGACCTTCGTTGATAAGGTTCTGACCATTGGTAAGGAACCCTCCAAAGTGATCCAGCCGCTCCACGATGTCTTTAAGAATGGAGTTTCTGCTTTGAGGGCTCAGGAGATTGCGCATTTGTATTCTATCAGGCCGGGTTTCGTTGTATTCAGGCAAAATGCCTCGGTGTTATTCATGAGATATAACCCACATCGCTTGACTCAGCAATCTGGTTATAACCAAGGTGTTCCCCTTGAAGTGTTTCTCGTTGATCCAGTTGCTATAGAGGAGAGCGTTCGTAATGCGGTGCACCATTTTATACGACTGAATACGAAGTCTCATTTCCTGATCGCTGAGCCGAGTCATATCCCGAAAGCCTCCAATGCATACATTTCCTGGTATCAGCATGCAACGGGTGTCGTTATCAAGGAGGAAAGGCGGATGCTTCTTGACCATAAGGATTCTGTCCCGGCCAGTAATCATGCGGTTCCGCTGAAGCGACAGGCAGTTGTCCGTCTTTCTTTGAGAGAGAGAACGACGTGGTTGTAGTTCTACGAGCCTTTTCGGCTAAGCCACGGCTAGACGTTAGTGCTCCTGGGAATGTGGTGGCTGCGGCATCTCCTGAGTCGGGTATTGGCTCAGAAATCGGGACTCGCCATTCCAAGAAGCCTGTAAAGCGAAAGCTTTTATCGTCGGGTTTTGTTGCCGGCTCGCAGAAGAAGAAGAAGAAATCTTTCTTTTCGGCTGATATTGTATTCGGTCAGGAGCCTTATGTGAAAGTGTACGCTTGCACCGCAACTGGGTTTTTGTCACGACCCGAAGGTACGGAACACGACTGGCACTTAAATTACGAAACGCCTAGAGGCGTAACGTAATCTAAGTAAGCCAAAACCCAGAAATCTAAACTATTTTTAATGAAAAGAGTGAAGGAAAACTTGCTTTAAAGCAAGTGGTTTTAGCCAAATAAGTCGCATTAAACGTTTAAAAGCAACATCAGATTTTCCCGAAAATTTCGGCAGAGTCTCTTTTGTAAATACTGGCACCCAAACGGGTACAACACATGAAATACATAAATAATGAATAATGGCATCCCCAAGCTGTAGGGTTCCAAGGCACACTCATAAGGTTCTACAAGGCATCAACCATGCCAAAATCAAATTTTTATATGCCGAACAACCCTATGCAAGATCGTTTACTAGAGATAAGGCGAAACTAAAACAAGTAAACTACTTTACTAATAAGTGAAAGGGATTACAACCTTTGTAGATCCGGTCCTTCACTTCTAATGCTCCGTGTTGACGTCCCTTCGCTGCGATCATCGGGATCCCGGACTCTAGCGATGGTTTCTTCGGAGAAATGAACGGGCTTGGTCGTTGACTTCGAGGCCGAAGATGATCTACGTCGAGGAGACTCAAACTCAAGCTCCATCTTCACTTGGTCATGAACATTGTGAAGAGAACACCCTATACTACATGGCAAGTGGTAGAGGATGAAGAAATAGGAAGTGGGTTCACTTTGGATTTGGATTTCTCACTCACTTGAAATTTTTCTAGCAAGGTTTTTCTTCACTTGGTCATAAACTTTGTGAAGAGAACACACTACATGGCAAGTGGTAGAGGATGAAGAAATAGGAAGTGAGTTCACTTTGGATTTGGATTTCTCATTCTTTTTCTTCACTTGAAATTTTTCTGGCAAGGTTTTTCTTCACTTGAAGAAGATGAAGAAGAAGAAAAAGAATAAGAATGAATAATAAATAGAATAACAAAAATGAATAATCAAGTGAAGTCTATCATGATGCAACCATGGGTGAGTTAACCATTGTAGAGACTAAACTAGAGTTTAAGTTAATGGTTAGGTTAGTGAAAATGTCATGCAAAACAAAAATGGTGGATTTTGTCAAAGATGCTTGAAAGCGTCATGAAGCTTCAAGCAAAGACAAAAATAACCACCATTTTTGAATTACTAAATAATTAAAAACCTTTACCATTAACCTAAACATGGTGTAAGTCATACACACACCCAAGTTTGCATGTATCATCAATCATGATACAAACTAGTGCACAAACATATATCACATATACAACTTGTGCACATCAGGTGAGAAAGTCAATCTTAAGTGAACAAATACTAGTTAATGTAAAGTAATATATCAAATATATATAATTATACATTAAATCAATACTTGATTTACCGGTCATATCGCATATAACCGACTAATATCAAGTGTATCAATATATCGAATCAACACTTGATTCGGTAACCCGGCTATATCTCATATAACCGTCCGATGATACAAATCGCGAGAATAGAATACAGTATCACATACTGGTATTATTCTCGGTCCCGCACATATCTCATATGCGCTCCTATTTCGTTTTGCTTGAGCCAGGAAACCTCTGTGTAGGACTCTAAAGACTCGTCAATACGCCGGCAGTAGGTGGTGATCATATCAATCACCCACAAGCCGCAAGGGGTCTGCTAAACGTAACGGCCACCCGGGTATTGATCGATCAGAAGATCAACAAGCAAGCCTGCTCACACTCCAGTGAATCCAATCAGTAACACTTACCGTACAGTCCGGTCTGTTCGTCTGATATGTCGCATATCTCTCCTAGGGGTGGTAAATGTCAGACCCCAGCAGCTTGATAAGTCATGCCGATGTAAGGTCCATAACAAGCATGAAACTACGGATAACATTTACTAGTAAATAATTGCAACCCTGGCCAGGGATTTCCAGTTATGGCCAGTCGAGCATAGCCCAACGTCAACCCCCAATACCGGGAGAGACGAATCCCCTCCTATCGCTCATTGCCTCCATGTGAATCGGGACTGTACCCAAAAACCACCTGTTTGCACGACTCAGTAGAGCCGTGGTAGGGTGGAAATCAAAGCACAGTGGGAGACACACAAGACTCTATGACGATCTCGGGTCAACAGACTAAGCTGTACCAGTGTCACCAGAGAACTGCCATCTGACGTGAGGTATAATACCATCTGGGAGTTCTCGGCGAGTCCGTTCAGTGTACCCAGTCTTCACTGAGCACCCGCATACCGTCTCTGATGTCAAACACCAATGGATATGGGATCATCCATCGCCCATCACATGGGTCGAGAAGATATACGCTAGTCTACTCTAGAATATCGATGCCCCGTCTCGATATTCCCACGACTAGGAACATTGAAGGATGTACTCATGGACTACCTAGGCCCCACTAGTATGATCTGCATCATAGTCCTGCAAGTCGAGTATACATCCTAAGGGCTTTATCAACATGTAACAGAGAGACAGAAAGTATACATGTTAAGATAAAGAGCAACCAGATAGCGTACTATCATGTCGAGCAAGAAAATCCTACCTATATATGTCCCAGCATCCACTACAATATACATCTCATGTACAGTAATGGCCTCTAGGGCATATATATAACTAACAATCTCCCACTTGCACTAGGGCCATCTGTAGCAGTGGTTGTAGTATCTCATACTCAACCATCCCATAAAAGTCTCTCTCTGGGAAAAGGCCTTTGTGAGTGGATCTGCTATGTTGTCCTCTGAGTCTACTCTCCTAACCTCGATCACCCTGGAGATCAACTATCTCCATGATCAGGTGATACTGCCTTGGAATATGTCTGGGTCACTGATGGGACTGGGGTTCCTAGGCCAAAGCCACACTTCCATTGTCACACAATGGTAGGAACCTAGTTCATCTCATGAACCAATATACACCCAAACTGCCTCTTTGGTAGTATCTTTGATAGCGATGTCACCAGCCTTTATCGTCTAGTTTGCCACGGTATCTCTCTTGGAACTCTTCCAACATACCGTCCCCCCACTGAGGGTAAAGAGAATGCCTGTGACTGGCATTCAGTCGTCCTTATCACTCTGGAACTTTTCCAGTGATTCTCCCCAGGATCAACTGATACCATTTCACTACAACTAGTGAGAATCCTAACATCCATTTAGATCTATCTCATAGATCCAAAACCCAAGATTTAGGAGGTATCACTTTGATCCTATATGGAGAATCCATGTGATAAGAGGATTTTGACCGAGCGTAGCATAGGAAATTCTTTTCCTATCAAGAGTATGTTGTCCACGTACAATACGAGGATGACCACCTTACTCTCTACTACCTTTTTGTATATACAAGGTTCATCTACTATTTTGATGAAGTCAAACTCTTTGACTAGCACATCAAAACGGATGTTCCAACTCCGCCATACCTGCTTTATCACACAAAGCATCTTGCACGCGTTTCCGCTGCTCCCACTGTTTACGAAGCCCTCTGGCTGTGTTCTTATAGACTCTCTCTTCTAAATCAATATTTAGAAAAGCAGTCATGACACCCAACCACCAGATATCGTAATCATGGTATGTAGCAATGGCAAGTAGGATCCGGATGTACTTAAGCACAGCCACTGGAAAAGGTTTCATCATTATCCATGCCTGGTCGATGATGAAAACCTTTAACAAGTCTAGCTTTGAAAGTCTCAACTTTTCCATCTACACCAAGTAATCTTCTCAAGATATACTTGCTCCTGATGGGGATTTAACCCTTCAGATATAGCAACCAAAGTCCATACTTTGTTGGTGTACATGGATTCCATCTCAGATCGCAAAGCATCTAGCCATTCTTACAGAGTCCCCACTCTTGATGGCCTACTGGAAACTAGTTGGGTCATCATCTCATGATGCAATCCTCGCTCCCACTGTCATCGAGAAACCAAAGTATCTCTCAGGCGGATGAGGAACCCTGCTAGATCGGCGGAGAGGCTGAAGTTTGTTGGAATCTATTGAATCCTTTAGTTCTACCAAATCATCTGCTGTAGTTTGTATAGCTGGAACTCCTTCCAGTTCTATAGAACTAACTTTGCCTCGAGCTTGTACGGATTTTGCTTTTAGACATAGGCCGGATAACCCTAAATCTTAACAAACTTAAGATATGGGTTCTTCCCATTCCATATCACATATGAAGTGGTAGGCAATGGATTTGATTGGAACCCAATTTAATAGGTATGCAACTTCTCAAGTGCATAACCCCAAAAGGAAACAGGAAACTCAGTAGTACTCATCATAGAGCGCACCATATCATATAGGGTGTGATTGCTCTGCCCCGATACACCGATGTGCTGTGGTGTATACGGAGGAGTAATGCTGAGAGAGAATCTCATTCTCCTTTAGAATAGTCCAGGAATCCTGTGCCCAAGTATTCTCCTCCCTGATCACATCAAAGGACATAATACTTATACCCGTTTTTGGTTCTCTACTTCTAACTTATATTCGATGATTATCTCAAAAGTTTCGGACTTGTGTTTCAACAGGAACATATGTCTGAATCTAGAGAGATCATCCGTGAATGTAATGAAGTACAAAGAACCAGTCCTGGCATATGTAGACTAGGGACCTTCATACATCACTATGTATCAGTCCCAAGAGTTCACTAACTCTTTCTCTGTTTCCAGTAAACGGAGCTATAGTCATCTTATCTTTGTGACATAACTGGCAAGTTTCATAAGATGTAAATTTAAACTGATTTAAATATGCATCTAAATATAACTTAGCTAGTCGGGTCGCATTGATATGACCTAGTCTATAATGCCTTAAGAAGAATTCGTTCATTTCTGAACTCTTCCTCTTGTGTGTGTTCTGTACATTAAGAACTGTAGTTTGATTTAGAACGTCAATGCTTTTAGATAACGTGCCTGAACCGATCAACTCTTGATATAGGAAATGTTCAAAATATTATCCAACAATACAAAATTATATCCTTTTTTTACTTTTAAAGAGACTGATATGATGTTGTATATCAGGTTCGGTATCTAATAACATTCGTTCAGAATTAATGTATTCTTGTAATACAGGGTGATAGTGACCAACAGACTTGGCTGCAACACTTGCACCGTTTTCTGTCTCATGAAACTTATCACCCGTTCTCAGTTCTCTACCTATCTATAGCCCATGTAACAAATTACATATGTAGGATCCTGATCCGGTATCTCATACCCAGAACGTAAAGGATACTGAGAAACAGTTCTCTGTAATGAACACACCCGAAGAAGATGCATCATCATGCACTTTCTTCGTTTGGGCGGCACGGGAATTCTGGTAATCCCCAATTTCCTGCTCTGTCTTATAACAATTATAAGTTAGAGCGGGACCAACGTTCCCCAGCTCAGTATAACAAGCGGGTTCGGTCAATACATCCATATTATTATCTTGATTAAGGCGTGACATGGTCGCTACCTGGAGAGAGAGAGAAGAAAACACTCTGCGTGCGCTCTTGCAAGATTAGATTGATTATATATTTTATCTAATCAGGATGGCTCCCACTTTTTTTTATCAAATCTTCCTTCAAACCCTAAAAGGAAAGACTAGCCGGGATTAATTACACTCTACAAGTTCGCCAATTTTTCGGCCAGGCCAGTGCCGGTACTTTGAGGGAGGTTTCCCGTGCTTTCGCACGGACCTAATTAAAATAAACCTCGTTTTCCCAGGGGCGTAACCCCGTTGACACCTTTCTAGACACCTACTTGATCGGCTAATTGTAAAGTGCAAAACTCTCCCAGGAGTAACAATTACTCGCAGTGGGTATCGGGATCCAACTATCATATAGAAGGTATGCAATCTCATTGCAAATTTCAACACTTGAAACTCCCGATAAAGATTTTTACCCCTAGCACTTATGACCTTAACTATGGTCAACAAATCATAAGCACTAGTCAAGCTCTACCCGTCATTTCATGATTAATTAGACCCACCCACATGACCCTTAACTAAGATCAACAAAGTCATGCGACTGTCCTAACTAATCGCATCATATGCGGTGTAGGAAGACATCACTTAGCTACCGTACACTATGCCTTGACTATGGTCAACAAACACAGCACGAATACTAAGTACTCTACTTCTTAAAATGACGGAGGGCTACGGATGGTTTTTAAGAAAACCTTTAACGCTTTGAACTTGATCTCGCTGCAGAATCAAATGGTTTTTTGTAACGTTTCAGAAATCGTTTTGCGAATTTTCCCGTTTTAAGGCAAAATTTTCAGTTTTTCCCGTTTTAACCCGATTTCGATCAAACGTCTGTATAAGTTTGCTGGCACCTAGTTTAGCTAAAATAAAGCTTGTGTGCGAACTTTAGGGGTACTTGGGAGATTTTGGTTCAGATAGAATTTTTCCCAAATAAAATATTATTTTAAGCGGTTTTCGGTGCACGTAAATCGGGAAAAAAAATTCTTTTGTGAATAAATTATTTTTGTCACTAGATTATTTTGAAAACTTCTTTTTAAATATCTAGATATTTTTTGGAGTGCAAAAGGAATTGTTTAAAATAGAAAAGAAAAGAGTGAAAGGTGGCAAAGTGCATTAATTAGCATTTATTACTCATTTTCCTAGCATTTCTTCACCCAAAATTCACAAACATACCCCCAACCTCTCCATGGCCGACCCTTATCTCAAATTTCTGTCGAAAATATTTCCCAAGCTCATTTCTTCATGATTTCTTCAAAATTCTTCAAGAAAAATTCCAAAATAAATCAACAAAAATCCTAAATAAAAATAAAACCATCTTTTCCTTCACTAATCCTTCTTGGATCTTCAACAAGCATGGGTTTTGATGCTAAGATGATGGATTAAGCTTCATTTTGGTGTTCTTGGGGAGGTATAATTCTTACCTTAATCCTTTTATACCTGCTTTAATCTTAAATCTAGCTAATTTAGTTAGCTAATTATGTGTTTAGTTTAGTTTTTAATTCATGATTAATTCATTTATGTTTGGTTTAAGAAATTCATGTTAGGGTTAAATTTTTGTTTAAGTGTTTAGATTCAATTGAAGTGTTAATTTGTGTTTTGGAGAAGATTAACCTAGTTGAAAATGTTAATTTTTGCTAATGAACACTTTGTTTAATTATGCAATTAGCTTACTAGGTTTTTGCTAAAACATAATTAGCGAGTGTTAAAAATATAGGAATGGTTTAGATAGCTTAGTTAAGTTGTTTTAAGTTGTTTGTAATCTCTAGATATGTATTAGCTTAAAACTAGTGCGAAATTTTGCGATAGGTTGCTTACTAGATTTCGGGGTTTTTCTGACGTGGGTTCGATTGGTCGTTGCGAGATTATATCTATTGTATTCCTCGTAATTCTTGTGTTGTGTTGCGCGATCGGGACGATCGGGGTCCAGACTTGGTGTTTTGTAGTTTAGCGACCCCAATTAGGGTTTTTGGCCGGTATCGTGCGCGATAGATGCACTAAGCGCGCAGTGTAATTTTCCGGGCGTTTTCATCGCGTTTCGTTGTCTTTTTGTCATCATAGGATATTTAGCTTATGTGTTGTATTTATGAAATTTTAGGTTTGCAAGCAGGGACTTCGGGTGTCGCGGACAAGGAGAAGCAGGTGGTCGGATTTTCGTAGCTCGAGACCATCTGTGAGTAGATTTAACATATACAGGGGAATCGCCCACATGGCGTTATGCGTCAGGGCTAGAGATTTTATTACTTGTCGCATATTCTACGTTATTGTTAGAATTGCGCCTTTACCCTATTACTTAGATGTAGTTGTGCCTGGACTAGTAGTAGTAGGACACTGCACATATTATTGACGATTCATATTGCACGAGCACTGATTGTATGCCACACACACCGTCAATAATTGCCATGTCACGCACAACCCACATATAGAAATGATATTGTCTGGTTAGGGACATTGTGACATTGATTCATACTGCTTATCATATATGGCATTTAGCATACATGTATTCCTATAGAGTATTGTACCATTAGTGATAGGTACATACACACTCCCTGACATAGCTACAGGTATATCTTGCACATACTATTCTTATACCTAGGGGTATACTATATCATTGCTTATAGGTAGACACATTATCTTGCTATACCTTATTGATTTCACATACATCTGGTTTTAGCTACATGTTTACCTTCACTTGATGTTATTTAGAAGTGGATAAATAGAAACCGCATGATATTTGTATTAACTTGATGCAGTTAATTAGCGGCTTTTTCCTTTATACGCTTGCATTACAGTTTTATGTTGCGTATACTTTATTCATGGATTTTCGCATTGAGATATGGATTTTTCATGATGTTTTCTGGATTTGGGGACCGTTGAGTTTCATGAAATTATGCATTATTTGAAAAACCCGGTTTCCCTTGATATGATATTTCAGCAGCCACTATGAGATTTATCAGTTCAGATATATATACCCTACGCGAGGAAAGGAGGGATCCGTGTACGGGTACATGGTGGGGCCCGGAGGTACCCCGAGGCAAGATTCTCAGTGAGGAGATGAGTTAGTGGGGGAACCATACTTTCCGGTGACAGGACCAATGACTCAGCGGCTATCATGTGGATACCTACGGGAGTCATGTACGTATGGATACGTCGAGAGGCGAGGGTCAGAGCTAGGCACTCGAGCTTTCGGGATAACGTTGTAAGGTTAGTCTAGCACCCTATGATGAGTTTTGAAGCATCACATGTCCCAAAGTTTAAATTTTTATGGTGCTAAACGAACATATAATGGAATCGATCCTAGAAAATTAGGGTTTCGAATGAAAAAGCGAATCAAACTAGGGTTTCGAGACTACAACCTTTGTAGCTCCCTTTCGCTGGACTCCTTGGTGTCTTGGGTGTTGGAAGAAGGTCCTCTTGAAGTCCTCTTACGTCCATGACGATCCACCACGGAGTTCTCCGTCCAAGCTTGCAACTTCGTAAAACCGAAGAGAACACTCTAAGCAAGTTGGCTAAACTTGCATAGAATGATGTTGTGGTTTGGAATCTCACTTCAAAAACCTTTCCTTGAGTGTGTTTAACTCACTAGAAAAACCTAGAGAGCAAATGGTGAAGGAGGATGAAGATGGTGGCTTTTCTTTTTAGCAAGTGTAGAATGATAAAAAGATGACCCCTCAAAAAAGAAATAAAATATAACCTTTTATATTTTATTCCTTCTTACCTCTAACCATGATTAAGTGATGGAGGGTTTATTTAACTTGAGTTTTAAATGATAAAGAGAAGGATAACCCAAGGTTAGAGGTAGGTGAGCAAGGTTAGGTTAGAAGAAGAATGTAGAAGCTAACAAAGATTATCCTTTTCTTTTCAATTTGTTTTAAATCCAAAATTAAATAAAAAAACCATCACTTAATCTATGGTGTGAGTCTTATATTGCCACCATTTCCATATGCTAACAACCATGATAGATGGGTGTATGTGTGTATGTATGTATGCACATCCACATGTGCATGAAACTAGATAGAAAGAAAGAAACATATACACACATGCATACATCCATCATGTCCATGAAAGGTTTTAAGTGAGAAAACTAATGGTTAAATGATAAATCAACACTTGATTTATCAATCCGGTCATATCTCATATGACCCCACCAAAAGAAGGCCGCCCGATCAATGTCCGATATCATATACACACATTTTAATCGGGTGGATGCGCATATCGCATACGCGCACCACAACGTTTCGCCTGGACTGGGTAACTCCTTTGTGGGACTCTAAGACTCGTCAATACGCCGGCAGAGGGTAATGATCATATCAAGTCCCCCAAGCCGCAAGCGGTCAGCTAAACGTAACGGCTACCCGGGTATTGAGCGATCAGAAGAAAACAAGCAAACCTGCTACAACTCCCGTCGAGCCAACCGGCAACACTACCGTACAGTCCGGTCTCTTCATCAGATATGCTGCATATCGAGCCTAGGGATGGTCACGTCGACCCTAATAACTCAATAAGTCATGCCGGTGAATGATCTATAACAGATCGAGAAACTACCGATAACACTTATTAGCAAATCTCAGCAGCCCTGGCCAGGGACTTACTGATATAACCAGTCGGGCACAGCACAGCATCAACTCCCAATACCGGGAGAGACGAAAACCCCTCCTATCGCTCATTGCCTTCGTGTGTCTCGGGACTGTACCCAACGGCCACCTGTTTGCACGACTCAGTAGAGCCGTGGTAGGGTGACAATCAAAGTACAGTGGGAGAACACACAAGACTCTATGACGATCTCGGGTCTACAGACTAACCTGTACCAGTGTCACCATAGAACTGCTATTCGACGATAGATATAATTCCATATAGGAGTTCTCGGTGAGTCCGTCCAGTGTACCCAGTCAGCACTGAGCACCCGTATATGATCTTGATGTCAAACATCAATGAATGTGGGAACATCCATTGCCCATCGTATGGGTCTAGTATCATATACGCTAGTCTACTCTGGTATATCAATGCCCCGTCTCGATATACCTTCGACTAGGGACTTTCCAGGATATGCTTATAGACTACAGATGTCCCACTAGTATGATCTCCATCATAATCAGAGCAGTCAAGCCAATATCCTCAGGGCTTTATCAGCATGTATGAGTAAATAATAAGCATGATCAAGTCAACATGTCAGATAAAGAAGAACCAGATAGCATACTATCATGTCGAGCAAGAATGCATACTGAATATATATACATGTATAGATACATCCACTATCATATAATGGCCTCTAGGGCATACATATATCCAACAATCTCCCACTTGCACTAAGGCCAGTTATTGGCGTATCTCATACCCAACATCTCAAAAAGTCGCTCATGCTGCGGCTGAGGGAGGGCCTTGGTGAATGGATCCGCGGCGTTATTCTTTGTATCTACCCTCCTAATCTCGATCTCGCGGCGATCAACAATCTCCTGGATCAAATGAAAACGCCTCAGGATGTGTCTGGACCGCTGATGGGATCTGGGCTCCTTGGCTAACGCCATAGCCCCATTATTGTCACAATACAAAGGTATTAGATCAATAATGGTTGGAACTACTCCTAGCTCCGAGATGAACTTCTTCATCCAGACGGCTTTCTTGGCGGCATCATTTGCAGCAATGTACTCAGCTTCCATCGTAGAGTCTGCAACGGTATCTTGTTTGGAACTCTTCCAACTCACCGCCCCTCCATTGAGGGTAAATACAAACCCAGAGATAGATTTGCTGTCGTCCTTATCGCTCTAGAAGCTCGAATCGGTAAAGGCCTCCATTTGGAGATCTCTATTACCATACACCAAGAACAATTCTTTAGTCCTTCGCAAGTACTTAAGAATGTTCTTCACTGCTGTCCAGTGATTCTCCCCTGGGTTGGATTGATACCTGCTTACAACACTAAGTGCGTAAGCTACATCTGGGCGTGTACACAACATCGCATACATTATAGATCCTACTGCCGAAGCATAGGGTATAATACTCATGCGAGCTCTCTCTTCATCGGTCTTTGGACAAGAATCCTTGGAGAGAGTGACCCCATGGCAAGCGGGTAAGGCACCCCGCTTGGAGTCTTCCATACTAAACCTTTTTAGGATGGTGTCAATGTACCTGGTTTGGGACAATCCCAATAACTTTTTGGATCTACCCTATAGATCCTTATGCCCAGAATGTACGTGGCATCACCCAGGTCCTTCATGGAGAACCTCAGTGATAAGAAAGATTTGACCGACTGTAGCATAGGAATATCATTTCCTATCAGAAGAATGTCGTCCACGTACAATACGAGGAATGTGACAGCTCTCCCTACAGCCTTCTTATAAACACAAGGTTCATCTGGATTTTTGATGAAATCAAACTCTTTGATGACATCATCGAAACAGATGTTCCAACTCCGTGATGCCTGCTTTAACCCATATATGGATTTAAGCAATTTACATGCTTTCCCGCTGCTCCCACTATCAATGAAGCCCTCTGGCTGATCCATATAAACGCATTCTTCCAAATTTCCATTTAGAAATGCGGTTTTAACGTCCATCTGCCAGATTTCATAGTCGTAGTGAGCAGCAATAGCAAGTAGGATCCGAATGGATTTAAGCATGGCTACGGGAGAAAAAGTCTCGTCATAGTCCAAACCTGGTCTTTGACGAAAACCCTTCGCCATAAGTCTTGCCTTATAGGTCTCCACCTGCCCATCTACACCAATCTTTCTTTTAAAGATCCATTTGCACCCTACAGGTTTTACCCCACGGGGTACAACGTCCAAAGTCCACACTTTGTTGGTGTACATAGACTCCATTTCGGATCTCATGGCATCCAGCCACTTCACAGAATCTTTACTCGTGATAGCTTGCTGAAAACTGGTAGGATCATCATCATCCATGATGCAATCTTCTCCGTTACCATCAATGAGGAAACCGTAGTACCTCTCCGGTGGGCGAGAAGTCCTACCAGACCTACGGAGTGGCCGAGGTTCTTCAGTTTCTGCTGCAACAGCCGGTTCAACTAAATCGTCATTTGTAGTTTGTGTCTCTAGAACCTCTTCTAGATCCACCACCTTGCCATCATCTTTGTCTGTGAAAAACTCTTTTTCCAAGAATGTGGCATGTTGAGAAACGAACACTTTTTGTTCCTCTTTGTGGTAGAATAGATATCCATAAGAATTCTTTGGATATCCCACAAAGTTACACATGACCGACCGTGTCTCGAGTTTGTCCGGATTCTGCTTTTTATCATAGGCCGGGCAACCCCAAATCTTAATTCTCTTAAGAGATGGTCTCTTCCCATGCCATATCTCATATGGCATGGTAGACACGGTTTTGGTTGGAACCCTGTTTAGCAGAAACGCTGCAGTCTCCAATGCATGCCCCCAAAACGAGACTGGTAACTCAGCGTCACTCATCATGGACCGGACCATATCTAATAGGGTCCTATTCCGTCGTTCTGACACACCGTTGTGCTGTGGTGTGTAAGGAGGAGTGAGCTGAGAGAGAATCCCATTCTCTTTTAGGAAGTGTGCAAATTCTGTACTGAGATACTCACCACCTCGATCTGATCGAAGCATCTTGATACTCAAACCGGTTTGTTTTTCTACTTCTTGTTTATATTCAATGAATTTCCCGAAAGCTTCGGACTTGTGCTTTAATAAAAATACATGACCGAATCTTGAGAAATCGTCAGTGAACGTAATGAAGTATGAAAAACCGCCTCTAGCCTGTGTAGACATTGGCCCACATACATCACTATGTATGAGGCCCAGGAGCTGAGTAGCTCTTTCTCCGTGTCCGGTAAACGGAGTTTTGGTCATTTTACCCTTGATACAAGACTGGCAAGTCGCATAAGATTTATATTCAAAAGAGTTTAAATATCCATCTTTGTGTAACTTGTTTAGTCTTGTTTCGTTAATATGACCAAGTCTACAGTGCCAAAAAAAAGCTTCATTTAATTCTGAAAATTTTCTTTTATTAGTGCGTTGTATACTGAAAACTGTGTGTTGATTTAGGACATATATTCCGTTGTTTAGTGTACCATACCCAACCAACTTTTGATTCAGGTTAATGTTCATAACATTGTTCTGCAATACAAAATTATACCCTTCATTGTCCAACAAAGAAACGGATATTATATTACATAGCATACTTGGTACAAAATAACATGGATTTAAAACCAAAATACATCCAGATGGCAATCCCAAATGATACTCTCCCACTGCGACTGTATGTACATTGGAACCATTTCCAACGCGGAGAGTATGGTCACCTGTCCTCAAAACCTTGCTATTTCTCAGCCCCTGCATAAAATTGCAAATGTGAGAACCTGAACCGGTATCCAATACCCAGGAAGCAGAGTTTATAGAAAAACGGTTTTCAGTCACAAACGCACCTGAAGCAGAAGCATCACCATGCTTCTTCTTGAGACTTAAGTACTCTGTGCAATTGCGCTTCCAATGTCTTGTCTTGTGGCAATGAAAACATTCGCCCATCCCCGAGTCTCCAGCCTTGGACTTTCCCTTTTCCTTCACCTTTTTAACTCCGCCCTTAGGATTAGTGGGTTCCTTCTTTTTCTTTCCCTTGGCCTTGGCTTTCGGGCGAGAAGATGAAGACTGTCCAATAGTCATAACGGGAGTTTTTGCTAAGTTCATAGTGCTCTCTGCACTCCTTAACATGTTAAGGAGTTCAGGGAGGTCCTTCTCCATGCCATGCATGTTGAAGTTCACTATGAACTGAGCAAAAGTGGAGGGGAGGGACTGCAGAATAATATCTATATATTGTTCATTGTCCATCGTCCATCCAAGGTCCTCAAGCTCTTCTATAAGAGCTATCATCTTCAGAACATGGTCTCCTACTGGTGTGCCAGGGGCCATTCGCATCTGAAACAATTTCTTTGATGTTTCGTATCGTAATACGCGGGATTGCTCCCCATACAACTCCTTTGTATGGAGCAATATACCGTGAATGTCCATGTCCTCATGCTTCTTTTGATGTGTGTTATCCATCGATGCAAGCGCGAGGCATGTGGCCGTGGCACAGTCAGCGTCCCACGTCTTGTGGACTTCAATGTTCGCAACTGAGTATTTTAGACCAGGGACGGGCGGGGCTGAAGCCGTGAGGACATATGATACTTTATCATAAGTCAAGGCGATTTTCATATTCCTCAGCCAGTCTTTATAGTTGGTCCCATTCAGTTTGTTTTTATCTAGTAAAAGCTTGAGTCCAGTCATGGGTATCTGCCATTAAGAGAGAAAAAAGAATACACTCAGCGAAAGCTTTTGCATAGATTAGATTGGTTATTATCTTGTCTAATCGATGTTTCCCACTACTTTTTATCGAGTTTTTCTTTCAAACCTTAAAAAGAAAAACTAGCCAGGATTAATTACAGTCTACAACTTCGCTAACCGTTCAGCCAGGCCAGTGTCGGTACTTGAGGGAGGTTCCCCGTGCTTTCGCACGGACCTAATTAGAGTAAACCTCGTTTTCCCAGAGGCGGAGCCCCGTTAACACCTTTCTAGACACCTAATGAGTTAGCTAATTGTAAACTGTAAAACTCTCCTAGGAGCAACTATTGCCCACAGTGGGATCGGGATCCAACCATCACATGGAAGGTATGCAATCTCATTGCAAATTTCAACTATTGAAATTCCCGATGTGGTTTTTACCCCTAATACTCGTGATCTTGGCTAAGGTCAACAAATCACGAGCACTAGTCAAGCTCAACCCGTCATTTCTTGATTAATTAGACCCGTTCACATGACCCTTGGCTAAGGTCAACAAAGTCATATGCCCGTCCTAATTAATCTGCATCATATGCGTTTGTAGGAAGACATCACTTAGCTACCGTACACTACGCCTTGGCTAAGGTCAACAAACGTAGCACGAATACTAAGTACTCTACTTTCTAAAATGATGGAGGGTTGCGGATGATTTTTAAGAAAATCTTTAACGCTTTGAACTTGATATCGTTGTAGAATCAAACGGTTTTCAAAAGGAGTGGCTTAAGCTCCGCAGTTTTGAAATATAGCTTTTTCATAAATAGCCGAGTGGTTTTAAAATCCGATTCTACAACATCTTTTAGGTTTATTTTCTTTACATTAATCACATTAATGTAATCCCATCATTTAAGTCCTTAAGCCAATTACAGAAAAGAAACGAAAATAACACGTACGCTTATGCCATCCGCATTCGCCGCAATATTCCGTTATGCACCGTTAGGTTACTTAACTAACGGCATACTGGGACGGGACTAGCGCGGGTGTAAAACATAAGCAACGTCTACTATATATCATATACATAATATGTCATTCATCTCAGATATCACAGAACACAGGCAGCAGAAACATAGATATAACGTGGGATATACTAGGACGTCCGTATTTAGTATTTAGCCAGAATAGAAAATACGGATTCCACAGTCGCGATGAATAGCCAAGCCCACACCCTGGACCCCTACGAGAGCGGCAAGTGACCCTGCCAATTCTGGAGTTTAGGAGACCCGGTCTCGACTCCTCGAGATGGCCTCCCACTGAACCCCAGAACCCGGTCACCTGTGCTCCCCTCCTTGGGTCCATCCTAATGCGGAAAAGGAAAATAATATACAACACTGGTGGCAGCAACCTCAACCCGGAAGTGCCCCAAATAAAAGAATATTACATTACATTTGAATTTACATGAATGAAAATATAAAACTCTCATCTCACATAAAAAAAAACCCCGGCTATTCAATCGCGACAATCCTGCACATCATATCTCAGCAACACATAATATCTCATATCATCAACGTAAGTAAGTATGCATACCCCAATTGTCGTTGATGTATAGCAACGAAACCGGTGATATCGTACATACTACACTTACGGTCACAGAAAAGAAAGTGTAAAACTGCAATATCTGGAATCCACATTCGCTTTAGACATCACAAATGCGAAATATCACATATTCCGTATTTCATGTCTAGTAATATGAATTCCACACATTGCATCACATTCCGGATAAACAGACAGTATTGAAGTTTCCGAACGAACGATCAAACACCCAGGATTCACTAAAGCCCAACACTTGAGCAGAGTTCAAACACCTGGAGTGTGTCACAGTAGTAGCGGTCCAGCCGTAGAAGGGTCAAGCCAACGCCTCACATGTGGCACGCCGTACTGCCCTAAACCCTAAGGTTCAAAGGGCAGTTCAAGACGGTCACATAATCGAGTTAAGGTTTGTTGTCTTCTAGAGGGACCACCACAAAAAGACTTGCACGTATCTCCAAAGCATTTAAACCCCGTGAATAGTGAGCAAATGATACTCGTTCAAACACTTCAACACTTTCTAATTTACCCGGAAAAGCTAGGAAATGAAAATACCGATCAAAACTACGCGTCCAAAACCATCTCCAGAAAATGCAGTACTATATTCAGATTAAACATACCTAAAACAGTATACTAGCAGATCTAGGAATTATGGTGCAA
This sequence comes from Agapanthus africanus, assembly GCA_030015575.1. Taxonomy (NCBI): domain Eukaryota; kingdom Viridiplantae; phylum Streptophyta; class Magnoliopsida; order Asparagales; family Amaryllidaceae; genus Agapanthus; species Agapanthus africanus. The sequence goes on from CM057350.1 coordinate 200,587,143, forward strand.
TTTTTATAGCAAGATGCCACTGTACGGCCGCGGAGCCGCGGCTTAAGCAAGGAATTACCGCGGTTCCGCGGCCATATGAACAGTTCACTTGATCGTATTTCACCATTATTCTTAGTTTTCCCTGCTGTATTTTTTAAGTATTTTTAATCCTGAAAAATGTCAGATTTTAAAATTTGTCCAGAGAGGGTCCAAAAGTTCGTATTTTATTTTTCGATCGGGATTTTTACTTCGTAAAAGCGTCGCCTAAAGTTCTAGGTCGGCTCTGATACCAATGTAAGGTTAGTCTCGCACCCTATGATGAGTTTTGAAGCATCACATGTCCCAAAGTTTAAATTTTTATGGTGCTAAACGAACATATAATGGAATCGATCCTAGAAAATTAGGGTTTCGAATGAAAAAGCGAATCAAACTAGGGTTTCGAGACTACAACCTTTGTAGCTCCCTTTCGCTGGACTCCTTGGTGTCTTGGGTGTTGGAAGAAGGTCCTCTTGAAGTCCTCTTACGTCCACGACGATCCACCACGGAGTTCTCCGTCCAAGCTTGCAACTTCGTAAAACCGAAGAGAACACTCTAAGCAAGTTGGCTAAACTTGCATAGAATGATTTTGTGGTTTAGAATCTCACTTCAAAAACCTTTCTTTGAGTGTGTTTAACTCACTAGAAAAACCTAGAGAGCAAATGGTGAAGGAGGATGAAGATGGTGGCTTTTCTTTTTAGCAAGTGTAGAATGATAAAAAGATGACCCCTCAAAAAAGAAATAAAATATAACCTTTTATATTTTATTCCTTCTTACCTCTAACCATGATTAAGTGATGGAGGGTTTATTTAACTTGAGTTTTAAATGATAAAGAGAAGGATAACCCAAGGTTAGAGGTAGGTGAGCAAGGTTGGGTTAGAAGAAGAATGTAGAAGCTAACAAAGATTATCCTTTTCTTTTCAATTTGTTTTAAATCCAAAATTAAATAAAAAAAACCATCACTTAATCTATGGTGTGAGTCTTATATTGCCACCATTTCCATGTGCTAACAACCATGATAGATGGGTGTATGTGTGTATGTATGTATGCACATCCACATGTGCATGAAACTAGATAGAAAGAAAGAAACATATACACACATGCATACATCCATCATGTCCATGAAAGGTTTTAAGTGAGAAAACTAATGGTTAAATGATAAATCAACACTTGATTTATCAATCCGATCATATCTCATATGACCCCACCAAAAGAAGGCCGCCCGATCAATGTCCGATATCATATACACACATTTTAATCGGGTGGATGCGCATATCGCATACGCGGACCACAACGTTTCGCATGGACTGGGTAACTCCTTTATGGGACTCTAAGACTCGTCAATACGCCGACAGAGGGTAATGATCATATCAAGTCCCCCAAGCCGTAAGCGGTCAGCTAAACGTAACGGCTACCCGGGTATTGAGCGATCAGAAGAAAACAAGCGAACCTGCTACAACTCCCGTCGAGCCAACCGGCAACACTACCGTACAGTCCGGTCTCTTCGTCAGATATGCTGCATATCGAGCCTAGGGATGGTCACGTCGACCCTAATAACTCAATAAGTCATGCCGGTGAATGGTCTATAACAGATCGAGAAACTACCGATAACACTTATCAGCAAATCTCAGCAGCCCTGGCCAGGGACTTACTGATATAACCAGTCGGGCACAGCACAACATCAACTCCCAATACCGGGAGAGACGAAAACCCCTCCTATCGCTCATTGCCTTCGTGTATCTCGGGACTGTACCCAACGGCCACCTGTTTGCACGACTCAGTAGAGCCGTGGTAGGGTGACAATCCAAGTACAGTGGGAGAACACACAAGACTCTATGACGATCTCGGGTCTACAGACTAACCTGTACCAGTGTCACCTGAGAACTGCTATTCGATGATAGATATAATTCCATATAGGAGTTCTCGGTGAGTCCGTCCAGTGTACCCAGTCAGCACTGAGCACCCGTATATGATCTTGATGTCAAACATCGATGAATGTGGGAACATCCATCGCCCATCGCATGGGTCTAGTATCATATACGCTAGTCTACTCTGGTATATCAATGCCCTGTCTCGATATACCTCCGACTAGGGACTTTTCAGGATATGCTTATAGACTACAGATGTCCCATTAGTATGATCTCCATCATAATCAGAGCAGTCAAGCCAATATCCTCAGGGCTTTATCAGCATGTATGAGTGAATAATAAGCATGATCAAGTCAACATGTCAGATAAAGAAGAACCAGATAGCATACTATCATGTCGAGCAAGAATGCATACTGAATATATATACATGTATAGATACATCCACTATCATATAATGGCCTCTAGGGCATACATATATCCAACAAACGTATGATACGTACCTATCAGGATGTTAGTCTGGGAGACGGCATATGATAGATCAGTATTTCTGTGTCGATACTTGGCACATTGGTTTCATGATATTTCTAATTACTCTTTGTATATATAATAGGGGATTTATCCGCTGTTATATATACCCTTACACCAATATTAGTGGAATGAGACGCTAATATATGTGTATTGACCTCATCATATTTATTTACGCCATTATATTTAGGATGTTAGAATTTTGCTTGAGATTTGACTCGGGATATAAGAGATTCATTTGAGATTGGATACTGGATAGATATGTGAGATCTACTTACTGTTGTACATTCGAGATATGTGAGATATACTTGATATTGTACATACGAGATATGTGAGATCTACTTGATATTGTACATTCGAGATATATGAGATCTACTTGCTGTTGTACATTCGAGATATGTGAGATATACTTGATATTGTATATACGAGATATATGAGATCCACTTGATTTTGTACATTCGATATATACGAGATATACTTGATGATTGTACATTCGATATATGTGAGATATGCTTGAGGTTGTACATTCGGTATATATGAGATATACTTGATATTGTGCAATTAAGGAGATGTGATACTTAGATAATATGAGAGCCAATTTGGGGGCTGATTTGAGGAATTGGGATTTAAATTGTCTTGCTAGATTGTGATCCTACCACGATGTCAGGATTCCGTGGAAATGACATACTTCACTCCATACCTCACCTTATCTGCACTGCTTCATGTACTAGTAGTATCTGTTAGTGTACCTTTCATGATTGTTGCACATTTACATTCTCATATACCTATCGCATGATTATTGCATACTGTTGTCATATCATTATTGCTTTATATATATTGGTTGTACCTGCTAGTGTACTTTCCATTATTCTGCATTCATATGACATGTTATTACTGTTAATTGCATATCTTAGATTCACGCTTTACGTGCATACTTGCGATTACCTGCATATGTTATTTACTATTCACGAGTTGGCAACTCACCCCCGTTATGCCATAGGTGTTACAGAGTGTTCCTCAGAGTAGTCGAGGCTGGCTATTCATCTATCATCTTTTGCTACAGTTACCGCATTGGCTCACAGTGTGCTGTTTTGTTCAGGTGAGTTTTGGTGGTTATCTGTATTTGTATTGTATATTCGTTGTATCTTGTTCTCTCCATCTACTATTATGTTGTTGACTTAAAGACTTGGTGAGTACGATATTGTATAAATTGTGGATTTGTTGTCTTTTATACAGCTTTCTCTCTATTATCTTTATTTCTTCGCTACGGCGTCGTATATTTGTGGTGGTGATTGTTTTCCGCCTTTGGGCATGTATTTGCTCCCGTTTGGGGATGCTTTACTTTATATTTATGTTGTACCCATTTTTGGGGCTAGCTTTTACAAAGGAGGTGCTGCCAAAATTTTAAAGGAAATAAAATTGGACTTTTAAAGAATTTGGGTTGTGATTTCAAAGACTTTTAAACAATGTTTCTTATCCTTTCTTGTCTTTTAATGGTTTAGATTTATGGGTTTTGGCTTTCTTTTACTGCGTTACGCCTGTAGACGTTGCGCAGTATTAGGGCCGTCACGTACCAATTTCGGGTCGTGACATTTTTAAATGGAGTGTTTTTTAGGCTTTTGCTAGTTTCGCTAAAGAGGTCACTCCCGGTGAAGGGATCTCGGCTCTTTCCTCGTCGAATGAGGTGCAGGATATTTACAATACCACTATGCAAAGCAAATACTAGAAAAGCAGTCAAAAGACAAACCGAAGGTTGTAGCATCTGCTAGTTATTGCTAAAGAGGTCACTCCCGGTGAAGGGATCGTCGGCTCTTTCCTTATCGAATAAGGTGCTGGATGTTCTACAAGGAACACCGCTATGCAAAACAACAACTAGAGCTACCTAATTTTTGAAATTCGATTCCACAACATCTTTTAGGTTTATTTTCTTTCATTAATCTCATTAATGAATGTCCCATCATTTAAGTTACCTAAACATCACAGATAAATACAACGTACGCTTATGCCATCCGCATTCGCCTCGATGTCCCGTCTGCACCGTTAGGTTAGGTAACTAACGGCAGAGCGGGGCAGGGCTAGCGCGGGTGTAAAACATAAGCAACGTTTATATAATATATCATATATACTATATACTATATCTATCTGAACATATCACATGATCACATCACAGATAACGCAGCAGAAAAATATCATATGAAATATTGGATATAGTAGGACGTCCGTGTTTTATTTTGAGCCTGTATAAAACACGGATTCCACGGTCGTGATGAATATCCAATCCCATACCCCTAGACCCCTACGAGAGCGGTAAGCAACCCTACCAATTCTAGAGTTAGGAGACCCGGACTCGACTCCTCGAGATGGTCTCCTACTGGAACCTAGAACCCGGTTACTTGTGCTCCCCGCCTTGGGTCTATCCTAATACGGAAAAGTAAATAATATACAATGGTGACAGCATCCTCATCCCGGAAGTGCCCCAATAAAAGAATATTACATACAATGAATTTTACATGAATGAAAAAGAAAAACACTCATCTCACATAAAAAACCCCGGCTATTCAAACACGACGATCCAATATAACATATCCAGCAACACATAACATCACATGTCATCAACGTAAGTAAATTTGCCCATCCCAATTGTCGTTGACATATAGCAACGAAACCGGCGATATCACATATTACACTTACAGTCGCAGAAAAGAAAGTGTAAAACTACAACAGTTGGAATCCGCAACCTTCTTAGACATCGCATGCCTAACGATTATAAACCCCGCATTTTAGTCTCATTATCAAAAACACTTTTCAATATCAAGTCGGGCAATTCAACAAGATTCCCGACATCCTGAACGAATGCTCGTCGCAAACTTTAGCAGACGGCTGCACCCCTGAATGCCGTCGACGAAGTGCACTAAGGCGGAACACCGTTGCCGCGAGCACCCGAACAGATGCTTTTGGCGACGGGGTTCTCCTACAGTCACTTGGTCGGGGCTATAGGGCGTGGCTGTCTGTTAAGTTTACCCGGCGAGTATCCGCATACTCTACGTGATTGCGACGGACTTTTGATCGCATCAAAATTCCGTGGCAACCGATCAATTGAGACTAAAGTGCTATATTTATAATATTCAAATCAGTTATCTCATAACTACTTGTGAATTCCAAATATTGTATCACATTCCAGATAAATAGACAATGTTAAACTTTTCGATCGAATAATCAAACACCCAAGTTTTCCCAATAGCTTAACACTTAAGGGGAGTTTAAAAACATCCATTTCATGCCACAGTACCAACGGTCCAGCCGTAGAAGGGTCAAGCCAACGCCTCACATGTGGCATGCCGTACTGCCCCAAACCCTAAAGTTCAAAAGGCAGTTCAAGACGGTCACATAATCGAGTTAAGGTTTGTTGTCTTCTAGAGGGTCCATCGCGTTACTTGCATGATTTAGACGTTCTTAAACAACGGAAAAATCCAACACTTGGAAATTTTCCGGGTTGGGAAAAAAGTGAGTTATTGATATCCGGTCGAAATTTTTAACACTTTCTAAAATTACCCGGAAAACACATAGACGATGTTAAACTTTCCGATCGAATCATCGAACTCCCAATACAACCCAGAAAACTCAACACTTGAGTATAAATTAAAAAATCCCATAAAACACAGGAACTATAAAAGGACATTACTGTGCAAACAGTGTAGCATAAAGCTACAGAATGGCCGCGGAACCGCCGCGCCACCTAGGGTACGGCCGCGGTTCCGCGGCGCCTTGATTGAATTGGGGTCACGTGCTGCACAGTAATTCCTAGAAAACCTTGCTGAATTTTTTGAGTATTTTTAATTAGGAAAAATCTACAGTTTTAAAAAATGTACAGAGAAGGGTTTTGATTAGGGTTTCAGGATTCGATCGGATCTCTAACTTCGTCTACACTTCGCCTAAATCTCTAGCTTGGCTCTGATACCACTGTAGGGTTCCTAGGCACACTCATAAGGTTCTACAAGGTATCAACCATGCCAAAATCAAATTTTTATGTGCCGAACAACCCTATGCAAGATCGTTTACTAGAGATAAGGCGAAACTAAAAGCAAGTAAACTACTTTAGTAATAAGTGAAAGGGATTACAACCTTTGTAGATCCGGTCCTTCACTTCTAATGCTCCGTGTTGACGTCCCTTCGCTGCGATCATCAGGATCCCGGACTCTAGCGATGGTTTCTTCGGAGAAATGAGCGGGCTAGGTCATTGACTTCGAGGCCGAAGATGATCTACGTCGAGGAGACTCAAACTCAAGCTCCATCTTCATTTGGTCATGAACTTTGTGAAGAGAACACCCTATACTACATGGCAAGTGGTAGAGGATGAAGAAATAGGAAGTGGGTTCACTTTGGATTTGGATTTCTCACTCTTTTCCTTCACTTGAAACTTTTCTAGCAAGGTTTTTCTTCACTTGGTCATGAACTTTGTGAAGAGAACACCCTATACTACATGGCAAGTGGTAGAAGATGAAGAAATAGGAAGTGGGTTCACTTTGGATTTGAATTTCTCACTCTTTTTCTTCACTTGAAATTTTTCTAGCAAGGTTTTTCTTCACTTGAAGAAGATGAAGAAGAAGAAAAAGAATAAGAATGAATAATAAATAGAATAACAAAAATGAATAATCAAGTGAAGTCTATCATGATGCAACCATGGGTGAGTTAACTAGAGTTTAAGTTAATGGTTAGATTAGTGAAAATTTCATGCAAAACAAAAATGGTGGACTTTGTCAAAGATGCTTGAAAGCTCCATGAAGCTTCAAGCAAAGACAAAAATAACCACCATTTTTGAATTACTAAATAATTAAAAACCTTTACCATTAACCTAAACATGGTGTAAGTCATACACACACCCAAGTTTGCATGTATCATCAATCATGATACAAACTAGCGCACAAACATATATCACTTATACAACTTGTGCACATCAAGTGAGAAAGTCAATCTTAAGTGAACAAATACCAGTTAATGTAAAATAATATATCAAATATATATAATTATACATTAAATCATTAACTCAATACTTGATTTAATAATCCGGTCATATCGCATATAACCGACTAATATCAAGTGTATCAATATATCGAATCAACACTTGATTCGATAACCTGGCTATATCTCATATAACCGTCCGATGATACAAATCGCGAGAATAGAATACAGTATCACATACTGGTATTATTCTCGGTCCCGCACATATCTCATATGCGCTCCTATTTCGTTTCGCTTGAGCCAGGAAACCTCTGTGTAGGACTCTAAAGACTCGTCAATACGCCGGCAGTAGGTGGTGATCATATCAATCACCCACAAGCCGCAAGCGGTCTGCTAAACGTAACGTCCACCCGGGCATTGATCGATCAGAAGATCAACGAGAAAGCCTGCTCACACTCCTGTGAATCCAATCAGTAACACTTACCGTACAGTCCGGTCTGTTCGTCTGATATGTCACATATCTCGCCTAGGGGTGGTAAACGTCAGACCCCAGCAGCTTGATAAGTCATGCCGATGTAAGGTCCATAACAAGCATGAAACTACTGATAACACTTACTAGTAAATCATTGCAACCCTGGCCAGGGATTTCCAGTTATGACCAGTCGAGCATAGCGCAACATCAACCCCCAATACCGGGAGAGACGAATCCCCTCCTATCGCTCATTGCCTCCATGTGAATCGGGACTGTACCAAAAAACCACATGTTTGCACGACTTAGTAGAGCCGTGGTAGGGTGGAAATCAAAGCACAGTGGGAGACACACAAGACTCTATGACGATCTCGGGTCAACAGACTAAGCTGTACCAGTGTCACCAGAGAACTGCCATCTGACGTGAGGTATAATACCATCTGGGAGTTCTCGGCGAGTCCGTTCAGTGTACCCAGTCTTCACTGAGCACCCGCATACCGTCTCTGATGTCAAACACCAATGGATATGGGATCATCCATCGCCCATCACATGGGTCGAGAAGATATACGCTAGTCTACTCTGGAATATCGATGCCCCGTCTCGATATTCCCACAACTAGGAACATTGAAGGATGTACTCATGGACTACCCGGGCCCCACTAGTATGATCTGCATCATAGTCCTGCAAGTCGAGTACACATCCTAAAGGCTTTATCAACATGTAACAGAGAGACAGAAAGTATACATATTAAGATAAAGAGCAACCAGATAGTGTACTATCATGTCGAGCAAGAAAGTCCTACCTATATATGTCCCAGCATCCACTACAATATACATCTCATGTACAGTAATAGCCTCTAGGGCATACATATAACTAACACAAGCGGGAGCTAGCTCTTCTCCAATTGGCAGAAACAACCACGCAAGCAGTATAATATACAACGCCGAAGGGCGAGAATCAAAACTCAGAAAGAAAACCAACATCCTCAAGAAGACCAAAGAAGAACCCCAATAATACAAGCGCGTGACTCTAAGGTCGAAATAATACACAACCAGTTTTCTAAGTCTATCAAAATATACAAGTCTGGTTGATGGAGTTTACTAGATATAACTGAATTAAATAAAGTACGACGGTGGTCACGATGCATGTGAACCCACCTACCAAAGCAATCACCCGGAAGAAAGCAGTGTGCCAGCAAGCTGCAATGAAACCTGTACGGCCAAACTTGTAAGAAACTGTGGCATAACGGGGGTGAGCTCCTAACTCGTGAGTAGAAAACATCACCGAGAAGAAATCGCATGTATGACTCTCTCCTAGGTCATACAATAAAACTATGCAATACTACAATATGGGTAACAGTATATCATAAGTGTGATATCAAAGTACTCATGTCCGTGTTAAGAGTAATAAAATATATCGATGCGTGACATGTAATAATGCACCATCCAACGTGTGTCAAGCAACGACACACAAATCATGATAAAACTCGAGTGCCCAGCATCGACACTCAAAACATCATGAAGTCCGTGTCCAACTGTTGGGTTACGGCAGCGCCCCGACCATCAAACCGTGGCCAAATGCGGAACAATAATTTACTAAACTGGCACTACCATTACCCAATGCCCGGATCTACCTTAAACCCTAAACTAGCAAGCTAATAAAGAAGTTAGAATGGTTATACCGAGTTGATCCATGTCCTTCGGTCTTCATTCCAGGCTCCTAGTGGTTCCTTGATCTAGCTTGGTCACCGGTCTCCCTCCATCGAAGATGATCCACCCGAGGGATGTAGTCTTGGCTCTAGCTTCACACAATGGATGCAAGTGAAGCAACTAGGGTTTCTACGATGCTACTCTAGAAAGCCTAGGATGTAGTGAGTGTGATCCAAGTGTTGGTCTACCTCATCTCACCTCCTCTCATGACTCTCAACACATGAGAGGGTTGAGAGGAGGTGAAGAATGAAGGTGGAGGCAAAGCATGAAAACTAGAGGAGAGTGAAGCACAAATGGTGATGGAGCTCAAAGCTTGCTCAAGTGAAGAAAAATGAAGCATCCAAAAATGAGCTCTCTTGGAGGGAGAAAATGAGCATGCTAGGTTTTGTAAAACAGTTTTTTGCATTTTAAAATAGCTCCCATACTTGAATAGTGAGCACAAATGAATTAACAATTCATTTGTGTACACTATGCAAGCATGGTCATCACCATACTCCCCTCATTCTAATTTCCACCTCATTTAATATTTTTTTTAAAATGGTCAAATCCAAAAATGAGGTGGCCACCTTCTAGAATGTTTTCCGGATAAAATACGGATTACATTCTACTGTACATACATACCTGCATTCGTACCGAAATACGAATACCCAAAGAGATATAATAACACAAAGAACATAATACTAGAATATATGTATCGAAATACATATACATAAATTATTAAATCAATACCAGATTTAATAATCCGGCTCAAATCCGAGCAGGCTAGTATTATCAATTGTCCGATCGAAAGTCCGGCTACAAAGTACATCAATCGATCGGAACCATGCACGTATCCAATACGGCTATTACATCATTTCGCCAGAACCAGGGAAACCCTCTGTGTGGGACTCTAAACACTCGTCAATACGCTGGAAGTGGGTTTAACTACAAGCACGTCAGCGGTACTAGCTGTAGGTAACGGCTACCCAGGTATTGAGCGAAAGGGAGGCCGACGAGCAAACTCTTCCTGAACCCCTACTGAGCCTGACAGTGATAATATCCGTACAGTCCGGTCTGTTCGTCTAACAGTATCGCATATCGAGTCTATGGGGTGGATAAAGTCAGACCACTAACAACGCGACATTTAGTGTCGGCATGAAACCCGTCACCACCTGAGAAACTATCGATCCTGGATCGGTAATTCTCATCCACCATGGCCATGGATTTGTGGTGATGGCCACTCGTGCACAACGCGATATCAACCCCCAATACCGGGAGAGACGAATCCCCGACGATCCGATCACTGCCTCCATGTGGCTTGAGACTGTACCCAACTAAAACCTGTTTGCACGACTCCTTTGAGCCGTGGTAGGGTAGTAATCAAAGCACGGAGGGAACTCACACGAGACAAATGACGATCTCAGGTCGACAGAATAACCTGTACATATGTCACCTAGGAACTGCTATCTGACAATAGGTATAATACCAACTAGCAGGTTCCTAGCGAGTCCGTCTAGTGTACTCATAACCCAATGAGCACCTGTATACTATCTTAGGTGAACCAACTAACACCAATGGCTTGTGAGACCTGGCTACCGCCCTTCGTCGGGGTCTCGATCAGTAGACACTAGTCTACACTGGAGTATCGATGCCCAGTCTCGATACTCCCACGACAAGGGACATTTAAAGATGTGCTTATAGACCCACAGCTCCCACGTATATGATCTCCATCATAATGCTGGCAGTCAAGAAAGGATCCTATGGGCTCTATCAATATGTACATGATGATAAAGACAAACCAGATAGCATACTATCATCTCGAGTAAGACTGTTCTACCGGTATAGGTCCCCCTTTCAATCATCATAATCACCTGCCTGCGATTACGATAATTGACTTGAGGGCACTATAGCCAACAATCCCCCACTTGCACTTAAGGCCAATTATTGCGGTGTCGCATACTCACAGCTCGTGTGATACCGAACACCCAACTTCTCTACTAATCAGTTTCGCAAATCCCGTTTGTGAAACTATTGCGTTCAATAAATAGCCTCAGTGAGTGGATCCGCTCCAATGTTTCTTTCTGTATCTCTCTATATCTCAACTTCGCGGAGAAAACTATCTCCCGAAATGAGCAATACTTGTCTTAGAATTTGTCTGGATATCTGATGGAACCCAGTTCATAAATGAACTCTAAATCCAGCAAATTTCTTATACTGTATTATCCACTGAATTTAATCAGTATCCTGTGCCATGCCTTCCTCAGTATCCGCTTGGACCACCTGTCCAACATATTGTCCCTCAAAAGAGGGAGAACTATAACTCTGACAGTCATTCTGTCATCCAGGTCACCTTGGAAGCCTGAAATGATAACCATCTCCTGAAGGAGGCTGCCGTTACCATATCCCAAGAACATTCACTTATGTTCATAAACCGCTTCCCTACATTTCTCCAGGATTAGATTAATATACGTTTATTGCAGCTAGTGCAAAAACAATATCTGGTGTGGTACTTGACATTTCATGATTAACTCAATTGTCTAAGCAAGTGATATGCTAATCATGCAGATCTCTCTCTCCTTTAGTCTGTAAGACACCTTTAGAGAGGGTGACTCTATCACCTGCAGGTACACCACCATACTAAGAGTCATCCATTCTAAAATCCCTTTAGAATAATGTCAAACCCAGATTGGGATACATCCTAAATCTAGATCTAAAACCAAAGATCTAGTAACCAGAAACCCTGATATTATATTCATATCCTATGTGGAGAAACAACTTTGTGACAACCACAGTATAACCGATCGTAGTATAGGAATATTTCTTCCTATCCAGTGCATGTCCTCCCAATACCTGGACATCACTCTCTACTACTTTCTTACCAGATCCATCTTCTATTCTGATGAGGTCATGGCCTATGACTGTCACATCAAAAATAGATGATCTATTTCCGCTATACCTGCTTTAGTCTATAAATAAACATAAGCTACTTGCCCACTATGCTTCCGCTGCTCCCACTGACTACAATAACCCTCTGGCAGAGTCATATACACGTGCACTTCTAAAGCTAGTTTAGAACGACGCTATACTCATCCTCCTGCCGGGTCTTATAGTCTAGAACAGCATCAATGGCAAGTCTGGATAAACAAGAACCTCCCTGTCACCGTTACTGAGAAGACCGAAGTACCTCTCGGGTGTCTGAGGTTACCCACCAAAACTGCGGAGTGGCTAATAGAATGTCGAAACTAATTGAATCCTTAGGTTCTATTAAATCTTCAGTGATCATTTGTGGTTCTGGAATCACTTCCAGTTCTACCATACTCCCACTTCTTTTTTTTTGAAAAATATCCATTTTACTAAAACTGTGGCGAGTCAAGAACAATAGAACTATTGATCTTCCTGATGGTAGAAAATTAATCATCGTCAAAGCCCGGGATAACCCACAAACAGCCATTACTGAAACGTGCCTTGAGTTTTTCCGGATTCTGGTTTTAAGCAACAGCAGGACAACTCCCTATACCTTAACATCGTTAAGATATAAATTGATTCTATATATATCTAATATAGAAACAAAAGCACCAATTTAATTGGAACCAGATTCAAAATCATACAGCTGTCTCCAGTGAATATCAACCAAATGGAAAAAAGGCCAATCAGCATTACTCATCTAGGAGTGCATCCATATATGAGTAACCTGAAAGAGAAGCAAGTTCTCAAAACCATTACTATCAACGGAATACCTAGCACAAGTATCTACATCTTCGACTTCCTCGAAGAATCCTGATACTTCCAACAAATGGTTCTCTACTTTATTCTTATACCTATAACTTCTAAAAATCTGAACCTTGTATTTCTACGAAATACTTGTCCAGAACTAGAGAAGTTATTAGTAAACAGAATATAGTATGAGTACCAACCCCTTTGTCCGAATGGACACTGGACAATATACAATACTTTGTATAAGTCCCCTGAGTTCAATAACTCAAATCCTGTGCACCGTAGGTTGGAAAACTGTACTATGGTTAAGAAGAATTATACCGCTGTTGAATGCACCTTACCTAATCTCCAACTGATATAGGTAAATATCATAGACATAATATCAAAAATTTATATCTCACTTTATAAAATAAACGTACAGATATATCAGTTTGAAATTGGTGCATAACAACGAATATTCAAAACCAAATATTTGTCGTCTGGCAAAAACCCAGATGATTTCCTCAAATATCACCGATTACAACGAATTCCGATATAATGAGGATCTAATCACCCAATTCCCAATATTTTACTCCTACTCACCATCTGTAATAGCATACAGATGTGAGAAACTGATCTGGTAAATACATACCGTGGAGTTAGATTCCTGTTGGGAAAACAGTTTTCAATTAACATCGCACAGTAAAACTGAAACATGAAAATGTTTCAAAAGGGGGTTAACTGGTATTCCAAGTAATGTCTCTTTCACTATCCTGATTCATGACAGTAACCATATACTTACCTGCCCTCACTCCAATCCCTTTATTATGTCTTTACTTATTAACTTCTGTACACCACCTTTAGGCTAATTGGTTTTCTTCCTTTCCTACCTTTTGGCACCAGCCTAAGGTTTGGAAGATGACTATCCAATAAGTATAATAGGTGTACTCTCCTAATCCTAGGAGCCCTCGCAACCTGAGAGAAGGTAATGAGAAAAGACATCTGAATAATCCTATTCTATTTCTCCTGAACCGGAAACCATCCTTGAATCTGGAACGAATTCCTTCGAGTTCGTATGTAACTATACGATGGCATATCCAACAGGAGTGGATATCTGTAGTGATACGGAGTGTTCTGGAGAAATGCAAAGTGGATGTAGGAGTGGCAGGGTTATACACGTTTTTGTCGTGAATGATAGCAGTCGCAATTTTCTTTGCCGTTATTCTAGTCCCTTTATATATCTCTACTTATTTCCTTCTGTACACCACACTTAGGCTTAATTGGTTTTCTTCCTTCCTCGCCTTTCGGCACCTGCCTATGGTTTGGATGAAGACTATCTAATAAGCTCAATAGGTGTACCCTCTCCTAATCCTAGGAGCCCTCACAACCTGAGAGAAGGTAAAGGGAAAAGAAAACCGAATAATCTTATTCAATCTCTTCAGAACCAGAATCCATCCTCGAATCTGGAACATGTTCTTTCGAGTTCGTATGTAACTATGCAATAGATTTATCCAATGGAAGTAGATGTTCTTAGTGATACGGGGTGTTCTGGAGAAATACAAAGGTGATATAGAAGTGGCAAAGATGTATGCGACACCGTGACATTTTAAGAGCCAAAGTGTTTTAAGAAGGTTCGGTTAACTTGGTTCATAAGTTTTAGTCAAAGGTCAGGCCATGGTCGCTGCCTGAGAGAGAGAGAAAAAAGAAACACTCAGCGTGCACTCTAACCTAGATTAAAATGGTTATTTATTTATCTAATCAGGATGGCTCCCACTGTTTCCACGAATTCTCCTCCAAACCCAAAAGGAGAATTAGTCGGAATCACCCGAGAAGTAGTCCTACTCATCAGTGGGAATCGGGATCCAACTATCATCGTATGATAACTTGATGGAAGCCACTCAAGTCAACACACTCCAAAAGGTATGCGCATGCCTGGCAACTTTCATGTATGTTTGAAACTCCCGATGTGTGTTTTTACCCCTAGGACCCAAGCGACCTTGACTGAGCCAACATATCAAAGGATCCTAGTCAAGTTCAACCCGTCAACATCTTGATTGCATTAGACCCACCCGCACGAGTCTTTGACTGAGCCAAAATGACCGTACGACTGTCCTAACCAATCGCATATCCATGCAACATAAAAGCACTACATAGCTACCGAACACTACGCCTCGGCTAAGCACGACATACGCAGCACGAATACTAAGCAATACTAATCTGAAATGACGGAGGGCTACGGCTGGTTTTTGGTGAAAAAACTTTTAACGTAATGAACTTGATATCGTTGAAAGAATCCAAGTGGTTTTATAAATTTATAGTGGCGAAAACTTTTGCTAAAGAGGTCACTCCCGGTGAACGGATCTCGGCTCTTTCCTCCTCGAATGAGGTGCAGGATATTCCTAACTGAATACCATGATGCAAAGCAAAAGGAAACGACTATAGTGAAGTTATTATGCTGACGCAAACTTCTGCCCAAGGGGTCACTCCCGGTGAAGGGATCTCGGCCCTTGCCTCATCGATTGATGTGCTGGATATTCATAACCGAATACCACTGTGGAAAGCAAAAGAGAACGTCTGTAGTGTCAGTTTTTAAAAACTTGGTTCCAACAACATCATATATAGGTTTGTTTATCCTTGCATTGATAAGAATGAATGCGGTCCCATCAATTAATCATACCAGAAAAGAACGAAAATAAAATGTAGGTATATGCCATCCATATTCGCCACTGGATCCCGTCATCACTCGTTTGGTTACTTAACTAACGACAGAGCGGGGACTGCACTATCGCGGGTGCAAGACATATACAACATCTACTACTATATATAAATATATATATATATATATAACATTCATCCCAGGCATGATATAAGCAACATCACAGAAATATCACAAAAGTAACACAGAATGGTGGATAATCCTGGAGCCCCGGGTTTCACTTGAGCCGAAAATGAGACCCGACGTTCCCTGCCGTGTGGATATCCTATGCAATGAAACCTAGATCCGTACGAGCGCGGCAAGTAACCCGCCAAAACAAGAAGCAAGGCAATCCCCTTCAACATCCTGAATGGGCCACCCAGCACTATACGGAATCCGGTAACTTAGGCACCCCTCCGTGGGTCAACCTACACCCCCTACGAGTGCGGTGAATAGCCCGCCAATTCTAGAGCAAGGTCCCCTCCATCTCAACGCCATGAGATGCGGACCCGTTGCCCTCTAGAACCCGGCTATTCGTGCACTCCACCGTGGGGTAATCCTAGTAAAGAAAGGAAAATAATATACAAGGGTGACATCGACCTCAACCCGGTCGTGCCCCAAAAGAATAATATATAAACAGGCAGTGACGACAGTCCACATGTCAGACGCTTGCCCCGCAATATCAAATGTACAAATAAAACTAAATTGTACTAACATTGCACCATAGCTATCCACCACGACGATCCAACCACAACACAACACAACACAGAACACCAACGTGAATGTCACATTCGCAAACCCGTCTAAAAGAACTATAGAGATTAGACAAGTTGTACCTATCAAATGACATTCACGGTCGCAGACATAAATGTAATGTATTGTTAAACGCACACTTAAAATATCGATCGAATAATTTCCCAAATTGGCCCCAAATGCAAATTCAGCACTCAAACAGAAATCTGGGCCAAATCTATATATGTCAAAAATCGCAATTCCATATAAATGAGCTACAGAAAAAATTTGGTGCTCCGTTGCTACTAAATGACGGCGGAACCGCCGCAAATAGGGGTCAAATGCGGCGGTTTTGCGGCTCTTTAGAAGCATTATGAGCCCAAATTTTTTTGTGTACTCCTAAAAAATCCTGCACGAATTTTTAAGCCTCTGGAAAATATTTTTTGGCACATTTGAAAATCGGCAGAAACTTGAAAAACGAAATCATGATTTCGGAAACTATCATCGATCGATCTTTTAGCCACATCTAAACAAGCTAGCAAGGGGTTTAAAGGCTGGCTCTGATACCATATTGGGTTACGGTAGCGCCCCGGCCATCAAAACGTAGCCAAATGCGGAAAAAAATTTTACTAAACTGGCGCTACCATTACCCGTTGCCCGGATAACCCTAAACTAGCAAGCTAATAAAGAAGTTAGAATGGTTATACCGAGTTGATCCGTGTCCTTCGGTCTTCATTCCATGCTCCTAGTGGTTCCTTGATCTAGCTTGGTCGCCGGTCTCCCTCCATCGAAGATAATCCACCTGAGGGATGTAGTCTTGGCTCTAGCTTCATACAATGGATGCAAGTGAAGCAACTAGGGTTTCTAGGATGCTACTCTAGAAAGCCTAGGATGTAATGAGTGTGATCCAAGTGTTGGTCTAACTCATCTCACCTCCTCTCATGATTCTCAACACATGAGAGGGTTGAGAGGAGGTGAAGAATGAAGGTGGAGGCAAAGCATGAAAACTAGAGGGGAGTGAAGCACAAATGGTGATGGAGCTCAAAGCTTGCTCAAGTGAAGAAAAATGAAGCATCCAAAAATGAGCTCTCTTGGAGAGAGAAAATGAGCATGCTAGGATTTGGAAAACAATTGTTTGCATTTTAAAATAGCTCCCATACTTGAATAATGAGCACAAATGAATTAACAATTCATTTGTGTATACTATGCAAGCATGGTCATCACCATACTCTCCTCATTCTAATTTCCGCCTCATTTACCATTTTCTAAAAATGGTCAAATCCAAAAATGAGGTGGCCACCTTCTACAATGTTTTCCGGATAAAATACGGATTACATTCTACTGTACATACATACTTGCATTCGTAACGAAATACGAATACCCAAAGAGATAGAATAACACAAAGAACATAATACTAGAATATACGTATCGAAATACATATACGTAAATTATTAAATCAATACCTGATTTAATAATCCGGTTCAAATCCGAGCAGGCTAGTATTATCAATTGTCCGATCGAAAGTCCGGGTACAAAGTACATCAATCGATCGAAACCCTGCACGTATCCAATACTGCTACTACATCATTTCTCCAGAACCAGGGAAACCCTCTGTGTAGGACTCTAAAGACTTGTCAATACGCTGGCAGTGGGTTTAACCACAAGCACATCAGCGGTACTAGCTGTACGTAACGGCTACCCAGATATTGAGCGAAAGGGAAGCCGATGAGCAAACTCATCCTGAACCCCTACTAAGCCAGACAGTGACAATATCCGTATAGTCTGGTCTGTTCGTCTAAGAGTATCGCATATCGAGTCTAGGGGGTGGATAAAGTCACACCCCTAACAATGCGACATTTAGTGTCGGCATGAAACCCATCACCACCTGAGAAACTATCGATCCTGGATCGGTAATTCTCGTCCACCATGGCTATGGATTTGTGGTGATGGCCACCCATGCACAACACGACATCAACCCCCAATACCTGGAAAGACGAATCCCCGACGATCCGATCATAGCCTCCATATGGCTCGGGACTGTACCCAACTAAAACCTGTTTGCACGACTCCTTTGAGCCGTGGTAGGGTAGTAATCAAAGCACAGTAGGAACTCACACGAGACAAATGACGATCTCAGGTCGACAGACTAACCTGTACACATGTCACCTGGAAACTGCTATCTGACAATAGGTATAATACCAACTAGCAGGTTCCCGGCGAGTCCGTCCAGTGTACTCATAACCCAATGAGCACATGTATACTATCTTAGGTGAACAAACTAACACCAATGGCTTGTGAGACCTGGCCACCGCCCCTCGTCGGGGTCTCGATCAGTATACACTAGTCTACACTGGAGTATCGATGCCCAGTCTTGATACTCCCATGACAAGGGACATTTAAAGATGTGCTTATAGACCCCCAGCTCCCACGTATATGGTCGCCATCATAATGCTGGTAGTCAAGCAAGAATTCTATGGGCTCTATCAACATGTACATGATGATAAAGACAAACCAGATAGCATACTATCATCTCGAGTAAGACTGTTCTACCGGTATAGGTCCCCCTTTCAATCATCATAATCACCTGCCTGCGATTACGATAATTGCCTTGAGGGCACTATAGCCAACACCAACAATGACACATAATACTCAAATCTCGGGCTCCGCATAGTCAGGATCGGCCCATGGGCTCCGTCAGTCCGGATCGGCCCATATATCCATCTCTCTCATAACTCCGAACGGTATCCTTCGGATATCCGTCAAGTTTCCATACAATCACCGGTAGGTAGTGCTCCTCTGCCAGGCTCATCGGCATCCCCACAAAACCACTCTCACCCTCGGGTACCTCACCGGGTCCACCATGTACCCGCAGACGGTTCATACTCCTCCTCAAATCGGGTCTCGAAAACCAACTCAGAACCGAGAAAACATCATGGTGGACGCTACTCATCATATCAAGGAAAATCGCATCTTTCTCTTTTAAAATTATCATATGTTTATAAGCATTCAAATGCGATTTCCCAAAACCAGAAATCTCATGAAAGATCTGAAATCTCAAAATCACGAGTCAGTGAACAGTGAATATCGGCATAAAGCCCCACGATATTGCATAACAGAATGAATGCATAAATGCATGAAGTATCTGAGTAAGAAATGCAATATCAAAACTAGCATATGAAGGCAAGCATACTAGTACTATATTGAAACAGCTGTTAGCAATTTGTATAAATGAAGTAATGTTTTCTAATGTGTACGTGACATAGAAATTACCTATAATGATCTGTGTGAGCCGGCAAGCAAGTGTATGTGGAGCATACGTATCATCGGTAATGGTGTTGGTGTCCAGACAACTGGGGTTTATAATAACTAAAGAAATACATTTATAAGCATGCAATGTGATGAGAATATCATGAATATACAGAAAAGATTTAGTAACCGCAACATTTAAGAATATACCTTTCCAAATACGAGTCATACAGTTCTTGGTGTTTGAGATAGCACTAATCGTGGTTTTAGAAAAATAGGGGCTACGGGGTCCTTAAGAAAAGATGCGTCTTTTGAAAAATCCGTAGTATCTCTCGGCCTGTCTTTTAAAATACTCACGATTCGTTTATTTTGAAAATAAGTATGACTCGAGCACAGTCAAAAGGGTAAGGAAATCCACCTAAATTCCGAGTTGATATATCTAGTATCGGCGATCCTGCCTCAATAGCGTCGCGTACGGTAAAATACATAGTACGACATCCTCGAGTCAAGAGTGTGGATCAATCATCATATCTATAACTCATACGGTAAAATCCATCGTACGGCATCCCAAAATTGGGGTACAGGCCAAATATCACATATACCTTATTATTCATATGGTATCATCAACAAAAAATCATGAATTAGGGGTACCTTTTTAAAATCTAGCACATCCCAATATCATCAAACATATATCCTCGTGTGTTTGAAAACACATCGCCCAACGATCCGCTATAATATCATATTGTATCATATCACGACCCAATCATATATCACAACTCATGGCATCATGCCCGATCATATCGGCTCATCTCCAAGTATCATATACTGGGCTCATCATCCGTGTATACGTATACCAACGCGCGCGCACACACACACACACACACACACATATATACATATAAACATATACACCCAAACATATCACATGTGTGCATGTGTGTATGTGTGTGAACCTCTACTCTAGGGTTTCACAACTAAGAAACTAACTGCAAGTACTTTCCTCCAATTACACTAAATCCAACCCATGGTCTCCTAAGGCCTTTCTAGCTAAGTATTGACATCTCATAATAACACATAGGTATATATATATATATATATATATATATATATATATATATATATATATATATCATAAATACATCATACCCTACGAAATTGCGAGGGTGCTATACGCCATCCACCCGACTTCCCCCGTAGATATACATCTACTCACCTGGACGCCTCGGCTAATCTGAACCGATTTCAGCTCTGTCATTTCCGCGCCACATCTGAAGCCTCTGCACCCGATCCTAGAAACCTGTACAAGGAAATAAAAGAATAAATATAAGTAGTCGCGAACACAAACAATACAAATCAACCACGCGCACTAACTAAACGCGCACACACTTGGTGCCCGAAACGCGCCGCAACAACGCCACAAACTACAACTAGGGTCACTATACGTGAAAATCCCTAAACCTCAAACCCAAACGTACCAATCGTGGTTTCACAACATACTAAATACTAAATGGAAAAGGTTGTAAATCACCAAAATCTCAAACTTTGTTCAAACGATTAATTCCAAAAACCGAGTAAGCGGCAATTACCCGTTTTAGCACAAATCTAAATGTTTTAACAATTTTAGTGGCCACAAGATTCACTTAATATCTTAATTAGGTCTCACAACCATTAACTAGATTTTAATCTTACTTATTTTCATTAATCCTAAAATTCGAGTTTGCAAAATTATGTAATTAGGACAAATTAAATGTAACAATTTGCAATTTAGCAACTAGATTAGGTTTAGCAAGTCTTAAGATGTTAAACTACATCTCACAACCATAATCAAATGATCAAAATCCCTAACTTGATCCAAACCCTAATCTTGAATTTCAAACCTGCAATTAAAATCATAGTTAAGTATCTAATTAGCTTATATTGAAGTAATAATCCAACAAGTAATCAATTGATTAGGATTTATACCTCACATATCAAAAGATCAACCTTGAAACATAGCCTCAAAAGATGGCTTCTTGCATCAAGATCCAAGCTAGATAGGTCAAAGAATAAAGGGTTAAGGTTTAATTAGGAGTTTGTGAGGTTTTTTATTGATTTTTGATGGATTTTATGAAGAGTTTTGAAGAGAAAAGGAGGTGGAGAAATAGGGGGGCTGCTGTTGTGAGCTGCTGACCGAGCCTAGGGAGAGAGGAGAGAGAGGATGTGGGTAAGTTTGGTCAAGTCAAGAACCCATACTTCAAGTATATAAACCCATATCTCTTTCTTTAATTATTGTTTTCATTTTCCTTTGTTTTCTTTTCTAATTTTGGAGTGGGAATTTAGGGAAGGGGGGGGGCAGCTTGTCTCGGCCAGAATTGAGGGGAGAGAGAGAGAGTGAGGTGTGTGGGTGTGGGTAGAAACATCCCCCCAATAATTACACCCATTAACTTATAACTTAATTATCTTATTTTCTAATTACCTTATTTTATTTTCCAATTTATTTTATCTTAGATTTCTCTTGAAAATTTCATTTAATTTCAAAAACCACATGTTACATTTTGGTTTAATGTGTCATGATACACAAAACATGTATTGACCCATTATAATTTGTAAAAGTCACTAATTAAATGTATTAATGAAATCTTAAAATAATATTAAAAATAATTAATTAAGGAAAATATTTAAGTAAACTAGAAATTTACAAGCGACCAATTAAATACCAAATACTAGCAATTACATAGCTAGAATAGGTATATTTAAGTCTATGTCGAAAAATGATTATATCTTGGTTTTTACGGAAAACACCAGTTATTTTACCGATTATCAGAAATTTCACCTAAACAATTTTTCAGAACGTTACAATCTTCCCCCTACAGAAATTCGGTCTCCGAATTTAAATTAAAACTCCCCCAAATACTTAAATATTTTAGTGAAACACTCAAGTCGCCGGGGCTCCGAAATCATCAATACTTAAAACACATCTCAGCGCAATGCATGCGCATGAAAAAAAGTAAATAACTCAAAATCAAAACTCCGTCAAGTATCACGCAATCATCGGAGTCATGGTGAAGATACCAATGTCAAAGTCCAATACGAAAACCAACACTTTGTTACAAGTCTAGCTTTGAAAATCTCAACTTTTCCATCTACACCAAATTATCTTTCTCAAAGATCCTCTTGCTCCCGATGGGTTTTACCCCTTCAGGAGAAACTTCCAAAGTCAACACTTTGTTGGTGTATATGGATTCCATCTAAGATCGCATAACATCCAGCCATTTCACAGAGTCTCCACTCGTGATGGTCTGCTCGAAACTAGTTGGGTCATCATCTCCATGATGTGATCCTCGCTCCCACCGTCTATGAGAAAACCGTAGTATCTCTCTGGTGGATAAGGAACCCTACTAGATTTGCGGAGTGGCTGCGGTTCAGCAGGGACTATTGAATCCTCCGGTTCCACCAAATCATCAGTTATAGTTTGCGTTGCTGGAACTTCTTCCAGTTCTACCTTATTGCTACTAATTTCTTTCTTAGGAAATTCCTTTTCTAAAAAGGTGGCATGTCGAGAAACAAAACTCCTTTTGTTCCTCAGTGTGGTAGAAGATATACCCTCACGAATGTTTGGGATATTCTACAAACTTGCACAGAACCGACCTTGCCTCAAGCTTGTCCGGATTATGCTTTTCAATATAGGCCGGACAACACCATATCTTAACTAATTTAAGAGATGGTCTCTTCCCATTCCATATCTCATATGGAGTGGTAGGCAACAGAGTTGGTCGGAACTCTATTCAATAGGTATGCAGCTATCTCAAGTGCATGTCCCCAAAAGGAAATAGGTAACTCAGCAGTACTCATCATAAAATGCACCATATCTAATAGGGTGTGATTCCTCCACCTCGATATAACATTGTGTTGTGTTGTATTCGGAGGAGTAAACTGAGAGAGAATCTCATTTTCTTTTAAATAGTCCCGGAATTCCGTGCTCAAGTATTCTCCTCCCCGATCATAACGAAGGATTTGAATACCTTTATCCATCTGGTTCTCAACTTCGTACTTATATTTCTTGAAATTCTCAAAAGATTCAGATTTGTTGTTTCAACAAGAACACATGTCCTTATCTTGAGAGAACATCGGTGAATGTAATAAAGTATGCGGAACCATTCCTGGCATGGGTAGACATAGGACCGCAAACATCACTATGTATATGTCCAAGAGTTCAGTAGCTCTTTCTCCGTTTCTAGTAAACAGAGATTTGGTCACCAAGCCATTGAGACATGACTGAAAAGTTTCATAAGATGTAAATTCGAATGGATTCAAATATGCATCCTTATAGAACTTAAGCTAGTCTTGTCTCATTGATATGGCCTAGTCTACAATGCTACAAGAAGACTTCGTTCATTTCTAAAATGTTCCTCTTGTGTGTGTTCTGTACGTTTAGAATTGTGGTTTGATTCAGAACGTGTATACTGTTATACAACGTACCTTATCCAATCAACACTTGATTTAGGAAAATATTCACAATATCTTGGTACGAAACAACAGTCGCTCAGAATCAATATATTACTATTTAATACAAGGTGATATTTGACAACTACCTTGGCTGCAACAATTGCACCATTCTCTACTAGTAGAGACATATCACCCTTTCCCAGTTCTCTACCTATCTGTAGCCCATGTAACAAATTACATATATGGGATCCTGATCCGGTATCCAATACCTAGGACGTAGAGCAAACTGAGAAACAATTCTTGGTTACGAACACACCCAAAGACTATGCATCAACATGCTTTTTTTCGTATGGGTGGCGTGGGAATCCGGATATTCCCCTATTCCTTGCTTAAACTTATGACAATCATAAGATAGAGCGGAACCTAACCTAGTATAATAAGTAGTTTCGGTCAATACATCCATATTATTATCTTGATTAAGGCATTTCATTGGTCACTACCAGGAGAGAGAGAGAAGGATAATCACTTTGCGTGCGCTCTTTGCAAGATTAGATTGGTTTTTATCTAATCAGGATGGCTCCCACTGTTTTTTATCAAATCTTCCTTCAAACCCTGAAAGGTAAGATTAACCAGGATTAATTACACCCTACAGGTTCGCCAATCATTCGGCCAGGCAGGTATCGGTACTCCGAAGGAGGTT
This sequence comes from Agapanthus africanus, assembly GCA_030015575.1. Lineage (NCBI taxonomy): Eukaryota > Viridiplantae > Streptophyta > Magnoliopsida > Asparagales > Amaryllidaceae > Agapanthus > Agapanthus africanus. The sequence continues at coordinate 200,612,158 of CM057350.1, forward strand.
CCCCGTGCTTTCGCACGGACATATTTAAAATAAACCTCGTTTCCCTAGAGGAATAACCCTATTGACACCTTTCTAGACACCTACTTGATCGGCTAATTGTAAAGTGCAAAACTCTCCCAGGAGTAACTCTTACTCGCAGTGGGTATCGAGATCCAACTATCATATAGAAGGTATGCAATCTCATTGCAAATTTCAACATTTGAAATTCCTGATAATGGTTTTTATCCCTAGCCACTTATGACCTTGACAAGGTCAACAAACCATAAGCGCTAGTCAAGTTCTACCCGTCATTTCTTGATTGAATTAAACCCATCCGCATGACCCATGACAAGGTCAACAAGGCCGCACGACTACCCTAACCCAATCGCATCACATGCTAGCAGATAAGCACTAATTAGTTACCGCACACTACACCTTGACAAGGTTAACAAACGCAACACGAATACTAAATAGTACTTATCTGAAATGACGGAGGGCTATGCAGGTTTTTAAGAAAACCATGAGCGTAATGAACTTGATATCGTTGTTGAATCTAGTGATTTTGAAAAGGAGTGTTTTTTTAGGCTTTTGCTAGTTTCGCTAAAGAGGTCACTCCCGGTGAAGGGATCTCGGCTCTTTCCTCATCGAATGAGGTGCAGGATATTCAGGAATACCACTATGCAAAGCAAGAACTAGAGAAGCTATCAAAAACAAAACTGAGTGAGTTGTAGAATTTGCTAGTTTCTCTAAAGAGGTCACTCCCGGTGAAAGGATCTCGGCTCTTTCTTCATCGAATGAGGTGCTGGATATTCATCAAGGAATACCACTATGCAAAGCAAAAACTAGAGCTACCCTTTTTAAAAGTTTGATTCTACAATATCTTTAGGTTTCTTTCTTTTCATTAATCTCATTAATGAAGTCTCATCATTTAATGTTTCCTAAACATTACAGAAAAGTGAAACGAAAATAGAACGTACGCTTATACCATCCGCATTCGCCACTGGGCCCCGTCATGCACCGTTAGGTTACTTAACTACCGACAGAGCAGGGGATGGACTAGCGCGGGTGCAAAACATAAGCAACGTTTATTATATATCATATATATAATATAACATTCGTCTCATGCAGTTATATGATCACATCACAGAACCAAGCAGCAGAAGCAACATATGAAATATTGGATATACTAGGATGTCCATGTTTTAAATTTAGCCAGTAATGTACAACACGGATTTCACGATCGTGAAGAATAGCCAAACCCACATCCCTAGACCCCTATGAGAGCGGCAAGTAACCCTACCAATTCTAGAGTTAGGAGACCCGGTCTCAGCTCCTTGAGATGGTCTCCCACTGGACTCTAGAAGCTGGTTACTTATGCTCCCCGCCTTGGGTCTATCCTAATAAGGAAAAGTAAATAATATACATCATTGGTGACATCATCCTTAACCCGGAAGTGCACCAATAAAAGAATATTTCATACAGATTTTACATGAATGAAAATAAAAACTCCCATCTCACATAAAACCCCCGGCTATTCAATCACGACGATCCAATAAAACATATCAGCGACACATAATATCACATATCATCAACGTAAGTAAATACGCGTATCCCAAATTCCGTTGACATATAGCATCGAGATTTGGGATACACCGCGTATTACACTTACGGTCGCAGAAAAGAAATGTAAAGCTGCAATAATTAGAATCCGCATAACTTTAGACATCATAAACCCGGAATATCTCATATTCCGAATTTCATGCCTAACCAAATAAATCTTGTATTTCAGTCTCAAATTGAAAACACTCTTCAATTATTTAGTCGGGGATTCAACAAGATTCCCGACTACATTGTCGAATACTCATCGGAAACTTTAGTAGATGGCCGCACCCCCGATGCCGTCGACGAAGTGCACTAAGATGGAACACCGTGGCCGCAAGCACCCGAGTGGATGCTTTTGGTAGCGGGGTTCTCCTACCGTCGCTTGTCCGGTGCAATGGGTCATGGCTACCTAGCAAAGTTGTTTGGCGAGTATTCGCGTACAATACGCAATTGCGATAGAGTTTCGATCCGAATCGAAACTTCATGGCAATCGATCTACCGAGACTAAAACGCTAGATTTATAAACACTAACTAGTTTTCACAAAACTAATTAAATGTGGATTCCAACTACTACATCCATATCAAATTTAAACCCGGAACAATGTTAAAAACACGACTATGAAACACTCTGTATTAGCCCTTTAACAAAATTAACATCACATGCAATTTTGGACTAATCAAACATTACCTGAAACCCCAAAACCAAGCTTATAGAACACCAAAAAAATTTGAGCAAAAAATACGAAGAAAGGGCCGGCGAGATCGGGAATTTCGGGGTTCTCACCGGGTCAATGGTAGTGGTTTGGCCTCGAATTTTTCCAGTGTTCTAGTTGTATCACATACAACATTCTGCAGTTGTTTAAAAAATTTCTGAAATCATTTTAAAATCGACAGAAACTTGATTTTGGGTTCGGGTGTTTCGGAGTTTTTCGGTTTCGTGATTCTAATTACATCGTCTAATCTTCTAGCTTTGGCTCTGATTCCATGAAAGTGTACGCTTGCACCGCTATTGGGTTTTAGTAGCATCAAGCATGCCAATTTTAAAATTTTTGGAGTGCTAAGCTACACTATCCAAGATCTTTAACTAGATGATTAGGGTTTTAGGTTTGATATCTACTAAACAATAAGAAGTGAAGATGACTATACCCTCGTAGATCGAGTCCTTCACTTCACATGCTCCGTGTAGTAGTCCCGTGACTCCACTAGGCTCCACTTGAGGATTTGGACGAGCTTCCTCCGAAGACCTGTAAGTCGATGTACAACACCCCACGACTTGCGGGGAGGCGGAAATATGAAAAACGATCTTGTTCTTTGCTTAAACATCGACTAACCGCACGAATCGAAGCTAAACGATAACTAACAAGAAACATAGAAGTTCTATACTACTATGTTTAGGGATTATACCTAACGAATCGTGTCCTTCGTCTTTGCGAACTCCTCCTCCTCCTCGGCCTTCTCGAAGTAGTAGACGATCCACCCGAGAGCTTTACTCCAAGCTTAGCCTCTGAACTTGAGGCAACTAACCTTCTTTAAGTGCTAATCAAAGAAGCTAGGTGATATAGAGTGAGGGTTATGGTTTAATTAGTCTAACTAATCCTTGTACTCAACACATGAGAGGGGAGGATTAGGGTTTGAAGAGGGAGAGCTTGAGGAGAGAGAAGGTGAAGATAATAATGAAGTGAGAAGAATGAGTTATGATAATATATATCAAGCATTTCTTTTATCAAGAAAAGAAAAGAAAATGAATTTAACAACCATGCTTGATAATATCTAGTGATGATTCACATCCATGAGTCATTAAGCATTTATGATGCATTAATGACATGGATGAATCATCCATATGACTCACTAATCACATTCATTGTATATGCCACCTAAACCTCCTTAGTCACCATCTTCTAGAAGCTTCTCGCGCAATTACGAGAACGCCCCTCCTTTCCGCAAAAAATACGGAAAAACTTTAGACTGTATAAATCCAATAACCAGATACCAGTAACTGGCTTAAACCAAAGGCGACTGGTAAAAACTGTCCGAAAAGTCGTACGTGTGTAAACACACGTATGCGTCCGAACCCTTGTCGTAAAACCATACGACCTCTATATCGTTTCGCCTGGAGTAGGGAAACTCTCTGTGTGGGACTCTAGAGACTCGACTACTATGCTGGCAGTGGGTTTAACCACAGACCGCAAGCGGCACTAGCTGTATGTAACGGTCCCCAGGTAGATGTCGATAAGAAGGCCGATGAGGAAACCCATCCGAACTCCTACTGAGCCTGATGTGACAATCTCCGTACAGTCCGGTCCGTTCGTCTAAGACTATCGCATATCGGGCCTAGGGGGGCGGCAAGCGTCAGTCCCCTAATAGCGGTATAAGTCGTGTCGAAGCGAAGCCCATTACACCCTGAGAAACTACTGGAACCTACCAGCAAATCTCGCTTGCCCTGGCCAGGGACTTTGCGTAATGGCTCTCTGACACAGCGCGATATCAACCCCCAATACCAGGAGAGACGAATCCTGTCTAACCGCCACTGCCTCCAAATGCTCGGGACTGCACCCAACTGCTACCTGTTTGCACGACTCCTTTGAGCCGTGGTAGGGTAGCAATCTAAGAACAGTGGGACACACTCGAGGCGAAGCAGCAGTGTCAAGTCTGCGAACTATGCTGTACTCATGTCACCTGGGAACTGTTCACTGACGACTGGTATAAAACCAACCAACAGTTCCCTGTGAGTCCTGTCCGGTGTACCCGTAACCTAACGAGCACCTGCATACTATCTCCAGTACGACGTACTGACGGCTGTGGGACAGACCATCTCCCCAACTGGGATGAGAAGCTTACACACTAGTCTACTCCGAAGTATCGATGCCCTGTCTCGATAATCCAACGACTAGGGACCTGAATAAGGATGTGCTTGTAGACTACCCAGCCCCCACTAGTGTGACTGCCATCACAATGCTGGTAGTCAAGCAAGATCCTAAGAGCTCTATCAATACGTATACTCATATATTAAGATAGAAAAACCAAATAGCATACTACCATGTTTAGCAAGACTGTTATATACATGTGAATATCCCAAGCTTCCATTAAGTAATATACAAACTAGTATGATACAGTAATGGCCTTCTAGGGCATAAACACTAACAATCTCCCACTTGCACTAGGGCCATGTACTGGCGTATCGTAGACCGATGATCTCGAGTAGCCTCTCGAACTGAATCTGAGGTAGGGCCTTCGTGAATGGATCAGTAATGTTCTCTTCAGAAGCAACTCTCCGAACCTCGATCTCCTGACGATCAATGATCTCCCTGATCAGGTGATACCGCCTTAAGATGTGTCTGGACTTCTGATGGGACCTTGGTTCCTTTGCTAAAGCTATAGCTCCGTTGTTGTCGCAATACAGAGGTATTGGATCAACTATGGTAGGAACCACCTGAAGTTCTGTTAGGAACTTCTTCATCCAGACTGCTTCTTTTGCGGCATCGCAAGCAGCTATATACTCCGCTTCCATCGTCGAGTCAGCAACGGTGTCCTGCTTGGAGCTCTTCCAGCACACCGCCCCTCCATTGAGGGTAAAGACATAACCCGACATGGACTTGGAATCGTCCTTATCACTCTGGAAGCCGGAATCAGCAAAGGCCTCCAACCTGAGGTCTTTTCCGCCGTAAACCAAGAACATCTCCTTAGTCCTTCTCAGGTACTTGAGAATGTTCTTTACTGCCATCCAGTGCTTCTCCCCTGGGTCTGACTGATACCGGCTTACCACGCTCAGTGCGTAAGCAACATTTGGTCTGGTGCACAACATCGCATACATTATAGAGCCTACCGCAGAAGCGTAGGGTATAATAGACATGCGTTCCCTTTCCAAATCAGTCTTGGGAGACATCTCTTTGGAGAGGGTGATTCCGTGACAAGCCGGTAGATTACCGCGCTTAGAATCTTCCATACTGAATCTTTTCAGTACGGTGTCGATATATCTGGACTGCGAAAGTCCCAACATCCTCTTGGATCTATCACGATAGATCCGGATCCCCAGAATGCAAGAGGCATCACCCAGGTCTTTCATGGAGAACTTGTGTGACAAGAATCCTTTGACAGATTGTAGCATAGGAATGTCATTTCCTATCAATAGAATGTCATCCACGTACAAGACGAGGAATACGACACTTCTGGCTACAACTTTACTATATATACACGGTTCATCTGGATTTTTGATAAAGTCATATTCTTTGACTGTCTCATCAAAATAGATGTTCCAACTCCGCGATGCCTGCTTTAGTCCATAAATGGACTTAAGCAGCTTGCATACTTTCCCGCTGCTCCCACTCTGATTGAAACCCTCTAGCTGATCCATATAGACGCACTCTTCTAAATTTCCATTTAGAAAAGCCGTTTTTACGTCCATCTGCCAGATTTCATAATCATGGAAGGCAGCAATAGCAAGAAGGACCCGAATGGATTTGAGCATAGCCACTGGAGAAAAAGTTTCTTCATAGTCCAAACCAGGTCTTTGACGAAAACCCTTTGCAACAAGTCTAGCCTTATAGGTTTCTACCTGTCCATCTACACCAATCTTTTTCTTGAAGATCCATTTGCATCCTATGGGTTTTACCCCATCTGGAGCAAAGTCCAAAGTCCATACTTTGTTGGTGTACATGGACTCCATTTCGGTCCGCATTGCATCTAGCCATCGTACCGAGTCGCCGCTCTGGATGGCCTGCTGGAAGTCAGTAGGTACATCATCATCTATGATGCAATCCTCTCTATCCCCATCTATGAGAAAACCGTAGTATCTCTCAGGCGGATGAGACGGCCTACTACTCCTGCGGAGGGGTGCGGGAATGTCCTGTTCTTCTTGAACTTCCGGTTCTACCAAACTTTCAGTAGCAGTTTGTGGTTCTGGAATTTCTTCTAGTTCTATTTCGCTCCCACTTATTTCCTTTTCTAAAAACTGATGTTCCAGAAAATGGGCATTACGAGAAACAAAAACCTTTTGTTCCTCTGCGTAATAGAAATAATATCCCTTGGAGTTCTTTGGATATCCCACAAACATACATTTTACTGATCGTGCCTCGAGTTTGTCCACATGCTGCTTTTTAACAAAAGCTGGACATCCCCAAATCTTCATATGCTGAAGATGGGGTTTCTTCCCAGTCCACATCTGATATGGAGTGGTAGGCACAGTCTTGGTAGGAGCCCTGTTCAAAAGATACGCCGCTGATTCTAGCGCATAACCCCAGAAAGATCGCGGTAACTCAGCATTACTCATCATGGATCGAACCATATCCAATAGGGTTCGATTCCGTCTCTCCGATACACCGTTATGCTGTGGAGTGTATGGAGGAGTAAGCTGAGAGAGAATTCCTTTCTCTTTTAGGTAACCTAGGAACTCGGCACTCAAGTATTCACCACCTCGATCAAATCTAAGTGTCTTGATACTTTTGCCGGTTTGGTTTTCTACTTCATTCTTATACTCTCGGAATTTCTCAAAAGCCTCGGATTTATGTTTCATCAGATAAATGAATCCGTATCTTGAGTAATCATCCGTGAAAGTAATGAAATAGGAAAAACCACCTCTTGCATGTGTAGACATCGGACCGCATACATCGCTGTGTATGAGTCTTAAGAGCTCGCTCGCTCTTACTCCATGTCCAGTAAATGGAGTCTTTGTCATCTTTCCTTTGAGACAAGATTGACAAGTGTCATAAGTTTGATATTCGAACGAGTCCAAATATCCTTCTCTATGCAACTTAGTCAACCTTCTCTCATTGATGTGACCCAGTCTACAATGCCATAAGAAAGCTTTATTTAAATCTGGAGACTTTCTTTTAAGTGTGTTTTGGACATTGAAAATTTGGAGTTGGTTTAAAACATATATACCGTTATTTAGGGTACCGGACCCAATCAAACCATGATTAAGGTGGATGTTAACAACATCTCTTACAAACGTGAAATCATAACCTTTATTTGATAACAAGGAAACTGATATGATATTACACGTTAAGCTTGGTACAAAATAACAGTTATGTAAAACCAAAATGTGTCCACTCGTCAATCCTAGGTGATAATCCCCGATGGACGCAGCTCCCACGCTAGCTCCGTTAGCAACCTTTAGGGTCATATCACCTTCCTTCAGCACTCTACGGTTTCTCAGTGCCTGCAATGAATTGCAAATATGAGATCCTGATCCGGTATCCAATACCCAGGAAGTAGAGTTGATCGACAGACAATTCTCAATTACAAACACACCTGAAGTCGAAGCCACAGCTTGCTTCGGTTCCTGGTTCTTGGCGTTCCACGTCTTGCAATCCTTCTTCCAGTGCCCTTTCCTGTGACAATGGAAGCACTCATCCTGGCCAACTACCGGTACCGCAAACTTTTTCTTTCCCTTCCCTCCCACCTTACTAACACCACCTCTAGGTTTGGTGGCGGCCTTCTTCTTCCTTCCTTTGGCCTTAGCCTTGGACCCGGAAGAAGATGCACCGCTAACAAACATAGCGGGTGTTTCCCTTGCTTTCTGCAAGGTGCCCTCTGCACTCCTTAACATGTTCAGGAGTTCCAGAAGTTCAACTTCTTTTCTTTGAAGGTTGAAGTTCAGGATAAACTGGGCGTAGGTGTGAGGAAGGGACTGGAGAATAAGGTCTGTATAGAGCTCATTATCCAAAGTCGTCCCAAGGTCTGCGGGCTCTTCAATATAGCCGATCATCTTTAGGACATGTTCTCCTACCGATGACCCGACAGCCAACCTCGCTCGAAACAAGTTCTTAGAGGTCTCGTATCTTGCTATACGAGATTGCTCTCCATAAAGTTCCTTTGTATGGAGAAATATGCCATCTAGGTTCATATCCTCGTGCCTCCTCTGATGTTCATTGTTCATTGAGGCAAGCACGATGCACTTGGCTTTCGCGCAATCTAAATCCCAGGTTTTGCGGATTTCCTTATCCGCAATGCTGGATTTGGGACCAGGGACAGCAGGTGCCGTAGCGGTAAGGACGTATCCCAATTTGTCATAGGTCAAAGCCATTTTGACATTCCGCAGCCAATCTTTATAGTTTGGCCCTGTCGGTATATTTTTCTCTAAAAGTAACTTAAGTCCAGTCATTTTCAGGGTCGCTGCAATTAGGAGAGAGAGAAGAAAACTCTTTAGCATGATGCTCTTGCAAGTTTAGAGTGGTTTTTAGTTTATCTAAACTGGATGGCTCCCACTGTTTCTCGAATCCTTCCTCAAACCATAAAAGAAGAATTAGCCAGGACTATTCTCACTGTACAATACTTGCTTAACCGTTCAGCCAGGCTAGTGTCGATACTTCGAGGGAGGTTTTCCAACGCTTTCGCGAAGTTCCTTAATTAAATAACCTCTTTTCTCTGGGGGCGTAACCCCGCTGACACCTTTCTGGACACCTACTTGGTTTATAGCATTGATCGTTAAGTGACGAATCTCCTGATAAGTAGCATATACTCACAGTAGGATCGGGATCCAAATATCATTGTATGATAATGTTGAAGGCATGCTACCAACATTCATCAAACTCCAAATGGTATGCATCTCTTTGCAAATTTCAGTTTCTTTAGAAATTCCCGATATATGTTTTTGCCCCATGCTCTTATGACCTTGGCTTTGGTCAAAATGTCATAAGTCACATGTCAAGTTCTACCCATCATTATCTTGTTAATTTGAACCCATCCGTATATACCCCTGACTTTGGTCAAATGATAATACGACTGTCCCAAACTAACTCATCTATTTTATGCAACAAATGAAAACCCAGCAGCTACCAAACACTATGCCTTGACTTTGGCCAAAATGCATAGCTTGAATACTACTGAATACCCAAATGAAATGACGGAGGGCTACGAATGGTTTTGGCGAAACCGTGAACGTAGTGAACTTGATATAACCGAAGGAACCTGATAGCTTTTAAAAGGAGTGGTTAAAGCTCCGCATTTAAAAAATATCTGTTTTTTAAAATTAACCGAGTAGTTTCTTTTAAATTGTTCCAACGATTTAAACTTTGGTTTGTTTTTCTTTGCATTATAGATAATGCGTCCCATCATTAACCTATCATTGCAGAAAACAACGAAAATACAACGTCCTCTTATGCCATCCGCATTCGCCACGGGGTCCCATCATCACCCGTTAGGTTACTTAACTAACGACAGAGCGGGGGCTGGGCTAGCGCGGGTGTAAAACATAAGTGACGTCTAAATAGCTATCATATATAGATATTGTACATTCGTCAGACGCAATAATAGGCATTCCAGATCACAGATGAACTTTATTGGATTTGCAAGTAATCCGTGTTTGTTTTGAGCCTGCAACAAAAGACGGATTACACAGTTGTGATGAATAGCCATTACCCCACCCAAGACCCCAACGGGTACGGCAAACTACCCGACCGGCAGTTTGTGCAGCCCACCTTGGGTCTGTCCTAGGAGCAAAAACAGTAAAATGAAATAATACAACGGTGGCTACAACCGCAACCTGGATGTGCCCCGCAAAATAATATTACAACAAATAACATTTACATCAAATGAATTAAATAATAACCCATCACATAACCCCGGCTATACATCACAACAGTCCAACACAGTTCATATACACAAACAGATAAAATCCATTACAGAAATGTGCAACTCCCTGCCAACCGACATACTAGCAGTTAGGGGAGGTTTACGAACACATTATACAAATACAGATATAATCCAACAAGCAAATACTGTATAATTTTGATCGATTAAACACTTTTAATTTTGCTCCAATACTTCTCTGTAAATCTCAAACCTGAGCAAAAATAAAAACTTCCAGAAAACACAAAATATCACAGAGAAGCAACACAGGAAATTTGGGTTCCTGAATCGCCAACTCGGCGGCGGAAGCGCGGCGGATCGGTGCGATTCGCCGCGGTTCCGCGGCTCTTTAGACGATTCAAGGGCCCAAATTTCTTGGGTGTTCTTATACTGTCTTTTCAAGCTTTCTGAACCTCCCTGAAAAATTTTAGGACTTCATTTAAAATTCGACAGAAACTTGTGATTTTGGGGTTTTCCGGTTTCGTTTTTTCCGTTCGAAATTCATACAAATTTGCAAGTAAGTTATTTATTGTTTAGCGAGGCTCTGATACCACTGTAAGTCGATGTACAACACCCCACGACTTGCGGGGAGGCGGAAATATGAAAAACGATCTTGTTCTTTGTTTAAACATCGACTAACCGCACGAATCGAAGCTAAACGATAACTAACAAGAAACATAGAAGTTCTATACTACTATGTTTAGGGATTATACCTAACGAATCATGTCCTTCGTCTTTGTGAACTCCTCCTCCTCCTCGGCCTTCTCGAAATAGTAGACGATCCACCCGAGAGCTTTACTCCAAGCTTAGCCTCTAAATTTGAGGCAACTAACCTTCTTTAAGTGCTAATCAAAGAAGCTAGGTGAAATAGAGTGAGGGTTATGGTTTAATTAGTCTAACTAATCCTTGTACTCAACATATGAGAGGGGAGGATTAGGGTTTGAAGAGGGAGAGCTTGAGGAGAGAGAAGGTGAAGATAATAATGAAGTGAGAAGAATGAGTTATGATAATATATATCAAGCATTTCTTTTATCAAGAAAAGAAAAGAAAATGAATTTAACAACCATGCTTGATAATATCTACTGATGATTCACATCCATGAGTCATTAGCATTTATGATGCATTAATGACATGGACGAATCATCCATATGACTCACTAATCACATTCATTGTATATGCCACCTAAACCTCCTTAGTCACCATCTTCTAGAAGCTTCTCGCGCAATTACGAGAACGCCCCTCCTTTCCGCAAAAAATACGGAAAAACTTTAGACTGTATAAATCCAATAACAGGATACCAGTAACTGGCTTAAACCAAAGCCGACTGGTAAAAACTGTCCGAAAAGTCGTACGTGTGTAAACACACGTATGCGTCCGAACCCTTGTCGTAAAACCATACGACCTCTATATCGTTTCGCCTGGAGTAGGGAAACTCTCTGTGTGGGACTCTAGAGACTCGACTACTACGCTGGCAGTGGGTTTAACCACAGACCGCAAGCGGCACTAGCTGTACGTAACGGTCCCCAGGTAGATGTCGATAAGAAGGCCGATGAGGAAACCCATCCGAACTCCTACTGAGCCTGATGTGACAATCTCCGTACAGTCCGGTCCGTTCGTCTAAGACTATCGCATATCGGGCCTAGGGGGCAGCAAGCGTCAGTCCCCTAATAGCGGTATAAGTCGTGTCGGAGCGAAGCCCATTACACCCTGAGAAACTACTGGACGCTACCAGCAAATCTCGCTTGCCCTGGCCAGGGACTTTGCATAATGGCTCTCTGACACAGCGCGATATCAACCCCCAATACCGGGAGAGACGAATCCTGTCTAACCGCCACTGCCTCCAAATGCTCGGGACTGCACCCAACTGCTACCTGTTTGCACGACTCCTTTGAGCCGTGGTAGGGTAGCAATCTAAGAACAGTGGGACACACTCGAGGCGAAGCAGCAGTGTCAAGTCTGCGAACTATGCTGTACTCATGTCACCTGGGAACTGTTCACTGACGACTGGTATAAAACCAACCAACAGTTCCCTGTGAGTCCTGTCCGGTGTACCCGTAACCTAACGAGCACCTGCATACTATCTCCAGTACGACGTACTGACGGCTGTGGGACAGACCATCTCCCCAACTGGGATGAGAAGCTTACACACTAGTCTACTCCGGAGTATCGATACCCTGTCTCGATAATCCAACGACTAGGGACCTGAATAAGGATGTGCTTGTAGACTACCCAGCCCCCACTAGTGTGACTGCCATCACAACGCTGGTAGTCAAGCAAGATCCTAAGAGCTCTATCAATACGTATACTCACATATTAAGATAGAAAAACCAAGTAGCATACTACCATGTTTAGCAAGACTGTTATATACATGTGAATATCCCAAGCTTCCATTAAGTAATATACAAACTAGTATGATACAGTAATGGCCTTCTAGGGCATAAACACTAACAAGACCTTCGTGCCGAAGATGATCCATGTGAAGTCCCTCCAATTTAAGCTACCTCTACACTAAACTCTTTGGTGTAGGAAATACGCTACACTCGATCGCTAGTCAAGTGTAGGATGGTAAAGTAGGGGATATGAGAGCTCACATGTATGTGTTCAAGCTTTATGGTTCACATCACATGTAAGGGTTGAAGATTGAACCATGATAATGAGGAAGAAGAAGAATCTAGAGAGCATATGGGAGCAACTAAAGAAAAATGGCTAAGTGTTGAGAGTGAATGGCAACTCTTAAACCTCACTCATTCAAGCATGGAATTATTGCAATATAAAATTGCAACCATGCTTGAATAGTGAGTCAAGATGAATAAACAAACAATAAAGCCCATGCTTGCAACCATGCTCCCAAAGTCTCCCCATTTTCCACCTCATTTCTATTTTCACAAAATAGAATTCATGCCATGCTATATATACATACATACATACATACATACATATAAGAAAATATTTAGCGAGCTATTAATATTAGTTAAGATATAATTATATCAAATATAATGTATATCACATTATTAAATCAACACTTGATTTAATAATCCGGTTATATCACATATGACCGACTAATATCATTTATCTGTATATCACATTATCAAATCAACACTTAATTCTATAATCTGGTTATATCACATATAACCTAACTGATAACAGATAACTGCCAGATTATAATACGGTATCACATACACGTATTTAATCAGGCCCACACACATATCATATATGTGTCCTACTTCATTTCGTTTGAACCAGGGAAATTCTGTGTGGGACTCTAAAGACTCGTCAATACGCCAGTAGTAGGTAATGATCACATCAGTCACCCACAAGCCGTCAGCGGTACTAGCTAGACGTAACGGCTACCCGGGTATTGAGCGATATGAAGATCAATAAGCAAGCTTGTCCATACTCTCCATGAAGCCTATCAGTAACACTACCGTACAGTCCGGTCTCTTCGTCTGATATGTCGTATATCATGTTTAGGGGTGGTAAACGTCAGACCCCAGTAACGTGATAAGTCATGCAGATGTCTGGCCTATAACGGTTCGAGAAACTGCTGATAACTCTTATCAGTAAATCTCAGCAGCAGCCCTGGCCAGGGACTTCCAGTTATATCCAATCGAGCATTAGCGCAGCATCAACCCCTAATACCGGGAGAGATGAAACCCCTCTTATCGCTCATTGCCTCCATGTGACTCGGGACTGTACCCAAAATCCACCTGTTTGCACAACTCCTCTTGAGCATGGTAGGGAGGAAATCAAAGCACAGTGGGAGCCACACAAGACTCTATGACTATCTCGGGTCTAAAGACTATCATGTACCAGTGTCACCAGAGGACAGCCAACTAGGAGTCCTCGGCTAGTCTGTTCGGTGTACCCATTCTCTAATGAGCACCTGTGTACAATCTTTGATGTCATACACCAAAGGCTGTGGGATCAGCCATCGCCCTCTAAGGGACAAGAAACGTACACACTAGTCTACTCTGAAATATCGATGCCCTAGTCTCGATATCCCCTCGACTAGGAACAGTTAAAGGATGTACTTTTGGACCCCCATGGCCCCAGTAGTATGATCTCATCATAATCCTGGTAGTTAAGTACATATCATAAGGGCTTTATCAACATGTAAGAGACATACAGTATAAAGATACCAGTCTACATGTTAAGATTGTTAGTTATATGTATGCCCTAGAGGCCATTACTATACATACGATGTATATTGTAATGGATGCTTGGACATATATAAGGAGGACTTTCTTGCTCGACATGATAGTATGCTATCTGGTTGTACTTTATCTTAATATGTACTCTGATTGTTTCTATGTTACATGTTAATAAAGTCCTTAGGATATGTACTCGACTACTGGGACTATGATGAGATCATACTAGTGGGGCCACGGTAGTCGATGAGTACATCCTATAACTGTTCCTAGTCGAGGGTGTATCGAAACAGGGCATCGATGCACTAGAGTAGACTAGCGTATACGCATCTTGACCCATATGATGGGCGATGGATATCCTATATCCATCGGTGTTTGACATCAAGGATGGTGTACGGGTGCTCAGTAGAGACTGGGTACACTGGACGGACTCGCCGAGAACTCCCAGATGGTATTATATCTCACGTCAGATAGTAGTTCTCCGGTGACACTGGTACAGAGTAGTTTGTTGAATCGAGATCGTCATAGAGTCTTGTGTGATTCCTACCGTGCTTTGATTTCCATCATACCACGTCAAAGAAGGCATGCAAAAAGGGTGCTTTTGGGTACAGTCCCGAATCACATGGAGGCAATGAGCGATAGGAGGGGATTCGTCTCTCCCGGTATAGAGAGTTGATGTTGCGCTGTGTTCGATTGGCTATAACAGGAAATCCCTGGCCAGGGTTGCTGAGATTTACTGGTAAGTGTTATCAGTAGTTTCTCGAACTGTTATAGACCTCATATCGACACGACTTATCGAGCTACTGGGGTCTGACGTTTACCACCCCTGGGCGAGATATGCGACATATCAGACGACGAGACCGGACTGTACGTGAGTGTTACTGATTGGATTCGCAGGAGAATGTACAGGCTTGCTTGTTGATCTTCTGATCGCTCAATACCTTGGTGGCAGTTACGTTTAGCTGACCGCTTGCAGCTTGTGGGTGTTTGATATGATCATTACCTACTGCCGGCGTATTGACGATTCTTTAAAGTCCTACACAGAGATTTCTTGGCTCAGGCAAAATGGAGTAGGAGCACATATGTGATATGTGCAGGACCGAGGATAATGCGATATGAGATACCGTATTATATTCTCGCGATATTTGATATCAGCCGGGTCATCGGATCAAGTGTTGATTCGATAAATCGGTAAATGAGATATTAGTCGGTTATATGCGATATAGCCAGATTGTCGGATCAAGTGTTGATTCAATAATTTAATGTGTAATAATATATATGATATATTAAATTACATTAACTAATATTAGCTCACTAAAATATTCTTTTTCTCACTCGGCTAATACATTGATATATATGCGATATATGTTAATTGTATTATTTTATTTTGTTACAATAAATATTATTTATGTGATATATAATATTGTAACATGATATGGTTATTAATGCAACATGTTTAGTGGAGATTAAACATGGTTTGGGTTTGATTAGGGTTAAGCTTTTCTAGAAGTTTCTAGAAGCTTTCTTTTTGTTTTTACAAAGATATTTTTACAAGATATTTCCTTAACCCAACCAAACCTTTAACCTTAGTCAAATCTCTACAAGGGTTTGTTTGACCATGGTTGCATTATTCATCATTATCATCCTTTAATTATTCATCACAAAAGAATTAATCAATTATTCATCTTCTTCTTCCTTCTTCTTTCTTTCATGGAAAAAGCTTTCTAGCTTTTTTCCAAGTGATGAAAATGAGTGAGAATAAGAAAATAAAAGAGAGAGAAAATCCTACTTCATCATCCTCATCTACCCTTGCCATTTAGATGAGGGTGTTCACTTCATTTAGTGAGTGTTAGCTTGTGTTAATGAAACTTCAAGGTAGATCATCTTTGTTATCGAAGATCGGAAGCTAGCTTGCATCTTTCTTTTCGCGGAGCCTCTCGAGAGTTCGGAACACGATGATCGCAGCGAAAGGACCTCAACACGGAGCTTAAGAAGTGAAGGACCGGATCTACAATGGTTGTAATCCCTCTCACTTAGTGTTTAAGAGTTTAACATACTTGTTTTCGCCTAAACTCTAGTTTAAAGATCCGGCTTTGGGTTGTTCGGCACTGCTAAATTTTAAATCGGGCATGGATGATATCTCATAGACCCTTGTGCGCGTGCCCAGCAACCCTACAGTGGTATCAGAGCCAAGCTAGACCTTTAGGCGAAGTCTAGACGAAGTTTAAAGTTCGATCGAACCCGGAAACCCCGACACGAACCCTTCTCTGGTTTTTTTCCAAAAATGTGATTTTTTCTGAATTAAAAATGCTCAGAAAATAGACCAGGGAAATATAAGGATAACTGTAGAAAACGACTCCCTGAATCCACTGTAGCGCCGCGGAACCGCGGCCGTACCCTGCTTTTAGCGGCGGTTCCGCGGCCGTATGTAAAGATCAGGGATTCTTTTTTCTACAGTATCCTCCGTAGGTAATTCCTGTTTCTTCTTGGAAATTTTAATTCTTACTCAAGTGTTGAGTTTTCTGGGTTGTATTGGGGACTCGTTGATTCGATCGGATAATTTAAATTCGTTTAATTTTTTTCCGGATAATTTTAGAAACTGTTAAAAAGTTCGAACGGATATGAATAACTCACTTTTTCCCCTGTCGGAAAATTTTTCAAAAGTTGGATTTTTCCATTGTTTAAGAACGTTCTAAGTCGTGCAAGTAACGCGATGGACCCTCTAGAAGACAACAAACCTTAACTCGATTATGTGATCGTCTTGAAATTCCTCTAAACCTTAGGGTTTGTGGCAGTACGGCATGCCACATATGAGGCGTTGGCTTGACCCTTCTATGGCTGGACCATTGGTACTGTGGCACGTGATGAATGTTTTTGAACTAATTTCAAGTGTTGAGAACTTAAAGGGAAATCTTAGGTGTTTGCTTATTCGATCGAAAAGTTTAACATTGTCTATTTATCTGGAATGTGATACAATATTTGGAATCCACATGTAGTTCTGAGATAACTAATTTGAATGTTATAAATCTAGCAGTTTAGTCTCAAATGATCGGTTGCCACGGAATTTTGATGTGATCAAAAGTCCGTCGCAATCACGTAGCGTATGCGGATACTCGCCGGGTAAACTTAATAGATAGCCACGTCCCATAGCCCCGACCAAGTGACTGTAGGAGAACCCCATCGCCAAAAGCATCTGTTCGGGTGCTTGCGGCAGTGGTGTTCCGCCTTAGTGCACTTCGTCGACAGTATCTAGGGGTGCGGCCGTCAACTAAAGTTTGCGACGAGCATTCGATCAGGATGTCGGGAATCTTGTAGAATTGCCCGACTTGATATTGAAAAGAGTTTTCGATAATGAGACTAAAATGCGGGGTTTATAATTGTTAGGCATGCGATGTCTAAGGAATTCATTTGGTTAGGAATGCGATGTCTAAGGAGATTGCGGATTCCAACTGTTGTAGTTTTACACTTTCTTTTCTGTGACCGTAAGCGTAGTATATGGTGTATCGCCGGCTTCGTTGCTATACATCAACGACAATCGGGATACGCATACTTGCTTACGTTGATGATATGAGATATTATGTATTGCTGTGATATGTTATATTGGATCGTCGCGTTCTGAATAGCCGGGGGTTTTATGTGAGATGAGAGTTTTTTTTTCTTTTTCATTCATGTAAAATTCAGTTGTATGTAATATTCTTTTATTGGGACACTTCCGGGTTGAGGATGATGTCACCATTGTATATTGTTTACTTTTCCGCATTAGGTAGACCCAAGGCGGGGAGCACAAGTAACCGGGTTCTAGGGTCCAGTGGGAGACCATCTCGAGGAGTCGAGACCGGGTCTCCTAACCTTAGAATTGGCAGTGTTGCTTGCCGCTCTCGTAGAGGTCTAGGGATGTGGGTTTGGCTATTCATCGCGACCGTGGAATCCGTGTTTTATACAGGCTCGTATTAAAAACACGGACCTCCTAGTATATCCAATATTTCATATATGTTCTTCTGCTGCAATGTTCTGTGATGAGATCATATTACTGCCTGAGACGAATGTTTATATTATATATATGAGATATATGTTATATTGCAGATTTCGTTTCAAATGTGATGCTTATGAAGCATATTAAAATGGGACTTCATTAATGAGATTAATGAAAACAAAAGAAACCTAAGATGTTGTAGAAACTTGTCTCAAAAACTGTAGCTCTAGTTCTTGCTTTGCATAGCGGTGTTCCTTGTAGAACATCCAGCACCTTGTTCGATAAAAAAAGAGCCGAGATCCCTTCACCGGGAGTGACCTCTTTAGTGAAACTAGCAGATGATACAAACTCGGCTTGTCTTTTGCTTGCTTCTATAGTTCTTAGTTTGCATAGTAATATTTGTGAAATATCCTGCACCTTATTGAATGAGGAAAGAGACGACGATCTCTTCACCGGGAGTGACCTCTTTAGCGAAACTAGAAAAGCCTAAAAAACACTCCATTTAAAATCACTCGATTCTACAACGATATCAAGTTCATTACGCAAAGGGTTTTCTTAAAAACCTGTCGTAGCCCTCCGTCATTTCAGATAAGTAATAGTTAGTATTCGTGCTGCGTTTGTTGACCTTGTCAAGACGTAGTGTGCGGTAGCTGATTACTGCTTATCTGCATAAGCATATGATGCGATTGGATTAGGGTAGTCGTGCGACTTTGTTGACCTTGTCAAGGGTCGTGCGGGTAGGTTTAATTCATATCAGGAAATGACGGGTTGAACTTGACTTACGGTCTATGGTTTATTGACCTTGTCAAGGTCATAGATCGCTTGGGGCAAAAGATTATTGGGAATTTCAAGTGTTGAAATTTGCAATGAGATTGCATACCTTCTATAAGATAGTTGGATCCCGATACCCGCTGCGAGTAAGAGTTACTCCTTGGAGAGTATTACACATTACAATTAGCCGATCAAGTAGGTGTCTAGAAAGGTGTTAATGGGGTTACGCCCCTGGGAAAACGAGGTTTACTTTAATTAGGTCCGTGCGAAAGCACGGGGAACCTCCCTCAAAGTACCGGCACTGGCCTAGCTGAAAGATTGGCGAACTTGTAGGGTGTAATTAATCCCGGCTAGTCTTTCCTTTTAGGGTTTGAAGGAAGATTTGACTAAAACAGTGGGAGACATCCTGATTAGATAAATTGATAACCAATCTAATCTTGTTAAAGCGCACGCTGAGTGTTTTCTTCTCTCTCTCTCCAGGTAGCGACCATGTCACGCCTTAATCAAGATAATAAAATGGATGTATTGACCAAACCCGCTTGTTATACTGCGCTAGGGAACGTTAGCCCCGCTCCAACTTATAATTGTTATAAGACAGAGCAGGAAATTGGGGAATACCATATTTCCCGTGCCGCCCAAACGAAGAAAGTGCATGTTGATGCATCATCTTCGGGTGTGTTCATTACAGAGAACTGTTTCTCAGTATCCTTTACGTCCTGGGTATGAGATACCGGATCAGGATCCCGCAAATGTAATTTGTTACATGGGCTACAGATAGGTAAAAAACTGAGAACGGGTGATAAGTTTCATGAGATAGAAACGGTGCAAGTGTTGCAGCCAAGTCTGTTGGTCACTATCACCCTGTATTACCAGAATACATTGATTCTGAACAAATGTTATTAGATACCGAACCTGATATACAACATCATATCAGTCTCTTTATTAGTAAAGAAAGGATATAATTTTGTATTGTTGGATAATGTTCTGAACATTTCCTATATCAAGAGTCGATCGGTTCAGGCACGTTATCTAAAAGCATTGACGTTCTAAATCAAACTACAGTTCTTAGTATACAGAACACACAAAAGAGGATGAGTTCAGAAATGAACGAATCCTTCTTAAGGCTTTGTAGACTAGGTCATATCAATGCGACCCGACTAGCTGAAGTTACATATAGATGCATATTTAAATTAGTTTGAATTTACATCTTGTGAAACTTGCTGGTCATGTCATAGAGATAAGATGACCACAGCTCCGTTTATTGGAAACAAAGAAAGAGTTAGTGAACTCTTGGGATTGATACATGCTGATGTATGAAAGTCCCCTGTCTACATATGCCAGGACCGGTTCTTTGTACTTCATTACATTCACTGATGATCTCTCAAGATTCAGACATATGTTCCTGTTGAAACATAAGTCCGAAACTTTTGAGATAATCACAGAATATAAGTTATAAGTAGAGAACCTAAAACGGGTATAAGTATTATGTCTTTTGATGAGATCAAGGAGGAGAATACTTGAGCACGGAATTCCTGGACTATTCTAAAGGAGAATGAGATTCTCTCTCAGCATTACTCCTCCGTATACACCATAGCACGATGGTGTATCAGGGCGGAGCAATCACACCCTATTTGATATGGTGTGCTCTATGATGAGTACTACTGAGTTTCCTATTTCCTTTTGGGAGTTATGCACTTGAGAAGCTGCATACCTATTGAATGTGGATTCAATAATTTCCAACGAACCTCAGCCTCTCCGCCGATCTAGTAGGGTTCCTCACCCACCTGAGAGATACATTGGTTTCTCTATGACAGTGGGAGCGAGGATTATATCATGAGATGATGACCCAACTATTTTCGAGCTGGCCATCAAGAGTAGGACTCTGTAAGAATGGCTGGATGCTTATCGATCTGAGATGGAATCCTTATACACCAACAAAGTATGGACTTTGGTTGCTTTATCTGAAGGGTTAAATCCCCATCAGGAGCAAGTATATCTTGAGAAGATTACTTGGTGTACATGGAAAAGTTGAGACTTTCAAAGCTATGCTTAAGTCCATCTAGATCCTACTTTCCATGGCTACATACCATGACTACGATATCTGGTGGTTGGGTGTCATGACTACTTTTCTAAATGATGTTTTAGAAGAGAGCGTCTATAAGTACACAGCCAGAGGGTTTCATAGACAGTGGGAGCAGCGGAAACGTGTGCAAGATGTTTTATGTGATAAAACAGGCATCGAGGAGTTGGAACGTCTGTTTTGATGTGGTAGTCAAAGAGTTTGACTTAATCAAAATGGTAGATGAACCTTGTATATACAAAAAGGTACTAGAGAGTATGGTGGTGATCCTCGTAGAGTACGTGGATGACATACTCTTGATAGGGAAAGAGTTTCCTATGCTACGCTCGGTCAATCTCCTCTTATCACAAAGATTCTCCATATAGGATCAAAGTGATACCTCCTGAATCCTGGGTTTTGGATCTATGAGATAGATCTAATTGGATGTTAGGATTCTCACTAGTTGTAGTGAGATGGTATCAAACGATCCTGGTGATAATCACTGGAAAGGTTCCAGGGTGATAAGGACGACTGAATGTCATTCGCAGGCATTGTCTTTACCCTCAGTGGAGGGACGGTATGTTGGAAGAGTTCCAAGCTAGATACCGTGACTTACTAGACGATTAAAGGCAAGATACATCGTTACCATGGATGCTACCAAAGAGGCAGTCTGGATATATATGTTCATGAGATGAACTTCGTTCCTACCATTGTGTGACAATGGAGTTGTAGCTTTTGCCAAAGAACCCCCGTCCCATCAGAAATCCAGATATAATTCTTAGGCGGTATCACCTGATCATGGAGATGGTTGATCTCCAGGGAGATCGAGATTAGGAGAGTAGACACAGAGGACAACAGCGTGGATCCACTCACAAAGGCCTTTTTCCCAGTAGAGACTTTTATGGGATGGTTGAGTATGCGATACTTCAAACACAGCTAATTGTTGGGTATGCGATACCACAACAGATGGACCTAGTGCAAGTGGGAGATTGTAAGTTATATGTATACCCTAGAGGCCATTACTGTACATACGATGTAAATTGTAATGGATGCTTGGACATATATAAGTCGGACTTTCTTGCTCGACATGATAGTATGCTATCTGGTTGTACTTTATCTTAACATGTACTCTGATTGTCTCTATGTTACATGTTGATACAGCCCTTAAGATATGTACTCGACTACTGGGACTATGATGAGATCATACTAGTGGGGCCACGGTAGTCGATGAGTACATCCTATAACTGTTCCTAGTCGAGGGTGTATCGAGACAGGGCATCGATGCACCAGAGTAGACTAGCATATATGCATCTTGACCTATATGATGGGCGATGGATGATCCCATATCCATCGGTGTTTGACATCAAGGATGGTGTAGGGATGCTCAGTAGAGACTGGGTACACTGGACGGACTCGCCGAGAACTCCCAGATGGTATTATACCTCACGTCAGATGGCAGTTCTCCGGTGACACTGGTACAGAGTAGTCTGTTGACCCGAGATCGCCATAGAGTCTTGTGTGATTCCCACTGTGCTTTGATTTCCATCATACCACGTCCAAGAGGGCGTGCAAAAAGGTGGCTTTTGGGTACATTCCCGAGTCACATGGAGGCAATGAGCGATAGGAGGGGATTCGTCTCTCCCGGTATAGGGAGTTGATGTTGCGCTGTGTTCGATTGGCTATAACCGGAAATCCCTGGCCAGAGTTGCTGAGATTTACTGGTAAGTGTTATCAGTTGTTTCTCGAACTGTTATAGACCTCATATCGACACGACTTATCGAGCTACTGGGGTCTGACGTTTACCACCCCTGGGCGAGATATGCGACATATCAGACGACGAGACCGGACTGTACGGGAGTATTACTGATTGGATTCACAGGAGAATGTACATGCTTGTTTGTTGATCTTCTGATCGCTCAATACCTAGGTGGCTGTTACGTTTAGCTGACCGCTTGCAGCTTGTGGGTGTTTGATATGATCATCACCTACTGCCGGCGTATTGACGATTCCTTAGAGTCCTACACAGAGGTTTCTTGGCTTAGGCAAAACGGAGTAGAAGCACATATGTGATATATGCAGGACCGAGGATAATGCGATATGAGATACCGTATTATATTATCGCGATATTTGATATCAGCCGGGTCATCGGATCAAGTGTTGATTCGATAAATCGGTAAATGAGATATTAGTCGGTTATATGCGATATAGCTGGATTGTCGGATCAAGTGTTGATTCGATAATTTAATGTGTAATAATATATATGATATATTAAATTACATTAACTAATATTAGCTCACTAAAAGATTCTTTTTCTCACTCGGGTAATACATTGATGTATATGCGATATATGTTAATTGTATTATTTTATTTTGTTACAATAATTATTATTTATGTGATATATAATATTGTAACATGATATGGTTATTAATGCAACATGTTTAGTGGAGATTAAATATGGTTTGGGTTTGATTTGGGTTAAGCTTTTCTAGAAGTTTCTAGAAGCTTTCTTTTTGTTTTTACAAAGATATTTTTACAAGATATTTCCTTAACCCAACCAAACCTTTAACCTTAGTCAAATCTCTACAAGGGTTTGTTTGACCATGGTTGCATTATTCATCATTATCATCCTTTCATTATTCATCACAAAAGAATTAATCAATTATTCATCTTCTTCTTACTTCTTCTTTCTTTCATGGAAAAAGCTTTCTAGCTTTTTTTCAAGTGATGAAAATGAGTGAGAATAAGAAAATAAAAGAGAGCAAAAATCCTACTTCATCGTCCTCATCTACCCTTGCCATTTAGATGAGGGTGTTCACTTCATTTAGTGAGTGTTAGCTTGTGTTAATGAAACTTCAAGGTAGATCATCTTTGTTATCGAAGATCGGAAGCTAGCTTGCATCTTTCTTTTCGCGGAGCCTCTCGAGAGTTCGGAACACGATGATCGCAGCGAAGGGACCTCAACACGGAGCTTAAGAAGTGAAGGACCAGATCTACAATGGTTGTAATCCCTCTCACTTAGTGTTAAAGAGTTTAACATACTTGTTTTCGCCTAAACTCTAGTTTAAAGATCCGGCTTTGGGTTGTTCGGCACGGCTAAATTTTAAATCGGGCATGGTTGATGCCTCGTAGACCCTTGTGCGCATGCCCAGCAACCCTACAAAGATAAATGTAACTTAATAGCATACTATCATGTCGAGCAAGAAAGTCCTCTATATATATGTCCAAGCATCCACTATATCAATAATAATGGCCTCTACGGCATACATATTCATAACATTATGCTTCCTATAGCGAAGGCTTGTCTAAATACCAACGACTGTCTGTTCGGGGCTTCTACTATTGAGAATGTCACTACTGATCTTCAAGCCGCTATTGTGGCTTCTGAGAGATTAGCCCGCGAGCAAGCAGCCCTTACTTCTCTTACGGCGCCAGGCATATCTCATTTAAATTCTTTCATATATGTGTGTGTGTGTGTATATATATATAATTTATTATGTTTTATTAACGCTCTTTTCTTAACAGGCATTTCTGCTGCAGAGGCTCTTTTGGTGTCCCTCAAAACATTCGAGGAAGAGGAGAGTCTTCGCGCTTTTATGGTCCTCGGTATGATTCGTTTTGTGATGCCTTTGAATACACATATTTAGCTCATTTTGTTCACACCCTAACTCCCTTCTTTTTTTTTATTACAAGAACCACCACAACTTGTGTTATTCCGAGTGTGATGCTGTCTTTGGGTGCGGAGGATATTCTTCCCTCGATGGTACCTACGAAGCCTACAGAGCTACCAGCTACAGTTGAGGTCTTCCCAGGGCCGCCATAGGAAGCGTCTCTAAAGCAGCCGATGACGGACATTGCAGCAGATCCGGAGGCCAAGCCTGATTTAGATAAAGACATTCCTCTGTCTGAGGTTCTGAAGAGATCTCTTCGTACGGCTAAAACCGATAAGAAGCGTCGGAAGCACGCAACAAGGGAGCGTCTGGCTAACTTGGCCACAGGAACGGGTTCGAGTGATGTACGACCCCCTGATGTTCCTATAGAGGACATTCATTCTCCCTTGTCAACTGCTCATAGGAAGATTGCGCATGCAGCTCGGGTAAAGACTGAGCGGTTACTTCAAGGTAAGACAGCGCACAATATCCTGATGAAACCTAATAAGAATTAGCAGTTTTTTTAATTATGACACGCTTTTCCTTGAATGGTATAGCAGGGCTAAGTTTAGGTGTTAGCGTGGCGGGTGAAGTGCCAGCGTTTGAAGATTCTGGGGCGTCGGATCTTTATATTGAATCTGAGACTATTCCAGCTGCCACTTCCTCCCCTTGTAGATCCCCGACATCGGCGGGTGATGCTTGCATGACGACGACCCTTATTGATTCGGGAGACGAAGGTGCAAACATTGAGTCTGTCTTCCCAGTGATGGTGGAAATCGAGGAAGCTGTCATAGCTAGTGATGTTCCAGAGACCGCTATGGTTTCTGCCCCTTCAGGTATTCCTTGTGTTATTACTTTTGGGTTCTCAATTCTACTAGACACGTTCACTAATATCTCCTTCATTTCTAATATAGGTGCGGTAAACCCTGACGCTGTGCTGATTGAAAAATCCCTGTCAACCGTCGCCATGACTGTCGCTGTTCCACCTATCTCTCTTGCACCCCCCTCCAAGTTCTCTCGGGTTCAGCGACGGAATGTAAAGATATTTTATTCCCTTGTTTCAGTATTGATATTATTTGTTGGATTAATTTCTTTACCGTATATTATTTCAATCCTGTAGGAGTGATTTTCGACCGCTTATGCTAAGTGTTAAACTCACACTTCGCCTTCCAATCGGAATTCGTCCCTCCTTCGGGCGTTGGTTAGTATATTATTTATTTCTTATTTCATCTTTCTACGAGTAATCTTTCTTTTGATAAGCTTTTCTCATATTGACCAAAGTCTTACGGTTCAAAGGAAAGGACGAAGAAATAGCTGAGCTTTCTACGCTCCATGATTTGCCACTTTCGATTATTGGTATGTTATACCTCATTCATCATCATTCTTTTTTATCTTTAGGTTGAAACCTAACCCTTCTTTGTGCGTGTCTTATTCTGTAGCAGCTACACTGGCTTTGGCTCCTTTCGAGTATCATATTTCTATGCTCGTGGGGCCTTTCGCTAAACGTCAGTCTTCCAGAGGCGCGTCAAATAGCAAGCGAATGCTAAGTGAATTTATTGAAGACCTTAACGTCGAAGCTCTCACTTCTGCTGCGGACTTTGCAGACGAAGTTAACCTCATGCTGGCGACTCTTCTAACTTTCCACGATGAAGATTTTATTGGCATCTGGGTTGACTACTGTAAGTGAATTAAGGTTTGCCTCCATGAGATTTAGCACAAACGTGCTGCACCTAAGGTATTATCCTCGAAGGCTCAATTGGTCGCATGGATTGAACAAAGTGCTGCTTCGATTCAGTACTTCGAGCAGAAGCTGGTCTTGAAGCAGAGGGAGCATGAGACGGTTTTCAGCGAATCAAAGCAATTGCGTGCCCAGGTCGAAGCGAATGCTGCTCAACTCCTAGTTATTTTTGAAAATCTTCAACAATGCATTTATGAAGGAGTGGCGCTGAGGCAGAACCTTGGCTCTACTGAACGAGGAATGCAAGATTGCGAGGTTGCTAAGCAGGTAATCTCTGAGAAGCTTTCTTCGTGCTTCCAAAAATGGGCTCAAGTCAAAGCAACGCTGGCCGCAATAGTGGAGCGTGAGAAGGAGCTATGGCAAGAGAGTGAACGGGTCGGTACTTTATTGAAAGCCCCGCCCTCTTAGAGGCTAGAATTGTATCCCCTTTTTATATATATAAATTGTATCTTTCAAACATTTTGATCCATAAATAAAGAATATTTTTTTTTGCATGCACTCCTCTGTGTTTAATGTCTTGATTCAGCACTAATTAGTTTATTTACTCGTTTCGGAGGTTGTAGTTTATTCAGTCATTTCGGAGTCTCTAGTTTATGTACTCATTTTGGAGTTTGTAGTTTATTCACTCATTTCGAAGTCTCTAGTTTATGTACTCATTTCAGAGTTTGTAGTTTATTCACTTATTTCAGAGTGTTTTTTAGTTTATGTACTTATTTCGGAGTATTTTTAGTTTAGCTCCCTTGGGTTTACAGGCAAACTTGTCCTAACGTTGTATGTAGATAACCCCCATTCTTTTAAGACAGAGGACCGTTAGGTTTGTGGTACTAGGTTTTAGTCCGTGGAACCGTCACGTTGGATGATGTATTCCTTGATATGCAGTCTTTAAGCCGCTGTTCGAGTAACCCCACGACTGTCGTGTCTCTGATCCCTTCGGGGGCTGGACAAGACGTCTTCAAGTAATCTTCTTGGGTCATATCACTGTCAGAAGAACAAGCCTTAGGTATTTTCCATGACGCTTTTTACTTGAGGTTAGGCTCAATTTGGAGCCCCGATGAATCATAACCTCACACTTCTAGGGCGGGATGATCTCCAATGGTCTTTTAGGCTTTATATGAGCTGCCGTCATGACCCGAAGCTCGGAATATGTCATCACTTCATTTTTTGCTTTGACGATATCGCGCCGATTATTTGCTGAAATAGGGTAGACATCTGTATTGTTAGTTATATGTATGCCCTAGAGGCCATTACTGTACATAGGATGTATATTGTAGTGGATGCTGGGACATATATAGGGAGGACTTTCTTGCTCGACATGATAGTACGCTATCTGGTTACTCTTTACCTTAACGTGTATACTGTTTGTCTCTCTGTTACATGTTGGTAAAGCCCTTAGGATGTGTGCTTGACTACTTGGACTATGATGCGGATCATACTAGTGGGGACATGGTAGTCCATAAGTACATCCTTCAAGGTCCCTAGTCGTGGGTGTATCGAGACGGGGCATCGATATACCAGAGTAGACTAGCGTATACCTTCTCGACCCATACAGATGGGCGATGGATGATCCCATATCCATTGGTGTTTGACATCAGAGATGTTATACGGGTGCTCAGTAGAGACTGGGTACACTGGACGGACTCGCCGAGAACTCCCAGATGGTATTATACCTTACGTCAGATGGCAGTTCTCTGGTGACACTGGTACAGAGTAGTCTGTTGACCCGAGATCGTCATAGAGTCTTGTGTGGTTCCCACTGTGCTTTGATTTCCATCTTACCATGTCCAAGAGGGCGTGCAAAATGGTGGCTTTTGTGTACAGTCCCGAATCACATGGAGGCAATGAGCGATAGGAGGGGATTCGTCTCTCCCGGTATAGGGAGTTGATGTTGCGCTGTGTTCAATTGGCTATAACCGGAAATCCCTGGCCAGGGTTGCTGAGATTTACTGGTAAGTGTTACCAGTAGTTTCTCGAATTGTTATAGACCTCATATCGACACGACTTATCGAGCTATTGGGGTCTGACGTTTACCACCCCTAGGCGAGATATGCGACATATCAGACGATCAGACCGGACTGTACAGTAAGTGTTACTGGTTGGATTCACAGGAGTGTGAGCGGGCTTGCTCGTCGATCTTCTGATCGCTCAATACCCGGGTGGCCGTTACGTTTATCAGACCGCTTGCGGCTTGTGGGTGTTTGATATG
Source organism: Agapanthus africanus (assembly GCA_030015575.1). NCBI lineage: Eukaryota > Viridiplantae > Streptophyta > Magnoliopsida > Asparagales > Amaryllidaceae > Agapanthus > Agapanthus africanus. Next base: position 200,640,843 of record CM057350.1, read on the forward strand.
ATCATCACCTGCTGCCGGCGTATTGACGAGTCTTTAGAGTCCTACACAGAGGTTTCCTGGCTCAAGCGAAACGAAATAGGAGCGCATATGAGACATGTGCGGGACCGAGAATAATGCGTGTATGTGATACCGTATTCTATTCTCGCGATGAATGTATCGATTGGTTGTATGAGATATAACCTAGTTATCGAATTAAGGATTGATTCGATAAGACGATACATTGAATATTAGTCGGTTATATGTGATATGGCCGGATCGTTAAATCAAGTGTTGATTTAATGATTTAATGTATAATTATATATTTGATATATTACTTTGCATTAACTAGTATTGGTTCACTTTAAATGGATTTTCTGACTTGGATAAGCACATTGTATATGTGATATACTTTTGTGCACTCGGATGTATCATGTTTGATGATACATGTTTACTTGAGCATGTGTAAAGAATAAACCATGGTTTTATGAATGGTTAGGGTTTTGATTTCTTATTCATTTATTCTGTTGGGAAATGAAAGGATAATGAACAAAATGGTTTCTTCTTTATTTCTTTCTTGAAGCTTCATGAAGACTTTGACCAAGTGACCATTTTGTCTCATGCTTAACCCTAACCATTCCACTTAACCATGATTCATTCTCTACACTTGACCATGGTTTGATTATGATAAGTATTCATTTTTCTTTTCAATTTAAAAAAAAAACTTATCATATTCATTCTTTTCTTCTTCTTCTTCTTCATCACATGAAGAAAGCTTGCTACATCAATGGCAAGTTGAGAAAATGAGTGAGAAATCCAATTCTAAAGTGAACCCACTTCCTATTTCTTCATCCTCTACCTCTTGCAAAGTAGTATAGGGTGTTTTCTTCACAAGTTTCATGACTTGGTGAAGTGGGAGCTTGATCTTGTGATGCCTCGACGTAGATCATCTTCGGCATCGACATCGTCGCCCTAGCCCGCCCATTTTTCCGACGAAGCCGACGCAAGAGTCCGGGATCCGATTTGGAGAGCGGAGGGACTTCATTGCGGAGCTATGGAGGTGGAGCACCGGATCTACAAAGGTTGTATTTCTGTTCACTTAGTTAATTTGTTAACTAGTTTCGTTGTTTCGCCTATATATCTAGTTAACGATCCGTATTAGGGTTTCTCGGCACCCGTAAAATTTGAAATTGGCATGGTTGATGCCTTGTGAGACCTCATTAGCGTGCCTAGGAACCCTACAGTGGTATCAGAGCCTAGCTAGAGCCTTAGGCGATGCGTAGACGATGTTAGAAACCCGATCGAACCCCGAAACCCGAACTTTTAACCCTCTCTGGACTTTTTCTGAAAAAGTGGTTTTTTCCAAATTAAAAATGCTTAAAAAATTCAGCAGGAAATTCTCAGAATTACGGTGCAAAAATTACCTAATGATATGTCTAAAGCGCGGCGGAACCGCGGCATTAGCCGCCTATTGCGGCGGTTCCGCGCCCATTTAGTCTCTTCAGTCAACCATTTTTGCACAGTAACTTCTTTATTTAAATGCTGAGTTTTATGGGAATTTTTAAAATTTACTCAAGAGTTGAGTTTTCTGGGTTGTATTAGGGACTCGGTATTTCGATCGGATTGTCTAATTTTGTCTGTGTGCTTTTCCGGATAATTTTAGAATATGTTAGAAAGTTCGACCGGATATAAATACCCAAATTTTCCCCTGTCGGGAAATTTCCAAGTGTTGGATCTTTCCGTGGTTTAATAACGTTCTAAGTAGTGCAAGTAACGCGATGGTCCCTCTAGAAGAAAACAAACCTTAACTCGATTATGTGACCGTCTTGAACTGCCCTTTGAACCTTCGGGTTTGGGGCAGTACGGCGTGCCACATGTGAGGCGTTGGCTTGACCCTTCTACGGCTGGACCGTTGGTACTGAGGCATGAACTGGATGTTTTTAAACTTGTTTCATGTGTTGAGCTGTTTCGGGAAAACTTGGGTGTTTGGATGTTCGATCGGAATGTTTAACTTTTTCTATTTATCTGGAATGAGATACAATAATTGGAATTCACAAGTAGTTATGAGATAACTGAATGAATGTTATAAACATAGCACTTTAGTCTCACTTGATCGGTTGCCAGGGAATTTTGATGCGATCAAAAGTCCGTCGCAATCACGTAGCGTACGCGGATACTCGCCGGGTAAACTTAATAGACAGCTACACCCCTTAGCCCCGACCAAGTGACTGTAGGAGAACCCCGTCGCCGAAAGCATCCGTTCGGGTGCTCGCGGTAGCGGTGTTCTGCCTTGGTGCACTTCGTCGACGGCGTCGGGGGTGCGGCCGTCTACTAAAGTTTGCGACGAGTATTCGATCAGAATGTCGGGAATCCTGTTGAATTCCCCGACTTGATATTGAAAAGTGTTTTCGATAATGAGACTAAAATGCGGGGTTTATAATTGTTAGGCATGCGATGTCTAAGTATTTCATTTGATTAGGCATGCGATGTCTAAAGAGGTTGCGGATTCCAACTGTTGTAGTTTTACACTTTCTTTTCTGTGACCGTAAGTGTAATATGTGATATCGCCGGTTTCGTTTCTATATGTCAACGACAATTGGGATGCGCATATTTACTTACGTTGATGACATGTGATGTTATGTGTTGCTGGATATGTTATATTGGATCGTCGTGTTTGAATAGCCGGGGTTTTTTTATGTGAGATGAGTGTTTTTCATTTTCATTCATGTAAAAACTTGTATGTAATATTCTTTTATTGGGGCACTTACAGGTTGCGGAAGATGTCACCCTTTGTATATTATTTACTTTTCCGCACTAGGATAGACCCAAGGAGGGGAGCACAAGTAACCGGGTTCTAGGGTCCAGTGGGAGACCATCTCGAGGAGTCGAGTCCGGGTCTCCTAACCCTAGAATTGGTAGGGTTGCTTGACGCTCTCGTAGGGGTCTAGGGGTGTGGGTTTGGCTATTCATCGCGACCGTGGAATCCGTGTTTTATACTGGCTCGTATTGAAAACACGGACGTCCTAGTATATCCAATATTTCATATGTTTCTTCTGCTGCGATATCTGTGATGTGATCATGTGATGTTCTGTGATGGATACTTTATATAGTATATATGATATATTATATAGGCGTTACTTATGTTTTACACCCGCGCTAGCCCTGCCCCACTCTGCCGTTAGTTACCTAACCTAACGGTGCACGAGGGGACATCGAGGCGAATGCGGATGGCATAAGTGTACGTCGTATTTATCTGTGATGTTTAGGTATATAAATGATGGGATTTCATTAATGTGATTAATGAAAATAAAAGAAACCTAAGATGTTGTAGAATCGAATTTCAAAATAAAACAGGTAGCTACAGTTCTTGCTTTGCACCGCGGTATATGTGATATATCCTGCACCTTATTCGATGAGGAAAGGACCGAGATCCCTTCACCGGGAGTGACTCCTTTAGCAATAACTGGCAGATGCTACACACTCGGTTTGTCTTTTGATAGCTTCTATAGTTTCTGCTTTGCACAGTGATATATATGATATATCCCGCACCTCTTTCGACAAGGAAAGGGCCGACGATCCCTTCACCGGGAGTGACCCCTTTAGCAAAACTAGAAAAGCCTAAAAACAATCCATTTTAAAATCATTTGATTCTACAACGATATCAAGTTCATTACGCAATAGGTTTTCAGAAAAACCTTTCGTAGCCCTCCGTCATTTCAGATAAATAGTAGTTAGTATTCGTGCTACGTTTGTTGGCCTGCGTCAAGAAGTAGTGTGCGGTAGCTAACTATTATTTATCTGCTTATGCATATGATGCAGATTGGATTAGGGTAGTCGTGCGACTTTGTTGGCCTGCGTCAAGGGTCGTGCGGGTGGGTTTAATTCAATCAGGAAATGACGGGTTGAACTTGACTAGCGCACTATGGTTTGTTGGCCTGCGTCAAGGTCATAGGACGCTAGGGGCAAAATATTATCGGGAATTTCAAGTGTTGAAATTTGCAATGAGATTGCATACCTTCTATGAGATAGTTGGATCCTGATACCCGCTATGAGTAAGAGTTACTCCTGGGAGAGTTTTACACATTACAATTAGCCGATTAAGTAGGTGTCTAGAAAGGTGTCAACGAGGTTAAGCCTCTGGGAAAACGAGATTTACATTAATTAGGTTCGTGCGAAAGCACGGGGGACCTCCCTCAAAGTACCGACACTGGCCTGGCTGAAAGATTGGCGAACTTGTAGTGTGTAATTAATCCCGGCTGGTCTTTCCTTTTAGGGTTTGAAGGAAGATTTGATAAAAAGCAGTGGGAGCCATCCCGATTAGATAAAATAACACCAATCTGATCTTGCAAGAGCGCACGCTGAGTGTTTTCTTCTCTCTCTCTCCAGGTAGCGACCATATCACGCCTTAATCAAGATAATAATACGGATATTGACCGAACCCGCTTGTTATACTGCGCTGGGGATCGTTGGTCCCGCTCCAACTTATAATTGTTATAAGACAGAGCAGGAAATTGGGGAATACCAGAATTCCCGTGCCGCCCAAACGAAGAGAGTGCATGCTGATGCATCATCTTCGGGCGTGTTCATTATACAGAACTGTTTCTCAGTATCCTCCGCATCCTTGGTATATGATACCGGATCAGGATCCCAGATATGTAATCTGTTACATAGGGCTACAAAAAGGTAGAAAAACTGAGAACGGGTGATAAGTTTCATGAGACAGAAAACGGGGCAAGTGTTGCAGCCAAGTCTGTTGGTCACTGTCACCCTGTATTACCAATACATTGATTTTGAACAAATGCTATTAGATATCGAACCTGATATACAAAATCATATCAGTCTCTTTATTAGTAAAGAAATGATAAAATTCTGTATTGATGGATAATGTTTTGAACATTTCCTATATCAAAAGTTGATCGGTTCAGGCACGTTATCTAAAAGCATTGATGTTCTAAATCAAACTACAGTTCTTAGTATACGGAACGCACACAAGAGGAAGAGTTCAGAAATGAACGGATCCTTCTTGAGGCATTGTAGACTAGGTCATATCAATGCGACCCGACTAGCTGAAGTTACATGTAGATGCATATTTAAATCAGTTTGAATTTACATCTTATGAAACTTGCCAGTCATGTCATAAAGATTAGATGACCATAGCTCTGCTTATTGGAAACAGAGAAAGAGTTAGTCGACTCTTGGGATTGATACATGATGATGTATGTAAGATCCCCTGTCTACACATGCCAAGAACAGTTCTTTGTACTTCATTACGTTCTCTGATAATCTCTCAAGATTCAGACATATGTTCCTGTTGAAACACAAGTCCAAACCTTTTGAGATATTCACAGAATATAAGTTAGAAGTAGAGAACCAAAATATGGGTATAAGTATTATGTCCTTTGATGTGATCGAGGAGGAGAATGCTTGAGCACGAAAATCCTGGATTATTCTAAAGGAGAATGAGATTCTCTCTCAGCATTACTCCTTCGTATATACCACAGTACGTCGGTGTATCGGGGCGGAGCAGATGCACCCTATATGATATGGTGTGCTCTATGATGAGTACTACTGAGTTTCCTATTTCCTTTTTGGGAGTTATGCACTTGAGAAGCTGCATACCTATTGAATTGGATTCGAATCAAATCTATGCCTACCGCTTCATATGTGATATGGAAAGGGAAAAGCCCATATCTTAAGTTAGTTAAGATTTGGGGCTGTCCGGGCTATGTCTAAAAGCAAAATCCGGACAAGCTCGAGGCAATGTCTGTAATGTAGAACTGGAAATGTTCCAGCTATACAAACTACGGCTGATGATTTGAAAGAACCAAAGGATTCAATAGTTACCAACGAACCTCAGCCTCTCCGCCGATCTAGTAAGGTTTCTTACCCACCTGAGAGATACTTCGGTTACTCTATGACAGTGGGAGCGAGGATTGCATCATGAGATGATGACCCAACTAGTTTCGAGCTGGCCATCAGGAGTGGGACTCTGTAAGAATGGCTGGTTGCTTAGCGATCTGAGATGGAATCCATGTACACCAACAAAGTATGGACTTTAGTTGCTATATCTGAAGGGTTAAATCCCCATCAGGAGCCAGTATATCTTGAGAAGATTACTTGGTGTAGATGGAAAAGTTGAGACTTTCAAAGCTAGACTTGTTAAAGCTTTTCGTCATCGACCAGGCATGGATAATGATGAAACCTTTTCAAGTGGCTATGCTTAAGTCCATCTAGATCCTACTTACTACGGCTACATACCATGACTACGATATCTGGCGGTTGGGTGCCATGACTGCTTTTCTAAATGATGTTTTAGAAGAGAACGTCTATAAGTACACAGCCAGAGGGCTTCGTAGACAGTGGGAGCAGCGGAAACGTGTACAAGATGCTTTATAGGATAAAGCAGGTATCGCGGAGTTGGAACGTCTGTTTTGATGTGTTAGTCAAAGAGTTTGACATCATCAAAATGGTAGATGAAACTTGTATATACAAAAAGGTAGTAGGGAGTATAGTAATGATCCTCATAGAGTACGTAGATGACATACTCTTGATAGGGAAGGAGTTTCCTATGCTACGCTTGATCAATCTCCGCTTATCACAATGATTCTCCACATAGGATCATACTGATACCTACTAAATCCTGGGTTCTGGATCTATGAGATAGATCTAAATGGATATTAGGACACTCACTAGTTGTAGTGAGATGGTATCAGTTGATCCTGGGGAGAATCACTGGAAGGGTTCCAGGGTGATAAAGACGACTGAATGTCAGTCACAGGCATTGTCTTTACCCTAAGTAAAGGGACGGTATGTTGGAAGGGTTCCAAGCTAAATACCGTGGCATACTAGATGATAAAGGCAGGATACATCGCTACATAAGATGCTACCAAAGAGGATGTTTGGGTGTATATTGGTTCATGAGATGAACTACGTTCCAACCATTGTGAGACAATGGAGTTGTGGCTTATGCCAAGGAACGCCGGTCCCATCAGTGATCCAGACATATTCTAAGGCAGTGTCACCTGATCGTGGAGATGGATGATCTCCAGGGGATCGAGGTCAGGAGAGTAGACTCAGAGGACAACACGGCGGATCCACTCGCGAAGGCCTATTCCCAGAGAGAGACTTTTATGGGATGGTTGAGTATGAGATACTACAACCACTGCTATCAGATGGCCCTAGTGCAAGTGGGAGATTGTTAGTTATATGTATGCCCTAGAGGCCATTAGTGTACATAGGATGTATATTGTAGTGGATGCTGGGACATATATAGGGAGGACTTTCTTGCTCGACATGATAGTACGCTATCTGGTTACTCTTTACCTTAACGTGTATACGATTTGTCTCTCTGTTACATGTTGGTAAAGCCCTTAGGATGTGTGCTTGACTACCTGGACTATGATGCGGATCATACTAGTGGGGACATGGTAGTCCATAAGTACATCCTTCAAGGTCCCTAGTCGTGGGTGTATCGAGACGGGGCATCGATATACCAGAGTAGACTAGCGTATACCTTCTCGACCCATACAGATGGGCGATGGATGATCCCATATCCATTGGTGTTTGACATCAGAGATGTTATACGGGTGCTCAGTAGAGACTGGGTACACTGGACGGACTCGCCGAGAACTCCCAGATGGTATTATACCTTATGTCAGATGGCAGTTCTCTGGTGACACTGGTACAGAGTAGTCTGTTGACCCGAGATCGTCATAGAGTCTTGTGTGGTTCCCACTGTGCTTTGATTTCCATCTTACCACGTCCAAGAGGGCATGCAAAACGGTGGCTTTTGGGTACAGTCCCGAATCACATGGAGGCAATGAGCGATAGGAGGGGATTCGTCTCTCCCGGTATAGGGAGTTGATGTTGCGCTGTGTTCGATTGGCTATAACCGGAAATCCCTGGCCAGGGTTGCTGAGATTTACTGGTAAGTGTTACCAGTAGTTTCTCGAATTGTTATAGACCTCATATCGACACGACTTATCGAGCTATTGGGGTCTGACGTTTACCACCCCTAGGCGAGATATGCGACATATCAGACGATCAGACCGGACTGTACGGTAAGTGTTACTGGTTGGATTCACAGGAGTGTGAGCGGGCTTGCTCGTCGATCTTCTGATCGCTCAATACCCGGGTGGCCGTTACGTTTAGCAGACCGCTTGTGGCTTGTGGGTGTTTGATATGATCATCACCTGGTGCCGGCGTATTGACGAGTCTTTAGAGTCCTACACAGAGGTTTCCTGGCTCAAGCGAAATGAAATAGGAGCGCATATGAGATATGTGCGGGACCGAGAATAATGCGTGTATGTGATACCGTATTCTATTCTCGCGATGAATGTATCGATTGGTTGTATGCGATATAACCTAGTTATCGAATCAAGGATTGATTCGATAAGCCGATACATTAAATATTAGTCGGTTATATGTGATATGACCGGATCGTTAAATCAAGTGTTGATTTAATGATTTAATGTACAATTATATATTTGATATATTACTTTGCATTAACTAGTATTGGTTCACTTTAAATGGATTTTCCCACTTGGATAAGCACATTGTATATGTGATATACTTTTGTGCACTCGGATGTATCATGTTTGATGATACATGTTTACTTGAGCATGTGTAAAGAATAAACCATGGTTTTATGAATGGTTAGGGTTTTGATTTCTTATTCATTTATTCTTTTGGGAAATGAAAGGATAATGAACAAAATGGTTTCTTCTTTATTTCTTTCTTGAAGCTTCATGAAGACTTTGACCAAGTGACCATTTTGTCTCATGCTTAACCCTAACCATTCCACTTAACCATGATTCATTCTCTACACTTAACCATGGTTTGATTATGATAAGTATTCATTTTTCATTTCAATTTAAAAAAAAAACTTATCATATTCATTCTTTTCTTCTTCTTCTTCTTCATCACATGAAGAAAGCTTGCTACATCAATGGCAAGTTGAGAAAATGAGTGAGAAATCCAATTCTAAAGTGAACCCACTTCCTATTTCTTCATCCTCTACCTCTTGCCAAGTAGTATAGGGTGTTTTCTTCACAAGTTTCATGACTTGGTGAAGTGGGAGCTTGATCTTGTGATGCCTCGACGTAGATCATCTTCGGCATCGACATCGTCGACCTAGCCCGCCCATTTTTCCGACGAAGCCGACGCAAGAGTCCAGGATCCGATTTGGAGAGCGGAGGGACTTCATTGCGGAGCTATGGAGGTGGAGCACCGGATCTACAAAGGTTGTATTTCCGTTCACTTAGTTAATTTGTTAACTAGTTTCATTGTTTCGCCTATATATCTAGTTAACGATCCGTATTAAGGTTTCTCGGCACCTGTGAAATTTGAAATTGGCATGGTTGATGCCTTGTGAGACCTCATTAGCGTGCCTAGGAACCCTACATGTATAACCTCTATACTATATGTATTGCAATTGAAGTCCGGAGCTAGGAAATTTCATTTAATAGTTGCGTCCGCATCCTGCTGAAATGAGGGAGAACGCCAGGATAGTCTCTAGGTTGTATATATACCGTCAAGACTTGAAGCTAGGATTTTGCTATGGCTCTATTTTTGCTTTAATCCTTAGGTCTTTTGTTGATGTTTTGTCTGTATCCTGCTGGAATGAGAAGAACGTCGGGGTGATCTCTAGGCATTAGATGTTTCCATTAAGACCTGAAGCTAGGATTTTGCCGCCACTTCACTTTTATTTGATTGTTGTGTCTGCCCCTGCTGGAATTGGGGGAGGGGACACAGGGATAGTCTCTAGGTTGTATATGTACCATCAAGACTTGAAGCTCCTTTGGACGAAGCATGGTAGGAAGATAGGATTCTCTGTCTCTCATTTGTGCTCCTGGATCATATATAAGTGTCAATCTGGACATACTTGCAGGGCAGAAAAGTTTCATTTTCATTTTTTAATAATTTCTTTCCACGATACTCTATCTTTTCAGCTTTTTTGTCACGAAAGTCGTGATTGCCCAATCATTTCGGCTTTTTATCACGGTACCCAATCGTTTCGGTTTTTTTTAATCTGATACCAATCTTGGTATCGGCATCGCTACCATTGGAATATTGCCAGGAGCGAATCATTATTTGCCATGAGAGGACATGGGATTTGATACATGTTTAGGCATCAGCATCATTACAACTGGGATATTGCCATGAGCGAATCATCAATTGCCTTTGTTGATTTGAACAAAGGTGGCTTAGCAAACAGGGTTAAGATCCTGTTAACTAAGGCGTTTGACTTTATGAGCCGTAAGGGTCTCATAAAGGTTTTTCTCCCTACGAGTCGTGAGGATCTCGTAGGTGTATTTTCTCCTTAGGAATCGTGAGAACTCCTAAGTGCATTTTCTCTTATAAATCGTAAGGATCTTACAAGAGTATTTTCTCGTTGTAAGTCAAGAGGACTCGCAAGCGTTGTTCACCATACGGGGATATTTCTCTCCACATGTGGAACTCGGTGGGGGATATATTTATTTATGCCGGTGGATTGTATACAAGGGTCAATATGGGATCTCCTGTAGGGCAATATTAGGGGAATATGATAGCTTAAGAACATGTTTAGATCCCTGTAGTTTAAGAATTTTGAATCCTATGAGCCATGAAGGTCTCATAGGGGGAAATTCTCCTTACGAGTCATGAGGATCTCGCAAGTGTAATTTCTCCTTAGGAATCGGAGGGGTTCCTAAGTGTGTTGCTCATTTGTGAGTCATAGGTATTTTCTCCTCACAAGGTCGAGAGGACCTTGCAAGTGCAGATGAATTTTTTTATTTTACGAGTTTGCGCCCTTTTTCGGGTTTTCACAAACTTGTCGGCAGTCCTGCAGTTTTTACTCACGGCGCCCTTTCGGGTTTTCATCCGTGCCAATTTTGCTTGTGGACATATCGTTCTTTTTATGAGACTGAGTCCTTGTGGGTTTTCAAAAACTCGCCGGTAGACCTGCTGTTTTTAATTACGGCGCCCTTTCGGGTTTTCATCCATGCCCATTTCGCTTGTGGACACACGCCTTTTTTTAACGCGGTGAAACTCTCGAGAATAGATTCGCCGCAGGTGACCCATCTATTTGCCAGCGGGACTTGGAGGTGGCTTCATTGTTGGAGTAGTTGTGCAGCCAGTGGGACTTGAGTTGCAACCTTTGCTGTTAAGACTTTGGTTGCAATATAGATCTTAAGGGAGCATATCGCCGTATTTAGGGCAGTGTGCTAGTTTAAGATCGTTCTGGTCCATTATTGCCATATTTGAGGAGAATTTTTAATTTAAGGAACTTTTTTTTTATTTTTATTTTATTTTTTATTTTATTTTTTGGTCCAACATTCCCATCTTGGGGATGAACGTTAATTTAATGACATTTCGGTCCATTATTGGTTTAGGGACATCTCGGTCCAATATCGCCATTTTGGGGCGACAGAGCTTTTGGATACTACTCTTGAAATTCTGACTCATGAAGATAGTGAGCGGACACAAGCGTCGTCATCTATCATTGACCTAAGTCGTAATTCGTCAAGGGTAGTATTTTTTTAGGAATCGGCCATTTATCGGCCGGAAGGGTCTTTCGCCATGCATATCCATGAGCAGGTAGGCTCCACCTTGGTAGACTTTATCTATAATGTACGAGCCTTCATAGTTCGGCTCGAACTTCCCCCATTTTGCACGATTGGGGATCATTGGTCTTTTGAAGACTAGCATGAGTTCGCCTTAGCGGAATGTTCTCGGCCTGATTAGTTTTTCGTATGACCGTGTCATCCTTGCCTTATAAGCTTCCAGATTTTGTTGTGCTATAAGGCTAGTTTCGTCGAGGGCGTCGAGCTCCTCAAGCCGAAGATGAGCATTTTCTTCATCTGTCAGCTCGTATCGAACCGCTACTCGTAGAGAGGGAAGTTCTATCTCCAATGGGAGCACTGCTTCCGTGCCGAACACCAATGCGTACGGTGTTGTATTTGTGACCGTCTTGAACGTTGTTCGGTACGCCCAGAGAGCTTCATGCAACCTTTCATGCCAGTCCTTTTTGTTTCTGGACACCGTCTTTTTTATAATCTTTATCAAGGTCTTGTTAAAAGTTCAGCTAGACCGTTGGCCCGAGGAGTATAGACTGAAGAGTATCTTTAATCTATTTTATGTTGCTGTGTTAAGTGGCTGATTTTATGACTTCTATAAGCTGGCGCATTATCCGAGATTATCCGTCACGGAGTGCCGAACCAATAGATGACTTGGGTTCTAAAGAAATGGAGGATATTCTCCGTCTTCACCTCCATTAGTGGTACTGCTTCTGCCCACTTAGAGAAGTAATCGGTCGTTGCCAGTATGAACCGATGTCCTTTGGATGATGTCGGTTCAACGGGGCCAATTATATCGGTTCCCTACATTTCGAGCTGCCAGCTAGCCACTGTTGGGTGTAGCGGATTTGGATGTTGGTGGAAAAAGTCCCCGTGAATTTAGCACTAGTGACACTTCTTCGCATATTCGAGGCAGTCCTGAATCATTGTGGGCCAATAGTAACCCGTTCTTTTTATCTTCAGCTTCATCTTTGGTCCAGCTTGGTGAGAACCGCAGAGTCCATTGTGAATTTCTTTGACGACTTTCTTTGCATCTTTGGACCCAGGCATCTTAGCCACAGACAGTCGAACGATCTCTTATATAGAGTATCATTGAAAAAAGCGAAAGACAAAGATCATTTCATGAGCTGATGTCTAGACGACATATTTTCGGGCATTCGTTGGGACTTAAAGTAATCTATGAAGACTTCCCTCCAGTCCTTGATTTTCTTCGTCCTCTATTTGAAGGGCTACTTTTTCGGTCATTTCTTTTCTTTCGGATGGCTCTATTAGGTCTTCCGAAGATAAATCTGTTAGCGGGAGAACCCTGCGGTTTTGCACAATGATCCTTACATCATCAAGATTTTCATCGGCCAATTCCTTAGCCAAGTTGGCCAATGCATCCGCCCTGCAGTTTTCTGCACGCGATATACTCTCCAGAATGTAGAAAGGGATTAGTGTCAGCAGTTGCTGCACTCTTTCGCCATACATTATCAGCTTTGGCATGCATGTCTGATAGTCGCCATTTACTTGGGTTACGATCAGCCTAGAGTCTCCATATATGCGGAGGCCTTTGATTCCCATCTCGATAGCGATCTCTAGACCTGCTATCAAGGCTTCGTATTCAGTTTCGTTATTATTCCTTGGCTCTGTTAAGGAGAGGGTGTAATGTATTATCCCTCCATGTGGAGTCACAAAGATAAGGCCTACCCCAGCTTTGATTATGGAGGTGTTTTGCATCCGCCGTTTCATGGAATATGCTCTATCAAAGTAGAGTTCCCATTGGGAATCATTTTCTTCTCCGATTACATCGAACGCATGTTCGTCTGGCAACTCGAAATTTAAGGGGGAGTCGGCTGGTATCGGATACTTCGCTAGAAAGTCGGTAATAGCCTGTCCTTTCACTGCTTTGAGAGGACAATACGTTATCGAGAACTCCATCAGGAGGAAGGCCCACTTGGAAAGTCTTCCTGTTAGTATGGCCCTTGACATTAGATATTTGAGAGGATCCACCTTTGATATGAGATGGACCTCATGTGCCAATGCATAATATCTGAGCTTCGTTATTGCGAAGATCAGTGCCAGACAATACTTTCGATAAGGGAATAGTGGTTTTCTGCCCCCGAGAGAACTCGACTCAAATAGTACAGAGCTCTCTCCTTTTCCTGATCGTTCTCTTGTGCCCATAGTAAGCCTAGAGAACCCTCAAGGACCGTTGTATATAGGATAAGAGGGTTTTCCTTAATCGGAGTGGTCAATACCGGCGGATTTTGCAGGTATTGCTTGATTTCGTCTAGTGCATTTTGACACTTTTGATCCTAGATGAACGGGGTCCTCTTCTTTATCAAATGACTGTAGGGACGATATTTTATGGAAAGGTTGGCTATGAACCGCCGGATATACGCGAGCTTTCTTTGTATAGACCGCAGTTGTTTGAAAGTTATTGGCATGGGCATTTCCATAATCGCCTTGATCATTGAGGGGTCGATTTTGATACCTCGGTGACGTATGATAAATCCTAGGAATTTGCCTGAGGAAACTCCAAACACACATCTTAGAGGTTTCATCTTCAGATTATACTTCCAAAGATGTTGGAACACTATTTTTAGATGTTCCTAATGTTCCTCGTGAGATTTGCTTTTTACCACAAGGTCGTTGATGTAGCATTCGACGATCTCGTGTATGAGGTCATTGAAGATCTTTGTCATGGCCCTCTGGTAGGTAGCGCCAGCGTTCTTCAAACCGAATGGCATCACTTTATAGCAAAATATACTTAATAGTGTCCGGAAGGCAGTATGCTTTTGGTCTTCTGGATGCATTTTTATTTGTTTACATCCTGAAGATCCATCCATGAAGGAGAAGACCTCATGGGTAGACGTGTTATCGATTATCAGCTCGGTAACAGCTACTGGGAAGTCATCCTTCGGGCAATCTTTGTTGTGATCCGGAAAGTCCATGCAGATGCGCACTATCCCATTTTTCTTCATCAGTGGAACGATGTTAGCGATCCAGTCGGGATATTGAACTGCTTGGATGAAGTTAGAGTCGATAGTTTCTTGACCTCGGCATTGATGCTCGTCTCAAGTTCGAGTCACATCCTTCTCGGTGCCTGTTTGATTAGCTTTATTCCTGGTGGTATAACCAGTTTATGTACTGCCACTTTAGGATCTAGACCGGGCATTTCAGAGTAGTTCCAGGAGAAGAATCTTTATATTGCATGAGCACGTCTTTTAACATGGCTACCTGTTTTTTAGATAACAGTTCACTGACGAACGTTGGCCTCGGATCATTTTCCGTCCCTAAGTCAATATTTCTTAGGTTGTCCGCCGTGGTGTGTATCCCATCTTCCAGCTCTTTTAGAGCTGGTGGAAACTTTGAGATCGCCCCGTCCTCATCTTCATTTGCGAAGCACCTGAAGGGGTCATTCATAGTCTCATGCCCTCTCTCTTTTGATAGTGATTTCATATGGCAAGTATGAATTTGCTTCCCTTCTCGATGTTGAGATGGTCTTATCCTGATGGTATAGGTCCTCTTTGGCTCATGCTTTTGTGGGGGGGGTTACCCTCCAGCTGTTGGATAAAGCGAACCCGCCTTATTGATACTGGTCTTCTACCTAATCTTTGAAGGTGAAGCAGTCTTTAAGGGGGTGACCTATTACTCGATGATAAGAGCAATAATCCGGATGATAGACCTTATTTATTTGTTCAGGGTGTCGAGACTCCGGAAGCGTCATCATTTGGTGCTTCATGACAAGATTGAATATTTTCCTTGTCTTGGCTTGAGGGAAAGAGTATTCCCGACCCATCTTCTTTATAAAGGACAGGCTCCAATCGAGTTTTTCCCGATTGCACGGCATCTTGGATCCGCTTTGTTGTTTTCGAACGTTGTTTGCGCTCTTTTCCCTGTTTTTGCCTCTATTTCGGGATTTTCCCCTTTCGTGAGAATATACAGTGGGCTGGGGATGTAGAGCATTATAGTTTACCTTCTCCGTAGATTGCTGACTGAGACGCTGCGTCCTGGCCTTTTCATAAATGGTCATTTCACGGCTGTGATTGTCCCGGCCCGTTTGACAAGCTTCTTTTTTTAATCTGTCAATTTGTTCTTCCAGCAACGAACTTAACGTTTTTAGAGTGGGGTCTCGCTCCGATTTGACGTCATGGCTATTTGGAAGAGCGTCTTCCGCTTCACTGGAGCTATTTACAATGCGGCAACTGTAAATCATCTCCCGCTTCTTGGACCGAACGTATTCGAGCCCAGTTGTCTCCATCTTCCCATTGGGCATCTTTCGCTAAGTACCGGGAATATCCCAAATCTTTTTGTAAAATTGGGCTTGTCGAACAGTTTATTCGATGGGTACACCTTGGCATCTTAACAGCCTTTTCAATTCTTCTGCATAGTATTTTGGCAGACGGATTGGTTGAAGCCTGTTAAGTGTAAAATCGGCACCATGCCAGACTTCTTTTTCTACTTTGGTCTCCGTAGATTAGTAGAAGAGGGTCTCCTTTTCATCTCTTTGCCTAGGAGGCACGTAGAAAGTTTGTGGCTCTTATACGCTGTATGTATCGAGCGCATCAAGTTCTTTGTAATGCCGAGGTGGAGAAATTGTAATTTGTAGACTCTGATCTGTTCCAGCAAAAGTTTGCATTGACGGACGGACGGAAAACACTGTGTTGGCCTCGTCCTCAAAGTCGCTGATAAAGACCAAGATAGGAGTAGATGGTCTGGGCTTATTGTTTTCTTTTTTGTGTTGCCACAAGTAGGCTATTTCTTCGTCTTCCTCAGTATCGCTCCCAAAGATCGGTATAGTAGCGACGGATTTTTGTTTATTCTCCGACTTGTGGCACCTTTCAGTATCCTCAAAGTCTGGTAGGAAGTACTTTGCGTCTTCGTATTTTCGGACTTTGTTCATGGAGAACGGATTTAGCTCTCCCGTAACCGTGTACTCCAAACCATCCT
The DNA here is from genome assembly GCA_030015575.1 of Agapanthus africanus. Taxonomy (NCBI): domain Eukaryota; kingdom Viridiplantae; phylum Streptophyta; class Magnoliopsida; order Asparagales; family Amaryllidaceae; genus Agapanthus; species Agapanthus africanus. Next base: position 200,657,309 of record CM057350.1, read on the forward strand.
TGAAATACTTCATACACTGATGTTGTGTAGAAGGGATGACGTTGTACTCGTGTAACCAAGGCCTGCCGAGCAAAGCGTTATAGCAAGTCTTGGCGTCAATGACATGAAATTTAATGTCAGTGACGAGCAACCTGAAGCGTAGCGTCAGTATTACGGACCCAAGTGTCTGTGATGACTGTGAGTCGAACCCAGAGATGGTAATTTTATCTCGGGCAAGGTGCTGAATGTTGATGCAAATCTCCTTCAGCACTCTTACGTTGAGAAGGTTAACGGAGGATCCATTGTCAACAAGGATTTTCCCTATCTTGATGTCGTGGCAGTATCCGGTGATGTATAACGGGGGATTATGTTTGCACGTACTGAGGAGGAGATCTTCATTGCTAAATGTAATGTCAGCCGTGCAGACCTCTGACAGTTCATCTTCCATCTTCTCTTCCGTGAAGAAAGCTTGGAACTGATCGGGCTCTTTTAATGCCTTGATCAGAGAATCTCGTGCCTCTTTGGACAGGAGGAGAGCATCCAATATGCTCAGTTGCGAGGGTATTTTCCTCAGATGTGCCAGGACGTTGTAATCCACCTTGTTTTTCTTAGGTGGGTCCCTTGTTGTGAGCTCTTTGACAACTCCATCGTCGAGGGCAATTTCTTCAGGGATTTTCCCTTTACCCTTGTCTTTTTTGTTCGAACCTTGGTTTGTAGGTCCAAGGTTTTTCTCAGGCAGCGTGCGGTTACGCAGCTAAATATTCTCGTAGTTCTTCTCCTCCTCTTCTTTTTCGGAGACGGAGTCTTGGAAGAGAGGGTTGAAGGACGTTTCGTCCGCAAAATCGCTCCCAAACGTAAGAGCTAGAGGTTTTCCTGCATCCAAACCGGTACCAACCATATGATAGTTTTCAGTCGTTTCTTCATGCGCGTCTGTCGCACTATTTTGCCGTCGACGAGCACAAGCTTCGTGCTTCATCCCCTTGAAGTATTTTTGATGGGCAACGTATCCTTTCCACCACTTCTTGAAGGCACTGCATTCCTCGGTGGGATGGACGACCCTATGATGATATAGGCAGTAGTCTGGATGTGCATCTTCTCCATCGAGGCATATGACCCCGGAGTGTTCCTTACGAGAGGTGGCAGCTTCGTCCCCATTGACAGGGCTTTGGCAAACCGCTTCTCTGTTCTGATCCTGCTCTTATTTGTAGCAGGTGTGTTCACCGCCGAAAACATAGACGAACAGGGACAGATCACTTTGCCTGAAATTGAGGGCAGATACTATTTGGATTTATCCATCCACCTCTCCGAAAATGCCAAGTTCATTTATGGCACCGTATATCGGAGGTTTGGACGGACGCGACCGATATAGAAGACTTTATCAGATTCCCCCTCATTTGCGAGGGTTTTTTTTTATTGTGGGGACGCTCTTCCCTGCAGGCACAAGCCCCTGCAAAAAATTACGTTACCGCATCGTTATAACCACTTTCTCCTGCTTCGCAGGTTCACTTCGTGGCGTGTGTTTTGTATTGGTTTTGGTTGCCCGTGGATTGTATACGGAGACTAATTTATATCGTCGCCCATAGGGCGTGGATTAGTCCAAATCCATATATTTTTAGATTTGGGTTTGGTTTGATTTAAGATCGTTAATCTGGTTTGAGATTAAGATCGACTTAAAATGTATGAGCATTTGGACTCGATTATTTTAGTTTAAGGACATCGTGGTCCATTATCACCATGTTTGAGGCGAATCTTTAGTTTAGAGATGTTTCGGTCCATTATCGTCGTATTTAGAAGCAAATATTAGTTTAAGGACATTTCGATCCTTTGTCGCCGTATCTGAGGCGGAATTTCTAGTTTAGGGACTTTTCGGTCCATTATCGCCGTATTTGAGGGAGAATATTAGTTTAAGAACATTTCGGTCCATTATCGCCATTTTGGAGGTGAATATTAGTTTTAAAGACAAGAATATTAGTTTAAGAACGTTTCGGTCCATTATCGCAATTTTGGAGGTGAATGTTAGTTTAAGGACATTTCGGTCCAACATTCAACTTGCGCACACGTGTATTTGTTACGTGATGAAGTGAACTATGTTGATATGGAATGTGCCCAATTTGGAGCACGATCCGATTTGAGGTGTGCATGTCAATTTGGAAGTGCATCAATATGGGATGAAAGGAGTTGTTGGTCGTCGGGACCCGCCACCTCTCTGAAAACATTGATGAATTACAACGACATATATCAGAGGTGTGAAGAGATGTACCCATGAACCAAATCCCGTGTTTGAGGGAGAAGGTTATGGTGGCCTTAAGAATTTTTGTTAAGGATATGTTAGTCCAATTGAGACTAAGATCCACTTAACAACATTTCAAGATCTTCCTTATTTAAGACCCGGCAACAAAGCATTTGGACTCAATTTCAAGACTTTAGCAACTTAACTAATTTGGGCTTTAGTCTGCATAGTCTCCCCTCTCTTTTTTTTGAAAGAAGTGCTAAGAACTTGTTTGGGCTCTGTTTAATCAGTCCTTTTTTTTATGAAAAAGCGCTGAGCACTTATATGAGTTCTGGCGCCCATATATGATCCTGTGGAGCTTTCAGTCATAGGGATTGCCCAACAAGTGTTGAACACTTTACTCATTATGTCTTTATATGGAGTGCTAGACACTCTTTATGGCATCCACGTGGGGAGCACATGAAGCGCTAGGCGCTACCCAATGAGTGTTGAACACTCAGCTGTTTTAGGCTGCTTATGGAGTGCTAAGTACTCTTTTTTCTTTTGCGGCGCACATGTGGGGAGCAAGTGAGGCGCTGGACACTAGGCGCTACCTAGTGAGTGCTAAGCACTCTTTCCTTCTGTGGCGCCCACGTGAGGAACACGTGCGGCGCTGGGCGCTGCCCAGTGAGTGCTAAGCACTCTTCTCTTCTGTGGCGCCCACGCGAGGAACACGTGCGGCGCTGGGCGCTGCCCAGTGAGTTCTAAGCACTCTTCTGTTCTGTGGCACCCATGTGAGGAACACGTGCGGCGCTGGGCACTTTTCGTCTTTGCTAATAGCGTTTTTGCCCATTAATGATCAATAGAATCTTTGTTTTGTAGATCTAGGATCAAGATTCATTTTTAAGAACTAAGTTCTTTTACGAGAACTAGGTTTTTCTTATATGCTTTGTTTTGAGGAATTTGATTCCTAGTTCTTTTCTGAATCTTTGATTCTTAAGAACAAGTTCCACCTAATAAGAATTAAATTCTCAACTTTTGGGAGACTTGTCTTATGGATCTCAGATCCAGAGAAAGAACTAAGTTCGTTGAGAAGGGTTAAACCCTTTAGATATGTAAATGAGATGTTTTTATCTCTATATTTTTTTTCTTTTACCTAGAGTTTTTAAGGAGGGAGATTTTCTTCCTTAAGAATTTAATTCTCTGTTCCTTTTTAAAGCTTTCTGTTTTTTTGGAAGCTTATGGGGTGTTCCTCTCTATCAGACTTCAGCCTTCGGTCCTTTATATAGTGGGGGCAAGTTTGTGAATTAGTTTTGAAGAAATCTCTCATTAAGAGATCCCAATTGATTTGGGGAATTTTACCCTCCATTGGATCTTTGATCCAAGGGTTTCTGTTTTTAAAGAACATATTTTCTTGTTTTTAACAAGATTGGGGAAATATTTTTCATATGCGGAGTTTTACTCTGTGAAATGGTGATTTTTAATCACCATTGGATATTCAATCCGAGCGTTCTCTGTTTTACAGTGGGTATAGAATTTTATTCTATGATCCAACCGAAGGTATCTTTCTTTTTTTAGAAAGATTTGGGGAATGTTTTCTCCCTAACAGAATTTAATTCTGTATCTTGATGATTTATCATCTCCGTTGGATCTTTGATCCAACGGCTCTGTTTAACAGAGAGTAGAATTTAATTCTACCTGGGCACCGGCGCTCACGTGTTCCTCATGTAGGCGCCATTTAAGAATTTGGTCCTTAGGGTGGGCATTCTGTGCTTTTCACACTGGCGCCCGCGTGAAGAACACGTGCGGCGCTATATGAGAGTTTTAACTCTTATTTAATCTAATAGATTCTTTTGTGCTTTGCACACTGGTGCCCACGTGAGGAGCACTTGAGATGCCACCATAGGATTTGATCCTATCGGCGCCGATGCCCTTGTGGAAGGCACGTGAGGCGCTGCCTCATTAATTTTGAATAGAGCTTTGCTCTTTTATTGGGGAAACAAATGCTCCCCTACCGTTGCGCTCACATGGCTTGCACGTGAGTGCAGCGGTGGTATCTTTTCCACAGTTCAATCTTATGGGGAGTTGAACCGTCTCCTTGTATTTATAAGTAGAGCCTTTGGCCCTTGAGATGACTGCTGTTCATCTTCTTTAGTCTTCTTCCTTTCTTGAGAATTTAATTCTCTTTTCAAAGATCAACTCTCTATTCAAAGAAACTCCTTCGGAGTTAAAAATCTGTCAAAATTGGTAAGAATCATGACCATGTCTTAACTCCTGAAGAAACCTTTGAAGGAATCTGTAACATTTCAGAAAAATAAAATATTATTTTAGGAATTTTTATAATTAAATAATATTATATTGAATATTTTAATAAGGCGGTATAATTAAATACTGATAAATTGGGAAAATTTGGAAAATTATAGAAATTACTAAAAAGAGGGTGCTTTATGTGATTTATGCAAATTATGAAATTTTATGATTTATTATACACTATTTTAATGCTAATCGTGATTAAATATCGCTAATCTCTCTTTAATCCGGTTTTGTGCATGACATACACCATATCATTTTTCACATTCTTACTTTTCCTACCATGTTCTTTTCTTCATTTGTTCCATGCTTTGCTTTGTTTTTTTTTTAAAGAAAAGAGAAGAAAAGAAAAAGGAGAAAAGAAAACAAAAGAATAAAGAATGAGGGATGGGCATGAGAGAGAGGGGGGGTGAGGGGTCAAAACTTGGTCTTGGGTTCTTGTTTCTTTCTTCATCTTCATCTTCTCCCTCTCTTTCCCTCACACATGGAAGCACCCCTTCCCTCCTCCACTACAACCCCTAAAACATCATCAAAAACTCATCCAAAGTTCATCCCCACTTCACAAAAAACATGCACAAGCTCCCAAGCTACACTTTGGACAAAGAAAAATGGGATTTTGATGCTCTAGGGGATTCATGAGTGCCAAATGAGGTAATTCTTTCACATTAAGTGTAGTATTTCATTTCCTTTAGCCCCTTGTGTAGTTTAAAATCGTTTTGGCGAAGTTTAGTGAACTTTGGGAATTCCTAGAGAAGGTTAGGGTTTAATTTGAGTTGTGTTAGTGTAATTGGGCTTTAGTGATGACCTTAAACCCCCCTATGATGTTAGAAACCCAGACCAATTTGAAAAAAACCCAAATTACAGAATACTGAAACTGTTCATGTCAGTTTTGTAAGTTTTTAGGGTGTATAGGGAAATCTGGCATGATCTGAAACATTTTTGAGTTAAGCAAACAACTTTAGAGACCTAGTTATAGCACTACGAGACCACCCAGACAAAATGAACCAAATCCAACACCCCAGAACTGAGCTCGCCGGAAATTGAGGGGTAGGGGCCAGCCACATTGATGAATCAGGGGTCTAGGTTGCTTCTGTAGGTCATATACCCTATATACTTCACCCTAGTGTTGTTTGCTTATCTTGTTTTCACCTGAGACAAAATCTGGAGCATGTTTTCATAGTTTCTGCTTTGCGTTTTGCGATGTTTATGGATTTAAGTTTTTTTATTTGTGTTTTCCATCGATCACTGGACGTTGTATGTCGAAATCGAGTGTTATTTGGTTGATTTGCGAGAGCAAACAATATGTTTTGACCTATGTGAGTTCCGCGTGTCGTTCTGGTTTTGATTTGGATGTTAATGCGATACGATACGTTGTGACATGTAGGTTCCCCATGTGGACTTCGAGACGACAAGCAAGCGAGTGGCGACGTTGGCATCGGCAAACGAAGATCAAGGTGAGTAGATATATATCTACGGGGGAAGTCGGGTGGATGGCGTATAACACCCCTGCAGTTCGTAGTATAGCTTATATATATATATGGTTATATATGTGTTTTATGTTACGTGGATGATTATCAAGATATGATTTGGTGTACATGGTTTAGTTTAGGGTAGTTAGAAGTAACTTAGTTTAGCTCTTAGTCGCGAACCCTAGAATAAGGTTTACACCCACACGCGCACACACACACTTGCATACTTTTATTTACCTGTGCATATATAAGGATATGTATACACACACACACACACATGGATATGGGATTATGTATGTATATACGTATACATATACATGGATTATGAGGATAGTACATGATATTTGGAGATGAGTCAATGAGATTGGGCTGGATGCCATGAGATCGGTGATATGACGTGGTTCGTATTATGAGATACGACATGATGTTTAGCGGGTCCTTTAGGCGTGGTGTTTTCATACACACGTATGTATATATTGTAGATAGTATCAGATTATACTAGACGTAGGTCAGTACCCCCAGATCATGAGATAAGGATATGGATACCAAGTGAATAAAGAGATAAATGTGATATTGACCCGTACCCAGATTTGGGATGCCATACGATGGATTTACCGTACGAGCTATATTGATAATAGATCCGCACTCTTGACTCGAGGATGTCATATTATATAGGGTATCGTATGGGATACTATTGAGGCGGGATCACCGACTATTATATATATATACATACATACATACATATATATATATATATGTGTGTATATATATATATATATATATATATATATGTATCGACTCAGATTTAGGTGGTTTCCTTACCTTTGATTAGACTGTTAGTTTAGACCTGTAGTTTACTGTATAACTCATATTATTTATTGCATATTCATTATTGTTGTGTTTATTATTCACCTCCCGCATATTATTGTTGTTCGCATCGCTTTGCATGCTTATATTGTGTTTTCATACGTTAGTATCGAAATCATGCTGTCAGGATACCAGCACCATTACCGATGATGCGTATGTTCCATATACACTTACTTGACGGCTCACACATATCATCATTGGTAATTTCCATATCACGTACACTTTAGAGAATATTATTCCATTGACATAGCTTGTTAGCTGATAGTTTCAACATATCATTATTGTGCTAGTTTAGATATCGCATTCATTACTGTTATACTTCATGCATATTTTTTATTCATTGCCATGCATTTTTATTTAGGTCCAGTCCGGATTTGCCGGAGCCCAATGCTTTTAAATTCATTGTTATTTATTCTCAAGATTTGGGTTTCCATGAGATTTATGGATTTGGAGAAACCGCAAGATTTTATAAAACTGATTATCATTTTTAAATGAAAGTTACGGTTTTCTCATGATATGATTTGAGATTGTTCACCATGAGTTTTCTCGGCTCTTGAGCAATATCTTACACCCAATTCGAGGAAGAGTAGGAACCATCTGTGGGTGCATGGTGGACCCGGTGCGGTACCCCAGGAAAAGAAGATCGCAGTTGATCGGCATTGAGCCTGTGACAGGGGAGCATTGCTGACCGGTGATTGTATTGAACTCGTCAAATATCCGGAGGATACCGATCGGAGTTGGGCCAGTCCGGATAGCCAGAGCCCAGGGGCCAGTCCGAATAGCCGGAGCCCCAGATATTGATATTGAGGTATTGAGATATTATGATATGGGCCAGTCCGGATAGCCGGAGCCCTAGATATTGAGATATTGGGATTTATATTTTGTATCGATGCTAGACACTGATTTATGTTGATTTCATTGATGATACCTCGTTTTATATAAACAGAAATTTCACTAAAACAAGAAAACAGTTTCTTCATTTACATGTATTCTGTTTTCATTACATTACATTCATACCTCATACACATGATATATTGCTACCTGAAGCACTGACACGAGCACATGGGATTACACTTATGTATAGATTTTTACCCTTGCCACCTTATCATGCTTCAGACTTTATCATTTGAGGTTTATATATATTTGATCGTATTGACCTATGATGAGTCATAAATACGATTACTGCTCTGTGATGTTTTCTACTCACGAGTTGGCAACTCACCCCTTGTTGTGCCAAAGTTCTTGTAGGTTTTGCCGTACAGATTTCGTTGCGGCTTTGCTGGCACACTGCTTTCATTCCGGGTGATTGCTTTGGTAGGTGGGTTCACTTGTATCGTGACCACCATTGTACTTTATTTTATTCATTGTATCTATTAAACTCCATCAACCAGACATGTATATTTATTGACTTAGCAAACCAAACTTGTATATTTATTCGGACTAGAGACCAGTTGTATTATTATTTCGACCTTAGAGTCGCGCGTTGTATTATTATGGGTTGTCAAGTTGATTTGAATTTCCTTTTAAGTTTTGATTCTCACCCTTCGGCGTTGTATATTATATTGCTTGCGTGGTTGTGACCGTCGATTGACGAAGAGCTAGCTCCCGCTTGGGGATGCCTTTTATCATTCATGTACATATTTATCATGTTGAACCCCGTTCGGGGCCAGTATTTACAAAGGAAACTCTGCCGAGATTTTCAGAAAGGACTTGATGTTTTAAAAATGCATAATTCGGCTTATGCTATTTAAACCACTTGCTTTTAACTAAGCTATCCTTCATTTATCATTTAAAATGGTTTTAGATTTCTGGGCTTTTGGCTTACTTGAATTAGATGTGGTCCTATAGACTTTATATGATTCAAGTGCCAGTCACGTGCCATTTCGGGTCGTGACAGAATCTCTTCATATTCTAGGGTTTTTAACCCATTAACAGAGCTTTTCTTTTCTTTTGTAATGATCTCTTAGAGATCTAAACTTTTACTTTAGTAGCCCATAGATCTTAAAGTTCTTTAGGGTTTTACCCTATTATTAACTTTTATTTTTGAAGGTTATTTGGAATTTAATTCCATTTTTCGAGCGGATTTCTGGAATGTTATCCTTTTGTTCTACAGAGCTTAGCTCTGAAAAATTTCTTTTAAAGAAATTCTTTTAGGAATTTTATTCCCTTTCTTATTTTCCATGCAGATTTGAAATCTGTTTGCGGAACAAATTTCTCGAGGGAGTTTAACTCCAGAGTTCAATGATATTTTCTCATTAAATGAGAATTCTTTTGGATTCTTTCAATGAGTGACTGCCTCATCATTGATGGGGTGTTACCTTGATTTTGTGGGGCCCTTTGTCCCTTTCTCTTTGAACTGTGACGCGGTATTATTTTAAGTGTAAAAGAATATTGTTTCGATAATTAACCCCTCCCTTTTTTGTGTGCAGGTACTATGGCTTTTGATTCCTCCTTTCCCTTCGTTCGCTCGGAGAATGCTTTCGTCAACGCACCTACAGATCGAGAAGTCTCCGCACTTATTCGAGACCATGACCTAGAGCAAAAGTCTCTTCATTTGTGAGGGTCATTGTACAGTCAAATTATCTGGGGTCGGCGCCGTTTTACTTGCGCAGCGCCTTCAAAAACGATCCTGGCGATCCATTATACCGATCCGCTGCCGGTAACTTACACAGTAGAAGAGGTCAACTGGACCTCAGAAGGTCGTCTTCAGCCTTCCATGGCATCAATACCAGTGCAGTCGCCGATGTCCTTGGGAATTTTAGGACGACGCGTATGCCATGGAGAGTCACGTCCTTGGGGGCAGGTTTACATGATAGGAATGACCCCCCGTCATTCGGATGGCTATCTGCAGTGGGCTCGATATATCCTATCGGCCAAGAAATCGTTGTAACTGAAGACCGGGCTGTATCCCGCGATCTATGCGTCCCTCTTTCACTAACATACTCCTCATGTGTTGTGAGTCAAATCTTTCCTGGAACAATGGAACATCCTGACCTACACCTTTCTCTTATCAGATCGGGAGGTTTCAATCTCATTGGAGGAGTTTGCGGAGATATCTGGATTACCCGTCAGAGGGGAACATTATGAAGAGATACTTCCCCCCGACGAGTATATCTTTGCTACCAAATCAGTGGTGATGTGTCTTACCCCGGAGAATGCCATTGAACACAAGTTTCCAAGCTTGATTAAGGTGTTGAACATATACGAGAGCTTATTCCTGGAGTCGGGCGGGCACGGAGTTGGCTTTACAGATTTCATCGCCCGCTTCCTTCGTCTGGAGGCTTTGCCGAAGGGAGCTACCAAGTTCGCCAAGCTTGATGATCCGTTCGGATTTGGCTTGGACAAACTACCGACCGCAGAAGCAGATTTAAAGCAGTTTTTTTATTCTGGATACTCCGATCGTTTCCTTCGCAGAGGTCACTGCTCTTGACAACGATGAGGAGACATTCTTCCTGGAGTTCATTAGCCTGTGGTTGAGCTGGTTCGCACTGCCGATGCATCCTCGTTATATGAGGTCGTCTGTCTATTATCCGGCTCACCGTATTGTGATGGGGCCATGCTTGGCCGTTGGGGTTTTAGGTCTGGCTCACTTGTTCCACGGCTTGAGTCTAGCGGCTGACACTACTCAGCTAGGTCTGAAGCCCGTCAATCTCTCACTGCATTACTTCACTTCATGAATTGAGATGCATGTACTGGGTGCCTTTGGGGTGAATAAACGACCCAAATTTTACGAGGGATACAATTTTCCTCGGGTCATGCACTTAGTCAATGCTTCTTCACCCGACCCGACACAACGGGAGGCTCGGCGACTGCTTCTTCGCCCACGCGTGGTCAGGGATAGCATGACCTTCGTTGACAAAGTCCTGACCATCGACAAAGAATCTTTAACAGTGATCCATCCGCTGCACGATGTTTTAAAGGATGGAGCTTCTGTGTTGAAGGCCCATGAGATCGTCCATCTGTATTCTATTAGGCCAGGTTTCCTTGTATTCAAACAAAACGCTCCAGTTTTATTTATGAGATATAACCCACACCGCTTTGCCCAGCAATTGGGTACAACCAAGGGGTTCTTCTCGAAGCGTTCATCGTGGACCCAGTTACTACTGAGGAAGGTGTTCATAACGTGACGCATCACTTCATGCGTCTAAATACGGGGTCCCACTTCCTTGTCAGTGAGCCGGGTTATACTCTAAGGGCATCGAATACTTACGTTGCTTGGTACTAACATGCAACGGGTGTTATCAGTAGGGAGGAGAGGCGGCTGCTGCTTGACCATAAGGATGTCGTTTCTGCTGGTAATCCAGCGGTCCCGCTGAAGCGACGGACAATCGTTCATCCTTCTTTAAGAGATATCGCTACGGATGTAGTCCCACAAGCTTTTCCTGATAGGCTTCGACCGGATGTTCCTATGACTGCGATAGCCGTGGCATCCCCGAGGTCGGGCATTGGTTCGGGGATTCGGACTCGCCGTCCGAAGAGACCCTTCAAGCGAAAACTCTTATCATTGGGTGTTGGTGCCAGCTCGCAGAAGAGAAAGAAATCCTTATTTTCTGCTGACGTCGTATTTGGCCAGGAGCCACATGCCCCCTATAATGAGGGCTTGTGCAAGTATGGCACCAATATCGGTCTGTTCGATGCGCCTATGACTGATACCGATCTTCAGGCTGCTATTGAAGCTTAATTCCAAACGACTGGCCCATGAACAGGCGGCGTTAACCTCTATTGCGGAGTCCGGTATACTTCATTTATACTCTCCTGTATATATCCCCTCCTTTTTTTTAAATTTATTATGCTTTACTAACGCTCTCTTCCTTAATAGGTATTTCTGCTAAAGAGGCTCTCTCGGCTTCCCTCAAGACGTTTAAAGAGAAGGAGAGGCTCCGCGCCTCCTTGGGCCTTGGTATGATTCGCTTCACTACACCTTTATATTTTTAGTTCCTTTTATTTATGATCTGGCCCTTTTCTTTATCCTATTATAGGAACCACCACAACCCAGGTTGTTCTAAATGTAGTGCCAACCCTGGATGGAGATGTAGAAAAGCCTTAAGAGCCATCGACTACGGCTGAGGCTTTCCTAAGGCCACCACAGGAGGTGTTACTGAAGCAGCCGATGATGGATACCACAGTGGATCCGGAGGCCGAGCTCGATTTGGATGATGATGTCCCCTTATCAAAAGATTTGAGGCGATCGGTTCATACAACCCAGGCTGAGAGGAAGCGTAGAAAGCACGATATGAGGGAACGTCAGGCTCTCTTGGCTGTGGGCGCGGGTTCAAGTAATGCTCAACCCTCTGGAATTCCTATGGTGGACATTCCTTCTGCCATGGCTACTGTCCATAGACAGGTTGTGCGTTGCGCGTGCGGCCCAAGAAGATATTGAACGACTATTTCAAGGTAGAACAACGGACGGTTCTTAGTAACAACCTTTTTCTTGCATCATAACACACGCATTTCTTAACAGGGCCAAATTTAGGTGATGGCGTAGCAAGTGAAGTGCCGGCGACTAAAGAGCCTGAAGTGGCCAACCTTTCTCTGGAATCTGGGATCGCTCCAACTGTCGCTTCTTCTCCCTGTGGATCCTTGATATCAGCGGGGGATGCAAGCATTGCGAAGGCCTTTATCGAGTCAGGGGATGAAGGTGTAGGTGCTGAATCCACTTTTCCAATGGAAACTGAGGAAGCCGCCACAACTGGTGACGCTTCGGGCACTGTCTCAGTTTCTGCTCTGTCAGGTACTCCTTGAGTTATTATCTTTGAGTTTTTAATCCCACTAGACATCTAAAGAATATCTCCTTTATTCTGAGTATAGGCGCGGCAAACCCTGATGCTGTACTGACTGAAGAATTGCTGCCGGTCATTGCTCGGACTGCCACGGTTCCACCCTTTTCTTCTGCGTCTCTTCGAACTCTGAAAGGTGAAGCCTTTTCATTTCTTTGCTTCAGTGCAAATACCATTTTCCTGCATTAATCATATATTGTCACAATCCTGCAGGAGTGCTTTTGATCGCTTACACCAGGTGTTAAGACCGCATTTTGCCTTCCAGTCGGAATTCGTTCCCCATTCTAGCATTGGTTAGTATACTCCTGGCTTGGTGTTTCTTCTTTTCATTCTGTTGCTAAGCTTTCCTTATATTGGCCACAATACCACGGCTCGAGGGAGGGAGAGAAGGAATAGCCGAGCCTCCTGTGCTCCCTGTCGTGCCACTTTCAACAGCTGGTATGGTAGATCTCGTCCATCAGCTTTTTTATCATTCTAGTTGAAATCTGACACTTATTCGTGCGCGATTTGTTTTGCAGCAACTATTCCGGCTTCGGTCCCTTTTGAGTCTCGCATTTCCATGCCTACGGGATCATTTGCTAAGCGTCAATCTTTCAGGGGCGCTGTGACTAGAAGGCGGATGTTATGCGAATTTATCGAAGATCTTGATGCCGAGGCTCTCACCTCTGCTACGGATTCCGTTGATGAAGTCAATCCTATACTGGCGACGCTTGTGAATTTCCACAACGAAGATTTCGTTGGCTTTTCGGTCGACTGTTGTAAGAGGATCGAAGCTTGTCTGCATGAGATCGAGCTCAAGCGTTTCGCTCCTAAAGTATTGAACTTGAAGACTCAGCGGGACGCGTGGATCAAGCAAAGTGCTGATTTCATTCAATATTTTGAACAAAAGTTTACCCTGAAGCGAAAGGAGCATGAGACGGCTTCTGGCGAATCCATATAATTGCGCGCTCAGATCGAGGCGAACGCCGTACAGCTGCAAGTCATTTTCGAAAACCTCCAACAATGTATTTCTGATGAGCTAGCGCTGAGGCGGAAACTTGACTTTATCGAGCGGGGCATGCAAGATTGCGAAGTTTCCAAGCAAGAAATCACTGAGAAGCTTTCATCATGCTTGCAACAACGGGCTCAAATTGAAGTGGGGTTGTCCGCAGTAGTAGCATGTGAGGAGGAGCTAAAGGGAGCGCGTGAGTGGGTTACCAATTTGTTGAAAGCCCCACTTTCTTAACAATTGTAATTGTATTCCCCCTTTTGTATTAATTGTATCTCTTAAACACTTTGATTCGTGAATAAGAATATACTTTTTTTTGCATGCGCTTATCTGTGTTTTGATGTCTTAATGTGGCGCTAATTAGTTTACTTACTCGTTTCGGTGTCCGTAGTTTATTCACTCATTTCGGAGTCTCTAGTTTATGTTCTCATTTCGGAGTTTGTAGTTTATTCACTCGTTTCGGAGTTTCTAGTTTATGGACTCATTTCGGAGTTTATTTGGTTTATGGACTCATTTCGAAGTTTTTTTAGTTTACCTCCCTTGGGTTTACAGGCAAACTTATCCTAACGTTATATATAAATAACCCCTGCTCTTTGCGACAGAGGTCCGTTAGATTTTATGGTACTAGGGCTTTGGTTCGTGGTACCGTCGCGTTGGCTGATGTATTCCTCGATATGCGGTCTTTAAGCCGTTGTTCGAGTAGCCCCACGACTATCGTGTCTCTGATCCCTTCGGGGGCTGGACAAGACGTCTTCAAGTAATCTTCTTAGGCTATATAACCGTCGGAAGAAAAAGCATTAGGAATTTTCCATGTCGCTTTTTACTTGAGGTTAGGCTCAATTTGGAGCCCCGAAGAGTCATAACCACTCTGCGCTGGTGTGGGATGATCCCCGATAGTCTTTTAGGCTTTATATAAGTTGCCGTCGAGACCCTGAAGCTAGGAATTTGCCATTGCTTCATTTTCGTTTGACGATGCCATGCCATTTCTTTGCTGAAGTATGGTAGACATCTGTAGGACCTCTATGCTGTACGTATTGCAGTTGAAGTCCGGAGCTAAGAATATGACTTTGCTCCAATTTGATTTGGCTCGTTGGAGCTTTTGTCGACGTCACGTCTGCACCCTGATGGAATGAGAGGGAACGCCGAGGTAGTCTTTAGGTTGTATATGAACCGTCAAGACTTGGAGCTAGGAGTTTGTCGTTGCTCCATCTTGATTTGGCTATTTGGAGCCTTTGTTGACATTGCGTCTGCTGTAACAAGAAGAATGTCGAGCTGGAGCTGGGATTTTGCCGTCACTCCTTTTTGATTTGGCTCATTGGAGCCTTTGTTGACGTCGCATCTGCACCCTGATAGAATGAGAAGGTACGCCGGAGGAGTCTTTAGGTTGTATGTGAACCATCAAGACTTGGAGCTAGGAATTTGCCATGGTTCCGTTTTGTTTCGATCCTTGGACCTTTTGTTGACGTCGTGTCTGCATCCTGTCAGAATGAGAAGGTACGTCGGGTAGTCTTTAGGTTGTGTATAGACCATCAAAACTTGGAGTTAGGGTTATTCCATGACTCCACTTTTGATTTGACCCTTGAATCTTTGTTGATGTCGTGTCTGCATCCTGATGGAATGAGAAGAAACGCCGGGATTGTTGTTAGTGTAATATGCCCTAGAGGCCATTATTGTATAGTACTAGTTGGTATATTACATTTTGGAAGCTTGGGATATATACACGGATTTATGACATTCTTGCTCGATAGAGTAGTATGCTACTTGGTTTGTATTTATCTTAATATGTGTATATGTTTCTTTTAATATATCGCTAATACATATTGATAGAGCCCTTAGGATCTTTGCTTGACTACCAGCGTTGTGATGGCAGTCACACTAGTAGGGGCCGGGTAATCTACAAGAACATCCTTACATAGGTCCCTAGTCCCAGGATTATCAAGACAGGGCATCGATACTCCAGAGTAGACTAGTGTATACGCTTCTCATCCTAAGATGGGAGATGGTCTGTCCCACAGCCATCAGTACATCGTACTGGAGATAGTATGCAGGTGCTCATTGGGTTATGAGTTACACTGGACGGACTCGTGAGGAACTGCTGGTTGGTAATATACCTATCGTCAGGTAGCAGTTTCCAGGTGACATGAGTACAGCTTAGTCCGTCGACTTGACTCTGCTACTTTGCCTCAATTCTGTTCCCACTGTTCTTAGATTACCACCCTACCACGGCTCTGCTGAGTAGTGCAAACAGGTAGTAATTGGGTGCAGTCCCGAAGCACTTGGAGGCGGTGGCGGTTAGATAGGATTCGTCTCTTCCGGTATTGGGGGTTGATGTCGCGCTGTGTTCGGAAAGCCATTACACAAAGTCTCTGGCCAGGGCAAGCGAAATTTGCTTCTAGGGATTCCAGTAATTTCTCACGGTGTTTTTGGCCGCACTCCGACACGACTTATTGCACTATTAGGGGTCTGACGCTTGCCGCCCCCTAGGACCGATATGCGACAATCTTAGACGAACAGACCAGACTGTACGGAGATTGTCACAGACAGGCTCAGTAGGAGTTCGGATGAATTATGCTCATCGGCTTTCTTATCGACATCTACCTGGGGGCCGTTACGTACAGCTAGTGCCGCTTGCGGACTGTGGTTAAAACCGCTGCCAGTGTAGTGTTGAGTCTTTAGAGTCCCACACAGAGGGTTTCCCTACATCGGGCAAATAATGTAGAGGTCGTATAGTTTTACGACAGGGTTCGATCACGTGCGTGTACTTGTGCACGCATGATGATTCGGACGGACAATACTAGTGGGCTTTGGTTTAAACCGGATCCTAATACTGTACTGATGGATTGTCTTCGTCTTCTGTATTCGTATTTTTCGGAATACGGATACGGGTATGTATATATGGACGAGGGGCGTTTTTTTAATTTGTACAAAAATTGATTTTGAAGATGACATAACATAATTGTATTATTTATTTTGGTTTAAATTATTAATACATTTATGTAAAAGGAAATGAAGTGGATATTGCATGAATTAGGACATGGGTGCTTAGGACACATGGTGCTCATTCCATCCATGAGTCATTATTTAGTAAATTGAACCCCTTTTGATAATTGATATTAGTTTTATCTAATGAATTATCAAAAAGAGTTCAGTTTAGAAAAAGAAAGAGAAGCCATCTCCTTTCTTCAAGCTCTAGCTCACTAGATTTTTCTTTAGCCATCTTCTAAACCCTCAAACCCTAGAACACTCATGTGTTGAGTAACCTAGGGAAAAAGAAGATTCCTCGATCCATCTACACTCTCTGCACACCCTAGGTCATCTAGTGTAGCATACTACTTGACTTAGTTTCTTCGGTTGTTGAAGAAAGAGCCAGGTACACAAGCTCTCGGGTGGATCATCTTCGATCCAAGAAAGCCGACGAGGAGACGACATCCGCACCACTCCAAGGAGCTCACGCAGGTGAGGAGGACAGCGAGGAGAAGAAAGACCGATTACGTGAGGTATAACTTATGTACATGTAGTGTATACTTCATATTCTTTGTGCTAGTTCTTGTTTAGATTTGGTCTTGGCGGTTTGTCAATGCTACGATGTATATTATTTTCGTATTTCATACTTTCCGTCTTCCCGCGATCTCGCGGGGTGCGTAGCATGGACTTACAGTGGTATCAGAGCCAACTAAACCTATTCTAGCATATTAGCAAGTATTAGAATTTCGATCGTCGGAAAAACTGGAAAACTAAACACCAAAAACCCTACTTTCTGTCGAATTTTAAAACTGTCTGGAAAATTATTTCAGTACCATGAAAAATATGTGCAAGGTTTTCTAAGATAACACAAGAAAAATGAGCCACTGAATCGTCAAGACGGCCGCGAAACCGCCGCAGAATGGACCATTCTGCGGCGGAGTCGCGGCCGAGTCATGGCCGATTCTACTCATCTTTCATCTGTTATTTCTTAATTTTGGTGTTTTCTTTTCTGGAATATTTGGTTTCCCAGTATGTTTTTGAATGCTAGTTTGCATTTGGGGTGGTTACAGAAAATATGTTTCGATCGAATTTCTATTGTACTTGGCTAATTGGTCCTTCTGTAATATTATATGTGTTTTTAAATCTCAACTAATTGCTATATGTCGGTTAGTCTGGGATTGCACATATCTGTTGGTTTGTGTATATGAATTTTGTTGGATCGTCGATGATGAATAGCCGGGGTTATGAGATGAATGTTTTTATCTTTCATTCAATGTAAATTGTAATTTGATGTAATATTATTTTGCGGGGCACATCCGAGTTGAGGCTGTAGCCGCCGTTGTATTATTTTCTTTTTACTGTTTTCTGCTCCTAAGATAGACCCAAGCTGGGGTGCACAGACTACCGGGTTCTTTGAAGTGCCGAGTGGCCTACTCACTTTATTAAGGGAGGTTACTTCACTTCTGAAACTTGGTGGGTAGTTTGCCGCACCCGTAGGAGTCTAGGGTGGGGTTTGTCTATTCATCACGACTGTGAAATCCGTCTTTCGTTACAGGCTTAAACGAAACGCGGAATTCCTAGTATATCCAACATATTCATCTGTGATCTGGAATGCCTATTATTGCGTCAGACGAATGCTATTATTATATATGTTATATAATAGATGTTACTTATGTTTTACATCCGCGCTAGTCCTGCCCCCACTCTGACGTTAGTTAAGTAACCTAACGGTGTTAGACGGGGCTCAGTGGCGAATGCGGATAGCATAAGTGGATGTCGTATTTTTGTCTTTTTCTGTAATGATAGGTGTAATTGATGGGACTGCATTAGATTAATGCAAAGCAAACATACCAAAGCTGAATCGTTGGAACAATTTTTAAACCACTCGGTTTTTTCAAAACAGTAAAACTTTTAAAATGCGGAGCTTAAACCACTCTTTTTAAAAGCTATCAGGTTCCTTCAATTATATCAAGTTCACTACGTTCACGGTTTCGCCAAAACCATTCATAGCCCTCTGTCATTTCAGTTGGACATTTAGTAGTATTCAAGCTATGTATTTTGACCTTCGCCAAGGCATAGTGATTGGTAGCTGCTGAATATTCATCTGAAGGATAGAAAGATGCGATGGTTTGGGACAGTCGTACTACTATTTTGGCCTTCGTCAAGGGTATATACGGGTGAGTTCAAATTAACCTAGACAATGACGGGTAGAACTTGACATGTGACTTATGATATATTGGCCTTCGTCAAGGTCATAAGAGTATGGGGCAAGAATCCACATCGGGAGTTTCGAAAGAAACTGAAACTTGCTAGTGTTGTATACCATTTGGAGTGTGATAATTTTGGTAGGATTCCTTCGACTTTATCACACGATGATATTTGGATCCCGATCCTACTGTGAGTCTATGCTACTCCTCGGGAGATTTTTTCACTTAACGATCAATGCTAAAAACCAAGTAGGTGTCTAGAACAGTGTAAGCGGGGCTACGCCTCCAGGGAAAAGAGATTATTTAATTAAAGAACTTCGCGAAAGCGTCATAAAACCTCCCTCGAAGTACCGACACTAGCCTGGCTGAAAGGTTAAGCAAGTATTGTACGGTGAGATTTATCCTGACTAATTCTTCTTTTATGGTTTGAGGAAGGATTCGAGAAACAGTGGGAGCCATCCTGTTTAGATAAACTAAAAACCAATCTAAACTTGCAAGAGTATCATGCTAAAGTGTTTCTTCCCTCTCTCCTAATTGCAGCAACCAAATATGACGGGCCTTAAGTTACTATTAGATAAAAATATATTGACAGTACCAAACTACAAAAATTGGTTCAGGAATGTCAAGATGGCAATCACGTATGAAAAATTAGGGTATATCCTCACTACTAAAGCCCCCACCGTCCCAGGTCCAGAATCCAGCGTCGCGGATAGGGAAATCCGTAAGACCTAGGAGATTGACTGTGCGAAGGCTAAGTGCCTCGTGCTGGCATCGATGGACAATGAACATCAGAGGCGCCACGAGAATATGGATCTAGAGCCCATATTCCTCCATACCAAGGAGTAGAGAGCAATCTCGTATCGCAAGATACGAGACTTCAAACAAGCTATTTCAGGCGAGGTTGGCCGTCGGATCATCTGTAGGGGAACACGTCCTTAAAATGATTAGCTATATTGAGGAGCTCGCGGACCTCGGGACCACGTTAAAGAATGAGCTGTATACAGACTTAATTTTGCAGTCCCTCCCTCCCACCTACGCCCAGTTTATCTTGAATTTTAATATTCAAGATAAAGAAGTTGAACTTCCGGAACTCCTCAACATGTTGAAGAGTACTGAGGGTATCCTGCAGAAAACCAGGGAAACACCCGCTCTACATGTTGGTGGAGCTTCCTCTTCTAGATCCAAGGCGAAAGCCAAAGGAAAGAAGAAGAATGCCCCCACCAAGCCGAGAGGATGTGTCAGTAAGGTGGAAGCAAAGGGCAAGGCAAGGGTAGCGGGGCCGACAGTAGGAAAGGAAGAATGCTTCTACTGTCATAAGAAAGGCCATTGGAAAAAAGATTGCAGGGCTTGGAAGGCGAAGAACCAGGACCCGAAGCAAGATGTGTGTCACGCCCCGCTTCCCAGTGTACGGGCAAAGAACGCGACTAGGACGCTACGTATTTACTCTGAAGTAAACACGCTAAGCGTAACTAAGCAATATAAAAGAAATATACACAAGAGAAAAATATAATAAACAGCAACTTTATTTATTAACATTCTTTTTACAATACATGGAAAAGTAAATATATGGAATAAAAAGCAATGCCTAAACAGTGGCAATACAGAATGTAAAATAAAAAGTACAAGTGAAACTACGGCTCGGGATCTTCAGTAAACTGGTCCAAGGCTTCGCTAGTGGGCTCGATCTCTTGAAGGTCCGAATCACCTGACATCATTCCAAAGAAGAAAGGGAAGGAATGTCGTCAGCGAACAATCGCTTGGTAATTCCCAAAGATAAGAGAGAAGTAGAATAGACAGAAAGAGAGAGTGTAACTTTTAAAGTTGTATTTAGTGTTAACATTGTTGTTTGTAGCTTGGTACAGATGGATGCCAGTGCATACGAGAGGAGTCTCTATATGCCAGAGACTAAAGGTAAATGGAATAGAAGGCTTCGTCGATAATACTACGGAACAACGGCATGGATGTAATTACGTCTTAAGTGACCACCTCGTGCCACCTTTAACATATTCTATACCAGTTTACCCTTTTATAAACCCCGTGATATCTTGTTTGTATTGTTGTATTGTTTGAATTGTATATTGTATGTAGATGAATGTCTTGTGTTGTAACTGGAAGACTTGCCGAAACCATGATATCGTATAAATGGGAATGGATGTACTGGATAATCATGTAGATGGATGTATATCCATGGTTCGGTTCGGTCAAGATATAGATTGAACATATTGATTATATGGATTCATATGGAACTATGTTGAATTGTAGTTTGATACTTGAATCATCTTCAAGTTGGATTGATTATATTGAGACTCGGTCTGAGTCAGACAATTAGAAAAGAAATTGAATCCTGAATTAGGTTTTTTTGGTGTTATCGGTAACCGCTGCACATGGACGGCAGGATTTGTGTCTTTTTCAAAAATGATTACCGTGTTGATAACACCATTTGTTAAGTTGTCTACCTTAAATAGGCAAGCACCCACTTCTCCGGCTCCCTGAGGCCCAAGAGACTGGTCCCGCTTAAACCTATGTTTACTAGGGTCCCTATTGTAATTTATAAAACTTGAGGGGGTTTTATGTACAAATAATTTGTATACTGTTCAAAATACAGTTCAAGTATTTTATTATCGTCTTTAAAGTTTTCATTGATGTATATTTTATCATTGTGACATTTCTAGTGAATAAACATATTTTCCATAATATATGGTATTTAACTGTAAAGTATTGAACTTGTATGGAATTGCATGACATTTACATGTAAAGTGATTCTTTTGATTTAGAAAAGTTGGAATATTTATACTATATCAAAAATAGATATTTTGATGATATATATATGTTGGAGATAGTGCCCTCAGAGTCAATTATTGGATCACAGGCACGTGATTGCAATGATTGAGGGAGGACCTATCCCGGTAGGACAGTCTTACTCGTGATGATAGTATGCTATCTGGTTTACCTTTATCATCATGTACTGCTTCAGGTGACCTTACAGGTCGCTATTACACGCTGATAGAGCCCCTAGGATTCTTGCTGACTGCCAGCAGTATGAGGGCGATCATATACATGAGAGCTGGTGGTCTAAAAGCACATCCTTAAAAGGTCCCTAGTCGTGGGAGTTTCGAGACAGAGCATCAATTCTCCAGAGTAGACTAGTGTATACAGTCGAGACCCCGACGAGGGGCGGTGGCCGGTCTCACAAGCCACTGGTGTCAGTTGGTTCACCTAAGATGTATACAGGTGCTCATTGGGTTATGAGTACACCGGACAGGACTCGCCGGGAACATGGTAGTTGGTCTTATACCTGACGTCAGATAGCAGTTCCCTGGTGACATGTGAACAGGTTAGTTCATCGACCTGAGATCGTCATTTGTCTCGTGTGAGTTCCCACTGTACTTTAATTACAACCCTACCACGGCTCAAATGAGTCGTGCAAACAGGTTTTAGTTGGGTACAGTCCCGAGCCACATGGAGGCAGTGAGCGGATCTTCAAGGGTTCGTCTCTCCCGGTATTGGGGGTGAGGTCGCGCTGTGTCTAGAAGAGCCATTACACAAAGCCCTCGGCCGAGGCAGGAGATTTACTGGTAGGTATTCCAGTAGTATCTCAGGGTGTTCTGGGCTACACTCCGACACGACTTGTACCGCTTTTGGGGGTCTGACTTTTACCAACCCCCTAGGCCCGACATGCGATGCTCATAGACGAACGGACCGAACTGTACGGATATTGTCACTGACAGGCTCAGTAGGGTGTCAGGATGAGTTCGCTCATCGATGTCCCTTTTGGTCAATAGCTGGCGGCCCGTCACGTATTGGCTTATACCTCTGACGTGCTGGTGGTTAAATCCACAACCATAGTATTGACGAGTCTTTAGAGTCCACCACACTTTCAGTTACTCAAGCTTTTGGGCGAAACGCTGTAGAGGCCGTATGGAGATATGGCAGGGTCCGATCAGATACGTGCGGTATTGCACGGATCAGGATCGGACGGTTTGTACTAGTGGCCGTATGGATATATGGCAGGGTTCGATCAGATACGTGCGGTATTGCACGGATCAGGATCGGACGGATATTACTAGCCGGCTTTGGTTTAAGCCGGATCCTAGTTTAGTACAATGTAGATTTTGTCTCATTGCATTTGTATCCGGTCGGAATACAGATGCGGGTGTGTATGCACAGTATCGGGGTTTTCCTGTAATTTATTACGGGACCAGTTTTCTGGAGTTGCCAGTTTGCATTCCATTCCGGCCGATTTTCCTTTGTTCTTTCCCGGCCGGACTTTTCCGATGGAGGGGGTAATTTGCAGTTTTGCAAATTACATTTGGGGATGGAGTTTCTTGCATATGTGGGATTATGATATGACCATCATCATTCTCTTTACATCACTTGCATTAATTGAGATAAGAGAGGGTATGGGTTTGATGTGATTAGAAGTGATAAGTATGGTTGATGTTTGGATATGGTCACCTCTTGCTTTATACTACCATCACCTCCCTTGTATTATCTCCACCACCATTCTCACATTGGACTTGGCCGGCCACAATTTTGGAGAGGAGAGAAAATGAGAGGTTTCATTTTTGGTGAGGAAATTTCATCATCTCATTCCATGCTTGATAAATGAGAGTTCCACTTGAAAGTTCCAATCGATTCCTCCATCAAGGCAACATAACCCCAAAGAGACAAGCATCATCTACACTACATTATACAGCACATCTTGGGCACGTCGACTTGCCAGCTTCGTGCCCGAGTTGCCTCGGTATTGAGGTGGGAGCCCGTAAAATATACAGACGATGTGGTGCCCTTCCGGCAAGGATGCGACGACCGGAGTTTCCGCGGGAGATCGGGACGACGACGAGAAGACCGGAGGACTCGGATCACTCGGTATATGGATCACCCTTTCTCTTGTTAGCTTGTATCGGTTAATGGTTACGATCCGGGTATATTGTCCGCGGTAGCGCCAGTTTAAAAGTTAAGAAAAATTTTGATTCCGCATTTTGGCCTCGGATAGACGGCCGGGGCGCTGCCGTGGCGCAACATGGTATCAGAGCCACGCCATTAACCTTGCCTAGCTTGTTCTAATGCGTTTTACTTATCCGATCGACCAAAATTCCAAAATCCGCGTTTTGCATGCATCAGTTTTCTGTCGTTTTTTTTCGGGCTCGAAAATTTTTTCAGGTTATAGAAAACTGATGTACCTGAAATTCTAAGACAACTGCAAAAATTTGGTAAGCTGATCACTCCAGATGACCGCGGAACCGCGGCAATAACCCCTCTTTTGCCGCGGTTCCGCCGCAGGGTATTCGCTTCATTTTGCCAATTTTTTATAGTGGGCTTTTGGGCTTAAGATAGGGGTTTTGGAATATTAAAATTGGGCCCAGAATTTCTGTGAGTGCTACAGTATTTCTTGGGGGCCCACTTGTTAATTTTTGATCGATTGGATATTTTTAACACATTATTTCACAGTATTTACATCATATCTGCGACCGTGAATATCACTTGATCGGTAAATCCTGTCTAACTGCTATAGCCCGGTTAGATGGATTTGCGAACGTGATTTTCACATTGATGTTCTTTGTTTATGCTGTGATGTTGCCGATCGGTCGTGGGGGATAGCCTGGATGCAATGCTAGTACAGTTTTGTTTTATATGTACATTTGATATTGCGGGACGAGCGTCCGACATGTGGACTACCGTCACTGCCTGTTTGTATTATTCTTTTGGGGCACGACCTGGTTGCGGTCGATGTACCCGTTGTATGTATATTTTACTTTCTGTACTAGGATTACCCCGCGGAGGGGTGCACGGATAGCCGGGTTCTAGAGGGCAACGGGCCCGCATCTCATGGCATTGAGACGGAGGGGGCTTCACTCTAGGATTGGCGGGCTATTTGCCGCACTCGTATGGGATACAGGTTGACCCAGGAAGGGTGCCCAAGTTACCGGATTCCATGAAGTGCTGGGTGGTCCATTCACGGCGCTGAAGGGGGCTGCCTCACTTCAGGTTTTGGCGGGTGACTTGCCGCGCCCGTAGGGGTCTAGGTTTTCATTGCACAGGCTATCCACACGACCAGGGGAACGTCGGGTTTCAGCAGCGGCTCTGTGAAACCCGGGGCTTCCAGATATCTGTATTGTTCTGTGATGCTGCATATTTCTGTGATGTTGCATTTTATCACGCCTTGAGCGAAAATTATATATTGGTATATATATTAGTAGATGTTGTATATGTTTTGCATCCGCGCTAGTCCAGTCCCCGCTCTGTCGTTAGTTAGCTAACCTAACGGGTAATGACGGGACCCAGTGGCGAATGCGGATGGCATATACGTACATCAGTATATTTTCGTTCTTTGTGGTGTGATCAATTGATGGGACTGCGTTGATTCGGATCAATGCAAGATAAACAAACTTATTCTGATGTTGTTGGAACACTTTTCAAAAAGCTGTTATTGCAAGGACGTTCACTTTTGTTTTGCATCGTGGTATTCATTTGGAATATCATGCTCCTCAGTCGACGAGACAAGGGCCGAGATCCCTTCACCGGGAGTGACCCCTTGGACGGAAGTTTGCGTCAGGGCATTAACTTCACTATAGCCGATTACTTTTGCTTTGCATCGTGGTATTCAGTTGGAATATCCTGCACCTCATTCTACGGGGAAAGAGCCGAGATCCCTTCACCAAGAGTGACCTCTTTAGTAAAGGTTTTCGTCACTATATTTTTATAAAAAGTTATCCAGTTCCTTCAACGA